>JBBMOI010000006.1:7592500-7612500 GCA_038088405.1 Porites divaricata
TACTCGGTCAGATCATTGTCTTCTTACAATTTAAAACGTGCATCAACTAATTAAATAGCCGCATAAACTACGCTCGACTTCATTAAATTAGATATAAAAAACAAACGTCAAATACAATAATTACTCAGACTTACCATTCGAGATGGACTGAAAACTATCAAGTAAGGCCAGAATCGCTTCAGACTTTTCAACCCTCTCACGCATCAAGCAAGGTGAAAAACGAAAACGATGCCATCTGAAATCGGCTTTCCAACTTTAACAAGCGATGTATTTCTCAACCAAAAACCCAATAAACAAACTAGTCATGAATAACATAAGACTCTTGAAAGCAGCTGAATTCCATTTTGTACATTCAGTGGACAAAGACAGAAACATTACAAGTCGACACAAAACACTGTCAGCTTCAACGGTCAAAGTAAACAGGTTTCAAGATGCTGCATAAATTTTCCGCATGAACTCACCTGTCAAATTTTGACCAATCAGAGCATAAAAATAAAATGTAGAGCGTGACCAACGCGTGACCTTGGTGAGAAAAGTCAAAAGCAACTGGCATGTCTTCACTGCCTGTAAAAACTTGCTGAATTTTAGCTTCCGAGGTCAGTTTGAAATCAAAATTTTAATTTGCGGCACATAAAAAGCACAACATATTTATATGGATTAAAAAAATGAACTTGAGCCTGCGATCATTTGAAAACTAGCAACTTGTCAGCGGATAACTTCAAAAAGATACTCGACCTCGATGGGTCGACACTTGAGCCCGCGATACGGTCAGGTGATACTGGTCAGCGGATACCCTGTTATGACAGCTGTCAATTGATCACAACATTGATGTGCAATATTTGTGTGCAATATCAGTCTTCCTGTGCTCCCAAACTAGGTAGAAAGTGTGAGGATTTAACACTGGTTACCCTGTGGTGCGGACGGACGGGCGGGCGGGCGGGCGGGCGGGCGGGCGGCCGGGCGGTGTACGGTCACGTGATTACCAAATTTTCTGGGATGGGTAGTTTCTCTTAGCGATGGGGCTCCGCCCACGCGCGCGCGCGGGAGCTCCGCTATTAAGAATATATGGATGATTGGCGTCGTGGTTGGCTATGATAGAGTAAAATGATATGAAAATATGATTAAAAAAATACAGAGTTTCGATAAAATTTATTTGATTTACTTTTGTCTTTTACCTTTGTTGTATGATTATAAAGGAAAAACTTTTGGGTGCCTGTTAAACTCTTTAAATTCAAAGGGAAAGCAAGTTAGTTAAGGGCCCTGATGAGTTTATAACGACTTGGGGTTTTTTATGTACAGGAGGCATTTCGCATGCGAGACCTGAAAATAGAATTAAAAGTACATTACTCCTCGGAAAGCGGTGTAAAAGGCATTGCAAAGCCGAAGTTTATAAATTATTTTGTCGCGTTTAGGTCATAGCAGCCTGCGAACTCGCTTGTCCCCAAGCATATTTCTATGTATTCATAAAGCTGTGTTTATCAGCAATAACGATATCATGCTACAAACTTTAAGCTTGACCAGTTGTTATGACTATTTTTTACGACCGTTCATTCAATTTGCGATCACTAGAAAAACTTTTTTTGTTCGACTGCAGAAGTACTTTACAGAGACCACTGAAGCAATCTGGACCTCTTGCTTCAAACTAAGGGCGAAATAAAACATTTATTTGTAATAATTATTAGTATACTCCAACAAAAATCTTGGGAAAAAGCCTTTAATTTTCAACATTTGGAAACTTCCGTAATATTGATTGTTATTTTAATTTCCACCTGATATTATTTTCTATCTGTCGCCGTAATTTTTATGCCATCTTCGAAAAATTTTAATTGAGGAGGCCTAATTAACATAAGCTTTTTAGTTTCCTTTAGGCCTCCTCGCCATTTCTTCCTACCTTTTTTTTGGCATCATTTTGTAATTGTAATCGTATGGCAAATAAATAAATACAAATACAAATACATCTGCCAGTGCGTCTCTCTTTGCAGAAGAACTAGTTTAATTAGGTCACTGGTTATGTCTGTGGGAAGGGTGTTCGGCTTTAACCGTCAAAACCTTGCTTTTGTTCTTTCCCTCCCCAATGGATCGAAAATAGTAGCTTGTGAAGTTTAGGAATGAGCAGAAAGCAAAATTTTCTTTCGCTTCCTTTCCTCCCCTCTTTTTGCGCTTTTCTTGCCTCAATGTTTTTCTCTTGCTGGGCATGTAGTCGGCTTCATTTTGATGTGAAAGGCTTTTAGGAAAGCTTTTAGGACCTCAGGATTAGATGGAAGGAAAGGCAGGTGGGTAGTGGAACAAGATTTCCATGGAACTTTTCAGGTCAATGTTACAAGGTTTTTTTGCCTTTTTCTCTGGTGTCCTCGACTGAATTGTGCTCATTCTGGTATGATTTGAAAGATCTCTTCACTCTGCACAAGTTAGCGGACAAAGTTGTCCTTGACCACTAAAACTGACGACGTCACAAGCGTTAGAAAGGACGTAGATCCGCACGGGCGGTTATGGGCAATCTCGTTCCCATCCGCTGGACAAAAGTAACGGATGCTCTGGGAACGAGATTGGGTTATGGGCGGCTAAGGGCGAATGGGTTAAGAGAGTGGTTGTAGGAAAGGCTTGGAATCCAAGCTTAAATTTGAGGACCATTTCACGCTTCCTCTTTTTTCCTAATTGTCAAGAGTTTGTGAGTACGTGTCCCTCCAACAGATAATCACGCATACCCTGAACTGACATTTATCTAAGGGGCCAACCATTCATACAATGAATTTTTTTCTTAGTGTTTGTGCTTGCATGATAAATTGCTTTAAAGGATAAACGTTTAGGCCATCGAGAAGGCTTTTGTCTTTTTTATTTCAATCACTTTGAGAAGTCAAGCGGTCGTTTATAGCGGAGCTCCTCGCGCGCGCGAAGCGCGCGCGTGGGCGCAGCCCCATAGCTAAAGTAATCTACCCATCCCAGGCAGGGCAGAAAAACCGCTGATTGGTTAAAAAAAAAATTCCACTGCGAGCATGCTCTAGCGCCTTCCGCTGACCATATGCAGATGCAGTTGGTTCAAAAGAATGAGCGATTCGAAGGAGCTACAATCGAGCGATCATGAATGTGGGATGTTTGGCCGAAATTTGCAGAGCACTGCGTTGAAATACATTACTGAAAGGTCTTGTATACAATGATATCATTTTGTTTTGCTTTGGAGGTAATCTCTGTGATTGTATTACGTTAAACGGACGGAGTCGTGCCAAGCAAACCATGTGCTTTTTCGATCAACTTTCTTCTACGCGATTGTTTGGTTTTCTTGCAACAAGTCTCGGAGATCCGATAGTTACACAACTGAGTTTAAAGGTAAGAAATTTTTCGTCTTTCACATAGTGAACGTTTTCAGTGTTGATGAGTTAACCGAAATTTGCAGTGGATGCTATTTATCCTCCACGAGATTGCGGCGGTGCAGCCTGCGCTGCGTGCAGGCGTATAATGTTGGCAAAGCCATTGCTAAAAGAAACCAAACTTTCAAACAAAATAGCACTTCATAGCACCCTGAGTTACAAGTTTAATTGGCTTTTGATTCTAGGTTATATATAACCACATTGTTCAATGAATTCCTTGGTGTGAATTGTTTACATTGTTCCGCTAGAAGCGAAATTATTTTTTTGTACGCGTTGTCCAATTTGTAATTTCTTTAGATCAATTTATACCAATTGATTTATACAATTAGTAACTTTGTTTTTGGGCTGATATATATTTGGAATGACTTTACTGTACAAAATTAGGTTGTTGTAAGAAAGGTGAAATTTTAAGGATGAATTTTTAAGCTTACATGTATCCAGAATTAGCAGAGTTATACACAAGCCTTGCCCATATACAATGTGATATTTTGAAGTGAAAATCTTATTATATTTACATGTTCAAAATAACATCGAATATTTTGAAGACACTATCTTACTCCTCTACATCACATCGTCCCTTGTTAGTATTCTGGACAGGACTATCACTATATTTTTCTCACTGGCATAGTACTTGGGCTGAGTTAATCTTTTATAATGCAAAGTTCTCATGCATTTGGAATTTGGTTCATATAATATTATAAGCACAAGATCTCTTATTTGTTATCTAGCTAGTTGCATTGTTTTAAAATACCTATAGCAAGACAAAGGCAACAACAAAGGCATTGTTCAAGGTTTCTCTCCTGTGTTATCATGCCTATTCCTATTCAATGTATTTTACATGAAACAAAGGACTTGTATTGTTTGTTTGGATTTGCTTCTAAAAAAGGCAATGATTATTGTTTTGTTATTCTCATTTCAGGGAAACACTTAACTATTTACCCCTTTATGAGTGTTCTGATGCTGAGTCAAGCCCCCTTTGCTCTTACAGACCCTGCCACATCTGACACACACCATACCAGTGTTAACAATTACTGCTTCTCCAGTAGAGTTGGTGAAGTTTACATTCTTGGAATTTTCGTTGCTGTACTTAAATAAAGCACTTTGTGGAAGATGCAAAAGGGGTGATTGTTTTGCTTTAATGAGTATCTTATTTGCTAGTGTATCTGACAGTTAACAACTGCACCCCCAGCAATTCGGACAGGTATAACCCGGTGGACGTTTCTTGTTGTTGGCATTGCCAGTATAGATTCTTGGTGATCCCACTACTCCAGTAGTGAAGGCACTTGCTCAGCTGGCTCTGTTTGGGGTCTTTTATAGACTGGACACAATGAAAATCATTTATAATGAGCAGGAGGAAGTTGTTGTTCTGTTGGGGAGGAAATTTTTAACTGGATCAGTGTACATCTATGGACTGATAAATTAGAGTCATTTTACTTAAACTGTGAAACAGGCAGAAGAATACTACGCACTATTATGCGCTAATTCTATTGTCTTCTTTTGTTTACCTCTTGCTATTCTGCATTGTTTGTTACTATCTGTTTCACGGTTCAAGTAAAATCACTCTATTTTTGTTATTTTTGTCTCCTTGTTACAAGGTCCTGGTGCCTTCTATTTAGCCCCTGCTTCTTTACATCCAGCCACCTCACCTTGTGTCAACTTATTTTTGTGGCCAGGGTGTTGTGCAGTGGCAGATGTTTAATAATGAATTGTTCCAGTATGTAAAATAATACATGTACCTTCATGGCACTCTCAACGATCGCTTGTGTCTTGAATGCTTTTTTCAGACAATCCTTTTTTATGATTTAGCACACTTCTCGGGTGAGTGCTAAACCCCAGAAGTATGCCAGCTGTCAAAGCATCATCACTGGCACCATGAAAGGACAAGTGCAACCCACAGTCTTGTTGTAAGGGATTGTTTTTCTGTTAAAAACAAACAAGCAACACTTCTGTCTATTACACACCATGGTGTTTAATTTAAGTGTCTTCCTAAAGTATGGTTCCTGCTACTAATATTATTATTATCATTATCATTAACATTATCATTATAAGTATTATTATTTATTTTATTTTTTATTATTATTATACACGCTTGGTTTCTGAAGTAAGACAGCTGATGAAGCAGTGCCACAACTTGCAGTCTCTGTATTTCATTTCTTTCTTAGAAAGCTGTTGTTTTTCATTATTCTTGACTAGAAACAAGGCACGGTCGAACAATCCAGGGGTGCACTTGTTGGCAAATTTTTCCATGTCTGCAGGGTTGTATAGCCGCTGCCCTCCATCCTTGTAATGTGACATCTAAAGTGAACCAGAGACTAGATCTTTTGCATAGGATTAAGCACTTGTTGCCGTATAATGCACGCCTTCTTTATTACAATGGCCTTGTTCTTCCAACCTTTGATTATGCTGATCTGGTATGGGGCAATAAGGATAATGCTGTTTTAATGAACAACCTGCAGGTGTTGCAAAACAAGGCGGGAAAACTTGTTCTAAATAAACCATTGTATTCTTCTGCAACCGATGCTCTCAGTCAGCTCGGCTGGTTAAATTTAAGTCAACGCAGGCACTTCCATCGCTGCTTGTATGTTTATAAATGTGTGAATGGAATTACGTCTCACAAATTGGAATTATCTAGAAATAGTGATGTCCATAGATTCCAACAGTAAAATGGAACTGGGGTAAACAGAGAACTTGTCATCATGCCTTTAAAGACTGGAATGCCTTGGACAGTGACTTGAAGGACTCTGACACCATATGTCAGTTTAAAAGTAATTTTTTTAAATCTACAGTATTAGTCTATAATTTACTTTTGTATTTTTAATAATTATATATTTTTTAATAATTTAATGTTATTTTGGATCGGGACCTTTCTGTAGATCAGCTACGGGTGAGAAAGCTTCCCGTTAAAGTGTCATTATGAATGTTTGGTGAGACACTTGTGGAACGTTTTGAACTGCTCATCAAAAGTTGGCTCTGAAAATTAATAAAAAATATTTCTAATAAAGGTTGAAACTAGTCGCCTTTGTTTTGAGTGTGTGGAAATTAAGAGTACGTCAATACAATACCTTCTAGCTTGTTGCATCTTTCTTGTAATGTGGCCTGCAAGCAAGCTCTCACTTCGCTTACCCAAATAGGAGAGCTTGCTCGCAGGCTACTTTTAATGCTGCATTTTCACGCTGTAATTTGGTGATTAATTGTCTTGCCTCTGCTAGCTCATTAACACTCTGCAAAGGGGCGGTCTGAGAGTTTTCATCCCTCCAAGTTATTTTCTTTTCTGGGGTAGTACATAGGACTGAAGTAGTACATTTTGTCCACAAATGTTTAGGGCAAAATTTAATGCAAAATATGAATATATTCTAAAACAAAACTAAGAATTTATGATCTGTTTCTGTACATTTTGACTGTTGATTGAGTGCAAAAGAAACATACCTTTCTCGTAGTGGGGTTTTGTAGAGAGCGTGGTTTGTAAATGTGAGAGCTTCGTCCACGAGTTTTAGGTGGCCTGGGCAAAGAAATGCACCTCCTTGGTAGTTTTCAAGGTTTGTTGCTACGGTGAGAATCCTCTGCGGACAGGGCAGTAAATTGTTCCTTTGCGTGCAGGCATTTTCACTCGGAAAACAGCACCTCCTTTGACTTTCCACTTGCAATTTTTTGCATGGCCAAAACATAGCCAAACCGGCCTAGAGTAGCCACGTAAAACAGCCTCTATTCCCGAATAACAATAATATTAGTGGCACCCCAACACTTTTCTGACACGCTTCTTAATCTGGAGCCAACTTTGGACGTTCTTTCCGCCGGAAACGGACGCAAAAAGACCGGAACTTGACATTGAAGCGGTCGGTAACTATTTTTGGACATTTTTGAAGCGGGAAAAAAACGAGCGGCGTCTCCAGTTTCATTCATAATTTCCCGCTCAAAGCATGAAGCCGGGAAAGCGGGCGCCTACCAGTTAGTTAGTGGACACAAGCCGTAGGCGAAGAGTTTGGTGTTTATAAATCTTTTCCTTTTTTTACTTGTCCAAGGAAATGTATTTTTCCGCTGCTATCTACCTTCTAAGTGCAAGAGAATCCATCTGTTTAGTAGTAAGATTGGCTGTACATTTGTGGAAGCTTCTCACCAGCGATTACGTTCGAGTGTTGTCACCGCGAGAGGGATACAAAAACAAAAAACAGCAAGCCACAGAAAAACGTACTGTTCGATTTCTTTACGTATTTCTTATTTTGTTTCTTGGCTTTTAGCCTTTTGGTTGGCCGAATTTTGAACCTTAAATACTCCACCTGTTTCTTATTTTTGCAAATTGTTTAAGAGCTATTGGTCGTATGATGTCTCTATGAACTACACACTGTCCCGCGCATTTTCAGCAAGCACCCTAAAGTTTATTCCTAATCTGATTTCGCTACAACTTTTGACATCGCCTGTCAATGAGTTCTAGTTTGGGGATATCAGATCATAATCACCGAACTAGTCATGGTTGACTATGTATTTGGCTTCAAACTGTGCTCTTTTTTGAAGACTGCTTCATTCGTCATAAGATGGTCAGCGGAGAGCACAAACTGCCGCGAAAACGGCAACCAATCAGCGGTTTTTCTGCCCTGCCCCCATCCCAGAAAATTTGGTAATCACGTGACCGACCGACCGAGCGAGCGAGCGAGCGACCGTCCGTCCGCACCACAGGGAAACCAATGTTCAATCTCACACTTTCTAGCTAGTTTGGGAGCCCAGGGAGCCTAGGAGAAAACTATCAATGTTGTGATCAATTGACAGCTGTCAATACAAGGTATCCGCTGACCAGTATCACCTGGCCGTATCGCGGGCTCAGGTGTCGACTCATCCAGGGCGAGTATTTTTTTGAAGTTGTCCGCTGACAAGTTACTAGTTTTCAGATGATCGCAGGTTCAATTTTTTTTAAAAATTCATATGAAATATGCTGTGTTTATGTCATTATGGCCCAGCACTATTAACATTTTGATTTCAAACTGACCTCGGAAGCGAAAATTCAGCTAGTTATTTAAAAATGCAAGAAGGGAAAACAGATGCTTTTCACTTTTCTCATGATAGTCACGCTTTGGTCACGCTCCACGTCCAATTTGTATGCCCTGATTGGTCAAAATTTGACAGGTGAGTTCATGCGGAAAATTTATACAACATCTTGAAACTTGTTTGCTTCAACAGCTGACGGAAGCTGACAGAGTTTTGTGTCAACTTGTGATGTTTTCAATAACCGTCTTTTTTCACTGGATGTACAAAATGAAATACAGCTGCTACCAAGAGTCTTCTGTTAACGTTATTCATGGCTGGTTTGTTTATTGAATTTTTGGTTGAGAAATGCGCTGCTTGTCAAAGTGGGAAATCCGATTTCGGATGGCATCGTTTTTGTTTTTCACCTTGCTGGATGCGTAAGCGATTCAGGCCTTACTTGATAGCTTTCAGGAGCTGCATCTCGAAATATGGTAAGCCTGAGTTATCATTGTATAGAGCGTTTTCACATGACGTCACGGCGGCCATATTGGTGTTCCAAAACAATGAAACGGCGGCTATGTTGCTGTACCAACAAAATCGTCTGGGAGTTGAACGCTTTTCTCATGTAAATGCTTTCTTTTGTTCCAATAAATTAGCATAGCTGCTGGCCACGTGAGTGAAAACGCTCTATTTATATCTGTTTTCATGAAGTCGAGCGCAGTTTATGAGGCTAGTTTATGCACGTTTGTATTTAGATTTGAGACACTGATCTGACCTAGTATGAGGTTTGAAAAGCCTTTAGTCGATATTTCACCGCACATAACAAGAAAAACCGTTCCGAAGAATATTTAGATATTATTTTGGCTGTAGAAAGAAAACTTTGAGCGATTTACTTGTCGCGAGTTCATCGAGAAAAACAGCAAACACCGGGAAGCCGGCGGCTTAAAATTAAACTTAATTTTTAAGCTTAAAGACTCTAGGATTCTTATAGACACTGAAATTCTTGTTTTCGTGAATGAAACTTGTTGTCTCTGTAAATGTTCTACCGAATTATATTTCTGATCTTTTATTTATTGTTAGTTGTCTTTTGCAATTTTCATCGCTTTGCCGTTATATGTTTACAGTCGTTCATAAACATCGCTTGCAGGAGTACTCAACGTACCGCGCATATTACACATCGCCGTGACGGTCATAAAACTATCAATAAAAAATAAACACAATAAATTCTTTATTATGTTGAAGCGTAACTCTGTTAAAATTTCTTTGCAAACTTGGTAGGTGATTTTGGAATTTTTTTTGAACGGTTTCGCTAAAAGCCCACGCGTGCTCCGATGGTCCTGAATATTGAATGAATGGAATTAGTCTTGAAAAATTGTGAAACTGACTGCTAATTGTCTGAGGTCAGGCGGTCTGTATGATAAAAACAGCGCCTCATAGTACTCTGTCACCTCAGATGTGATGTATAAAAAGCATAAAAGGTTGATTTGCACGCACCCAGATTTGTTGGCAAGATTTTCTAAAGTAAACTTGTCGAACGTAAAAATTCGGCCTGATTTGTTTTCGAAGAATTTGTTTTCCACGCCTAATCTACCGTGATCAAGAGCCATTATTGCTCTAAAATGTGACCGAGGATGATTGCCAGTGCTATTTTTTGGGTGTACATATAAGGCTATCAAACTCGATGCAAGATTTGTTTCACTCTAAAATCACTTAGCCTGTCCCTCAAAAGTCACACGAATGTGTCCTTAATTTAACTGATTTGTGGATTACAAGTTTATTGTTTGTTTTAAATTATAAATTTATTAATGGAGCTTCGCGTTTAGCCCTGGCTAAATCTATATATTAGTGAAATGATAGTTTGAAAGTAAAATCCGTTGGTACTTGAAGATTTCAGATTCATCTCAGTCCGCATTCCTGCATTCGTGAAGAGCATTGAAACCAGACGCGAGGTAGTGCACATTTCTTAAATTGACTTAAATGCCTTTATGCAGGAGCATTTTTATTCATAACAATTTTATCTATGGAAAGTTTTTTTAATCTGACCGAAAACTGAGATATCAGGTCGTGAAATATTGACTGCTCATTACTCATGCAGGAAGACAGATTTGAATTTGACACTAGCTGCGCCAACCACTAACGGATTAATTTTTCAAATACTCAGCACACTTGACGACTTGACTGTAGCCATACTGAAAATTTAGACGTCTAGCTTTTCAAAATTCGTGTGAACAAAGCGAAAATATTGTTCAGTGTGAACGAATTGGCCGCACAATTTTCAGCAAGACGAAAACTGAAGTGGCGTAGGAGCGTGAGCTTAGACACAATTCTAGCACGTCAAACATCCGTTTAAGCCAGAGTTTAAGCACATGAATTAATTCCTGATAACAAGATTAGAAAATATGAAATCGTTTGGCCGTGTTTGGAGATTCAATAATGAAAAAAACAGTCCTTATTTTTGATTCACTGACAAAAATATTTGCGACAGCTTCCACATAACAATTGCAGACGTATACAAAACGTGGAACCCGGGTTTTGTATATGTCCAATAATTGCAATTGCTGCTGTGCATTTATATCCAAGATTTGAAAAGACATGCTTTGACCAACAAAGTTTTGAGTCTCTAACACCAGAGAGTATGCCATTTATTGACGCTCCTTCTTGAACCCGTGATCACTTCTAACCAATGACAACCAAATGATGTTTTACTTGCCCTGTCATCTGTATCTGCTTCTCCAATCACGTGATCTGTATTGATGACGTGTTTGCAACAATGCATGGCAGTCAGTCGAAGAGTTAGTTCATTTAGATCCAATGATGAGAGATCGAATGAGTAATTTTCGTAAAATAAAATATCCGAACTCCCTTTCTTTTTTGACGTTCGGTATGATTGTAAGATTCTTTGTCCTTTAAATAGGTGCACGGTTATATACAATTCTACGATGAAGAAAATAAACATCTTTAATTGTGAGAGGCAAATATAGTACATGTACAGCTAATAAGGGAAATCTTGCGTAGAAAGTTAAAACCAATATCATGCACCGATTACAAACTTTTAGTTTCTTGCCCAATGTACAAGCTTCACAATTTTATTTGATTTTTAGTTTCTTAATTAACGGCTGAGCAAAAAAAGAGAATCAAAATGATAATTGAGCCTGCTTTCTGTCTAGTAGTTTTGTTTGCATGCTACAGTGAGAGTACACAGGACCAGTATTGTTACTTCATGATGAAATCACGATGGAAGTAGAAGGTGGCGAATGTTGGCATTTTTGTTAGAATTTGCAGCCTAATATTGACAAATCAGTGGAGTCTGGACAGATCCGCCGATGAGAGGCACAAAAATAATGCTACCAGCCCATAGAGAAAGGATTAACAACTGTTTCCTTGCTCGCTTAGTTATTCCCTCAAGTCTGCTTTGCAGGTGGCCCTATCCTCCAGCTCTTGAAAGAGAGGCGGAGATGTGCGTGGTTTGGATATGCTTAGGGCAACAAGTCATAAATATCGCCAAAGAAACTGCACGTCAATTTATTAGCAAAGTGACATTCAGAAACGGTTTCTAAGACATTACGTCTCCATTAATAACGTAGAAATAACAGTAAAAGCTGGAGTAAGAACTCCGGGTTATACCTGAACAGCTCACGCCACATTTGTCCTGTTTTTTTCCTTCTCGAGCTTTGCAACATAGGTTTCTGGCTTTCACGATGCTTACCCGCAAACGCCTTGTACCTTGGTCAAACGACAAAGATACATTGACTTCTCCGGCAGGAAAATTCGGAAATATCTGAAAAAAAAAAAAGGAAATAGATGATCTTGTCATTTTGACACGGAACCTTGTTCATTGTACGTAAGAGTTAAAAATGTTTTTAAAAGTTCCTTTATAGTCGAGACTCCATGACCCCGATGATGCCGTATTGAGTAAGTTTGAAGATTTGACTCTGTTGTCTATGTTTTTTCGGATGAATTTGAGTACTTGTGTTTTCCCAAGCACATTCTTGTCAAACACTCAGTGATTTAGGCTGTTAGAGTTGTATACTTTGTCTCCACTAATTAATCTCGCCTATCAGGGAGTCTTTTGTTCAGATCTGAAAAAGTGTTTTCTTGCTTTACTTTACTTTATTTCATTTCATTTTCTTTAGTGCATTCAAACATAGCTACTGGTTTTTGCTTTGTTTTTGTGCTCTCACATTGAGTTCACCGACGCTTATAAAAGAAAATTGCGCCATATCATTTTTTGGAAGCTTTATTTTTAACTGATTCGTTTACCAAATAATCGTCAACGGATAGAGAGTAATTATAGATTCGATTATATATTCGATAGAGTAAAAATGATAAAAGACAAAAATTATAATTCTTCCTCAATAACTGAACCTCCCTTCTATGTGTCATCGACCTTTATCTTTCGTAGCAGGAAATTGATTTGAAAGATATTGTTCCATATGAAGAAAATTTCTAACAGGACAGTCCAGTAACGTTTCATTTACTCATAAATGTTTACCGAAATAGATTTGAATACTTCTAAGTGAAGTTTGTTCGGACTGGAAAGATCGGCCAAACTCAGTTGGTGGACAAAGTCTTATTTTTGCCCCTGGATCACCACGTTCCATCTGTGTTTAGTCTAAAATTTCCGGGAATTTTAGCATAATCCCTTAGTGACATAACTGTTACATGAACAATTCTAAAATCATGGGCGGTCGGTTGAAGGTTGTATTCACTTTGATGTTCTTATTTTGTGCCCATAAATGCAAGAATACACCTAGAAGAATCAGTGCGCAACTTGGTTAGGAATGAGTCTGTCTGCTTCAGTTTTCAAAGGCAACATGATTACCAGATAAATCCTCAAGCTGTTAACTGATATATCAAGATGGTCATTAAAAAATATAATAATCACATGTTCGTTATATATATTTGGAGCAAAAAAGTCATCAATTACAGCTGCTCACGTCAATGACACAGAAACATGGTAACTAATATTATTCATTTTTATCTTCAGTTGTCTTTACTCGTCTTTAATTATGTCTACTTGTCAAATGGCAACAAAAACACTTGAAATTACACGTTAGTCTGGAAAATAAGACGAAATTTTTGAATCGATTTTTAAAAACTATTTTTCTCTTAGCCACATGTCGTTGGGTCGGATCTGCCGAGGTTTCGTGAACCTGGAAAATAAACTAAAGCAGTTTCCATCGCGTTAATTGCTTTCGAGTCCTTTTCAGCCTTTTGTTTCTGATCAGGTAAAGTAAAGAGCGCATATACATATGCAAATCTCTAATCAACTCTTATTGTTTCAAGGGCCCTACAAAACAGGAGAAGGTCGTAAATGAATTTATTTCGAGACTGCATGCATGAACGACCTCTTAAAAGCAATATTTTCGACACGGAAAGAACAGCGCTTTGTACATGTACATCATTTGCGTTTAAAACTGTTTCTGTTATAAAAAAAAAAGGGCTAAACAACATTATTTTGCGCAAGACTTGTTTATGGCAAGAACGTTTGAAGTCATCTCTGTCCTGTTTTAGTTTCAGGACTAAACGACAATATAAACATTGTAGCTACATGCACTGTGCAGGCAAATGGCCTCTAATAAAAACTGTGTAATTTAGAATTCTCAATCAAAAAATATGAGCATACCGAACCTTCTTCTAGATTCATAGGGAGGGATGCAATGATCATAAAATGGTTTATATAGTAATGAAATGGCTGCCCATTTGAAATCACTGTCCATCCTCGATAAGTTATTTCATTTAATTCAATAAGTATATCTCTTTGAAGTAGTGTAAATTTTCCAAATATCTTAAAAACGTCTGAAAAAATTTTGAGTCGTCAATTTATCATTGACTACAAAATAGGTACAACTAAGATCAGTGGGCGCCAAAAACAAGTAAATGCTTGCTCATTATTTGTCTCTATTATGTTCGACAGAAGAATATATTATGTATTATATTTTAAACTTACCGGTGAATAAATCGCTTCATCTTCGACCATAACTGCTTCCTCGTCTTTTCTTAGAGAGTTATTGTTCTCAATACGAAGAGCAGACTCTTCAGAAATTCTGTCATTTTCAGAGCCTGCTTTGTGAAGTCCCCTCAAGACATTACCATCGGTGAAAAAATACAAAGCTGGTTTGGATCTCATGCTCTTCGATTTTTCAAGCAAATCCGCTTGGAAAGCCAACGGTTGAACGGGCAACGGATGTGTTCTCGGTGTTACAGACGTTTGATTTCGCTCGTTCGTTGACTCCATCCATTCAAACCATGTTTCCTCTTCCTCTTCGTTCTCGAACACTGACGAATGGCTTTGCTTACAGTTATTGTTTCCCATCAAATGTACGAATATTCTTTGAAATGGTTTGGTTTTTTTAATAGTTTCTTACTATCCAGCACGACTGAAACTTAAATCGAAAATCTCTTTTCCCTCATGTTAATTTTCTTCTCCTCATAATTACATTTCAGGGAGACGAACTGCCCCCGCATGCATGTAAACAGCAATTGTCCCTATGAATAACATATTAGACAGGTCGGATGAACCGAATTTTAAATATTCATAATCTACCTAAAGCCGGTGACTAAGTGTTTTGCTCCAAACACGGACACAAAATTTGACATTTCGGAAGCGAGTATTAATCGTTCATTGGCCAAGTGATGACGTTTCATCGCTGGAGAAAGCTGAAAGAATCTCAGAATTTTCACTTCACTGGATATTAAAAATAGTTTTGATTTATGACAAGAGTCATGCTTAGTATTGGTGGTGAAAATACAATTACACTAGCTGCTGTAATCCTCGCCGGATAAAGCAGAGTTTAAAATTCATCTGGAAAATATGTGAAGTTAATATGCTTATTTGGTCAGTACAGTATATTCTTTAAAATTTGGCTGGATGCAAATCAGTCTGTTTATGACAAACTTAATTTTTTTTAATGTGCGATGTCATCAGTTTCAAGAAGGGTTACTCAACTTAATAATAATAATAACAACAATTTACATTTATATAGCGCAAACCTCTACATGAATATATTCGGTTGCGCTTTACAATATTGTTATATTAAATTTATGTTAAAGGTGACTAAAGCATGAGAAACTATTGAAAACTACAATAAAAAGTATTAAAAACTTTAAAAAAAAAAGCCAACAATTAAATCTATTTAAAAGCTAAGTTGAAAAAATGAGTTTTAACAGCAGTCTTAAAAGTGTCCAATGTCTTCATGTTGCGAATTGCCGAAGGTAATGCATTCCAGAGATAAGGTGCAGCTGACTGGAGTGCACGATCGCCAAGAGTTGGATGGGTCTTAATGCCTGGTAACTCGAGGAATATAGACTCATTTGACCTTAGAGAGTACCTGGATTGTTTTTTGATAGTAATGAAATCAATTAGATAATTAGGAGCTTGACCATATGAGCATTTAAATGTCAAAAGTAGAATCTTAAACTTTATACGGTAACTTATTGGAAGCCAATGAAGGTGGAAAAGCAATGGTGTAACATGGCAGAATCTAGGTGTTCCGGTGACCAACCAAGCCGCGGCATTCTGTATCCGTTGGAGTTTCATGATATGTGAATTCGGGAGGCCATATAGTAGACTGTTACAATAATCTATTCTACTGGTGATAAAAGCATGAACTAATGATTCGGTGACTGAACGACTTAAATATTTCCTAATTCTACGCATGTTATAAAGATAATAGAAAGCGGATGAGCAAGTTTTGTTGATATGACTTAGCATACTCATTTTAGAATCAAACCAGGTTCCTAGGTTTCGAACTTCACAAGATGGAGCAATTTGGGAGTCCCCAACTGATAAGGTACTAATGTTACTGACTTTCTGAAGTTGTTATCGTGTTCCAATCAGAAGACATTCTGTCTTATCGGAATTCAGTTTTAACTTATCCGAATGCATCCATTGACTGATATCAGCAATACATGATTCCATGGCAGTTATAGCAGCGGTCTCCTCCAAATCATTTCCTGATCTAAACGCGATGTACAGTTGCGTGTCATCTGCATAACAATGGGAATTAGGAAGATGTGGCTCGACGATCTTAAAAAGTTTGCTAGCATAGAGGGAAAACAATAATGGCCCGAGACAGCTGCCTTGTGGAACTCCAAATTTAAGGTTAAAATTACTCGATAGAACTCCGTCTATATAGATGCGCTGGGTTCTGTTAGAAAGGTACGATTCAATCCAATTAAGTGCAGAGCCTGAAATTCCAAAATCAAACTGGAGGCGATCTAAGAGAATCCGATGGTCCACGGTATCAAACGCGGCGCTTAAATCAAGAAGCACCAACAACGTGACCTTCTGTTTTCATGTTCATCAGAATGTCATTCTTGACTTAAGCAGGGCATTTTCTGTGCTATGGTGCCGTCGATAGTCTGATTGCAATGAAGGAAAAAGAGCCAATTTTGAAACAAAGGAAAGATTGCTGATCGGTCGAAAGTTTTTAAAAACCAAGTCAAGCCCCTGTTTTTTTAGCAGTGGTGTAACAATCGACTCTTTCCAAGTGTCATTGAAAAATCCTGATTCAAGCGACAAGTTTATCGTAGTAGATAATATGGGAAGTAACTCATCAAGGCAACCTTTCAAGATATTAATTAGTGGGAGGAGGATCAAGTAAACAAGATTTTGTCGGCGCTCTGAGCACAAGTTTTCTTAAAGAGTCTGTGTCTACACGGCGAAAAGCAGTAAAGGACGAAGAACAATGAGAAGAATGGCGGTTAACAGTGCTGCACAATTTCTCAGTTGCATCAAGGCTAACACGAAGATCCGATATTTTCTTAATAAAGAACGACCCCATGTCATTAGCCAAGGCTAACTTATCGCCGTGAGGTGGAAAAGGCGTATCTGCTGTCTGATTGAACAGTTTCTTTGTAGCAGCAAAAAGCTTGCGTTCATCTCCAGAAATGTTGCTGACAAAATGTGTGTAAAATTCGCGACGAGACTTATTCATAAGAAAGACAACTTTGTTCCGCAGAAGTTTGAATGTTCTCCAGTCAGATTCAGACTTTGTAGACCTCCAGTTACGCTCAGCAATCTCTCGGCGACGTTTCGCAGATCTGATCTCATCAGACAACCATGGAGCTTGAACTCTTTGAGTCATGGATCTCTTCCGCCAAGGAGCGTGTTTGTCAGTGATGGACTTTAAAGTAGTATTAAAACAGTTAACGAGATCAACAAGGTGATTGGGAGTAATTCTGAAGTACGGATATCATTCTTAAACTTGGGAAGATTAATCGACTTAATTTTCCGAAACCAGACTTCTTTAGCAGAGGACTCTGACCTAGAACCTTTTAAGTTAAACAATACTGTCACGTGGTCAGACAAAAAAGAGCCTGAAATCGGTGTGTCTTGAATGATACTGTCCATTTTTGTGGTTATGACTAGATCCAGTGTATGACCTTGAACATGAGTTTCAAAGTGCACATGTTGAACAAGTCCCAAAGAATCAATTAGATCCAAAAATGATTCTACATTGGGATTATTCTGGACGTCAACTTGAATGTTAAAGTCACCACATAACAAAATGGGCTCCGTGAATAAGACAAACGATTCAAGGTACTGGGAGAATTCGATGGCAAGCCGTATGCGAGAGGATCCACTGATTAAAATTTATTCAGAAAGTTCAAAAGAGCACCACATAGAAGCATCAACCTGCTAAACAATGATGTTTGAGCGAGTGATCAAAGCTGTACCTCCGCCATTACGGCCAGATCTACATACGTCATACAGTTTATTGTTGGTTTTCACATGACGTCACTAAAATTCAAACTAAGAAACTATCTATTCTTACGAGGTTTTACTTCATGGTGCATTAGAGCAGCTGAAAACTAATTTTGATACACATTTTCGCTTTGAAAGGGTCCTTGGTTTTGTGATAGAGTACGCTTGAATTTCTAAGCTTTTGCGTGACGCGGCATTTACATGACGGCCGAGAGAGCTGTCACGTAGGTTTAAAGATGACTTATTTCAGGGACATTTTGCTATCTAAACAGTTCATGTATTAGAAAAAGTATTACTTTAATGTTTATGAGTTTCTCGAGGAATAAATTCACGCAGTTTGTAGCAGAACTCGGAAACAGATGTTTCTGTTGGTTTCCGTCCGCCATGTTGGAGCTCATCCAGGTGAGCACCAGCATGGCGTCTCCATACAAATCTTTATAAATTTGGGTAAAACATTTCTTCGGATATCTCGTATACGAAATATTCCTCTGACCTGAATCTTGGAGAGGGTCTTTGTATATGTACCTCCTTTCATTTCCCAGATTCTGGACTTTATCTATTGGACGGTTTTGATTTTTATTTTGATCTATTTTGAATGGCGTGACACTGAAAACCAGCAGTACATTGAGTACAATTCAGTACATTCAGCCTTCACCGCGGCATCTTTATCCGAGAACCACGTCTCGGTGCCAAGATGTCAAAATCATTAACAAGGCAATCGGGTCAGTGTTACTTAGAAAAAGAAAGTGTGTAAGAGCTTGCTATTAACAATCGCCCTTTTAATTTACACAATGTTTTGATTTTTCTTACTATTTCCATAAATGCGTTTTTTATCTTTTTTTCCGGGACATCTGCTTGACAGTTACAAAATCCAAGCTGTTTTGTCTTTATTGACAGGTTAATTTTCGTCGGACGGGGGAATTTAGTGTGGCTAGCTGCCTCAGGGCCATTGTCGCCCACATGTCAAGGCCTTGTCGGCTGTTACTTTTTCAAGGGCCCTGGGGAGGCGGGTGATATCTGCGCATGCGTAATTCTACTAAATTAAAGAATAAGTCCATCAAGTGCATTTACAAAGAGGCATCAATATCTTTCAGGTTGTCGCCTCTGGAGCAATCATTTAAATTCTAATGGAATTAATAATTTTGAATACCAAAGCCAAACGATATAATTCTGACTAGTACAGGGTAGCCTATAGCAGAGAGTAGTCGGTTTGATTCGATCGATTTGAAGCGTGGCAATAGATTCAATATCAACTTGTACATCTGCTTACTCTGGCCTTACAAATGATTAGCAATATAATCAATGGTAATCTAAGAGGTTTTTAATTATATTTACCAGCCAGTCATACAAAGCTAGTTAAATCAAAAGATCACTGCAACATTTTATCACTTTTAAGCATTACTTGCTTTCGTGAGATTCTATCTTGGAAAGGAGGTTTTTAGCGATAATCGGTGGGCATCATTAGCTACAAAAAGGCGATTTCATCATCTGATTTCCGGTGAAAAATTAACTCTAAACATTTCCTCTGTGCCTAAATTACAGTGAAAATGAAATCAAGTAAAGGAAATGTCTCAAGTACAACAGGCCAAATTACACAATTACGTGTTCTTTGAACCACCTCTAGCCACAAACGACCGAAAATATTGATGATTTATTTCCCTGCGCCAAAGAAGTGGTTAAAGAGATATTTTTGGACAATTTTTTGTCGCTATAGATAGTTCGAAATTTTGTCATCCAAGAACTGGCTTCAGCTCCGTACTTTGGCCATTGAACCCAAGTTGAGCTTGTTTGCGTACCCCCATTACAAGCAAGAAGAAGAAAAGAAAGTAAGAAATAGGATATTCGCGGCAGGTCACCCATCCAGTTCCTAGCCCCCTCCCGACACGGCTAAACTTAAGTGGCGCTATTAAAAGGAAGTTTCATGAGATTCTATTGGCGAGAAAACTCGGATGGGTATGTTTCAGAAATAC
>JBBMOI010000006.1:7617500-7750000 GCA_038088405.1 Porites divaricata
AAAAAACTTGTAATATTGTAATTAAATCATTAATATTTTTTTAAAAAGTAGTAACATTGTTAATTATTAATTATGATTAAAAATTAGTTTTTAAACATTACCCACACCCACGACTTTTACCCACACCCACACCCACGACCCACGACTTGTACCCACGACCCACGACCCACGACCCACGACCCACGACCATTAGACAAACTCTAAGTGAGATGCCTTGTTTATCAGGTTATCGGCGTTAACGTTATCCTGACCCCTTTAATGAGATTCCTGCTCAAAAAGAAGATAACTTCATTCCTACTAGGCTACTTAAATACCATTAGCGCTCATTAATAACTAAGGAAGGAAAAAAGGCAATCTGTATCTTATTACCTTTTGAACCAAAAAACAGAAAATTTTGATTTGGACTGTTTATGATTTCAATGGACACCATCAAGGTCCCTTTTAGAAAACGTGGCTAGTTAAACCGTTGTCTGGAAACCCTTTGAAACACTCACCCTTGTGTTTACAATAGTTCACGACAAAAGCCTTAACAAACTTTACTCAGAGCCATGGGACTTTTTGTCGCGCCAACGAAATGAAAGTGTTTTTGCAATTTAGAGACTGAAAATGCCGCTTTGTCTCATTTTCCAAGCTTCTAATAATTACCTGTTTATAACCTATTAATTATAAAGTCAGCATTGACATGAAGTCATTGCACTACCTTTCCCTCTGGATCAGGCATGCGCAGTAATGATGCGACGAGTGATGATTTGCCAGCTCCTGTTCGACCAACGACTCCTATTTTCTCTTTGTCAGAAATAAACAAACTTATGTCCTTCAGAACTCGTTGCCCACTTTCGGTGTACCTGAAAGACAAGTCCTTGATGTCGATCGTCCCCATTGTGGGCCATGAATCCGGTGGCTGGATCTCTGAATTATAACCGTCCTCTTCGTCCAAGTTACTGTACGTTATTACTCGTTCTACAGAAGTCATGAGATTTTCCACTTCAGAACTTATTCTGATGCTAAATGCGACTTCATCCACGGCCTCCAACAGAAACGTTAGAGACAACCCTGCCAGGGCTAAAGAAAAATAATATATGCCTCCAATCAAATAGCCTACGACATCGACGAAATTAAACTCTGGCTAAGTTTGTCTGTGGAACAGCGCCAAACTCCTTGTTCTGAGTCCCCACCTGTGTATAAGGTTTTGAGTACCCGCCAAGATTGGCCTGTTAAAAAAGCCATTGTCGATTTGCAAAAAAAGTTGAAAGGAAATTCTAAACGCTCCTCAGATAACTCGTTGAGTCCGTTGGGGCCCAAGAACAGGGATCTCCGCGCTGCTTCGCAGACGTTACGGCTAACCGGGGTTAAAGAAAGTCTTTGACGCAGACTATGGTCAGACAGACGACTCTGGGAAGTTTTGTTGTGATAAAAGGGTTACTAGTCTGCGAATACAGCAGTCTCTGCACTCCCCCGCTAAGGACGTTTCGCAAGAGAGTGCGAAATCCGGCTCCCCCGCGAAACGTCCCAGCCACACGGAGAATCGAGAGGCAGCTAAGAAAAGAAAGAAAGATATAGCTATCAGCACTGCAATGCATGCTACAAAACAACATTTTTCCCTAGCCTAGGGTCTGTTTTTCAATGGAAACTCTGGAGACGATGTTGGCTTTAAAAAGGATAATGGTCATTTTGGTCTCAGCATGGGCGGATTTAGGGGTTGCCCGAGGGGGCCGCGGCCACCCCTTTTCCTTTGAAATTCTGTATTCTATCTAGTAGAATAGAGCTATTAAGTGTCCCGGCTACCCCTTTCTGAATTTTCTGGATCCGCCCCTGCTCGGTGTTCCCAAGAAAACAAACCTGGGCTTTGGGCAACAAGGACAGCTCCAAAACCTGCAGCAGCAACCATCAAGCTACATAGAAGGGTCATACGAAGAGCAAGCCACTGGGAACTGGTTATCACCATCATTAAGGCTGACGTGTTCTCATCCTGGTAACTAACAATAAACATGAAAAAAAAAAGGTCATAAATGATGTTTACAAACACCGACTTCTTTACAGCACCTTTCAAACCTGCAACAATAAAACTCGAGAACTTTCAGGCAGGAATTGGGAGACAAAAACTGTTGCTTTGAACGAAAACAAGTTGTGGTACTGATGAGAAAGTAACGATCCTAAATGCGACTCAAGATGATCCATTAGAAGCTCGGATAAATTCTAGAGAATTGCCAAGTGTGATAAGTACTGCAGGATTATTGGGATTGGTATACGGTATGCAAAAGTAGGGTAAAAGGCTTTCTCAATTTCCTAACAAGGAGGCCTAGTTTAAAAACAAAGTAAAACATGCCTACCTCCATCGATGTTAAGTTTGCATGTTAATTGGCAAGTTTAGGAGATATAGGGTTGTTAGGCTCCGCAAATATTCTCCAAATAGCAGATGTACATGTCATCTGTCGGGTTGTCTTCTTGCTGTTCTTGCTAGCAACTAGTTCGCCTATTTATTCCTCTCGTGAAACGAGTGAAATGTTCCGCCATTTTTTTTACTCTCTACCAAAACAACTTTACCTCGTCCGTCTTCTCGGTTAACGGTTCCATAACCTGGCAATTTGCTGCACAATTGACGTCATTTTTCACATATCGCAAAATTCTCCGAAATTTGGTCAACAATAGCTGGTTATGATGAATTCCCTGTTGCGTGGGATATTGAATGAATAATAATGGCGGATACGAAGTAGCTATGCTCCTGTTATGTTTGGGCATATTATCTTCCTCGTTGGGGTGTATCGATATACCATTTGCATGCCCTTAGCCGCCCCCAACCATTCAAACAAAGCTCTTTACAAAGTAAGCGTCTAGATTTCCTTCATAATGACCAGCCAGGTTATCCAAGTGTATAAAAACGATAGAGAGCAAGCAGGACCTTAACTCAAGAAGCATAAAGTCAGTTACTTAACTTGACGAGTGGGTGTAAAAGAGGGCTGCGTAAGTCCTAGATTTGTTGGTATTACTTCAGAAGGAGTTGTTTGCCAAATTGGGTGCTTTTGTGACTATAAAGGTCCCTCTAACTGGAGCTAATCTCTTTAAAATGATCTTTGCGCGGGTGGTAGGATGACTTAAAAAACAAGAATTTAGTTGAACGGCCTGTACATTAATTATTATCACTGTATTATACTACGTACTTGAATAGTCTCCTTAGGAAATCCTGCTCCATTCGTGCCGAACGAATTATCTCTAATCCTGCAACTGTCTCAGAAATGTGCGAGTACACAGGACTGCACGTGATGGCCTCCAATCGCTTGATTTCCCTGGATGACTTCAAATAGTACCGTCCATAATAAAAGGCCACTAAAACAAGAGGAACTGCAATGAAAATAAGCCAAATATTTGCTACTATTGGCAGCAGTATAGTGCTCGTTGCAAATAAAACAGTTTCTAAAGCCGTCAGGAATTGAGGAGTAAGGACATCATCCATACTTCCGATGTCTTTGGAAAATCGATTTAAAGTGCGTCCTACAGGTGTTTTGTCAAAGTAAATCAGAGGTGCTTTTATGACTGAGACCACCATCTTGTTGTGTAGTCGCTCCGAAGCTTTAAGGAGTGTCCAATAAAAAAGATACGAGCAAATAAAGTTGGCCACAAGGGATGAGCTGATCAAGGCTCCATAAATTTTCAGTGTACTTGATGATCTCTGTTGCTCTTGAGTCATTTCTGCGACCTGTGATGCCCACCAGTGAGACATCATCAATAACACTTTAAAAAAGAGAACAAAAAAAACGATTTAACAAAATGAACCAGAGTAGTAGTCCCTATCAAATTAGGCCAATCTAGCAGGCTATCTACTTGAACCTCGTTTTACTGATTTCAAGTAAAGCTTCTTCAAGAATGTGAACGATGGAACAAAGAGCACTAGGACATTGTTCCGCCGAAGTATCAAAACTTAGCCTGCCAAATTCCTTGTTATATTAAAAGATTTTACGTTTGTTTAAATGATCCCACTGTTTTAACGCCTGACCATGATTTAAATTCAATTTTTTCTCCTTACCATGTCGCCGCGCCGCTCTTACCAAGTACGCCTAAACTTCCGACGTTCCTTGCAAGAAAGCCAAGATATTGATCTTGGACAAATCTTGTAAATATAGTTTATAGTTACCTTTCACTCCAAGAGTAAATAGGAAAAGAAAGAGTATTACAGGAGCAGAATACGCTGTCCTGAAGTACTTCCAGTAGAGCTTCCAAGAAATGGAACCAGTGTTTCTGTCTTCTTCATCTTCCTTCAAATCTTGATCTCCCTCTGTAATGAGTAAGTTCTCTAATGACCGTTCCGAATTATATCCCTCTAAATTTCCAGGTATATGGGCATCGCACCGTCTAGAATTACAGGTATTGGAGCCCTCCTTTAAAACGCTAGCTTTTCTTTTCACCACGACACCTTTACTTAACACAATGACGTTATTTAGTTCTGTTAAATAGTGCAACTGGTGAGTAACGAAAATACGGGTTTTACAAGACAAATATCCACAAATACACCTTTCAAACAGACTTTTTCCGACTTTGGCGTCCACTGCGCTAATAGGATCGTCCAATAGATAAAGGTCAGCGTCTGAATACAGTGCGCGTGCTAAACTGACACGGATCCGCTGACCACCACTTAGGCTTACACCACGGCTCCCTATTTCTGTTAAGTCACCAAAAGAGAAGTTTTTCAAATCGGTTTGCATACAACAAATGTCAAGTATTTCATGATATTTGGCTTCATCAAAACGTCTTCCGAACAAAACATTATCTCTTATAGTTCCTGAGAAAACCCAAGGGATTTGTGGTACATAAGCAACTGTTCCACCAAACAATATTGTTCCATTAATGGCAGGAAGCTCTCCAAGTATGGCCATTAAAAGAGACGATTTTCCACTTCCAACCGATCCAGTCACAGCCATCATTTGTCCATTCTTCAACGAAAAGGAAACGTCCTTTAAAGCCATCCTCTCCTCATGTCTGTCCCAAGATGCCGAAACGTTCAGAATGATAAGATCATTGGTCTCAGTAACTGGAATCCCCCCTTTGTTTGATAAGGAAATCAACTTCGCTCTTTCAACCTTGATGTTCTCTTGCCTCACAGTTGATGGTATATCCTTCAGACTAAGACTAAGGAAGCCACGTGGACCACGCCTAGAAGCAAACTTGATACGTCTTTCGCTGTATGTCGGTATTGACAAGAATTTCTCAATCCGATTGACTGCAGTATTTGCTTCAGCCATCAAAGGCAAAAAGTATCCCATAGCAACAGAGACGGAGAAATTGATAATGTTCAAGGTTGAAAGAACAGTAAACAAGTTAAAAGCAGTGATTTGTTCCCCTGCTGCTATCAGTGTGACAACAGAGATGAACCCAGCGAGAGGTGCAATTGTGTAAGCCATCGAAGACAGGCTGGATATAACAAGTCCTCTGATTCTAATGTACCACATTTCTTTCCTGTTGGGAAGACAAATAATGAAAGCAGTATAGCCAGTTATTAAAAGAAAAACGTTTAGAACGCCTTTGCACTTTTATTTTTCAAGTATTTATTTATAGTATTAGCATGTTTCAAAAGTATGACGATCATTTTATTTACTGATGTAATTAACTTTGTTTTACGTTATTTCACACTTAAAGGGAACAGTCAAAGAGAAGATGGAGGCATGTTATATGGGAGGAGAGGAGAGGACTTGGTGAGGAATGCGACTAATTGGGGAGGCGAGCGAAAATAGGAACAGTTTTTGGCGGAACATTACTGTATTGGTGACAGAGTTGTGGTGATTCCCGTCGCCCAGATAACATTTAATCCAGTTCAATTTACCTTCTTAATTGTTTAATGATTTCTGTAAAGCTCCATTCCCAAGCGTACATTTTAACAGCTCGAATACCGGATATGATCTCGTTCATGACTTCCAATCTTTTATCCGTAGCTACAGCAGTTTTGTGGCGTAACTTGCCGTTCTTGTGTGACATTGTGAAAATATAAATGAGTAAAAGTATGTAAACACACATGCCGACTAAAGCTCTCCATCCAATTAGGACCAAAAGAACAACAACTGAACCCAAAATATAGAATGGAGCAGGAAGTGAATAATGCAGCCCAAATACGAGTTTCTCCAGTTTGTGGGCGTCGTTTGTTACGAGGTTGATTGTCTTGCCAGTGATTATCTTCTGAACATCACTTCGTTTAAGTTCTTTCAGGATCTGCATTTATAAAAAGAACATAACAAGCACATTACTCGGCCAAAGTTGAAGGGCTATCTCACTTTATTTACTACCTTTTTTCAAAATGCTAAAACCTTTTTTCGCATCAAGTAAATTCCAAAAATAATTATCCAGTTTTGTTTCTTAAGACCATATTTAGGCCTTAAAACTGTTTCTGGCATTCTGTTGCAACGGACGGCACGAAGGGACGTGGATTAAAACTTGAAAAAATTGGGCCAACCTTTTCAAGTTTTAATGCGATGCCTGCAAAACTCCCCGAAAAATTAATTTGATTAGAGCTTCCCGACGAAATTTCTTGGATATCTTTTTCTGACAACTCTACAGGAGTGTTTTCTGTATGAATAAAAGCACTAAGTAATGACCTCAGCACCAAAAATTACCCTCAACGGCTTATTACAAACATCGTCAATTAAAATATAACTGAAAGAAAACTTTATCTTGTAATCTTTGGTTGTGTTCCATTGGAATGATCCAAATCAGGATGAAGCAAGATCGCTCCGATCATGGTGCATCAACACAAGGACTCGTCGATAACTTCGATGAACCATGATCCGAGTGACTGCGGATTATAAATCGCGCTCCGGATCAGTCCAAATGGCAGGCGTTTGTGGGGGAGAGGACCTCGGAAAATGAAGTACGCAGAGAGAACGGGACGCCCGTCTCATTCTGGCTTGTCGCAAATCCCCCTTTACTTTGCCGTTCAAACGCCCAGTCACAAAACGTTCGTTCCTTTGGGATGACACGGATCTGCTTGCGTAGCAAAGAAAAGAAAAGGAAGAAGAAAGGAAAGCGAGAACCGGATGGGTTCACTTCTTCACGATCTTGTTCACTTCATTTTCCCTTTCCTCTCCTCTAAAAATGGCTGCCGTCTACAAACGTCTGCCGTGTAGTGTGATTCGGCTCGGCAAGGTTTATGATCCAACATCACTCGGATCATGGGAGATAAAAGGTACTGGCGAGTCGCTGTCCAGAAGAACTTTAGCTGTTACTTTGATACAGCATGACCAGAGACTGATATCTTCATTCCAAAGGAAGGCACCCTTTTTAGAAACAACTAAGGGAGAAACTGACAAAGACGCATTCCCAGTTTTTGACTACCTTTTTGTAGATAAGGCCAATGCAGGACACTTTAAGTCGGGTGCTCCAAATCTCTGCTATCGAAGCTGAGTGATTCTTGGAGAATCCTTTAAAAAGAGCTAAGATAATTATTCCAGTAACGAATACATATGGAGACGTTGAATCGTCACCTTGTGATTCCCTCACGAACTCCGACAGAAAAAACCACATTAGCGTTGGCAGTAAAATTGTACACAAGAAACGACACAGGACCAAAACAAACATCAAAGTGTATGCCTTCCATGAAAACATTCGAGTAAATGCTCTCCACAAACGAGGTTTACAATCACTTGGTAGGCAACTGTTAATTTCATGTTGCCACTCACTCTCCAGTTTGCCAACAAGATACTCCATACTATCTTCTGTACGAACAGGGAAAATGTCTTCTTTTACCAGAGGTCTTTTGCTGCCAAGCCGCAGTATGGAGTTCATCCAACCCAGAGTTGCACAGGTGAGCCAGTTTGCTGTTTCGTAAGGATGAGAAGAGGCTAATCTCTTGTCGCATGATGGATCTTTCCTCTGCCTGTTGTGTTCCATTTTGTCTCTTAAGAGGCACTACGAAGACAAAAACATGTGTCGAGGGAATTTAATTGTACTAGATTTGTACTATTTCTTTGCAATAGTCATGACAAGAATGAAAACAGTAACATAATGAAGATGCCAGGAAAACCAGAGAGAGACTTCACACAGTGAAGGCTGAAAAATCGTCTATTTTGAGTGGACAAAAAATATTGCATCTTCACAATAGCGAGTATATATGAAACGGGTACAGTACATCTTTACGGATGTTCGTATACATGTATCTTTAAAGATCTGCTCGGACACCAGGGTGATACCACGATTTTGGCTGAGGATTCCGAAAAAAGCTATCTATCTTTTAGGAGGCAGCGTGCCAGAGAGGTGAACATATTCCTAGAGCCGTATTCCGGATTCCAAATCCCAAGATTCCTGATTCCTTTTTTATGGGTCGAAACGAAAGCCTTTTTCTTCTTTTACCAGCGGGGAGCGGGGAGGTGGGGGTTTAGCAATTTCTGGTGTTATTTGCTAGCAATTCTGGCTTGATTAATGCACAAGCATGTCCATGAGTTGGGCACTGAGAAAAGTTACCACGTCGTTTTTCCACGTGAGACTGTAGATTAATAGGATTTGAGTTCAACTTAATTTCAGTTGCTACAATTATTACTGAAACCAGAGGCTGTAGTTTCATCAGAGATACCAACTACACACCTAAATGACTAGGGATTTTAGGTATTAGCATATGTCTTTTCAGTGGTCAAGCGTTTAAAATTTACATTGATACAGATGGCTGCATAATGCACATTAATACATTAATAAATAAATTCTGTAGGTTTCTTTTGCTGATTTATTTCATAATTTCGTCAAAAAAAAGACGCCACTGAAAGTGTACAAAAAATTATAGACTGCGAACAGTCTCTTATTTTTCTTTGCAAAGTTACCGTACGAGAAACCCAAGCACGCGAGCTGCGATAAACGAGGCGTAACGTAGCGTCATGGTTTGCAATGGCGCTGTCTGAGATAGGAAACTAAACAGATTTTAAGAGAGAAGCTGGACCGCAAGGCAAATGTACAGACTCTTAATGTCGGCGACATGCAAGACATATAACCTCAAACAGTGAAGAATTAAAGTTTGATTCGCTGAGAAACTTACTGTAGTTTAGTTTAGTTTGTCTTAAGCAATCATACCTACGCAAATTGCATTAACGTTTTCCCTCTTCCGACATCGTACGATTAAGCTGACTGAGTTCATTTAGCCTAAGGCATCCGCTAAGACATGACGACTACTGAATAATACTACTGAATCACTGACGAAGCCAGTATCAACTGCCAGACGGCGGATAAGTTCTCGTTATCACCTAAATGTTACTCTCTTACCACGCTTCTTAAAAAAACTCCTCTAAATGAAGCTCAAACGACTGATTCATAAGGAAACAACGATGAAAACGAACTCCTCACGGCTTTGAAGTCAGCTTGTAACCATCCTTTTCATTGACGAATCTTCTGACGAACACTGAAACATAATTTTTTTAAGTCACTGGTGTTTGATTATTTTTGCTTTTGTATGAATATTGTAGATATTTGATGGGGACAAGCTCAGTGCATATACATACCTTTTCTCAGAGGGCGCCTCTAATTTTCAATAAAACACGAGGAAATAAATTGAGGAGAAAGGAGTACAATGTATTTAAATCAGTCATGCTTGGGCTGACGGACGTCGTCCAACTGGACCTAACAAGTTTATGACTGCCATTTGCTTTCTATGCCACTTCCTGTTGAATGTATTTTTAGGTAGGTCTGCGACGACCGGAAATACGTCTGCCGTTCGCAGGCTACTGGCCTCCCGTAGAGATCTGGCGTTTTTATGGCAGGAGGCACTCGTAAAATTCAAGCTAGTTAAGTTTGAAAAGAGCAAAAAATATTGCCGGACAGTCCGTGTGAACAAAATCAATATCAAGTGAAGTTGGGCGTCGATAAAATCCGGAACACGGAACCGTTCCGGAACATGCCGGAACATTCCGCAACATACCGGAACATCCCGGAAGATGAAAGAATAAAAAATAAATAAATAAATAAATAAATAATAATAATAATTCTTGTAAAATCAATAATAGCATAAAATAACTGACCAACAACAACAATAACAACAACAAAAAAACGAAAAATAAATAAAAAGTAACTGGTATCATCTCCGAGTCGCAAGAGGAGTTTGCGACTCGTCGCGATCGAGACGGCTGAAATTCAAGCTACAATCATCGTCAAAAGTGTTGGGAAGGTTGCCCTTTTTACCTCTTTTTTTTCCTTCCTCCCCCCGCCCCTAGCCCAATGTTGATCAAAACGTTAATGTTTGTGCGCGTAATTGTTCTGTTATATCCCAACATTGAATAGGGGGGACGGGGGATATTTAGGACAAGAGAAAAGTCTCTTTTTTCAGGGTTAAAATGGACTACTGTTAAGTTGCACAACCTTCCCAACTACTTTTGTCTGTGATTGTCGTTTACAGTCCCCTCTTTTTTCCCGCCTGGTGGAGGATGGCGATCGCCGCTGTCACAGTGATTTAATTTGAGCATCCCTTGTGACGTTGCATTTTATTTTTCAACTCTGTGTGCTGAAACGCTGTTCCCCCCTATATTTCGAGCCCATGCCTAATTTATCGAAGACACTTGAAGGTTTGCTTACGCCACTTGTTATTTTTGTAAACACTATTTTTCAGCTGCATTCACTGAATATTACAGTATCCGTTTGTTACGTGTCCGGGTCATAGGTGAATAGAAAGGAAAGGAGCCGTCCGTCTTTGTTTGTTTGTTTTTCGGAGCATATGGTTCCGTCGTGAAGTCTTGTCGCCGAGAATAGCTACGCATTACTGTTTCCAAAATAAAATCTTGTTTACTAAACACAGGAGATGCTCAAATTAAATCACTGTGACAGCGGCGATCGCCATCCTAAACCAGGAGGGAAAAAAGAGGGTACTGTAAACTAGCTTGAATTTCAGCCGTCTCCACGAGTCGCAAACTCCTCTGCGACTCGAGGAGTCGTGTGAAATATCAGGCTGACTGTAAACAGTATAGAAACTACTACGAATGTGAGTATTGCCCACTAAAATCCAAAAACAGGCGCTTTTAAGCTCTTCTCAATTTCACAGTCTAGTTTGTAAGTAATTCATGTCAACCTCAAGAAAGCAAAGCACCTCAAGTAAGCAAATGTCGGTTATATATATATAAGGAGACTAGGCTTGACTTGGCTCCTTTGTGGGGAGGAGCGTTGCGTGACGAGCCTAAAAACGGCTGCGAAGGGGACTACTCTTCTCGCGACCCATTTTAATATAGTTTGAATTTAGAAGCAAGCCTTCACTCATTACTGTCATTTGCATGGACCGTTAATCGCCCAACAAATTAATTGCGACAAAATATTGTTTTCTCATACTCGGAGGTGATACCAGTTTCTTTTTCTTTATTTCTTTATTTTTCGTTTTTTGTTGTTGTTGTTGTTGTAGTCTTTATTTTATGTTATTATTAAAATAATTTTATTATTATTATTGTTTTATTTTATTTATTTATTTTTTCATGAAAATTATTTTTCCGGGATGTTCCGGTTTGTTCCGGCATGTTCCGGAATGTTCCGAGATGTTCCGTGTTCCTGGTTTTATCGATTCCAAGAGCGGTTGATAGACAGTCAAGGTCACTCAAGGTGTCCCCGGTGTCCCCGTACCGTATCGATCACGTTGATCAGGTGGTTTGGACCTTCATTATCGAGAATGGAGTGGAATTTTCTGTCTGGTGTCGGCGCTATTTTCCTTGGATACTATTCTCTAACGTTTGCCCTGCAAGTCCTTCATGGAATCAGAGCATTCGTTCTTCCAACTCTTGGCATAAAAAAGAATTTGAAGAAGTTAGGACAGTGGGCAGGTAAGGCCGGTTCCACGCGCTCCACATGTGCAAAGATCGACTTGTTTCTTTAAGCCTGTATCGTTTTTTTCTTTCCTTCCAATGCTTGGTTTTCAAGTAATTTTTGTAATTTCAAACGTTCATTTAAGTTCCCAGATGCAAGAAGCTCTTAAATTATGTGTATTTTTTATGTGTGTGTACATGCACATTCTGCAAGCTTGCCGAGGAACTGATCTCATACACTACAGCCCTATTTTGTACAACTACGTGCCGCGTGACCAACTTCAGCTCATTAGGCATCGGTTACATTTTTCACTCCGTTTTTAAATACGGGCTAAATACCAAATCGAATGTACATGTACGTTGCTGATTTTGTTTTGTGATTGGCGTAGTTTATAACTTTTTTATTACAACCATATGCTACATGAAAATCCCCATTTTAATTTGTATTCAAAGTGGGTGCACTGGAGTTTTCCACAGATCTTCTTGTCCGACAAAGTCCCTTTATACCAAATGAAAATGTAAGGTATAAAAATAGGCCTTTTGCATTAGTTGATCACGTGATCAACTTTCAGTAAACATGAAAACAGTTCACTTTTGAAATATTTTGTTAGCATGAGCTGAAAGAGCATGTTAAGTTTAGCCACCGACACCCGTAAATTTTCAGCTGTATATCTCATGAGTAGCGACTGCAACAACCGCTGAAAATTAGAAGGATTTGTATGAGAAAAACAACTTTTCCCACCCAGTCACATTTGAATGGTTTTCCATACAAATCCTTGTAAATTTCGAAATTTCAAACTGTCGTGAAGTATTTCCCTAAGCATTACGAAGTTCAAATTTCGTTTTGATTCATAACAGGTAATAGTTGCAAGCTCTCCTTCCCTTTCCCACCCTGCCGCCTCAGCGCCCTGCAGAGCTTGCTCGCAGGCTAAAAATATCCTTTGATCATCCTCATAAGTTGAAATCCAGGACTGGAGAAACTATTTAGCTATCTGCAAGCATGTCCAAGACATTGACATTTGGACAACTAAACAAATCCAAACAACAAAAAGTTCATTTTTCAAACTCTTACTGCTTCCTTAGTAGACTTTAAAAAAGTGTAGTTAAACCCATCAGCAATAGATAGTTGTGGGGGAAGGTGCCTGGTGAAACCAAAAGGAGCCACAAGAGAGCCTAGAATGTAACGATGACAACTCTGTGAGATGAGATGCACCCACCAGGCCTCAAGAACCTCAATGGAGAATTGCACATATACTTACCAAAAAACATCCAGAGGAAGGGAGGGCTGGGAGCAAAAACAGCTACAGCTACTGCGCACAAAGGCAACGTGAGCAAAATGATTGGCTTGTGAAAGCGCTGTAAAATAAATTATTACTACAGCCCTGCTAAAGCTCAAGACTGCCCCACATAGTTATGATCATTGGTGGATACCACCAGGTCATACAGGACTGGGACCCAGGTCCTATCCTGCTAACCCCTCATCCACACTGTCTGCCTAAAATGTGTGTCCTTCAACAGGGATGGCTGTAGCCCCCCAACCCCCCAACCCCTAGCCCCTCCCAACTACTTTTCTAAAATGGAGACTAATAAGGAGAGTATCCTCAGCCTCCCCTCTTCCAAACACTTGTCAGCCTCATCGTCTACCTTCACTTTGAAAAGTGTTCCGTCATAACCTGTTCAACATTATTGATTCATGAGTGACATTAGAAAACAAAGATAAAAATACTCTTGTAGAGAGCTGAGATAATCTTACTGTGATAATCAGAAAACTGTGGTCACAAGAAATATTTCTGGAATGTTATTGTGTTATATTAAAGGACAAAGCCAATTAGGCTTGGGAAACTTACCACAAGCATCAACTATGATTACATGTACTACTTAATGGTTTTGTGGCTTGCTTGTGTGTCCTGATCTTTGCTGTGATTGGTTAGAACACAACAAATATCCCTGGGATGACTAGTTCACAGTATTTAATACTGTTGGAAATAATATTACATGCTGTGATTTTCCAATACTTTTGGACGTTTTATTTTGCTTTAGTTATTACAGGGTGTACAGATGGAATAGGAAAAGCTTATACTCAAGAGGTGATTTTAGAATTGAACAATATTGTAAATAATAAATATGGTTATTTATGGTAAAAGCAACATTTTCTTATCTCTGTTACATGAAAGACTTGTAACTCAATGTAATGGGGCATGCTTATGATGTTAATAGTTCTTAAATGGTCAGTTACATGTATCTTAACATAACTGCTTAATATGAACCTTACAATATTGTACATTTCTCCTACATACCATAAACTGTAGCTTATAAGCCCCTCTATTCCCAGTATTAGCCCTCCCAGTTATCGGACCATCAGTGACCTGTAAACCAAAAAATACTCTCTCGGATAGCCCACCCCCGCCCCCCCCACCCCCAGCTTAAATTTGATTTGTTATGACCTTTTTAAGGTTGATTAACAACCAGCTTGTTTCAAAGTACTTTCTTTCATTCTGGTTATAACCCCCTCTGTTCACAAGCCCTCCAAAAAATATTTGTAAAAGCCTGGGGCTTATATGTAGCAGTTTTTGGTATGCTTGTACAAGTGTGTACTGCATATGCCCAGGGACGGGGTTTCTCCCTTTCAAGTGGCTAATGGGGATGTGCCGCTGGATGGGGTCACATTTTCACAACTAGAATGACTATTAATAGGATCACATTTTCAGTACAGTTACCAGAATGGGGTCGCAAATTTTCAGATTTTTGGGGTAAGTAGGGATTTCAAAATGCGATGACTCTCGGTTAAAAAACTAAGAAAGTTGTTGTTTATTAAATTTTATAATAACCTCACGTTGACCACATTACGTTCCATTCCTGAAACCACATTGATAAGCTAAGTTGGGATCTCAAAAATTACATTTTCCAAAAAGTGACTAAGATGGGGTCTATAATTGGCTACAAAATAGACTATAATGGGGAAGGGGCTCTGAGAGGCCAGCGGTACATACAACCTGTACATGTACCCATCAAACATTAACCCAAGTACCCCCTCCACCCCAACCCCCCCCCCCCTTCCCCCTCAGCTGGGTGCATTTGTTTCAGGTCAAATTTCTTGCTAGGTTATTATTCATAACTCTGGTTGGAGCTAAGTGGAAGCCTTGTTCTGGTGATTACATTGTTTGCCCAATAATTGACATTAATTATGAGATAAATGATGTTGCAGACATACGTTTCTGATTTTTTTATACACTTTCTTCAATCCTTCTTGAAATCTTCTAACAAGCAGTCTCAACCGAGTACTCTACATCTGTAAATTTAATACACTGGAATTTTTGTCATAACTTTTGTTTTGCTCTCCAGCTTGCAAGGCAAGGCTTCAAGTTGGTTCTTATCAGTCGCACAAAGGAAAAGTTGGAAAGTCTTGCAGTAGAGCTGAGTAAGATTAATCAAATTAATAATGAACAGATAATTAGTTGTTAAAAATCCCAACTGACAGGAGGTAGACCATGGCTGTTTATACATGTACATGTAGGCATGGCCAAGGACAGTCTAGTGGGCCCACCCTAGTCTGAATTTCAAATACGGTCATTTTCTGTTTGAGGGGTACAGAAGGCCATATCCTTGTTGGTATTTAACCCATCTTTGTACAGTGACTTTGTTACTTATAATGGTGAGTCCTGGGACTCATTTTGTGAAAAATCATGAGTTCCAGTCCAGAGCCAATGATCAGTCCCAGTTTAAAAAAAACAAATCTGAAATTGAAAATGGTTTGGCCTTTATATGTTCCTTCTATTTTAAAGTGCAACAAAGGCTAAAAGAAATATACATCATTAAACAACAGCTATGCCACAGAAATTACACACAAGATATTCCTACAAAAACACGTGGATTGATCTTTGCATTCTACTAGACATAATTATGAATTATTTTGTGACTTAAACAATTTTTATGCATCAGGGACGCAGGTTGCAGAGGTAACAAAATCACTGTTTGTATTGTGCGTTGACATTTAATTTCAACTAGTCTTATGTCCCATGCAGTTTCAAGGCCATGTTTCTACTGAGACTCAAATTCAGCTTTAGGTAGTGGCCAGAGCTGGGTTTGTTAAAGCAGAGTCAACCAATTGAAATAAGCCAGTTTCAAATTCTTTAAATTCATACATAGCCTCAAGGCTGAAAGGAATAAAAAATAAAAATAAATTTCTTTTACCACAGGTAAAATACAAAAGCCCAAGCATTTTGACAGATTCTTAACCAGTTACTTGCCGTGCACAGTGACAGATTTCTACTGTCTTAGCCCAGGATACTGATCAATTCATTAATGATAATTTAATTAATTGGTGGGTATAAAAGCAAAATTAATGAATCCTTTGCATGCTTCTTCTACAGAATTTGATGTGTATTGTGGTAGGAAAAATGTGTTTATGTGGCACTGGTAAAATCCATTCTCTGCATGCTAAACAAGTATTTCAACCTGTTAGGGTTAGCTTTTTGCTGTAATTCTTACCAGTAACCTTGTTACCCACAGTAACTGACATGTAGATCAAAATAACTAAAAACATAAACATTATGACTAACAAAAAGAAATACCTGTCTAGAGAAACTCTAATATGTACTAAAGTAGAACCCCATTAATACAGTCACCAAGGGGCCAAAACATTTTGCCATAGCTGTAGTAGTAGATCAAAGTGGTTTAACTCGAAAAAAAGGTGAAACTGCAGCATTGATCAGGCTACAACTTCATTTATTGTTTTGTTTTCTAGAGGAAATATATGGTGCTGAAACAAAGATTATTACAATGGACTTCATTGGGGGTGCTGAAATCTATGATGGCTTACCAGAAAAATTGGCTGATCTTGATATTGGCATATTAGGTATTAACGTGATTTACTGACATTTTTTTTGTACATTTACAACACATTTATATGCATGTATTATTTATAGTTTCTCCTGCAATTTTTCAGATCACTTGTGAAGCATTGATTATGCTTCAGAAGAAAAAAACATTTAAAGGCCTTAGAAGCCCTTGTTATAGCCTTTCTCTCTCTAAGCCAATTGCATTCACTTTAACCACTTCAAAAGTAGTTTCAAGTGTCTTCAGCTTTTTGGTAACTCATACAAATAAATTCAGATATTTCTCTGGAGTAGTAAAGTGTGAAATGTTGTAACCGAGAATAAAAATTGCCCCTAAAAGTAAGCATTAATAATCAGATGAGTGTACTTTATAAATAATATTAGCACAATACTATCTTATAAACAGCTAGAAAAATACAATCATACCAGTGATTGTCTAACATTTTTTGAAAGCTTGTGTGGGATAAAATAATTAGCAATTATTGGACGAGGTTGAGCAAATATCGTGATTTGTCAGTGGCGAGCAGATCAATATTATGGCTTCGGCAAATAATTGATCTGCGAGACACTAACAAATCACAATAGTTTATGTTCAATAATAAATTATTGTTTTATCGTTCGATAGCTGAGTTTGTTTTTTAATAAATAATATCTTCGCAAAGCAGTTAGCACGTGCTGCCTTCCAGGAGTAATGACAGAGATCACATTAACAAGCAAGGAGCCGGGGGGAGTACCGGGGTACTCCCATACACCCAACGGGGTCGTGATTTTAAAGCTCCTGTTGTATAGAACGGGGTATAATATTTCGACCACACGAAAGCTCCAGTTTTGTAAGCAGCCATTTGAAATTATTCCAGGACAGATTGCTTTTAAAAATACAGTTCAATGCATTAACAAGCAAACTGTTGTACTCTTGTTGCACCCTGTGTTTTAGCGTGCAGGGCAGGCCTATTTTCTATTTCTAGAACGGGGTATCAGTTTTAGGGCGAATTCTAGAATGGGATATAAAAAAATTGGCCCATTTCTAAAACAGGGTATCAATTTTAGGGGAATTTTTTTTAGAACGGGGTGCTAAGTTGGAGTCGCGAGCGGCACATACCCACCCAAAAAATATCCAAGTGCCCCCCCCCCCCCCCCCCCCAGGCAAGGAGCAAGCATGGTTTCATTTACACATGAGCAGAATTGACCACTCCAGAAAATATCATAACATACCATAATGCTCTTTGTTTGTCACCCCAAAATTTGCATAAGCATTGTTTTCAGTTTCTCTTGGGGCCATTTTAACTCCCAAGAGAAACTGAAGACAATGCTTATGCAAAATTTTGGGGTCACAAACAAAGAGCATTATGGTATGTTATGGTATTTCTGGAGTGGTCAATTAGTATTTGCAGCCAAAAACAGTTGAATGACATTGCACATGAGCACACCATTATTTGTAGGCAGTTCTTTGCAGGTCAGGTGGGCTCTCGGCCAGTGAAAAGGAAGACACATTTGCAGGGAATGATAATACAAATTAACGTACTCATTTTGTTGTAGATGAATGAAATTCAAAGTTAATTTACTTTAATCTTATCTTTTTCAGTAAATAATGTGGGTGTTTCCCATTATCCAGAATTTTTTACCCAAATGAAACGAGAGGTAAGCGGCAAGCAATTAAAATACCATTTCAGTGAAAGTTTTTTTTTTCTTTTACTTATAGTACGTATCATGCAGGTCTATACAAATGCAGGGGTTGTTTGCTTGGTTGCATAATTTGATTAGGCGTGATTCTTTTTAGTTAACTGTTTCAAACATAAATGAAGTGTAATAATTATCATGCTTTTTGTTTGTTAGTTTTTACCTTGAATTAAATGGCCGGTACTTTTTTTACTTTAAGGATGCATGGAAAATGATGAATGTAAATGTTCTCTCTGTAACCATGGTAAGAGATACAGTGTCACATACAGACCGTAAACATGTGTGATTAATAAAAGTACTTTGTTTGGTTGGAACAATAGATAGATAGCTGTCTCCAATTGGAGACCAATTTGAATGACCTTGAAGTGTGGGAATAAGACTGGGTGATGCATTTAAGTTTCAATCCTAAAAAATGTGAAATCCTCCAGGTGTACCAAAGAAAACCCCACTCCTGTTTAACTACACCCTCCATGTGGGGTGCTGCAAAACAGTCCCAAAGACAAAATACATGTACCTTAGTGTTTTTTTTTATTCCAAGACCTGAAATGGAATACCGTATTTACCCGTGTATAATGCGTGCCCGTGTATAATACGCACCCTAATTTTTCACCACTTTATTCTAAAAAGAAAGATTTCAAGATAAACACCAAGAATTAAAACTTCCATTTTTCCATTTAATTAACAAGAGCTGGGAGTTCATTAATGACATGTTTACAACAAACTACAAATATCGCACGCACCGAGCACTTATTTACACGCCTATTCAATAAAAGTCAAACGTTTTACAAATCGTGTAACGTGAAGTCCCTATTCATAACTTGAATTATTAACATAACAGCAATTCATAAACATTACCGGTATTTCTACTCACTGCACTGCTGGTAGCTTGAGTATCACTACTGTATTGCGTTCGATTCAAGTAAAATGTTCAGTGTCTTTAAACAACGCATTCCTAAACAATGAAACCTTCAAATTCTGACTCAGGGTCTGATTCAAATAGGTTTTCGATGCTTGAATCATCAAGTTCATGAGTGTTCTCGGTTGAATTGTAAACCAGTTCATCTTCTGATCCAAATTGTTTGTGATGCCACACTTCAGAAAAGAGGCAGCGATCATTTCTGATGGAATGGCATTCCACGCTTGCGAAATCTACGAACAGTAAATTCGTGAATTCCGTTAGCCATCCACTGCATCCACTGCTTTCGGACTCCATCTTTAAACGGTTTGTTTAAAGATACATCGAGTGGTTGGAGAAGGGAAGTTTAACCACCAGGAATAACAGCAAGTTCAGTGTTCTCACGTTTGAAGGACGCTTTCACAGTATCTGTCACGTGAGCTTCGAATGAGTCGTAAACAAGCAAGCTCTTTCTTCTCCCCAGGCCACCAATCCGTGCACGCCATACTTTTTCGATCCACACTTTCATCTGCTCTGAATCCATCCATCCTTTCTCTTGGGCTGAAACAACGACTCCATGCTTGTTGTTGATCTTAGGGATGGTTTTCCTCTTGAAGATTAACATCGGTTTCAGTTTTAATCCATTGCCGCAGCCCGCCAACACAGCTGTTACTCGATTCTTCTCATTCCCCGTGGTACGTATTTTGATGGTTTTCTTGGAAACAGTTCATTGGTAGTTTACTTTACTGAGTTTATTAAACACCAATTACTACAAAGCTTTTTGTCTTCTTTTGTTTTCTTGGCCAAACAATGGAATCCGTGTATAATACGCATCATAAATTTGAAGGTCGATTTCAGGGGAAAAAAGTGCGCATTATACACGGGTAAATACGGTACCCATATTAGCAAGGTGATCGCTAAGGGATACAGGACACTAGGATTTCTTAAGCAGAACCTGAGAGTAAATCCACCTACTCTGAAAGCTAAGGCATACACTTCAATACTGCACCCCCAGTTGGAATACTGTAGTGCTGTTGGGGACCCAACAGTGGAAAACAGTGGTTCCTACAAGTTGGAAATGGCGCAGCCTTGGGGCACCAGATGGGCACTGGGGAGATACCAACAATTAGCAAGTGCTCAACTGGAGAACTTCGGAGTAGAGAAGAGTTGACGAATGCCTGACCATGTTGTATAGGATCTCTAACAGTTTAGTTGTAGTGAACCCTGGCAACAATTTGCATTCACCAACTCACAGAAGAAGACATGTCCACGATCACTCCTTCATCCTGATTTCCACCTCTGCAACCTCTCACAGACTATCTTTCTATCCTAAAACTATAGTTTAGTGGAAGTCCCTCCCTCCAGATGTCTTTACTTTCTCTGCTGATCATGCTCAGTTCCAGGCCGGCTTGTCTAGAACCACCCATCAATAGTTGGAGTGGTTTTGGACACGTTGTTTCGGAATTGAGCTAATAACTAATCAACTAGTTACTTGTTAATTATGTTTTGAGATGTGCTTTTGTTTCTGTTTTTTTTGTTTGTTTGTTTGTTTGCTCTTTTTTTTGTTTTTTTGTTTATTTTAACCACACTGGCTAATAATCCTCTTTCTGAGGGGTTGCTGTATTGGTAAATAATAAATAAATAATAATAACAGTTAAACAATGGCTGTCCATCTTTGGTATAACCACTCAAAGGTGGATGAATAAACCAATTTCAGTGTAACTGCTTATAGAATCAAGAAAATATCGCTCTGAATTCTGGCTGATGCTTCTCATATGCCAGAAGATATACAGTACATGTAGTGTTTGTTAGTACTTCAAAATAATTATCTATTTTGTAGCGTTGTAATTTATAACTTGTTGATATTTTGTGCAGATGACTCATATAATCCTCCCTGAGATGGCTGCAAGGTGAGCTGCATCAGATATAATCAGACAATAATATTGCAAGCATTACCTGTAGGTAGGGTAAAGCATAGAAATCTGTCATCCACTTCACTGGACAGGTTTAGTGTACATGTATGCAGTGGCTATGCTTTTAGAACCACTGCCACTACATGAGTGTATGCATTATGACACTATCATTGTGTTGTGGTTCAGTTTTATCCTTGGCTTAAATTTTATTTTCCTTTGTTTTGGGGTATGGCAATGGGTGATAATCATTTTGAAACAAAAGAAAATAGAATTTAAACCGAGGATAAAATTGAACGACAACAATAATATTATTCCCGGCTGTTCTAGGTACAAATGGCATAAATAATCATTATTCCAATCATGTAGCTTAAACTGCTGTCTTTGTGTACTTTAATCAATCTACAGTGTATGCAAGCATACAATAATAATTATTACTACATGTATGTTTGATTGTCTGCAGAGGAAGAGGTCTTATTGTAAATGTTGCTTCAGCAGCTGGCCTCCATCCCACACCACTACTTTCAATGTACTCCGGAACAAAGGTTTGTGAACTGAGAATCTGATAGTAACTTTGACCTCACTTAGTGAAAGGTGACAATCTGCAGGGAGTTAGAACCAGCTCTGATCTTTAAAGACTGGTTTTCCAATGCCTGGGATCTTCAAAGGGACAATGTTGTCAGGCCCTGGGTACTGTAGTAATCTATGTTTGCTGTAAATCAGGACCAGGGCCAACTTTTTTAAATCTTGGTTAGCCGTAATCTTAGGTTAATTACGAATAGAGAGGTTTCCTTTTCTCTGTGTACATGTATCACATCTCCTTGTCTATTTAAAAATGACTTGTAAGAGAATATTTTTCATGTCATGAAATCACTTCCATTCTTTGACTGTTGCCTCTTTGTCTCAATGTCAAATTTTCTTTTTTAGGTGTTTGTAGACTTTTTTAGTAGGTGTCTCAATGCTGAATATTCTTCCAAGGGAGTCACTGTCCAGGTACACTACCAGATAAGCAAAAAATTAATAATCACAACGATTTCACCGGTACATCGTAATTTGCCACTTCATAACCTACAAGGGAGAATGGAAAATATGCAAATTCACCACTCCGTAAAATATTATGGGGAAAACGGTTCATTCTTTCACTGGAACAATTCCAGGCATCAAAGACAAAAGAAACATTATTTTTTTATGATTAATTAACCAATAATTCCTTATTATTGTCCCACAGATGAACCCAGAATTTATCTCGGTCCTGGAAGCTTGTAATTGTTCTTCCTGTAGTTTGTGAAGTAGCAAATACCAAGCCCATAAGCACAAGCTCATATGCATAGCTAGGATTTCAATGTTGCAGGGAGGGGGAGTGGGGTCACATTGTATTACACCTAAGATGGTTACTTGATGGATAGTCAAGTTGTCATCTTTCTTGTCCTTTTTTTATTAAGTGACATTTATTTTTTTGATTTGTGGTCGCGGGTATGCACGTTGGAAGGGACAAATGTCTGCATAGCTTAGTCATGTGGTGAGAAGGACCAATTTTGTCTATATATAACCCAGTTTTGTCCCATACAAGAACTGCTGGTAAAAACACTCATAGGTACCAATAAATTTTGAACATAGCACATTTGCAAACGACAGCTTCTGCCAAAACATTTTGGATATAACACGGCTGAGTCAGTGAGATATGGTTATTTAAAGAAAGAGATGCCTCTGTCAAAGAGGGGGCCCAGGTACCCCAGTCCAGATTAACGTCTCTGAAGTTGATCAGGATAATTTTGTTTAGAAAATCTCAAAAACATTGTGCACTTAAAGGTTGGACAGAATAAGTTGTTGATGAGGCCATATCACCAAACATTTACTTTTGTTCCACTCAAAGTTTACAATATGTTTCTTAGGCTCAGGTCAAGCGTCAAACATCACATATGCCGAAACTAATGCTAATGAGCAACAACACTAGATTTTTCTCATTAACTTTAGGTTAGGCACATGAGATTTTTTACTAACGGCCAGACCTTATACATGTATTTCACTCAATTTGTAACCAGTTCATAATGACTTAGTGGAGGCGTGTGTGGCCGAGTGGTTAACACCTCGAACTCCTGATCTAAAGGTCCGGGGTTCAAACCTCGCCCGTCGCGTTGTTTCCTTAGACAAGGAACTTTACTCCACTTTGGCTCTCTTCTCCCAGGCATATAAATCGGTACAAGCGACATGCTGATTGGGGGGGGGGGGGTAACCCTGCGATAGCCTAGCATCCCGTTCAGGGGGGAGTTACAATACTTCTAGGCATGCCTCATGCTAAGGAATTCGGGATAAGCTCCGACCGTTTGGGCCTTTGGCTCGTGTATGCCTTTACCAACCTCATCATGACTGACATTGGTGTTAGCTGTGACATAACTCCTTGACTGTTGGAGCTTTACTTGCGCCAGCACAGTTAATATTTTTAAAGCCAAGCTAAAAACTCACCTTTTCCGTCATGCACTGTTATCGTGACGGTAGTTGTTTTTATTATTGTGAGTCTACTTTTAATATTGTAATTTTTTATTTGCTTTTAAATTGTTGTAAGTTTACTCTTAATTGTTATTTTTGCTTTTTAGCCTTTTTATTTCGTTTTTTAATCTTGTCATGCGCATTTGAACATTTTATGGAATTTGCGCATTATAAATGTTTTATTATTATTATTATTATTCTGAGTCATCAAACTCGTTGTACATGTCTGATAACCTATTAAGCAGAAACACAGTATTAAGTCAGTGTAGTTTCTTAAGATATTGCACAATTTCCACTTGTAGATTTCATGGCCTTGTTTTGTTGTTTGCTTTTTTTTAGAGTATTTTGCCTTATTATGTGGCAACTAAACTGAGCAGGATCAGAAAACCAAGTGTGTTTGCCCCAGGCCCCACGAGTTACGTCCGTCAGGCTCTGGGAACTGTTGGCGTAGAATCCAGGACCGTGGGCTGCTGGAGCCATGCACTTCAGGTACGTGTCAAATTCTATTAATATAGTTCTATTTGGATTTAAGACAACAGTTGCCTCCTTCGCAGCCGTTCTTTCCCGGGACGGGTACGCCCTTGTGTGGTCCATTTATAGTTATGTACCGCCCCATAGGGTTTTTGCGTCGTTTCGGTCTGAAAACAGTTATAGTCTCCGCTCATTTTGGTATATCCCAACATATCCCGGCCAAGAATTCCCAGGGGTACCCCCGATGCGTTTTTTTATGTCGTCACGCAACGCTGGAGTGTTGTGTGACGACACCAAAAACGGCTTCGTAAGAGACTATGGAATCAGGGGCATAGCTAGAAAGTTTCCAGAGGTACGCGGCAGTTTTCCAAATCACCTCTACATAAAAAAAATGTGCTGAAATAGAATAGAATTCATCCGTCATGTTTTTTCCTTTAACGTAGCCAATGTAAAATGTAAGAATACAAACCTTTCATTTTTATCTTCTCTTTCTTCCCTTCTTTTCACCTTATTTCTCCTCTTCTTTTCTTTTGCTGGTGTGATTGTTGGGTTTGCCAGACAGCAAAAAACCCGCAAATTGCCTTCAATTTGATCAAATGGTTGCAAATTTTCAGCCTGAGAAAACAGCTGACATTTCGCGACGCCACTACTAATTTCCCTGCGAAATGACGTCCAAGGAACGACTGTTTCTGATTGGTCGTGTGTAGAAGTTGTTTAAACCAATCAGAAGCACTACCCAGATGTGGGTAGTAAGTGACACGTCATCAGTGTGGAATTTCTACGCTCGTTCTGCAGCTAGCCTGCGTGCAGACGATAACTAAACTCTGATAGCAGCGCAGAAATCCTTGTTCTGGACCCCCAAAGGACTCAACGAATTACCGGAAGTGCGTTTCGAATTTCCCTTCAACCTGATTGGCGATCACGGCAAACAAAACAAAGGCCTTTTTTAACTGGCCAATCGTGGCGCGTCTCAAATCTGGGAACACAGCTGGAATTCTAGAACAAGGATTTCGGCTCTGTTTCGCAGACGGAGTTAACCAGAGTTTAATTTCGTCTGCGCGCAGGCTATCCGCAGCCAGCTTTTTGCGGGGAAACCAGTGGTGACGTCACGAAATGTCGGCCGTATTCTCAATCTCGCAAATTTTCAGTAGCCAAGTTTTGGCAAATCCAGTTAGATTATATACCCTCTCACTTTTGGCTCCCTCTGCTGTATTCTTCTCCATAGAACTGGTTTATATCGCGCATTCCTGGTTGGTTGAGGGAAACCGTGACCTGGAACATGAATACGGCAGTACGGAGAGCTGCCCTTAAACGACTCAAAGAGAAAGGACAAAAGGACTAAACTGAGTGTGTCTGCGTCTGTGATCTGCAGGCGAGGAATCTCCACTCGCCATTGATTTATTTCACTAGTTTTGAAGAGGGAAATTCATTTCTGTTTTTCACCATCTCCCTCTCTCTGTGTCATGGAAGACATTGAATGTTTCGTAAGGTCTTAAGGGATCTTGTAGGCGGCCACCATTTATGGGGATCAAAGTTGCTTTTATACTGCCTTCAAAGGGGCTAACGGGCTGTCGGAATCGCCACTTTCGAGTCAAAATATTACTTTTTTCCTTATGTGGGAGGTGTCGGAGTCTCTATTCTTTTTCTTGTCCAGGCCCCAGTTGTTCAAAAGTTAGACAGCGCTATCCACCGGTTAAATCACTAACCTACGGATACGTGTTAGGGAAACCAATTGCGCTATCCAGTGGATAGTGATTTATCTGGTGGATAGCGTTATTCACTTTTTGAACAACTAGAGCCAGACTGATAACTTGGGTGGATCAAAAAATATATTTTATTGAATTTCTGTTGTGAAAAACATGAAGGCAATAATCTTTTAATATATACCCGAAACTGAAGATTTACAGAATGCCATTTAGTGAGTTATGTCCTGCTCTTTTAGTATTGCCCGTGGAAAAATATATTGTCACTGACTAAATCACAAAAATCGTTGGAATTAAACGTTCATACAAATAGCTTCACATGGCGTCCTGTTGTTGTGCTGTTCCTGACCTTTTCCTCTTATCTAACAACTTTCGTCTCTTTATACGTGAAAAAGGCCTTTTGCAGCTCGCAGTGACCTGCTGAAGGCAGCAATTATGGGATACAAAAAAGAGTACCTTCCAAAGCAGTCTTCGGATTCAGTTATTGGATCCCGAATTCCTTGCCTGTGGAACTTGGACTCTGCCCGGGAATTCCAATCGTAGCGGTATTCTATAGCTAGATTCCTTGACCTGGATTCCGGCTCCAAAGTCCAGAATTCCGGATTCCACTAAGAAAATGTTCTCGAATTCCGGTATCCTGATTACCTTACACGGGGCGAATACTTGAGATGGAAGGGAAATGGGACAAAAGACTAATAATGATTTTTTGAGTGTTGAGATGTCTTCAAAATTATAAGGGTTTGTTTGGAAAACATTGCTAGACCACAAGGCTTACGGTCCATCGACTTTTTCCATTAATACATAAGGCATTTTTTCTTTGTTCAAACTATAAAGATCCACTGTTTATTTTGTTCTTTTAATCTATGGCATTTATAGGGTTGTATTCCATAATTTTGGCAGAGATAGGCTTCTTGGCCCCGAGTTAAGCCTACAGATGTCCTAATACTAACTACTTTATTTCTCTGCGGTCTACCCCACAGAACTTTATTCTCCACTGTTTACCAGTTTGGCTCGCGGAATTGATATTGTGGAATATCCAAACAGCAAGACGTGCAACGGTTCTAAAACAGCGCAGAGACAAGATACAGAAAGACTAATGTGTAATAGGCCAATAACACTGCAGTTAACGTTTTTATCGCCCTCACCTTTTTTTAAGTCTCCTGATTGGTCCATCATGTGGCAATAACCCCCCTCCCCCCCACTCCTCCGGGGTGTACTCCTGTTTTACTCCCTTATTTGGCCTATACGGGGATGTGCCACTGGGCAGGGTATGGTTTTTTACCTCTGTGCGATGGCGAATCTGTCCTAATTATATACAGGATATTGCCTGCACGATTGATTGTTTGTACTGCAAGTATGCAAAGGCAATGGCTATAAAGTGAATTTGCTAATTGCAATAAATGGCTTAGAACCAAGACGGCGTGCGTTTTGTCTTTTGTCTTAACAGGGTAATAAAATTGAGGGTATTGTCCTAAACGGGGTAGGGTCAGGTTTCAAACCCTCAGAGGCTCATCTGATCTTTACCCAAATATTGGTCGAGTGTCTCGTTCCAGTCAAAGCATTTTAAAAGTATAGATAACTGAAACTTTTACAAGCGGTTCTTAGCGGATCGGGAGTTCACTGTCAGACTTTTATGGTTTAAGGCCAGTGTCTGCAAATTGGGTAATGCGACGTCGTGAAGACCTGAAAGGGCCAATTAATTTTGTTCTCTCATTTTGTCGCTATAATTATACTTAATATTTGTACTACAGAACTCGGAGGCACCCTTGTTCGACCAGGGATCTGCTATTCGTGCCGCGTAGGAAATTTGATTTAACCAATCAGAAGCACTACCCCGATCTGCGCTCGTTTGTCAGACGTCATTTGGCGGGCACATCAGTGGTAGTGTCGCCAAATGTCGGCTATTTTTTCAGGCTAACGCTTGCACGGAAGTAGCATTTTCAACTAAGTCTTGTATTGTGTCCTTTTTGCCTCTGATAAGGGTTACAAAGCTGCCATTTGTAATATGAAAGAATTTGCTTCTCTCATTGTCTTACCGTGCATTCTGCATCAAGATTTTTAAATGTAATCGAGATGCTTATCGGAAAATTAAAATAAAACCGGCCTTAGGGAAACCAATGTTCTGTGGCGTAAGCTTAAACTGTCCCCTATAAAAGGAGATCATACGAAAACAAACATCTGTTTTGTGTCGTGTCAAGGATATCGTGTTCTTTTTTAAACGTAAGATTTCTGTGTTGTCAGTGTCACAGTATTTCTTGTAAATTTTTTATGCACAGCCCTAAACGATGGTAAAATATAGCGACTCCCCGTCCCAGACGCCTTATAAAGTGAGACCGAAATCTGCAATTTACACCCCAAAGCGAGGCGACGAGCACTGGCCCTGTCACTTATATATGGGACTCCCCGCCGGGGTAAGTTTTTAAATTTTACTTTACTGACATGATCTTTGCGAAATAGCTGTGTCTGTCTCAACGTTTTTCTCTTGCGTTTGAAAGTTTGAACAGAATTATTCCGTGAGTGTGATATCTTGGGATGGGTCTCGTACAGTGAAAACAACAACATCTAACCAGGTGCCTGATCGCACGCGATATACACCTGATTGCAATAGCCTTCTCATGGGAAAATGAGGAAAAAGAAAAGTGCTATTTATAGGAGTAAAATAAGGCACGGTCACTACTAGGGATCTAGTCTGACGAAAGAATGAAACAGGAAGCATCTTCTTTGTACACCCCGACCTACCTTTCCTTACCTGAATTCCGGGGGGTGTCAGTAAAAAATGGGGTCGGGGAAGGGGTCGGGGCCGGGGTCGGGTTTATCTTCTTTTAAAGAAGAGAGACCCCGGCCCCGCGTTTTACTGACACCCGAATTCCGGACAGCCTGCACACTGCACAAACGGCAGCAGATGCTATCTTTCTGCACACAGAAATTGTAAGAGAGCTCAATCTCTCTAGCGTCTGTCATGGTCCTTCGTAAAGGAGTTTGCCGTCTCTTCATACCGCTGAAGCTACGCTCAGCTGTGCATGTTGACACAGGATAAGTTAACAACGTTATGAGAGCTACATTATACTCCGGGATAGAATTGTAGTTGGCTTGGTCAAAAGTCTCAACCAAGGTCTGTGGCTTCACATCCTACATTCGGATCCATTTTAATCCACTTAATCAGTAAAAGGATAAAGGAAATCCTAACACAAAAACACCAATATAATGAGAAATATTTATTCTAATTTAATGATAAAAATGCCAGGAAATGAAAAAATCTATATGTTTTTTCCAGATTTCAGCTGTATGCATAGCCATATGGGCGTAAGCTTCATACGGGTAACATTTTTGTTGTTGACAAAGAACAGCCGAAGCAATTTTTTTTTGTCTACTTTCGAAGGGAACGTGGATTTGCTCCAATCATAATATAGTTTGACCAGGAAGGGGGGGAAGGGACGAGGTCTGGGACTGAGAAACGATGTTCTCACAACTTGCAAAGCGGTCACCCTGCGTGGTGGTCAGTGGATAATTGCAGTATTTTTCCCACAGTGAATATTTTTAGACTTTTTAGAAGCAAGAAGCGAACCGGTAGAGGAAATCAGAAATGCTTAAAAAATTGAAAAAAAAAATGATATCATGCATCTTTGTTTTTCTTGCATATCGTATTTGTCTTTCGTTACTGAAATTACGGGGAAACTGAAACGCAACCGTGTTAATTAGATCTTAACCAAAAACGACGCGCTCGATCGATTAACAGGTCGTTTTTGCCGGGCAAGGATAACTTGATGCTGATAAAAGTTACTGGAGAAAGTGTCAAATTTATCGGAAGCAAGTATATTCAAAGAGCTTTATAAATATGACCGTACAGCTCTACACATCATAACTGAATAAACATTCACACTTTAAAACATTTCACTTCCTTTATTACGATCAGTCTGAGTCAACACCTTCAACCAAAAGTTAAAATTCAAAACGATCCTAATAAACAAATCACAACTAGTACTACTACTGAAAGCTCTGTACCTTGAAGCGACTTTAACTTTCCTAAGGTTTGCAGCAAAACACTGCTCGATAGCTCAACTCTTCGGCGGTTCTTATCAGCTGCCGCGGAGCTATATGTTGCATATTCCAAACTCTGCAGAGAAAACCACACACTATGTCTGAAAAGCGACATAAGATCAACAAATTCCCGAATTACCAAAATATAATAGTGAGAAACAGGTTGTTTACCATTTATAACAAAATTCCGGAAATTTTGGTTGGGAATTTTCGGTCGGTAAGAACGGTACCTATCGTTTACCATTTGCCTAAAATTTCCGGATTGCGTCGCCGCGCTAGACTGGATTCTAGTTACAACATAAAAATGGTACGAAACTCAAGAAACTTGTAAATGGTAAACGAATTTCCATTCGGAACGTCCAAGTCGGGAAAACGGGACTACCTTTTCAGAATTTCCGTTTGTCCCGGGAATTTTCCAGCGCGACGAACCAAAAAATCGTTTACCATTTACATGCCAACCGGAATTTCCGGGAATTTGTAGTAAATGGTAAGCAACCTGTCTCAAGACCGTTGATCTATGGATTTTGACGTAATGCGCACGATCAGTACACAAATCCGCTGGCAAAACCCTTGCTGATCGCTTTGCAAGTTGTGAGAACATCGTTTGGATTTCATTTAAGAGAATGTATGGGAAGTAGCTTGCTCTAGTGTCGGTAGCCTGCGCAGCTGGCGGTGTTGTGGGATTAAAGTTTTGGCGGCGGAGCCGCGATCCAAAAAAAGTGAGTGGGGACGAGGCGTTTGAAATACGTGACGGCCCGCCGTCAAATCTCACTCGACTTTATTACAACGGCTCCGCCGCCAAATCTCACTCAACTGCTAGACAATACTGCCAGCTACGCAGGCTATAATGTCGGGTCTCAAGAGACTTAATGTGGGATAATTAGATGCGAAATGAGCGTTAACGCTCTAAGAAAACAGGAACTTGATTTGCATATAGGACAGTGTAGAACGGACTAGTAGGAGGACTGTTAACGGAACTAAGGGCGTATAATGTAACCGTTTATTCAGCTCGATTCGCGACTTCACATTGGCGACGAGGATTTATTCTATTAATTGGAAAATGGCTGGTCTCGATACAAACCTGAATTACGGAACCTTCGACCCCGATATAGATCCAACTTCGGTGGGTTTGCGCTTCAGAAAATACGTGGAGAGATTTAAAGTTTACGCGTTAGCAATGAACATAAAGGATAAAGCAAGGAAAAGAGCTTTATTTTTACATTGTGCAGGACCGAAAGTACAAGACATTTTTTACACCCTAGAAGACACCGGGGAGGATTTCGAAACCGCCGCCGAGAAACTCATGGAATATTTCGAATCAAGAAAACACCACCTATTCAACATACACCAGTTTCGGCAGCTAACGCAAGAGGAAGAGGAGTCATACGATGACGTCGCTACTCGCATGAAACAAGCAGCGGGTCCATGCGATTTTCCGACGGATTGGCGTGATGTTGAAATTCAGCTGCAGTTAATAGAGAAAGGAAAATCGAGGCGGGTCCTACGGCGGTTGCTTAGCAAACCTCATACTCTAACGGAGGCCCTGGATTTCGCAAGAGCCCAGGAAATGTCGGATAAGCAAGCGGAAAGAATTGAAATAGACCGACAAAACCATGGAACTGACACCAATCCAGAAGTGAAGTTATACACCCTTTTCAATTAAGGTTGCTCCAGTGAATCGTGATCAATGATGGATGATCCATGTTTCATAGCCTGCAATGCACTTTGGTAAACCTTTTTGTAGCGAGAAGTGTTCGTTGAAATAATGGAGTCCATGCGTCATTCAAAAAACTTTTTGAGAAGGCGTTCAAGAGAGCTTTCAACTCAAATGGTTGCGAAAGTTCTTAAGCGAGAGCGATTTGAAGAATTTCATTTTTAAACCTTACAGTAAGAAATTAGAAGCCGCTTCGTTTACCGCTTGTTGAAGCTGCGCGAGTTTTTTGACCAAAATGCTGATTATTTTGAATAAAGCAAATGAACACTATTCCTTTATTATCTTCAGTTAAAAAAGTCTCAAAAATAAATAAACGCACAATGTGAAGTTATTTATTATAGTTCAACAAACGCCTTGAAATTGTTTTTTAAATCGCCATCCAAAATTCCCACGTGCGCGAGTCAAGCAAATTCGTTGAAAATTTGCAACATTTGCATATTACAACAGAGTTAAACCTGAACTTAAATCACTGTCTTAAAAAGCGGCAACTGCTAAAGGCCTAGCCTTCAATGTTCTCAAACACTTTATCTTAACGTTTTGCTGGCATAGCATAGGAGCATCAGTAGCGTTTACTGTCTAGGTTTCTTGCCTTGTTCCCATAATGCACCGCGGGCTATGTAACATTGATCATGCATCATGTATCATTCTTCACCGAAGCAACCTTAATTGAAATAGGTGTATACGCTCGGACAACAGGCACAAAGCAATACGGCTGAAAAGGTGTGTTTTTCTTGTGGTGGAACTTTTCCGCACGCTGGAGGAAGGATGAAATGTCCAGCCCGCGGAAAGAAATGCTTGACGTGTAACAAAATGAATCATTTCGCCAAATGTTGTAGGATGAAAGGAAAAGAAGACAGGGGTGTGTTGAAAGCAGTCGAAAAGGACTCGGATAGTAGCGATGCAGAATCCCTTTGCGGTATTGAGAAAGTTGGAGCGGTCGAACACAATCAGGGCCGCAGGCCCGAGAGCAAGGTGACAGTGGATGTTAATCGTGAATTTCAGGTGCTGGTGGATACAGGGGCCACTGTAAATGTAATGGACGAGATAACGTTCGAGAGGTTACTGGCCGATAAAGTGACATTGAGAAGGTCATCGAGTGTTTTGCGTGCTCAGGTAAATTAAGGCATGGGCCCTCAATTATTCAGTCAAAAACTGATGGGGGTGGTCTATCTCTGAGTACTTAAGCATTAGAAAAATGAGACTTTGCCTAATACATACATATGGCCATTGTTGAATCGAACACTAGAATCGCCCCTGCCACGTTTCATGTTATAAAGGGACATACGAACACTGAGCCCTTGATAGGTTTCCAGACCTCGGAGGATCTTGGTCTTGTTAAGGTGGCAAACACGGTCCAAAGAGAGGAAACAATCACAAGTAATCTGTTAAAAGAGTACGCTGATCTGTTCTGCAGTATCGGAAAGATGAAAGGAGTGAAGGTAGTTTTACACGTTAACCCCACAATAACACCGGTTGCGCAGCCCCACAGGAGAATACCGTTCAGTGTAAGACCCAAGCTGGAAGCAGAATTGGAGAAACTCGAGGCTGACGACATAATTGAGAGGGTAGAGAAGCCTACCAGTTGGGTGTCGCCTGTAGTTATAACGCCGAAGCGGTCCAGCAATGAAATACGTTTGAATGTGGATATGGGGGAAGCAAATGAAGCCATTCCGCGAACCCACACAGTCATGCCTACACTTGATGATATCATAAATGAGCTCAATGGGGCCACAGTATTTTCTCATCTTGACATGAACCATGGTTACCACCAACTGGAATTGAAGGAGAATAGCCGCGACATCACCACTTTTGCGACACATGTAGCTCTCTACAGGTACAAGAGACTCAATTTTGGTACGAGATCCGCTGGAGAGATATTCCAGGAAACTGTCAGCAAAGAAATCACTCGAGACATAGTGGGATGCATCAACATCAATGACGATATCCTCATATTCGGCAGGAATCAAAAGGAACATGATCAGCATTTAGAGAAGTTGTTTAAGAGAGCTAGAGAGGAAGAAACCACATCCAACAAAGATAAATGCGAATTCAATAAGGATAAGTGCCTGTATTATGGAATGGTGTTCTCGAAAGAAGGGGCCTCCCCTGATCCCATGAAGGTAGAGGCCATTAAACAGGCTGAGCCCCCACGCAACGCTAAAGAATTGAATTCGTTTCTGTGCACTGTCCAGTACAATGCAAGGTTCATGGAGAGTTACGCCCCACAAACCGATGTTCTGAGGGCACTGGTTAGAGCTGACGCTTTTAAGTGGGAAGAGAAACATCAGGAAGCATTCGAAGCTTTAAAGAATGCTCTAAGTGCTGATACAGTTTTAGCGTATTTTGATGCTGCCGCTGATCATGAAGTACATGTCGATGGTTGTCCCCTGGGGATCTCGGCGACGTTAGTCCAGCGCAGTCCGAATGAAGACTATTGGAGAGTGGTACAGTATGAGAGCAGGGCGTTGTCAGACGCTGAGCGGAGATATTCCCAGATCGAGCTGGAGACACTGGCCGCTGATTTCGCGTGTAGACAGTTTCACGTCTTTCTGTATGGCAGGCCATTCATAGTTGTCACTGATCACAAGCCCTTGGAGTTTATTTTTAATAACCCGAGGCATGCGACGTCTATACGGTTGCAGAGAATGACTGTGCGAATGCTTGATTATGAGTTTAAGGTAGAATACAGGCCAGGGAAGACCAACATCTCAGACTACACATCAAGGCATCCCCTTCCTCTCGAGCAGAGCGAAAGAAGGGAACTGGGAACGACTAAAGATGTCAGGCATTACGTGAATTTCGTAATTGAAAATGATATTCCAAAGGCGATAAGCAAGGAAGAAATAATCGTGTCAACGGAAAATGACCGGGAATTACAGAAATTGATTAAGTGTGTCGGAGAGAAGAATATAGACCTTAGAGACGTAGACTTGAGAAAGTACTCTAACGTGTTCAACGAACTGGCCGTAGTTTATGAGCTCGTTCTTCGAGGTGAACGCATTGTAGTGCCTCAGACACTCAGAGAAGCCATGGTTAAGATTGCTCACGAAGGCCACCAAGGGATTGTTCGTACAAAGCAGTTACTCCGTGCCCATGTGTGGTTTCCTGGTATGGACACAATGGTCGAAAAGCATGCAGGGAAATGCCTCGCTTGCCAATCTACCACGCCCTGTCACACCAGAGAGCCTCTACAGATGACAGAATTGCCAAGGGGTCCGTGGAAAAAGGCCAGTGTAGATTTCGCGGGGCCGTTACGAAACAAAGACATGGCTTTGGTCTTTTGGGACCAGTATGCCAGGTATTCAGTCGTTGAGTTTACGTCAAGTACTTCTGCTGATTATGTCATTCCCTTATTTACGCGCGTGTTCAACACGTACGGAATCCCCGAAGAGATCAAAACGGATAATGGGCCCCCGTTTAATGGATCAAAGTTTGCGAACTTTGCTCAGGAACAAGGGTTCAAACACTGAAAGGTCACCCCTGGGTGGGCTGGAGCTAATGGTTACGTGGAGCGTTTCATGCAAACCCTCAAGAAGAGTGCGAGAACCTCTAAACTTGAAGGGAAACCTATTCGAGAGGGAGTGCAAAGAACAGTTGGCAGCTATCTCGCCACGCCCCACCCGGCCAGAAAGGAAAGCCCTGATATGCTCATGTTCGGCAGAGAGCTAAGGAGGAAGCTAACGGAAAGGATCGTACCCGCAGGAGAAATTCCATACGACCTAATCAGGCAAAGAGACGCGGCTAAAAAGAAGCAGATGAAAGAGTACACAGACAATAGGCGGAACGCTCGGGAAAGCTCCATAGTGGTTGGAGACCAAGTTCTTTTGAAGCAGAGCAAAACAGATGTTCTCACCCCAGCATTTGACCCCCAACCCTTCTCAGTAATAGGCGTGAAAGGAAGCATGACCTCTGTGAAAAGGGCTAGGGAGATTAAATCCCGGAATTCATCCCATTGTAAGTTGCTGAAGCACGCGAGGGAGGATGAGTACGTAGCTGTGGATTTGGACCAAGAAGGTCTGGATACATCCACTGCGGAAGAAACTGAAACAGGAACCAGGGAAGATTTGCGTCTGCAGCATGACAACCTCGGCGCATCCAGTGAGATGACGATTGGCGGTCCACGTAACGAGCCAGGAGCGACGGAAACGGAGGGACATCAACAGCAGCCAGACGATACTGCAGTAGGCGGGTCAATAAGATCAGCGCGTGCAAGAACGTCTACTTGGAACACTATTTACAGGGACTTTGAGCCACACTAGAAAAAAGGGGAAAGATGTAGTGTCGGGTCTCAAGAGACTTAATGTGGGATAATTAGATGCAAAATGAGCGTTAACGCTCTAAGAAAACAGGAACTTGATTGGCATATAGGACAGTGTAGAACGGACTAGTAGGAGGACTGTTAACGGAACTAAGGGCGTATAATGTAACCGTTTATTGAGCTCGATTCGCGACTTCACACTTACCACCCCCCCCCCCCCCCCCTCTACCCCTTCCCCGCTGAGTTTGACAACTTTGACATAGAAGACCTGTGGTTGAGCCTGCGCTCTCCTCGCTAGTTGGCGCAGCAACGGATGGACACTACAAGTATGCATACTTGACCATCTTTCCTAGCAACGAGAATGGGCAAATTACCGCGGAAATACGGCGGAAGAGAACATTCGTCTTCTATACTTTCCTAGAAGAGAGAAAGCTTCTGTGATGTGGCTGCGAATCAGACGAGGAAACAAGGACGTTTAGCAACCATATTTACTTAACGGGAAGATCTGGGTAACAGAAATAATACACTTTGACAAACATGGACTACTTGATTGTCGAACGGAATCAATTACATATCATATAAAAGAAGGAAAATGAACAATTGCTCCCTTTTAAAAGTTTTCATATCGTTTATGTTTCTTGGAACAATTGTTGATGCGTCTTCGAGCGGTAGAAGAACAGGTGAGGGTTTTTATTATCTTCCCTATATACTTGTAAGATTTAATTCTAAGTGCAGACCACTTGCGTTGCATGGCTATTGAACTAAATGAATGAATTATTTAAGAGTTAGTTAAATGTAGGCTGAACTCAATTATTCATTGCCGTGGAGCATCAAAATGCGTTTGATTATAATTGAGGTTTATTGCGCGAAGCAGATTTGTACTAAAATACGTGCATGTCAAACGAGTTTGTATCGTTGTTAAATGTGTAGCTTGAAGATTGCTCATCTGAATGTTCGAAGTCTACGGAACAAAAGTTGATTTGTTACGACTCGAACAGTTTGATAACGTTGCCATTGATGTTCTTACATTATCGGAGACATGGCTTGATTCTAACATTCAGGATTCAGAAATTTGCCTTCCGGGATTTACATTGGTTCGTCGGGATAGAGAAGGGTCAAAATCAGGCGGAGGTGTTGCTATCTACGTGAGAGATGGTCTACCGTTTCGCTAACCTGAGATCAGGCGTTCTTTTTTTTTTTTGCTTCTTTGGCTCAAGAGGGAAAAAAATAACGCCTGATACATTTATTTAACAAGCCTCTTCCCGTGAGAGACATAAAGGGTTAATAGGGAGAGGGCATGATCTCAGGCTACCGTTTCACGTACGGAACGACTTAAATACTGGTGAGAATGAATGTCTCTGGATCGAACTTAATTGCGCCAAATGTAAGCGGACTCTCATTATTTTGTTGTTTATATCGTGCACCTAAAGCCTTGTTTCCATATGATCGTCAGGATCGTGCCAGTCATCTCAAAAAATGTTAAGACAATCGGGACGATCATATGGAAACGCTACCCAGACGATCGCAAACGACACGGACGACTGAGATGACCTCGATCGCTTGGATAGAGCTGAGATCTATCCGGACGATCAGGACGATCATGTAAATTTTGAAGCGATCATATGGAAACACTCTCAGACGACTGAGACGATCAGGACGATCGAAAGCTATCCCAGAAGTCATTACTTTTATTCCAGTAATTGAGATTAAATTTGGCCGGGATGGTGCTGAAGCTGAAAAAATAATACACAAATGTTCGCATTGCGTATGTGGGTTATTTGAAATTAGAGAAAGTCTGTGACATCAAGTTTTCGAAGAGATACTATGTCTTCGCGGAACTCTTCTAGCTTCTCAATGCGGCAAAATCAAGAGAAAAAGCGGATACCACGGTACGAGGTTCGCTTTACGAATAAAAATCATCCATTTATGTGGCTTGTTTGCAAAACACGATCAAAAATTGTATTGCCTCATGAGGGGACACAAATCGCCTGAACTGTAAGTATCCTGGAAAGTCCCATACAATTTACTGTAACGACGTTACAGTAAATTGTATGGGACTTTCCAGGATACTTACAGTTGAGGCGATTGTGTCCCCTCTTGACCCAGAGACATCGCTGAAGATCCCACGTCTCTTGCCTTTGAGGCGATAGAGACAATCATATGGAAACTACCAATCGCCCCAGTCGTCCGGATCGTCTCAAAATATTTTGAAACGACTGGGGCGATCGGGACGATCCAGACGATCATATGGAAACCAGGCTTAATGCTGATTTCACCAAGTTTATTTCCAACCTCAAAAACTGTGTGCCTACTTTGAACCTTGATAGATGTGATTTAATCATGAATGTTGACCTTTTGCTGAAGCCTGCTTATGGATGCAAGCTAAATATGCAGATTCTGCATAACTTTATGCGTTCCTTGGACTTGTCTCAAATTATAACCGAGCCAACTCGCATCACCGAACAGTCCAAATCGTTAATTGACGTAATCCTAGTCAATAATCAACATTGAGTTGTTGATAGCAGCATTGTGCCCCTATCAATAAGGTTAGTGATCATTCACTAATTTATTGTATAGTGAAAGCTGGTGTCCCAAAGGCCACACCAAGGACAATAGAATATCGGTCATACAAGGGATTTGATGAAAAAGCCTTCATCCAGGACTTAAATAATGTTCCGTGGCACATTGTTGACGATGAGAACAATGTCAATGACACAGTCTTGACTTGGAACAAATTATTTACCAAATTTGTGGATTCTCACGCACCGCTTAAAAAGCACTGAGTAAAGGGCATGACAGCTCCTTGGATGAATAATAAAATCGCTGAAGCGATGTGCGATCGCAATTATCATCTTCGAAAAGCACAGAAATCAAATTCTACATACCATTGGGGAATGTATACAAAGTTGCAAAATTTTGTGAACCGCGAAATTAAGTCCTCGAAGTCAAATTACTATTGCAACCTAATTGAAGAAGGAAAAGGCGATTCCAGCTTGGTTTGGAAAGCAGTGAATGAAGCTTCCTCACGCAACATTATCTCATCCATCCTGCAGTGTATAATTTCAAGTGGAGTACAATATACTGACCCCAAATCCATCGCTATAGCTCTGAACCATTACTTACTTCTGTTGGAAGATTGTTGGCAGAAAAATTCTCTCAATCTCTCAATTATGTAAATCCTGTGAAACTCAATGTTACTGAACCAGCCACAGATTTTTTTTGAGGTAAGACCCATAAGCCATTCCTTTGTTCTGCAACAGATTAGTGCCCTTAAGCGCAACAAGGCCATCGGGTTAGATAGAATAAGTGCCCATTTACTGAAATGTGCTTCTCGAACTATAACTCCATCAATTACGAAATTGTTAAATTGTCAATTGCAACCAACGACTTTCCTAACATCTGGAAATGCACTAAAGTCACAGCCCTTTTCAAAGCCGGTAATCGTACTAGCCCGTCTAGTTATTACCCTGTTTCTATTTTACCAACTCTCAGCAAAATCCTAGAGAGGGCTATGCATCATCAATTTTATCAATATCTTAACCAACATAACTTACTCAACGAAAAGCAATTCAGTTTTCGGCCTAAACATTCAACAGTTAACGCTGTTTCTAGTTTTGCCGATAAAATTCTATTAAATATGGAAAGGAGTAAACTGTGTGGAGCCGTATTCTTGGACCTGTCCAAGGCCTTTGATACGGTCGACCACACAATTTTGCTACGAAAGTTGTCGTCTTTTGGGGTAACTTCTCACACGGCTAAATGGTTTGAGTCATATCTTAATGGACGAATGCAATGTACATCTTGCGGTCCGGAACTGTCCGATTTGTTACCTGTTACGCATGGCGTGCCTCCAGGCAGCATACTGGGCCCTTTCTTATTTCAAATCTTATATATATATAAACGATTTGCCCACTGTCATCATGCATTCAGAGGTAGCCCTATATGCTGACTCAAACCCAGCTGGTCTGGAGTGTGCCCTAAATGCCGACTTGTATTCTATTGCTATATGGTTAAATGATAACAAACTCTTAATGTTGATAAGACCAAAACAATGCTTATTGGTAGCGATTCCAAGTAGTACAAGTTAAACAGTCTTTCGGTTCTGTTCTTGATAATCAACTCGATAGTGTTAGAAGTTTTAAATACCTAGGGGTTGTATTATCCTCTAACTTTACCTGGACCGAACATGTGGAACATGTGACATCTAAAGTGAACCAGAGACTAGGTCTTTTGCGTAGGATTAAGCACTTGTTGCCGTATAATGCATGCCTTCTTTATTACAATAGCCTTGTTCTTCCAATCTTTGATTATGCAGATCTGGTATGGGGTGATAAGGATAATGCTGTTTTAATGAACAACCTGCAGGTGTTGCAAAACTGCAACCGATGCTCTCAGTCAGCTTGGCTGGTTAAATTTAAATCAACGCAGGTGCTTCCATCGCTGCTTGTATGTTTATAAATATGTGAATGGAATTACATCTCACAAATTGGAATTATCTAGAAATAGCGATGTCCATAGATATAACACTCGCTCCAAAGATCATCTTAGACTTCCAACAGTAAAACGGAACTGGGGTAAACAGAGAACTTGTTATCATGCCTTTAAAAACTGGAATGCCTTGGACGGTGGCTTGAAGAAATCTTACACCATATGTCAGTTTAAAAGTAATTTTTTTAAATCTTAGATTAGTCTATAATTTACCTTTGTATTTTTAATATATATTTTTTTAATTTGTGTATTTATTTTTTAATAATTTAATGTTATTTTGGACTGGGACTTTTCTGTGGATCACCTACGGGTGAGAAAGCTTCCTGTTAAAGTATCATTATTATATGGAAAGCATTCATAACGATACAATCGCCCTTTCCTCTAGTCGAAACTTACAAAGGAATTACGTGCCAAGGATATATAGTCTGCACAGATCTAAGACAAAATAGAGGAGAACAGACCTGACTGCCTTAATTGAGGATGGCTGTAGAAATTGCATGCTTTGTTATAATTAGCTTTGAGACCCTCCATTATCACATACATGTAGATGCTTTTTTATGTGTTAATAGGTCTTACATTTTCAACTTTCATAGCTTTAACTATTTGCTCTACTACATGACATGTTTTGCCACCAAACATTCAAAGTTTGGAGCAGGCAGCTGTTGTCGATTTGATTTGTTTTTGCTCAACAAAACATTCTTTGAAAAATTTTTTAAAGGGAAGAATAATTTCTGGAGTCAATTGTGCTGTTTCTGAGCGGGAAAGGTGTTGAGAAAAAAGTCAGATAGGAGCTCTGGGTCTTAAAAGTAGGCAGGGTTTTGTAGCCTGTTCCAGGTGCTCAGGAAGTGGAGAGTGGCACAATTAAAACAGCACAAGAAAAAGCAAAACAGAAGAGAGAGGAGGGAATGCCTGTGAAATTTTGTCTTCAAAGACTCATTCTGCCATTGGTTCATAAACCGACCTTAGGTTTTGTTCATTTTTTGTCTTGAAAGTTTAAAGTGTTGTCAATCAAGCAACAGGTGACAGACCACACTGTTTACTGGAATATTCAAATGTATTTAGTGAAAAAAAAAAAGTTCTATACATTTGGATTCTGTAACTGATTTTTTTATCTTTTATACAATTAACCTTTTTCTGATTGTAAAAGAACTGGCAGTCATTATACTATCACAGAGCAAATTAGTAACAGAGCATATCCTGCCAATGGTTTATTCGACATACCTTTTCATTCATAACACTGGCTGTTGAAATATCCAGGTAAAAATTTGTTGACAATAAACAATCTTGTACTTTCTGCTGTTCTGAATTCACAATCAATTCATCTGTGCTTTCTCTACTGCTGTAGAAACTCCCAACTCTTTTGAGCAATTGTGGTTGAGCTAGTAACTATACCTTAAAAAATCTTTTTTAATACCAGGCTCACTGTGGTGTTTTCCTTTCACTATGAGCTTACTTTTTCACCTGAAGAGGTTGACGACAATTGCAAAGCCATACTAACTGTCCATTGACAAGATTCTGCCTCAAAGTGATTTTCCTGTTCTTTGCAAATGCACCATGTTGTTTTCACCATGTGTTGAAGACAAACTGTTGTGTGATCCAATCAAGGTAATGTACATCTGACTGAGTGTTGACAAGAGCTGTCAAAATAAACCAATCAGGGTATACCAGAATCTAGTATGGATACCAGCATGATTATACCAGAACAAGTTTTCCAGGCATTTTTTCACACTCTTTCTCTCTCCCTCTCTCCCTTCCCCCAACCCCTCACAGTTTTTTCCTGTTAGGTTCCTGTTCACGGTTCCTGTTCACATTTCTTAACCTGAATGCTGGGAACATGCTGAGGGTTGCAATGCATTTGAGACATTACACTGTGTGGCTGGGTGAATAAGCTCATCATCTTTTTCGTTGTCATCATCATCATCATCATAATTATCCTTTATTAGTAACCAGGGTTCTCAATAACAGCCGGCAGCCAGCGAAATTCACTGGCTATTTCACATCAACTGATCACTGCCTACTTTTCTATGGAAATTACCCCCCAAAAAGCCAAAATTTAATGACGTCTCTGTTCTGTTCAAATACTCAAATTTTTGCTCCAGAATCCTGGAAATGCACTCTAAGAGGCCCAGATTTCAAAACCTTTTCAGGGGGTAAGCCACCAGACTCCCTTATTAGTACACTATAAGTTGCGCCTGTGGTGAGAGTTTTTTCCTTCTCCACCTACTCGAAAGCTTTTGCCAGCTGCTTAAAACCTTGAAGACCCTGTTTTAACACAAATATTACAAGCACAATGGTTGTAGGATCTTTGAGTCACCCCGGGGAGAAGTACTGAATTTATCTGGCCTTGATGTTTAAAATAAGCTTATAGCTAAGCAAATGCATGTAAAAAATTTATAATAGTCTAACCCCGTCAGTTTGCCAATTATTATTCAGAATACATGTAATAATAACAGTAAAACATATAAGAGATACCATCTTAGGAACATTTGAAGCTTAACGGCCCATGCTATATAACTGTGATGAACATTATGCTAAAACTAGGGGTAATTAAGTTTGGAACGTCAGTTTTGTACCTGAACTTATTCACTTGGTCCACAATATTAAGAAATATACAATTATCGCAAAAAAATTCAAAGGCGCTTGTATAGAGGTTGCTGCATTGTAGGGGTTTCAGCAACATATGTGTTGTACTGATTGGCTATGACAAAAGGTCTTTCATAGTCAATAGTATTTTCTAGTGCATATTTGCGGCTGTTAGTACAAAGCTGCAGATCAAAGACAGCCATCAACTGGATAAAATTCTCCCTTTGATTAAGCATGATAACCAGAAACTCAGGCCAAATACTGAAGACTATTATTTTGAGGCTGAAAAAATACATGGTTGTGAACTAAAAGAAATTAGTGGTCAACTGACAAATTGCATGCCTTATAACATTTAATTTTGTACATGTAGTTTGTCCAACTAAAATGGTGGCCTGGTCAGACACATCCTTTTTGAACAAAAATAGGCCATTCCAGAGGCTATTCCAGAGCTCCAAAGTCTTTCACTTTCAAAAAGTGAGTTTTATTTGCATGAGAATGAAATAGTTTTTTATATCACTTACACTTAGCAGACTGCTTTCCATTTGTCAGAACTGACTGGCCAGACCATTCCTGTCACAGTAATAATTTCCCTTTTGATCAAAACTATCCAAAAAAAACTCTTGGAAAGAGCGGATTTCATTTTCAAACTGACTGGTCCGGCAATGGTCTGGCTGCCCAGTTCTGACAAATGGAAAGCACCCTTAGTCTCACTTTGAAACAGAGGTTTGGGCAAGTGGGAAATGGCCTATTGTTTTCAGCCCTTTGGGACTGGCACTAAGTGTCCATCTAAAAGTGATGTCCGTCTTTTAACGATTCAATTAATTAAAGTGAGTAAAGAAGGGCAGGGACTAACTTTGCTTCTGTGTTACTGAGGTGTCCTGAAAGAGTCAACTGTATACAGTGCAGTTAAGGGTAAAAAATGAAATCTAATATGACAAGTGTCTAGCAATACCATGAAGAATCTGGCTCATTCATCATCATAATCTAAATCATGATGACAACCTGATCAGTGAACTTTTAAACTGCAATTGCAGCTTAAAAATTTAAGTTTTCATTGGTGTGGTTTTGTTTTTACTATCTATAGGTCCAAGCCCACCACGGAATTTAAGACGAATTGTCATTGGCCCTCTAAGTAAAAGGAAGCATCATGTTTATTGGACGGCATCACAAGAGACTGGTGGTTTAGCTGTCAACTATTCTTTAAAACTTTGTATAAATGACTCTGTAGATGCAGACAATGATTCCTGCAAATGGAGTAGTAACTCTCAATGCCAACCCAGAAACATTTTAGGTGCAATTAAGAAATTTTCTTGCGTTTTGGAAAAAGAAGACTTCTTCTCGTACACTGGGGAATTTTGTAACTATACTATTTGTGTGGTAGCCTCAAATGAAGTTGGAACTGCTAAAAGCTGCATTTTTGCACCATTGGTTAAGAGTGGTTTAGGTAAGGCAATAAAATACAGTGAAACCTGTATTAAGCACGCCCCATATTAAGCATGTGTCAAACTTTTCTTCCCATATTTTAAGTAAACAAACCTGTGTTAAATGGACATCACTTTTAAGCAAACACCAGCAAACCGTTAAGGTACTCTCTCACATGAATGAAGTTTTAATAGGCTGTTGTGAGTAGGGGAGGACAGGGGGCTGGGAGTTTAAGAGAATGTAAGGGCAGGAGGGGTATGGGAGGCAGGAGATCAGAGGAAAGGGTGAGATGTGGACATTCTAGGCTGGAAGCCAGGAATACAAGGTGTGTATGGGAGGAAGGTGGTTTGGATCCCCCTGATCCCCTTCCCCTTTAAAGGGTTTATTATACTTTTCGTTTTCCAACAAGGCTTTTAAGAGGGAACAGGAATATTGTGTAGCAGTTTTGTTTAAATCTAGTATCAGTGCATGAGCCACAGATTCTGCAAGCTACATGTAGATGATGTGATCCTAGTGTTCCAACTGACTTATGCTTTAAATGAATTTTAAAGCTTTGGCTCGTACACCACTTAAGATGATTGACTGAAGAATCCTGATTTTTTAGGCCAGCCCGCAGTGCTTACAAGGCCTCACATGATTGGGTGAGAAAACAGTAAACAAACAACCAAAAGAACCAGTGCACCCTTGTTTGAAAACAATAGTTCTGCATGCTAGCAAAGATCAAGAGAACTTAAAAAATGTAGCTAATCTGAAGAGTTCAATTCTGGACAGAAAGGGTAACCCTCTCATAAAACCTCCATGAAAAAATGCTGCCCTTGTACATACAATGTACATGTTCATGCTAAAAGTAATGTTCTTCAACTTGTGAACTCTCTACCCTTTTATATATGTGCAGCCTGAAGAAGGTCCTGCCGTGTTTTGAGCAGAGCCTTGCCCATGTACTTGTGTAGGCCTTCACAGGCAGTATTATATCCCTCTCTGGGCTATGTGTTTTTCCAGACCTACCATGTGGTGAATATTTTAATACCTAAGTCCTGAGGATTTTTGCTTCCAGGAGTTATATTCAATAACTGTTGATTCCTGTCGTGTTACTTCCTTTCAGCTACTCCTCTGCCACCAACAACATTCTCTGTTATGCCTGAAAATACTGGAGGTGTGAGGGTACAATGGGGCCTTGATTCATTGTATTCTTATTATAATACGGTTGTCATAGTAACATACCATGCAGAACATAAGCCTAACAAGGTTTGTTAAACATTCTATGTTATTTTCTTCTATTTCCTGTGTTTATTGTTTTAATGATAAAATAGGCCATTTCTGAGTTTGTCCCAAGCCTTTGCTTCAAAAATTAATTTAAAATGATTTTTTTTTATTCTCATTCAAAGAAAACTCATTTTCACAAGAACCGTTTTGCACTTAGCCTCAAATGAAAGGGAGATGATTGAAAAGAAGCGGGGTTAAATCCAAGGGAAATGGGACTTAGTTCGAGTACGGTACTGATAATTCATTTTACTGTTCGTGGCAGATTTTATTTTAGCTACCAGTATGTGTTTAAACCACCTGTAAGTAAGTATAAGTAACTTTACTTAACCAGGGTGACCCATTCAGCAGCAAGGCTGATGTACACTTCACGACCTTCTGATCCAGATGCAAAATATCAGCTTGCAAATTTCGGGCACCTCCCCTCTTTTTTCGCTTTTCTTGCCTTATTTTTTTCTCGTGATGGGCATTTAGTAGGCTTCATTTTGGTGGGAAGAGGTTTTAGGAAAGCTTTTAGGATCTTAGGATTAGGTGAGAGGAAAGGTAGGTGGGCAATGGAACAAGATTTTCATGGAGATTAACAGGTCAATCTTACATGATTTTTTGCCTTTTTCTCCGGTGTCCTTGACTGAATTGTGCTCATTCTGGTATGGTATGAAAGATCTCTTCACTCTGCACAAGTTAGCGGACAAAGTTGGCCTTGACCGTTAAAACTGATGACGTCACGAGGGGTAGAAAGGACGTGGATCCGCACGGGCGGTTACGGGCGGTTCGGGGGCGAATGAGTAAGCAAAATTCAGAAGTAGCTAGCCAGATGCCTTTTTTTCAAGAGTGTTGGCTAAAAACCTGTCACCACTGTGCACACTGTTAGGATGGGATGTGTTTTCAGGGGCACCCAACGTCAATGTTTGGAAAATATCTGTCCGGAAGACGATTTTCGGAACATTTGTTGTAAAATTTCTTGCTTGCCTGCCGCAGTGTCCTAGGGTTTTCGAACATCTATCCCAAGGGGTGGGGAATTTGTGTGTGGCTTCCCTGAAATTGTCAAATTCCTTTGGGATTACCCTCCCCAACCCGACCCCCTGCCCAGGGGCCTCACATCGATGGGAGCTTGGTTAAGCCAGGACTTAAAACTGCCGCTTATGAGCCTTGGGGCTACACATCTTCGTAAGGGGTTTTAGCAGGGGTTATAAACAGAGGGGCTTATATCCGAGAGGTGATGATAAGCAGAATTGGAAAAGTGCTTCAAACAAGGTAGTGCTGATCAAAACGCGTTTTGCATTTACTGGTCATATTGAATCGAATTAAGTGGGTGGAGGCTGTAATTAGAGATAAAGGGGGCTCATTTCCGGGGGGTGTATAATCTTATATGTAATATAAGATTATTTAATATATTTAGTTTTGTTCACAAATTGATGCGCGTATTACTGGGGGAGGTTAGGTGCCTTAATGGAAGCAATTTATAATTTTTGCTACTTTCTGAGTTAATATTTTTTGTTATTGTTGCTTGCAGACCAAGAAAGTAACAGCAAAAACAACATTCACAAAACTGAGAGAGCTGGAAGCATATACTAAGTATTGCTTCTATGTCATGCTGCAGACATTTGGTCGTTATGGAAAGCACAGTGCGCCAAGTGATGTGTTAGGACCAACATGTGTCCGGACATCAGCGGAAGGTTAAACTTTAATTAATACCTGTTCAATTAACAATATAATACACATGTATATGCTACTGTAGATTCACTGTAGTTACTTTCCCGTTTCACCTAACCCTCTCGCTAGTATTTGCTAGTACTGACCTTCACTACTTCGCGATTTCAAAAACGTCGCAACGTTTAACACGAGGTAGCCTGTTCCAGGCTCCAAGACTAGAGAGCTTTAGATTTGAGGACGTGGACAGCTACGAGTACAAGATTTAACTTTTAGTTGTTTTTGCGTATTCTCGAAAACTATTCAACCCGGAAAGCTTCATTGTACTATTTTTCACCTGAAAAGTTAGTGCGGTTATTTTTATTGAAGAGGGTTCAGCCCTTTCCCGGTCGCAAAATGATTAAACTTTTAAAATAGGCCACTTGCGCTAACAGGTCACGTGACTAATGCTTCCTTTAAACAATGAGTTGGAATTTTGCTTATGCGTTTGATAGTTACGCTCAGATCTGCTGAAAACGTTACCACATCATCTTTTCAACAATTTCCTTGAAGTTTAAGAGCAAAATTTCTGTTCAAAAAGAGGTAATTCATAGTTCAAAAAAATCCCATTTTGGTCACGTGACCAGCTACGAACTTAGTCATTTTAAGAAACTGGTGCGGGTTTGAAAACGAAATCACCATTGTTTTGTTTAAGATATGACCCACTAATGGTTTTTTGAAGGCAAAATCATATAACTTTCATTTTCATAAAAATGATGTCACATGACTTCTTAGTGCAAATGGCCTATTTGATTACTTGTTTCTACCACTACGACATTCTCGCTTCGCCAGAATTCGTAGTGGAATGACGAAGACTATCACGTTTTCCCGCCAAAATAACGTTGGCTCATGCGTGAGCACTACTTAGTATTGAGAAAGTAGTCGTCCTCGTCTCAGAAGCTCTGTAATTGTCTAGTGGTGAAAGCAGATCGAGAAACAGTCCGTATTTTTGCGTATTCAAGTACTCGAGAGCAGTCAAACAAAAGATTTGGAACGAGGCTGAAACATAGAGCGAGACTGGGGAGAGACACTAAAAATAAGAGCTTCGCCACGCGTTACCGATTTCTTTACTGATTTTGAGAAAAAAACCGACTGTTTTGCAATCGAGAAACGTTGCGCGAAAACCGCCTGTAAGCATTGATTCCAATACCTCATTCCGGTATACCCGGTTCTGGTATATTTAACAATTATTCCTCGAGCCCAAATGGGCTCTGAGTCAATAGCCCATGAGGGGAAGGCCGAATGGGGTATTGACTTAAGGCCATGAGGGCGAGAGGAATAATTGTTTTAGTAAAATCCAACTGGTTGGTCAAAACAACGCTGATCGAGCTCTGGTCGAGACAAAACAACTTTAACTAGCAAAACGCGATTCAGCCGCCATTGTTTTGGTTTTCAAAGCCGGCGCTTTTCGCTACTAGTGGGCTATAACATACAGCCTAGTAGTGGCTCAACCAATCAGAACGCAGCATTGATAATAGACCACTAGTTGGATTTTGCTAATCTATGATAGGTCAACTGTGACAGTTTACTTCAACACTTACTTTAAAAATAGCGAGCAAGTGAAACACTCTTACACCGCACCTTTGGACATTTGACATTTTGACACGAGAAACGGTTTTTAGGAAGGTATTTAAAGAGATGCTTACAGGTTCTCACTTTCCGCCGTTTTTTGCTTGTTCGTTATTTCACTGCTCGCCATTTTCGCTTATCTGCACTCTGACCGAGTGCCTGGCACAGGCTAAACACGTGGGAAAATTAAAGTCGTGAAATTTGATAAATACTCTATAATTACAAAACAATACAAGTGTAGAAGTTGCTCTCTTGAAAAAATGAGTTTTATTTGCATGAGAATGAAACTTTTTCTTCGTCTCATATATTTTGCACTTACACGCGTTTTGGAAAATAGACTTGGGTTATACCGTGTGGCACCAAAATTTTGTGGGAGTTGATTTTTGCGGATTGGCGATTTTTTGTGTTTTGCGGGGACTAATTTTTGAGGTTAGGATAGATTGGTTTTTCTTGCTGGGAATTAAATTTTGCGATTTTCAGAAAGTACCCAGTACCCAGCATTGATAATACATTGATAATTCGTTTTTATTGAGTACGTGAAATAGAAATACATATTTCAAACAATAGACCATTATTTCGTTGTATAACGTTTTGTTTCTGAATGAAAGAGACAAGTTGTGATTGAACAGACACGATTTCTTAGTTCTGTATTTTTGTGTAGCGAATTTAAGTTAGAGAATATTTACTCTGAAGTAAGTTTTTGCGGGAAAAATGTTTGCGGTAATTTATGATTGGGGAAAACTATTTTTGCGGATCGCTGGAAAAACCGCAAAGATCAGAATCCGCAAAAATTTCGTGCCACATGGTATAATTGCCTCTTGCGACGTGATTATTGATTCTTCAATGTGGTCTGAATTTTTTTTTCCCGTAATTTCTAGATCCGATCGATCCACCGATGGTTCAACTTGCTCAGTCTGTGCGTTTCCCTGATGATAAATCCCTGAGAAATGTGACTGTGGAATGGCCGGTAGGTTGTTAAAGAAATAACGTTTTCGTAGTATTTCGTAGTGTAGTGTCCCAGATAAAATAACGGGTCTTGAGCTTAGTAGCTAGATACCCAAGGCTCTCTAAACGACAGGTGATATCAAATTTACAACAATTAAAACTGCAAATAAGAAAGTTCCTTGACCAAAGACATAACATCGTTGCGTGCAATTTAGCACTCTTGCAAAGAGCCAAAGTGCCAACGTTTTTTTTTCTCGTTTCTTTAACGTATGTTCGTACGTCGGTTCGTTCAGTATTAGTCTTATATTTTTAACGCGAACGAAGTCGAATTCTTCGTTTTTGGTCTCAAAGTTAAAGGCTGGATCGCTCTTGGTAAGGTTTTAAGGTTTTATTACATGGATAAAAACTGTCGAAAACGTTTACGATTTATGTCAGCCTTCAATGTTTTCGACGAAACCGGGCTCAATCTTTTCCCCTTGGCCAATTTATCGCCGTGTAACTGCAGACATGATAGTGATCAAAACCCAGAGCGAACCAAACCCAAGCTATTTTCCCGTGGGGATCTTTGGGTAAAAGGTCTATTGTAACTCACTCCTATTAATGTTTAATGTTTCCACACTTAATACGGGCGAAATATCATCTATCATTTAAATTACTCTCGCTCAATAACTCGCTTTCTCCACATAAATCATCACGTGTAAAATTTCCTGACACAGTCGATTTCTTCAAAATCCCGGATGTAGACGAGCCGTTTTGAAAGGGACGCATATAAGCGCAATCCATTTAACCAAAATTTCCGGAAATTTCGGTCCAAACCTCAATGGATCGGTTCGGTCCAACCGCGAAAGTTTCGAAAAAACTGGTCCACCTATTGAGGTGGACCTGGTATTAATAAGAAACTGCTGTGTGTACATTTGAATGGATCGCGCCCATAGAGGCCGGCCTGGTCAGAAATCAGCTTTAATTTGCTCTCGCCGAATAGATTCGACTGCTACAACTTTTTAATGCCACAGACTCGTCAACGCCCACAACGAAGCTCGCAATATGATCCCTTTCCGTGTCAAAAATGAGGTGAAATACGGTACCATATTGGACGACGGTAGACTTTGCCAATCGTGAGGCTTGTTTCTTCATAAGGCTAAGTGATGCCTTCCGGAAAACTTTGCTGCAGGCGGCCAGAAAGAAATCTAGAAAATTAACCGACCACGCGCGCGCTGATTTCAAATGTATTAATTTTGTTTTCAGTGACACGGAGAGAATTATGGGATAGGTATGGGAGAGGGGAGGAAGATGTAAACTGCATTATAGACACGTTTTTTTTTTTGTTTTTGTTCTTGTTTTTTTTTTTTTTTGGGGGGGGGGGGGGGGGTCTATTGCAGCATGTTAGGGTTTTTTTTTTTTTTTTTACGGAAAATATCGTAAGAAAAAAATGATTAAGTACCGAACAAGCCTAAAATGAGACTGTTGTTAAAAGATCCTGGAGGTACCTTTTTGCAAATCCAGTCAGTTATATATACTGTGCTTGAGTTCTTAAGTGTGGAGGCGTGTGTGGCCGAGTGGTTAACACCTCGAACTCCTGATCTGGAGGTCCGGATGCGGACCTCCAGATCAGGAGTTGCGTTGATCAGGAGTTGCGTTGAGATCAGTCCGGTTGCGTTGTTTCCTTAGACAAGGAACGTTACTCGACTTTGTCTCTCTTCACCCAGGTGTATAAATGAGTACTGGCGCCATACTGCTGGAGAGTAACCCTGCGATGGACTAGTATCCCGTCCAGGGGGGAGTAACAATATTCCTAGGTGCTTCATGTTAAGGGAACCGTGATATGCTCCAGTTGTTTGGTCCTTTGGCTCGTGTGCGCCTTTACCTTTACCTTACCTTACCTGAGTTCTAAGTGTCAATCCTTTCTTTCTTATCACGATTAAGTTACCTTAGCTTTTTTCAAGTTGCAGTCTTTTTGCTTTTCTTCGTTCATGGCGAAAGACAACCGTAAACATGGTACATGTATCATTGCTCTCAAATAACTTACTGTCACAATCACAACTTTGCTTTCGTCTGTAACTCGAGACAACGCCCCCTTAGGTAAGTTTTTAAAAACTGAAGTCTTAGTAATTTTCCTCTATTTTAACCTCCCCTACAGCCAGCAAAACAATCTTCTTGGAAAGGCACTCCAGGACAATATGTCCTCTACATTGAGTACCATCTGCCAAGCCCCAATGATTCCTTCAAGGGGAAGCGTACATATAATGTAAGCTCTTCATCAAACAGAACTGTACTGCAGAAACTCAGCTCATCAGACAGTTTCAATGTTTATATACGATTATATAACAAGCAAGGCAAGCGCAGTGTTAGAGGAAATCACTACGTCATCAAGCCAATGCAAGGTAAGTGGATTTGGACTGCAGGCCTCATTTTTTTTCCCTTGTCATTTGTTTCTGTTTTCTCAAACCGCTTCAAAGTAAAATAAAATATAATGTAGGCATTTCATTATCAGGCGTCCAATCTCGCCTAAAATAGTGCATGTCAATGGCGTTTGTATTTCCAAGTTGAAATTATGACTGTGTGTCACTTTTCAACTTATGAAGGCGCCGCCGACTATTTTCCTTTAGAAAAAGGTCGCTTGCATTATTAACAGTCGATACCACCAGTGGTAACCAAGCCTTGAGTCATAATAGATGTAATGTATTCCCTGGATTAAGTTACAACAAGACGCTGTGGGAGCATATATTTGGGCGTCGATGTACTAGGCGTGTGTGAATTTTTTTCTATGTGTGTTAGGGATGTGTGCGTAGTGCATTAGCGTTTTTTGGGGGGGGTTTGGTTGAGATGCGTGAAGTGGAAGGCGTCGTGTTATATTGGAAGTGAATTGGTAAGATAATGGCTGTGCAGTTAATCAGTGAAACGTGTTTCTCGTAGAGTTTAATATGACGTAACGAAAAATGATTATTTTGGGAGGGGAAAGTGAGGAGGCTGTGGAAGTGCTAATTTGGTTATGAGCGATTATATGCCAACCGAGGCAGCCCGGATAGCTGGGATCCCAGTATTGTGATGCCGGAATCCCGGGTGGAAGTTTTCCAAGTAATCACGCTTCCCGGGCAACCCTGTGAATAAGCCAACCGAGAAACAGGAGAGCGTGTAACACATTGAATGACGCATAATTTCAATGCATATTTTCAGAAAGAAGGTGATTTCTTAAAAACTTATTGAGCAAAATGACACCGTAAACAAGTTGCATTATTTCACGGTCGAACCGAAAAGGGGCATCTTCACGTGCAAACCGCGTTCTATTTTTAAAACCTTCGGGTTAATAGGCCATTTGCATGATGGCGTCATTTTACTACTATGACCAGGATCCTTCAACCCCAAAAGAATTCTGGTCGTAGTAGTAAAATGACGCCATCGTGCAAATGGCCTATGATCACATGAACCATGAACCGGGGAAGGAGTGCGCATGAACAAAGTGTTACCCACTGCCCTGTTTCTCGCTTGATTCATTCGCCGGGCTGCCTTGCAAGCGTGATTACTTGGAAAATCTCCACCCGGGATCCCAGCTATCCGAGCTGGCTTGGTTGTCATATAATCCTAAAGTTGATTTTCGTTGCATTTAACTAAGGTGCCGGGATTTCTGTAAAGCGAGCCAGTCCGGCTCATGTAATCAGGCCCTTAGTTCTATAACCAGATTTTACGCCCTTCTGTTGACCTCACCGATTTTTCAAAGCCCCCGAGCACACACATAAAATTTTACCGCCCCCCCCCCCCCCCCCCCAAGCATCTTCATACCCCTTATCTATATTAAATGAACTTTTGGCCTTATCCATGTTCTCTCCATACAACTATTATCACAAATAAGCGAAAACCAATCCTAAACAGAAAACCTAACAACGTTTGAAATAAGTACAAGTGTGTTTTCGACTATTGACAAGGGGTACCTTCAGGCAAGTGCCAACGAGGCGAATTCGTGTATCTTTTGTGAAGTGTGCCTATTCAGATCTTCGTCATATATATATTTTTTTCATAATTTTAGAGGTTTAAAATGAATTCTGCTATAGAAAAGGATGGCATCCAACTTCAAAACAACAACTTTGGCACATTGTAGGCTTTCACTTTTTAATTATTAAACAATAACAACATGGCTTGAAGCTTTGTTGGTAAATATGAGCAAGTTGGTACTTATGTTTCATGGAAAATTCAATTGTATCAAAACTAGAAACATTAGAAAGAAAGTGATAGTTCAAATGAGGCCTTTGACTGCTGAATTAAATTCCGAGCAAGAGCGTCATCAGGGATAAGAAAAAAGTTTCGCGAGGTAATATACGTAAGAAAAAATTGGTGTAAAGTAAAATGTGTGAAAAGCGCAAGAATGGGGCGGAATGTATCAGAGGTATAGAAATATAAACTTAAATAAAATACAAAGATCTAATGAGCGAGTGTCACAGGACAAAGAGTCTCTTGAAAGGCATAATGATAGTCTCCAAACCAAAAGGTCCGCAAATTCGTTGCATTCCTCACGGGAGTTTTGGGCTGTCTCAATGAACAGCAGGTGGTAACGTTTGCGCATGCGTCAGGCTTGCTGGAAAGCACTTGTTGACGGGAAATCGTAATGGCCGAAAGCTGTTCTGAAGCACTTTCAAGGGAGATTTTTTTGCATACCCAATCAACAGCAGACATGTCTTATAGAATGGATACTTTGGTTAAGCCATGTGGAAGTGTCATGTATGAGAGAAGGACCATTTAGCCGGTTAATTTTCATCCATTTGGCTCCTCTGATGAAGCAGAGGTTCACGAGGTCGTTTGTTGTGATATGTTGATTTGTTGACATTCAAGCGGTTACGGATTTCTGGGTTATCGTCCATGATCTGCAGAGCTGCGTAACATTTAGGTAAGATATACCCTTTGATTTACTTTGTGAAACGTGAAGCAGCATCATCGCATGTGATGTGTTAAAATTATAGCAGCCTGAATTCAACGTATTTTATGTGACCCCGTATTTCTGTTGTATTTGACCCTGTCCGTACAGCGAGATCCAGTGATATATCCCACACAAACGACTAAACAGGGAAAACTTCTCTTTCGGTCACTCCGTATTTTCACTTTTAATGGTTAATCCAAAGGGGGGAAGTTCGAGTATTTTGATACTATTTAGCGGCATGAAATCAACAAGCAAATTTCCTACTCTTACAAGTAAGGCCGTAGTCGGATGTTTCCTTCCATTTTCGAAAATTTGCTTTTCTGGTTTACATTGGTGCTCTATGGCGGTTACTTATTCTCAGAGATTAAGAGATCGAGGCGGTGGATTGCGAAATATTATTTGCTAAAACTTCGTTAAAGATAGACAAATTTTTCTTGTCCTTTTCAACCTTGTTTTCAGATTTTTGGTGAACATGTAAAAGTATATCCCAACAAAACCTTCTTGTAAAAGCATTGTTTGGGAACACTCTTTCATTCTTGAATGTTTGATTTTGCATCCAAGGGGGGGAAGTCTGATGAATTTGCGTTTTAATAATCATGCATTGCAAGCTCTCAGATTCATTGTCAACAACCCTCACTATTTGGAAGATGATTTTATTCTGATAATTATTCTATGATGATTTGTTTATACCGTCATACAAAATTGGCGTCAAAAAGAATTTTAATGTTATGCTTAAAATGTTTACATAATGTCTTGAAACATAACTGAAATCAATATAAATATGAAAATACAAATATGTGCATTCTTTTCCCTGCCCTACTATAAGAATGATAATTGTGATTTACTGGTAATGTATTTTCACATGACCATTACGATATTACCCCCACTTTGACACTAGCACAAGTTTAAGCACAAAACAATTCTTGCCCTTGTTCAGCTTTGCACTTGCTGGACTGCCATTCCTGTTTGAAGTGCAGAAAACACTGGACATAAAATCCCTGAATTTGATTCCTTTCATTGGCATCCACATAAGAATTAGCTTCATCACATACAATGTATTTGTATGCTTACAAAAATAATAAATGTTATTATTCCTTTTCTATCCAAAAGAGGTCTTTCCTTCTTGAATATAAATTCATATCCATGACACTTTAGAAATCCTGAAAATCTAAAGGGGTTCGCTAGTTGTTGGCAACAACAAAATGCCATAGGGGTAACTGCTCACTCTCCGATAGAAATAATTCTTTTGATACTCTGGGTCTCATATATTCAGTGTTTAGTTGTGCATATGAATTTAGGAGCACTTGGCTTGCCAGTGTCAGTTTGGCTGTGTATACACAGTAGTAGTGTATATAGTCATCTATCATAGGCTGCACAAGTTGCAATAATTTTATATAAAATTGCCCCTAAACAAGCTCATTGATTCTCCTGGTGTTGCAAGATGACAAGTTATGAAAAATTTCATTTGCCTTTTGCCTGTTGCAGGAGCTCCCTATGAGATGCTCAGCACTAAACCTTGTTGATTCAGGTGATAGTCCTTGAGGACGACTGTATTGTCACATTCAAACCAGTTGCACTTTTCACTCAAGCCATAGCAGAGCTGGTACAAAATGGAGACTATCTGTTTTTTATTTAACCCTATGCTGTCTGCAGAATGTGAAGGGTCTGCCACTCCATCCTGAACTGCATCAAATAGCCTTGGTACCCCAGAAGACACACAGACAAGCTTTAATTTCATTGAGTCATACATTGGCTCACTTGAAGCTACCATAAACTCAGATTTTATAAATATCAGTCTTTAAGATTCTTAAGTTCTCCTCATGTTGAAATTAAATGAAAAGGAAAAGTTAGAGCTCATTTTCAATTTTTTAGTCTTCAAATCATAAGAACTTGGCCCCAAATAGATATATGGGCAAGTCTAGGGAGCTAAGCCTTGTTAGTAATTTATTAAATAATTAACACATGTGTGGTACAAAATACCAACAACAAAATTTATGAAAGCAAAAATGAGTGCAAGCATGGAATTACCAGAAGCAGAAAATTCACTTCAATATCTCAGAGAGAAAATGCAGTTTTAGGTATGACTGTGATCTTTACTATTTTAAGTATTTTCACTGTTGTGTGCATATTTGCAATTTTCTAGTTTGTAGAGGTGTGGGGAGTAAAGGGAAGGATTTTTCATGGTTAGGGTTTCCTCAGTAAAACACATCTGTAATATGAAACATCCTGTACCACTCTCCTGTTTTGGCTCATCTAATTCTTTATTTTAGAAGTGTAAGGGGCATCTTGGAGTCAAGAGCCTCCATATTACAAAATCTGCTTACACCCTTGAATAAGTTAAGGTGTCACATACATTTAATAGATGTTATTTCTAGAGTTTGGGTCTTTAGTTGTACATCATCTAGTCAAAAATGGAAACACAATTTTATAGCCCTGGGTGGGATATCTTTGAAATTTTATCAGTCGCAGAATTAAGGGCACTGCACCTGGTCTGGACACCGGTGGTTAGGATGGGGTATCTCTGAAAAGTAATCACTGGCAAAATCACTGCACTAAGGTTGCACATCTCTGAGCAACAGGGCGTTCCTGAACCATAACTGACGTGAAATCGTATTATTGCAAGGAGATTGTCGCAAGAACTACAATCATGACTATATAAACAGTATAAACAAACTAGCATTTAGAATTTTTTTTCACAGCGTTTTATTCAAATCTTAAACGTCGGACGTTTTGTACTCGGTCACAACTTACATGAAGAGATTTTTTCCCAGTTATCTAGTGTTTTAATAGAGGAGTTTTGCAGCTGTTACACACAACCCCATCGAAGCTTGACGTGTCCGCGCGCAAGCCAAAACACGAAACAATAATCACTCATGGACCACAAACCGCGCAAAATTGTGAATGATCCGCGACTTATTAGCCTTGAGACCAATCTCGCAATTTACACAGACGACTTTGTCTTATCTGCACTCCACAAAGATAGAACAGATGACTAAGACGATGGTAATTTTGAAAACAGGCGCCATTTTTCTTTGCTGCATTCGCTGCGATCCAATACCACGACAAACTTCCGTCCAGCGGCTCGCGCATACTCGCAACGTTACCACCTGCTGTTGTCTCAATGTAAATCGAGCAGCAAAAAAACATGCTGGTTGACAAAATCTCTCGAATAAATTCTAAAATGAAAGGTCCGCAAATACATTGCATTCCTCACGAGAGGTGAGGACTGGCTCAATGTAAATCGACCTGCGAAGAACACGCTGGTTCTGATAAAAGTTTTTAGAATATAACCCTATGCCTTGATCAACAGGGGTCTTTTTTGCATGAGCATGCGCAACCGCTGACTTGACAAAGAGCACGCGACCAGTGACAGCGACCGTGGTGCATAGTCATAGGAGCCAAATTGTTCACTTTGAAAGCTTGCTTGACATTGAAATGGTAGCCGGAACTTGGGAAAGACCTTCGTTGTACAAGATAAGTAAAGATCTGGTGATTTAAAATGGAGACTGATGCGCTGAACGAAGTGGAAGAGCAAGTTTCTCAAGGATGTCTGACACGAACATGGCTGCTTGTTATTGTTTGGCGCTCGACTCGTGTCTTGATTCCCGTTCAAGAACCGCAAAGTTTGGCATAGAATGCATTGCTGATGCGTAGTTATTGAGCAAAATGTTCTTTATTTAGTGTTTGTCTATAAATCGGATGTAAATTAGTTTCTCGATCCCGTAGAGGATTTCTGTCAATAATTTGTTCATAGCTGATTTAGCCATATTTCGGGAGTGGATTAGTAACGATGAGCGGGCGACTACCACGCCGTTATCAGTTGGAATAGAAAGTTGTTCCCTTAAGTATTTTAGCGACACAAAGTTTAAAATCAAACTAGAAATTGTATTAAAGCTTGCTCACTGTTAGGTCCTCTTGAACAGACAACGAACAGCCGCACACTGATAGTGAATCACCCAATTTCGGACCACGAGTTGTAAATACAAGACCATGACGTCACTACCCAAATATGGGATCTTACTTACACTCATATATGGTCAAACATGCAAATTTTAGAGGGTTTCGCAGAATTTGAGAGTTTTTGCCAACATTGCGAGGCGTTATAATTCTGCCGCCGAGTCAACCTCGCTTCTGAGCTCGGTTGCCTTGTTGGCAATAAGACTTTTCACAACCACCACTTAATTTCAACACACTGTAACTATACGCTACCCCTTCATAACCAAATTGGCACTTCCACAGCTACCTCACTGCAACACCTAAAGTCACTTTTACCTGCCAAAATAATTATTTTTTGTTCTTCATATTACATTCTACGAGAAACAAATTTCACTGATTAACAAGCTAAAACCATTATCTTACAATTTTACTTCCAATATAACTCCACGCCTTCCACTTCAAGCATCTCTACCATCCCATTAAATATACAACGCTACTGCATTATTCACACATCCATTATACACATAAAAAACTACACACACGCGCGTAGTTCATCGGCGCCCAAATATACGCTCCCACAGCGTCTTGTTTTTTTAGGAGATGTATTGATATCAGTCTGGAGAATTTGTCGGTGGATGTAAGGGCTTAAAGATCGGGTTGAAGAGCAGGGATGAGGCAGTGGTGAGAGCACTCGCCTCTCACTAAAGTGGCCCGGGTTCTTAGCTTCCAAACTTTTACTCGATCTACAGAATGCCTAGTATGTGTCAAATCGAGTTCTTGAGGGCTTCTGAGTCATATTTTTTTTCCTTTCCTTTTCTAGATAACTCACTCCAGGCAAGCAAACAGGAAGGATTCACTTCTGCACAAATAGCTTCGATTGTAGTTGCTGTGATTGTTGGTTTAATAGCAGCCGGGATTGTTCTTTACATCTTCTTTAATTTCAAGTAAGAAATTGCAAAGGTTATCACTGTTTGATACATTTCCCTCACCCCTTCCTCCGCAGCATCTGCGGCCATCATGTGGAGCGCGTGTGCTAAAGTAACTTGAAATCTGGCTCTCTCTTCTTTAGAAGTTTGCTTTGCTTTTTTGCCTGCCTCCCTCCACACTCATTAAATCTTAAATATATTGGATGACTTCCCCCTTCCTACGAAAAAAAAATACTAGCTGAATTGCCGGAAGGCTAATTGCATAACCATGGATAATGATTTGTAATTTTCGTGCAAATAAAAATCATTTTCTCAAGACAACGGTCAGCGGTTAGCGAGAAAGATGTGCTTCAGTTTTCTTGCTGACATGTAATTTAATTTTATTTAATACTGATGTCAACTGGCGGCCTAGCTCCGCTAGCCCCCATGGTTATTTTAGGCAGCCAGTACTCTAATGTTTACTTTTAATATTTTCATTGTTGTAATTTATTTTTGAGCAAGAGTGAGTACAAAAAAAGATTGTAATACAGGTTTCACCCTTAGCCTCGTTTTAAAAGTTTATTGGAATTGGAACTGGTATTGGAACTCCAAAATGGCCTAAACAACGCGTTAAACCTGTGAAAGTGATGCTGTCATACATGTACGCTGAACTTTATTTAACTTTTTTTGCAGAAAGAATCGAAGGGAAAATGCCTCCCGACCACCCTTAAGTGATAAGGTTCAGCTGGATAACGTAAGTACAGACTTTGCTTCACTAATTTTTATTGTGTTTCTCAGAATTCGATAAATTATTTTAAAATTTCAACGTACACGATCGTGGCTTTTCCTTTTGTTTTTAATCCCTAAAACCGTCAAAAAAGTTGCTTTTGTAGTAACCCACACTAAAATCAAATTAAAAAACTTTCATGTTGTCTGATATCTCTGAAATCTAGGGGGGTGGTCTGTGCACAGGCTACCAGTCCAATCAATATTTCCTAATTACAAAGAGCTAGGAGCATAAGGGTCCTTTGTCTGACTTACAAGACTCGTACCCATATATAAGTGCCGATCTTGGTAAGCCAGAGACAGTAAAGTCAAGAGTAGTTTTGGGTTGTTTTTGTTGTTTGGAAATTATTGTTGGTTCGACATCGTTAAAAAAATGACATTCAAATAGCCTGTGAACAGACCCCTCCCCCCCCCCGCCCCCTTCGGGGGGGATCTGCACCCAGGCTATTTGGATGAGGCTGAGTATGATGTGAAGAATTATGTAGGTCGAGGAGAATGTTATCTCCCAAGGGCTAAAATACTCCTTCCGACACCTGCATTATTCTTAAAACTACCGGTATTTACAAAAACCGGATCCAATAATTGTTTTATTACTCGTTCAAAATCTCACTAAAAAAAGCTCGGAAAATGCTACCTCGATGCAAAGGTCCGTTCTACAAATATTTCCTATTTCTCGGCAGTTTCAGAATATAAAGGGATCTTTATTTTGACAGATATTCTTCTTACTGCAGATGTCTACCGTCCAGTGATATTTCTGTCTATTCTTGCAATGATTTTGAGTCAGTAATTCGGCTAATTCGTTTTCGCATAACGTGCGAAATCTTTGGCCATTTTCTCTTACTTTGCACTGCTATGACAGCTGGGCCACCTCGCCGCATGCTTGTGCAGTGCATCCATTTTCCGGGGTCGATAGAGCGATTTTCGTATGACCTTGAAATGAAACGGACGAACAAAACAGAAACAACAAACTAACGGACATAGAGCGATTTGATTGGTTTATCGAACGGATACAAACGCGCGTGGCTTTTGATTGGTTAAGCGCAGGCTCAGGTGAAAAAACTTCCTGCCCGAGAACTTTCTAGAAATCAATCGATACTTCGCTTTGACGTCATACAGCAGTCACTGCCACACTATTGGCCAATTTAACAATGCCTTCGCCATATTAGGGATATCTTTGGCGGGAAAACGAAGAGTCCGTGTTTTGATCTTTCTTCCATTGGCTAATAAAACAAGTAACAAACACTTACCGAAACCACTTTGCAAGGTCATACGAAAGTCGCTCTATCAATATGATTGACGGCAGTCGTATTGATATCGGCAACATCTTCCAAATTAAGTCAATGCTAGGTGGTCGTTCAGAGATAGCCAGTGATTTTTAGCCACTCATAAACGGAGAAATAGTTTGAATGAATAACATTGTGCAGTTTGCAGTAATGACAAAGGTACGATACTAACAACTAAAATGACACCTATTATTTAATTACAGCCCGCTGACCTACATGAGTATAACATGGCGGAGCAATCTGAACACAAGTATTCGACCTTGTACGCTTACGTCCAAAACGATGCTAAAGATGAAGACAGAGTCTGATAAGCTCAATTGAAAAGCTTGGCAATCAAAGAACAACCCCACCTTGAGTTAAAACTCTCCTTTAGATTTTTAAAATGACAGTAGACAGCTTAGTTGAGTAGTTTAGGTTCCAGTCATATTTAACAATTAGACCCGTAGCCCGCAAGGGCTACGGGTCAATAGCCCATGAGGCGAAGCCGAATGGGCTATTGACCCGTGGCCCTTGAGGGCGAAGGGTCTAATTGTTTTAGTATCACCCAACTAGTCGGACAGAAAAGATAATAATAAAGTTAGCAAATGCAAGTTGAAGAAATATTTATTTGGGAATAAAACGAAAGAAAGCGTCACGCTCGATGCGCCAAATTTGCATAAATTTACATAACTGTCACGTTTTTGAAACACGTGATACAAATGCGTAGTTTGTGAAAATTCATTCATTCATTCAGCTGTGAAGTTGGTGAAAATCCAGCCACAACTGTTCATAGAAAAAAAACATCTTTAAAATAGTGCAGTGACTCACAATACTTTTATGAACTGCAAGGAAAGCTCAAGTGAACTAGATCAAGTTGGCGACTGATAATTGGGCCAAGTTTTCAACAGTTTGTCGATTTTCATTTCATCGCATGTAGTTGTTGTTTACGATGGAAACAGAGCAGCCATGAAAGCTAACAGACTGTGACATCCCACAAAACGCGAAGCGGTCGCCATTGTTTTGGTAGGTTTTCAAAACCGGCGAATTTCGCTACTCGAGGACTATTAGTAATAGTCCTCTAGTAGCGTAGCCAATTAAAATGCAGGATTTGCATTAGTCCACTCGTTGGGTGATACTAAAATGGATTAGTATAATTACATCGATGACTATCGAAAATAGAGCGCTGTGATTGGCTAGGAGCTTCGCACTATCCCGCTATAATCACCGCGCGGTGATTATAGCATTGAAGGCTAGCAGTTTTCAAAATGGCAGCCAGATTTTTTGATGTTTCGGGGTCGGAAATTGATCAATAATTTTATTTTCTCGAATAATCATCAATGTAATTATACTAAAACAATTAGTCGCCTCAGGCGACGTGAATATTGGCGAATAGTCACGTCCCCTTCGGCGACTAATTGTTAAATATTCCGGGTGCAACAACCACAGTTGAACGAACTGTATCAGGGTTTTATATACGGTAGACTACAATTCACTTGGTAAGTACACAGATGATTCGATGATGGTATGTGAGACCCTTGGGGCTGAGCCTTGGTAATGTGTTTCAACAAGAGGGAGGGGGGGGGGGGGGGCTGCAAGTGTAGAACCTAGTTTACCTCGTAGTTATAAAATGAGGGAGTCTGTGTTCGTACGTAAAACCCTTTCTCCTGGGACTGTTTCGTGCTGATGAATTCCAACGAGGACAAAACAGCTTGTTATGGCTTCCACTGCTGGTGATTTGGCCGTAGGAATTCCTTAGATTCTTGCATAACTGGTATTAGGGTAGTGGTTCTTATCTCACTGTTAAACTTTTTTTACTTCTCCTTCTCAGTCATGCTTGCAATTGGCCTGCCTTAGGCCACTTTGGTTTCTTAAGCGTTTTTCAGTCAATTTGACCTATAAGCCAAGTCAAATGAATTTTTATATTTATAGCACGAATAAATTCAAAAAATTGTCAAAAGAATTTCAATTGCACAGAAAATTTGCTCAAAAATTTCAATTGCACAGTCATTCAATAAATATTATCTTTAAAAAGTGTCAAAATATTGTTCCAATTTGTTTGTATTGGTAAAGAGAAACAAAAGAGAAAAAACAAGAGAAAAAAATTCAATACTACATACTTGATGTGTTACCACCCAAATAGTTGTTCCTTACGTTTAATTGTCTCAAATTTCTCTCGCGTTACCGATAACAATTTTGAAATATCACTCGTGTTATTTATGCCAAATATCACTACAAATCATGCTATGACCTATACTAATAGCACGAATAAATTCAAAAAATTGCTAAACGAATTTCAATTGCACAGAAAATTTGCACAAAAATTTTAATTGCACAGTCATTCAAAAAATATTTAAAAAAATGTCAAAATATTGATCCAATTTGTTTGTATTGGTAAAGAGAAACAGAAGAGAAAAGCAAAAGAACAGAAATTCAATACTATATATTTGATGTGTTACCACCCAAATAATTGCGTTTAATGTTCGGCTGCACTGCACATTTTCCGAGTATTTAAAGGAAAATTAAATAAAATAACTTAAAGGTAAATTAATAAAGGCAATATAATAATCGTAAGTACCGGAATGTAGTCCGGCTAAAACAATACATTGAATATCGCATGTATAGTTAATTCCTTTATACTACTACGTGAGAAATTTCTGCAATTTGATTGGCTTAGAGCAGTGGTATTTCAGCTAAATTTGAAATACCTACCTGTGAAAATTACAAACCCTTTGAGGATAGTAGTATAAACAAATAATAGCATGATTTGTAGTGATATTCGGCATAAATACGACTCATGATATTTCAAAATTGTCTCAAATTTCACTCGCCTAACGGCTCGTGAAATTAAGGATAACAATTTTGAAATATCACTCGTGGTATTTACGCCAAATATCACTACAAATCATGCTATTACCTATACTAATAACAATGGAAATTTCCTGGTTCCAGATCTACGGGAAAATGCCACTCTTTTCCCGACCGTAGCGATATTCTATAAGATATATTTTTATATCCCTCTATCAACTACAGTGCAACCTTGATATAAAGAAGGGCCAACAGACTGGCAAAATGTGTTCGCCATAACGAGGATTCATTATATCGAGGTTTTTTTCCATATATTTTCCTATCAATAGGGTGAAGAATGTCGTTCGTTATACCGAGGACTTCATTCCATTATGTTCTTTATATGGACGTTCCACTGTATTGCTCTATTAGGTGTTATTTGTTGTATTAGCGCTAAAAATTAACTGTTGCATTATTCGTTGCTTGTTACATTATGTAAGTAGCAAATTCTTAAAACAAACTGTTAATGAGGCAGCTGTGTTGTTCGCATAAACTATATATTAAGAAGGTCAATGTTTTAAATAAATTGTCTTGTTGAAATCAATATGTCAGTCTTGTTTTACTGAATTTAGTCCGTACCACCGAACAGTGGAAAACCTAGACAGAAGATTCATCTTCATTCGGCTCCAGCCTCGCCCCAGAGTCTTTCGCTCAGTAAACCTGATGTACTGGACGTTAGCGGAAGACGCGCCTTGTTTACGAAGGGTAGACAGAGGAATCTCTTTGTCCTCGCGAATTTGAGCCACAGTCAACAAAACTTATACTTCTGAATTATCGAGGCGCGTGCTGAGGTTTCACCTTTTTCTTACTTAAAAGAGGGTTATCCCAAAAGAAATGCGTGACATAATCCTTATTCATATTGCGCAAATTAAAATAAATATGTGATCAAATGCGAATGAGAGGAAGTGAGGGGAACAATGCTTTTGCGTGTGCTAGTGTGCATGAGGACAAATGAATCTTCTATTGTCGCAAAGTGTTTCAACTAATTGTGTTTAGGCCGGAATGAAGAGTTGTATGAGCAACAAAAGAAAAGGGGTTAGAATAGCTTTGAACAACTTTTCTCACGGGGGGAAAACGCATAAAACCCTAAATTATAGCATCAAAACACTCCCTCACATTCTCAACCTGGCCCAGGGGAATGCATGGCATACCCACAGACCTTGTCCCTCAGTTTTAAGAGCAGCCTGCTTGATTATTCAGCCAGTTCTCGTAAAGTTTAGGTCTCGGCACCCTCGATAGCAGTTCTTGTTCCACCCTCCTCCCCGCAGCGATGGGTCATTCCTGGTGTTTTCTCCTGGTCCACCGACGCGAAAAACCTTGGGCCGAGTATCCCGTATCTTATGCATTTAGCCTCATTTGGCTTTGTGTGCGGGTGTTCCAGGTGAGAAGTTATTACTGTATTCTTTGCTGTAATTTACAATGACGAAGTAGAAGTGCTTTTACACCAGCGTGGATGTCACATGTGATTGAAAACGGCTTTGTTATTTACTCAAACCTTTTACCTCTGTACTTGCTTCTCTCTTTGGTTTTGCAATGGAACGTTATTACAACGACGGAAGAAGGAAGAAAATGACAACGATATTCCGAACGTTTCCAGACGGTGAACAAGGTCTATCAGTTTCCTTTGGTCTCCCCTTCATTCTATGTTGCATCTCCGTTTTTTCGATTTACGCTTAAAACTGAAAACGTATATTCTGTGTTCGCTTGTCAGTGTTTCCGCCGGGGTCTTTGATAGACCTTGTTCACCAGCTGGATTGATCTCTCTTAGAATCAGCATGTTCACTTACACCGGACGCGCTTTCGCGCTATACTTGTGTGCCAGTTACGTGCTCGCAAAAATTATTAAACGAGTCAACAAAATTTGGTTATTGCCAATTGCAGATTAATGCCTCAACAAAGAAGTTGGATTTCTAACTAATACTCAAAGAGGAATCGATTCTGAGGAGCAACATCACAAAATTTAATTAAGCGGACTCACCTTTTCAGTCTATTTTGTTTTTACAATTCTCTGCTAATTCAGTACTACACCTATTTTATTATCAGCCAGAAGACCAGTTGCTTTAAGTGCAAACTAATGCTGAAACAAGTCTTCTCTGAATGGTTAAAAAAGACTGATAAGCACGAAACCTGAAAAAATAGTTTTCCTGTCTATGTGTGCACAGTTAAGCTGAGGTCATCTGGCCAACACAAAACAAGGAGAGCAATTAGAATTCTTACAGTAATAGTGAGAAAAATACTTAAATTATACTTTTTAAGAACATCTCGTCAAGCAGTCGATCTACAGAAGGTGAAAAGCTTCATTGAAAATTATTGGCTTTACTTTTCTACAAATTACCAGGCTTCGAACGCGATTGGAAAATTTAAGAAGCGAATAAAAGCGCAGTACGTGGCAGAGAACAGAGATATCCCACACTAGAATCCCGCATTACTTGCAAGTATTATTAATCGAAAACACAGGAAATACGAAGCTCAGTAAAATTGACGAATATAGCAACAGAGACAATTTCCCGAAAATCCAGACAAAAGGACGTAAAATATACAAGCTTAATGAACATATTTTACAATAAGAAGTCTCTTTTACAACGAATTCATGACAGGGGAAGTTTTATGTTGATCACTATTAGTTTTAAATGCTTGTCGAAGCTGAATACGAATGTACTTCTAAACAATTATGATAGTTATATATTGGTTACATTACATTGCGACAATATATCCCTTAGTTGACCCATTATGCTGTAAACACCAAATTGAAAACATCTCCTTAACATAATAATTATAGCATAAATGAAGCCTGGCTAGGGGGTAAAGTAAATCAAAGCTAAAATTTCAATTGCTTGCATTTTTATGGTCAAAAGGCCCCTTTTGATACCAGCCAATGGCTGATAGTGAACCCTGCCTAAATATAGTTTGACATGACTTGACTTGACTTAATTGACTTGCCAGGATTAACAACTCTGCTTCTTGAAGTAACAAGTATCAAAGAAACAAAAAAATAGCCTTAGGTTATGCCTTTGTAAGGAGCCAAGATGGACGTTTCATTTTGAGCTCCCGCTTCTTACCTTAATGAGTCGTTTTTCTACTGTCCTTTTGTTAATAATTTTCACTGAAATCATGCCAAAAGAGTCAGTTACTTCACTAAAGCAACAAAATCAAGATTTAAAGGATAAGGTCGACGCCCTTTCGAAGGAAATAACGCAGCTGAAAGAGAAGGTTCGGGTCGACTCGGCCATTACCTTTGGTGCTGAAGCAGCTGCTACGTCTGATAATAGCAATAATAATGCTTTGAATGATGAAACCGTGTCTCGTAGTCTACAATATCTGAGCGACAGATACGACGACCTAACAGCGTCTAATTCTGGTGTCGTTGATCAACTCAAGGCATTAAGCCGTCGTCTTAATAACCTTAGCGCTGAAGTCACACGTGTTGGCAACGCCATTGACGAGGTTGAGGAATATAGCTACCAATTTAATGTAAAAATAATTGGCCTGCCAGAGAAAAGCAGTGAAACCGCAGCTGAAACAAGCGCCCTGTGCGTAAAATTATTCCAGGAGATGGGGGCTGAAGTGTTTCTGTCGGACATTGACATTGCTCATCGCGTCCCCTCGAGGCAGCAAAATGGCTCTCCGAAACCGGTCATCTGTAAATTTGTAAGGCGCCTTGCAAAAGCAAGTGTTATAGAAACTCGACAACGTGCCTCTCAAGTCAACCCATCAAATATCGGTCTGTCTGCTGATAGTGTTCTTGACAGAGTCAGAATCTTCGATCACCTCACCCCCAAAAAACAACACCTGTTGTTTGAAGCGAAGAAATTTAAGGAACAGAACCAATACCGCTTCTGCTGGGCCAAGAATTCCACGATTTATTTACGCAAGAGTGAGGGCTCCCGACCAATAAAGATAACGGACATTGGTAGTCTGCAGCGACTTGTCTCGGACACCTGACATTATCAGTTCGATAAGTATTTATTATGATCTACTTTAGTTAGTTTTATTCATGAGTACTAACGATCAAAACTCTCGCGATACACTATCTTTACTCCGTGAGCTCCCATATTTTGGATTAAATGTAAACTTAGCTCATGGTCAATTCAATAATTGTTTACCTTCCCATTTGCCGGCCAAAAAATATCTAGAAAAACTCTCTAGCATTTATGACCTTAATCTTTTCAAGCTAAACGCACTTGAAGACACCAATCCGGGTGATAGACTCTATAATCATCGTATTCATAGTCGATACTATTCACCATATAGTTTCTACAAATTTAAAAGTGAACTTCCCAGTCGGGTCAGTGATTCGAGCTTCTCTCTTTTACATAATAATATCAGGAGTCTTAAGCGAAATCTTGAAAACTTTCAAGTTCATCTATTGGACGAGTTAAATTTCGAATTTAGCGTTATAGGAGTCTCAGAAACTAAAATAGTCAGTTGTAAAAAAATGGATTTTAATCCAAGTATACCTGGATATGTTTTCGAATATGTGCCGACACCTCTAGCTTCTGGAGGTGTTGGCTTGTATATTAATGATTCCCTGAAATATACTGTCATTGAAAAAGTATCTGATGAAGCCTTTCAATCACTTTGGATCGAAATTCAACTTGCACAGAAAAGTAACATCATTTGTGGTATCATATATAGACAACATAACTCTCCCAAACGTTTCCAAGAATATTTTGATGATAAACTTGAAAGACTAATTACCTCAAACAAATCAATATATATTATGGGCGACTTCAACATAAACCTCCTTCATGCCGAAACTTCCTGTTATGCTCAGGAATTCTTACTTTCTCTTCAAAGTTTTTCATTTATCCCAACTATTGACAAACCAACACGTGTTTACAATAACTCAGCCACCCTAATTGACAATATTCTAACAAACAAAGTTGATGTTGAAATTACCAGTGGGAATATCATCTCTGACATAAGCGATCACTATTCACAATTCTGTATTTCTCACAATTTTATTCAGAGGCCAAAACGCGGAAATAAAAAACGCAGAGACTTTTCTGGTTATTCCAGGAGCAAGTTCAACTCTGAACTCTCTGATGCTTTGGTAAGCCAAACTAACTTTAGCGATCAGCTTGATGTCGATTCTGCTTTTTCTTACTTTTACAATAAACTATTGGCACTCGTTGATAAACATGCTCCTTTAAGGACGGTTTCGAATCGCAAATTTAAGCAGTTCTCTAAACCATGGATAACTAGTGGCCTTAGAAAATCCATCAAAATAAAAAATTCTCTCCTCCAATCGGGTGATCATATAAATTATAAAATATACAGAAATAAAATTTCTAGTCTTACTCGGCTGAGTAAAAAGAATTATTATCATGCATTCTTTGCCGAAAATTTAAACAATATGAAAAACACCTGGAATGGAATAAATAGGCTAATTAATGACAAAAAGAATAGAAAACAAGGCTTTCTTCGTCTGGAAATTATTATGTCCAAACTTCAAGACTGAATCTAAATCAAGATTCTTTTTCCAGGTTTGGAGCTAAACTTTGGAACGCAATTCCTAACGAATTTCGTCAACTCTCCAAAGGAGCTTTTAAGAAAAATTTTCATGACTTTTTGCTCTCGATAATGGAAGCAGAGGACGATTATGTTGAAGTGCCCATTCTCCTACAAAAAATGGCAAATTCTGCATCCTTGACTCAATGTACTAATAATCAATAGTTCTGTTAGTAGTAAATTTGCTTGTAATATCATTCTGTAAGACTATATATTTTCGTAACTTTAGCTTGTTTTTCAGTAATTCTTATTTATCCAGATAGTTTATTTAATTATTTTACAATTGTTATATTATCTGTTATGACTGCTGTAACCTTTCCTCTCCGCCCGCCTCGTCTAGCTTTGGCTATTTGCGGGTAGAGATGGCAAAATGATGTTCATGAAATAAAGTATAGTGTGTGTAATAAGTTGAACCAGAAAATATGACTACAGTATTGGTGCCAACGTCCATAATTGGTAACATACCAACATTTTTAATTCTGAATCAAACAGGCATTGTTAGGCCTGATTCAGACGCCGAATTTTTCACGTACCGAACCTAATGCCTAAATTATTATAACGTATTTTGTAAGTAGTTTGACCGAAATGAGCCTTCTTCTCCTTTTGAATTTAGTTCGGCTGGAATTAAGATCGGCGTCTGAATCCGGCAATTCAACCGGTCTAAATAATTTGGGTCGGCCTTAATTCGAATTACGTTCGGCTCATGAAAAGTTCGGCGTCTGAACCGGACCTTAGGGTACAGAGCATGTCTTGAGTAAGAAATGATGTCATATTTATTCAAAAAGCTGAATGCGACCGTTTAAGAAGTCGGTCACAACTATTTTACCATCACTGAGGACGGCTACTGAGACCGGTTCATTAAACTTTCCTATCCCGCTTCCTTTTGTTCCAAACTTAGCAACAAACTTCCCGCTCAGATCAAACACCTGAATCCTGTGATTTTCTTTATCACAAACCATCAGGTGTCCTGCCTTGTTCATGAATATGCAGTGAGGAGTGTTAAACTCGCCGTCTGCATTTCCCATCTTCCCAAATTTGAAAAGGAAGTTACCCTTTCTATCAAATAATTTTACAGAATGATCACCCCTGTCTGATACTATAAGATAGTTCTCATGTTGAATACAGTGAAAGGGTCTGGTGAAAGAACCCTCTGTGCCAAATTTACTTAATAATTGACCCTCAGCATAAAAAAACTTTATTAATTTATTATTGCGATCAGCAACGAGGATGTTGCCATCATTGTCAATAGACAAACCACAAGGATAATCAAGCTGCCGATCAAGACTTCCTTGTTCACCAAAATGGCTCAGGTATTGACCCAGCTTACTGATTTCTTGAACTCTGTGGTTGCTCTGTTCGGCCACAATAATGTTATCAACATGAAAAGCTATCCCAGCTGGCCTCTTGAACTCACCGGGTTGTGTTCCCTTTCCACCAAAAGATTTAATATGAGTTCCATCGCTCTTAAATAAGTGAATCTTGTGGTTACCAACGTCACTCACTGCAATTTCATCTTGTTCATTAACTGCAACCCCCCAAGGATTCTTTAATATTTGTTCTCCAAACGATAACACAGGTCTGAACTGTCTGGGTTTGACTTGAACCTCAAAAGGACTGCCACGGATATGTTCTCCATTGACCTTCACTGATGCACTGCATGTTCCTGTTTCTTTGGCAAAGTATACGTACTTGATCTTGTAAGTACCATCTTTGTTATCTTGGACTTGCACCTCAGCTGCGCAGTTGTCACCTTGAAGATTCCTAATTTCTAATGTTACAGAGTCTAAATCTTTATGATACTGTCGTCCTTCCGCGCTTCTTGTTGTCACAGCAAGCTGTGCATCAAGTCCAACAATCGCTTCACTGATTCCTTTACCATAAGCACTTGACTGTTGCGCGCTGGTAAGGGTTAGATTGAGAAAACCAATTTCCTCAACGGATGCGAGATCAAACAACTTTTGATTTTTCACAAAATATAGTCTCGGAAAACTTTTGCTTTCGGAGTCGGCTGTATCATCTTGGTTATTTTCATCCTTTACTATTTTGTCCAACACATCGCTAGGCTGCATGATTTCAGCGCTTGTACATCGCTTTATATGTGTTTCATTTTTTTCAATATTTGATTCACGCAGTTGACACTCCTTTTCCATCTCCTCCCTGTGACCTCCTATTTGTTCAAGAGTTGATTTTGTTTTTCTTTCCAAATCATCAAGGATTTCTACTTTCTTAGCTTCAATAGCTGCATGAATGGTGTCAGCATACTCAAGTACGTTTCCCTTGACATAAGCGGCTTGTTCCAGAATTTCGTTGTAATATTCGTTAAGTTTCTCGATTTGACCTTTTTTTGCTTGCGCCCTTTTTTTCTGAGATTCGATTGCAGATTTCAGTCTTAACTTCCGCTCATTTGCAGCCAGTTCTAGAGGCATCTTTGCGTGTCCCTCGTGATCTAACAAAGCACAAGCGTTACAAATTGCGACTTCGCAAATCTTGCAAAAGAACTCCATTTCTTTCTTTCCGTGGCCTGGAATTCCACAAAATGAAGGTCGCTTTAAAATGTTTTCAAAGTCTTGATCTTGAAAGTCTTCTAAGGCCAGCGCATAATGATCTTTATTTGCCTTGATCCTATTGTGGAGACCAATGCACTCTTCGCACCAGAAAGCATAACATTGGAAACAATAATGGCTCTGTTTCGTTCTTTCGTCGCAATTTCCACACTTAACTCCGGTTGTGTTGCACTCCTTATAGCTAATACATCGAGCAAACTGTTAATACGAAAGTTTGTCGGCAAAGCGTTTAGGTTTCCATTATCAGGGACATTGAATTCCTGTCTGCACTCCGGGCACGCAATTTTATCTCGTCTGCCACTCGTTCGTTGAATCCCATTCAGACAACGAAGGCAAAAACTATGCAAGCACGGCAACTGTTTTGGATCCGTGTACTTGCTCATACACACAGAACATGATAACTCTTCATGAAGATTGTTTAACAAGGTTTGAATATCCATAAGGGCGGAAGAATAAGAACAAACTGAAAGTAGACAAACACAAGTTCCGCCTTGGTGGCCTGCAAAGGTTTTAAGAGTATTTTCTTTCATATTGATCTCCAGAAATGACACTCTGGACGCTGACCAATCACTGAGGGTTACTTGAGATATGTCACCGACGAATATAAGAATTGCATGCGTAAAGATCAACAATTCCGAGAATAACTTTTGGGGGATGGATTGCAGATGTTCTTACTTTCTTCGCAACAGGTTGCTATTACTTTGTCACCATCCAGAAACTCGAAAACTCGAAACAACTCAGTCCTGATGAAAACATCTTTCCAATTTCCGAAACACTTGGGTGATCTTCCCTGAGGGGTTATTTATGGCATTTATAGGCACCTCATTTTTCAAGTAAACGCGAACAAGAAGCTTACACTGTACCTGGCTCCAGAGGTCCGTTCTCGAAAAAAAATCCCTCTAGCACCCACGTTGGGTGCACTGCAGACTGTAGTCTAAAGTATAGGTCCTTTATTTTTCTCTCCTACTCTAAAAATGACGGACAGCCACACAGCTTTCAAAAATGGCGTATTCTTTTCAGCGAAAAAAACATTAAGGCTTCTCATAGCCTGCGTAGCACGCGTTTTTGCTATCGCTCTTATTTCCAAGCAGTTTGTCTGCTGCAAAAGGCTACGCAGGCCGGGGCTGCTCAGAAATCCACGCAGATTTGGTTGAATCCATTCCTCGACCCAGTTATTTTGTGGCGGTACCATCCTTCTTTGAAGCTCTATGGTATCCCCACCTTTACTTAATCGTAAGTCTAACATATAGCATGGATAACATATAGATCAATATACAACATAGCATAAAATTTTTGGCGATCGGAGTAAATGTCATCTGTTATAAATGGTAAGGATTTATTTTATAACACCATTCATCTAAGGGATATTTTATTTATTTGGGCCTGTCAGGAATGACAATAATATAGCCTTGAGAAGTTTGAGGGGAGTGCTGATCGATGAGCAAAACAAACTGACAGTATTTACAACACAAATGAAAGTAATAATAACGTGGCTGCCTCATCCACAGGTTACATGGTTCAATGTTTAATCTTTTAATGCAGCGATTTTTTTCCCCAGAGGAATTGATGCATCTGCTACAAAATCTTCAAGCGTCAGAACGTGCCTTTTGCCAGATTTGGTCTGCCCTCGTTGAAACAAACAATGAAGGCAAAGACATTACAAAGCTCATTATGGATTACACCAGGGAGGCAAAGACAAGGGACAGTCTGTTAAAGACTCTCATAAATGCATATGATTCTGAAATCTCCAGGTTAAAGATGGAAGGATCTCATGACCAACTGTCTAAACTACAAAAAAGCTCAATAAGGGAGGAAATGAAAGTTTCAGGGATGGCTCTTCACAAGAAGCTTATGATAGTGTCAGTCCATGCCTTTTTAAAGAATTTACAGAAGCAGTTCAAGAGAGATGCCCACTGATTCATGAAGTCATTGAAACACTGGTTGTTTCTAATCAACAGGAGCGCAATGTTTATAAAACGAACTCACATAAAATGTTGTGTGGATTGCAGTCATTGGCATTCATGGTCAACATTAGGAACTCTAATGCAAGAAATTCTTTTCCATTACTGTTTGGGCTCCTGTGTGTTTCCTATGGTGCTGGCAAACAGTTTACTGACATGCTGCAGTCGATGGGGCTTTCCTTCCATTGGAACACAATGTGAGTAACTTGTGTCTTTAACGTTGTTTTGGTTGCTGTTCTCTTTCACAATAGAGGTGAAAAAGAGCATTTTTAGCCAGAAGTTGTCACTACCAACTTCAAAACGTTTACCGTCTGAGACCTGAAGTTCGAAAAATGGCTATCAATCAGAAGAACTAGGCAGCAGGTCACATAACACACAAACGTAAACTGCCATTTTTTTAAATGTGCCTGAAGTCCTTTTTTTTTCTTCCTCGGCGTTTATATTATATTGAGCTTACATGCGCTTAAATTTTCCATCAGTCCACAAGAAAGCCCTTTCATGGATCACTGATTACTTATTAGCACAACAAAAGTCCAAGATCAGCGGCCAGAAATTCATACATAAGTTATTACACACCTTCGATTTCCATTCAGAGATAGAAGAAATAAACTGCATCGTTTCTCTGCCGTACATCTCTTGCGTTTTTAATCGTGCCATCGTGAGTACCTTAGCATTTGCATCTTTCTTGTGAATAGATCGATAATGATGACCTAAGCCTCTTTCTTCAAAAAATGCCATGTCCTTGTAGCAATGCTGTTCCGGGCAGATGACTTTTTTCTTTTTTAAAGCCTCTTGGACCGGTCTAAACATTTCCGGAAAATCCGCCATTACTTGCTCCGCCATCTTGGAATCAGGATTTGCCAGTCGCTTCGCTTTTTCTCCCCTTCCCATCACTCCCTTCGTCCCCGCTTTCCTTAATGGGGACGAGGCAGCCATAAGGGTGAAAAGCCTGAAAAAGCCATCTGAAACTTTCGTGACGACCTAAGTTCCCCCCTAAGACCACTGTAAGACATTCGAACAGGAAAATAGATTTTAGGGCAACTCCAAATGAACCAAACAGGTTTCTAAAGCATATAGAGAAAACCATCTGACATACTTCTGGCGTATTTGGAATAGCCTGCGTAGCAAGCGTTTCCGTGCGGTTTAGGAGCAAAGAACGAGGAACGAGAGTCTAAGACCCGCGCGAAAATTTTTTGCTCCGAAACCAAACGGAAACGCTTGCTATGCAGGCTATATTTGGAAACATTCGGTCATTGGGTGCCCTTGTGTCATTACGGAAACGAAGACCGAGTTAACCACTAAAACTGGTCTAAAATTGGTCTTCATAGAAGAAGCTCATAGCGCAAGTGTGTTGTGGAACAGCTTGCCTCTGGAAGTGCAACATTTGACATCCCTTAATTAATGTTTTTAAAGGAAAATATTAAAAAACTTAATTTCGATTGGGAAAATACTTAATAGGCAATATGTAGACTTTACACGAGGCCTCCTTGTAAGGCTACCCTTCGAGCAGAGCCTCCTTCGATCTTCCTAGGAAATATCGGGAAGAGGAAGGATATTTCTTCCTCTTCCCGATATTTTCTAGGAAGATCGAAGGAGACTCTGCTCGTAGGGTATGTAAAGCAGGTTTTTTGTTATTTTAGTTTTTACTTTAGATTCTATTTTCATAGTTTAGTTGGGTCGTTAGTTTTGTATTCTTGAATGCTTATGTACCTGAAGGAAACACTGTGTATCAATAAATAAAGTTACCTGCCTAGTACTATACTTATTAGTCCAAGGGCAAGGAACTACACATCACCTTCAGAAAAAAACTACGTTACCATTGTCCCTATATCCATATTGTGATACGGAGATATACTCTGTAGAGCATGAAGCTTTCACAAAGTTCCAGCAACCTTTAACCAGTGAAATGTTTATATTACCTTAATAATTCGTTCATAGTCAATTATATACTTATGGCGTTCACAGTGAAACCCATCGTAATGATTTGATGCTTTTTATTTTCACATATTTCCAAGTGTCTTGGCCCCCTTAATTAATTTATTTAAGGGTTTTCTTAACATTTTCTAGTAGTGGCAGTGGCAGTTCCACTCACGTCGATTAAACACGAACTCAAGGTCAAATTAAGGTTTACAGGTTTCCCAACCTATGGACTAAATGACAAGAATATAATTGAAACTGGCCCCAGTTATTCCGAAAAGACGAATAGCGCTGTCCATGTGAATAAATCCCTATCCACTGGATAGCGCCATCGTTTTTCCCAATACTCATCCGCTTGAAAGTCATTTAACTGCGCTGGGACTCGGTGATGAATGGAGTGTAAGAAAATGTACAGAGGGAAACAATATAATTCAAAAGCTGAACGTATCTTGAAAACTTAAAATGCCTTAATTTCTATCCTTGTCTTGCTTTCGGGACACATGGAAAACTGGTTCAAGAATTGGGTGGAGTGATTTCTGGGATATATATCGTTTAGGTTGGTGTTAGTTTTGACTGGTCGATTGTATTCAAGGCATTATCGAGAGAGAATGCCATTAACCAATCATAAGTAAAGCTTGTCCACCCAAAAGATTCCAGAAATCGTTGCGCCGAAATCTTGAACCCATTCCAGCTATTGCACATGCGCGCAATGGCCGGAGTCTGGGCTGGCTACATTTCACTTTGAGTATGTGCCCTGGTACGTGCGTATTTGCTAAGACACGCCCTCTCAACATGTCCCTCTTTTCTGACTTGCGTTATTCGCCTCCTCGTTCAATTGTTTCGATGTAATTCAACGTTTTTTAATGGCTCTCAGGAATATTTCAAGCCAAAAAAAAGAATAAAAAAAAAAATAAAGAAATTTGGAAAATTGCGATCATGTATCTTGTTTGCAAAATAGAGTCTCTATGACGACAACAAACACACAAAAAAGGGGAAAACAACAGGCAAAATACGTCAGTTGCGTTATGAACTAGTTCGTTCACTCGGCTGAAAGGTTGAAGTTTCAAAAAATGGGCTCGTCTTGTTCAATTTCAAGCTCTTACAACGCTTCCCGTAACTTCAGAAAGCATTCTAGAAATGGTATTAACACAAACAGAGTATCAGAGAGTATAAGCAGTCAATCGCGAGGCGAGGTTATTGAAATAATGAGCGTTTCAAGCCAAGAAAAAATTTCAACTTCAAATTAAGGCGGTATTATCAGTTCCGTCATTTCAGTGGCTCGTGTCATCTCCGATTGTAGATATAAAAGAGCAGAAATATAGACGAAAACTCGAGCTGTGGAAAAAAATGCGATGACAAACTACAACCGAGGCGAATATCTGAATTCCTGGAGGCATCCAGCGCAGATTCCGCCTTCGTCGAACAAGATACCAAAACAACATAACGATAGTATTCCTTCATCTTGTCTCTATCGTACGTCAGCAGCAAGCGATGTAAGCGATCATCTGTCGTCGAGATGCAAAAAGGACGAAAAGAAAAATCAGTGCTTGGGGCGTATCCCTTCAGCTAGGGATGAAGATGAGGCTCTGATTGGATTTGGAGTTCAGAAAAAGGTCACATTTTTAAAATCGTGCCTGTAAGGCCAAGTGGTGTCCTTTAGTGTAGTAGGCTAGGGTAAGGATGTTTTTCTTTATTACGGCAAAGTACGAAGCGTATTGTCCCAATGGTATATATTGCATTGGAAATAATAATTCGCTTTCCATTAACCTAATAAAAGCTCACTTGCCGTTTTTTTAACCTGAAGACCACAAGCTATTTATTTTTTTTTTTTTTCAGTTTCTGTCAATTAATAAAGACATGTTATTATCGTATTTAGATGTTTATTTGCTGTTGATAAAATTAGAAAAATCAACAATATGTATAATGGCGTTAGAGAAATATGGAAAGAAAAAAATGTTTTCTATTTCTGTTGTCGTATAAAAATAACAATAGTTACAATAACATTTAGAAAACTTATTTTTGAATATCGAAGGCTACCAGCTATTTGTGCGAAGGCCACGATAGGATATGTTATTTTTGTATTTATTTAAATTATATACTAGCCTACCGTGATTATTAGAATCAGAAAAATCGTGGTCCTGAAAAAGAACGAAAACTGAACGGCCATAACTAATTTAGAAAGAAGTGGAAAGAAAAATTTCAATTAAATATTTTTTGCAGCAAACTACGAATGTATAGTAATCTTATGTCGTTATCCAGTGTCTAAACCCGATCTTGTCGTGATATAAGTAAAAACTCGTACTGATCAAAGACAAGCAGAAGGAAAAAGTTGTGAAGTATCAAGATCTGACCGGGGACTCGGGTTGATTAGCTAAGTGACTGTACTAGTAATACCAGTTCTTGGTGGTGACCTGGCAATGGTGAGCGATATATAACAAACGATCGAGTTTGGAACATGGAGTGACTGTGACCATCGACCTGTTACAGAATGTTGCTCTGCATGGGACTCTGATAGAATTCCGACAAAAGCACCTGAAGCCAAAGGCAGAATGATGTATTAATAGTAACCATAACATAACGTCACCATTATTTAAACCAAGGGTTTACAGTGCAGCTGTAAAAGCTAATATCTCCGAGAAAAAGAGAGAAAAATAGAATTATAGTAAAAATAACCCTAAAAGAAAGAAAATAGAAAAAAGAAAACGAAATACAGAACTACGAGAAAAAGAATATATTTATCTATTATTTGTATTATTCAATTTTATCAAGAGAGGATAAATTATCCTCTCTTGATTTTATTATATACGCTGAACAATAATAACATTAACGATATTAATAAAATTTGTAAGTAAATGAAATTATACAATAGACTATATTAACATTGACTGATGACTCGTAGTGCCGGTGCAGCAGGAAAGCTAAGTAATCCCTTGCTTATTTTCCTCTACCTTTTCAATGAATTTCATATTTCAGTTCTTTTTATGCGTGGGTTTTGCTCAGACTGGACATCTGTTCATTTATATACGGTCTTGTTTTTTTGTTGTTGCCTTTATCAAAAAAAACTCTTGCAATTATTATTTATAAAGTGCAGTCTCTCTGTGTCTGACTCTCTGGAAATGATGCAAACCAATCAGAAAGTGTTGCTTAAGACGTGTCGCAAGGAATGGCTTCTAGGATTGCATGCGAAAAGATCAACAGTTCTGAGAATGACGTTTTGGGATGGAGCTCCAGTACAATCATGTTGTTACTTTCTTCGCAACAGATTGCTAAATAAACGTTTTCTTATCATATGTTCAACAAACTCGAAAACTCCAAACAAGTTAGTCCTGAAACAGAATTTGGCATAGTAAGGCAAATGTTTCCTTAAGAGTTATATGAGGCATCAGGAGCAGTTACTTTCCGCGGGAAAAGCTTATCTAAAAAATAAACTCACTTGTAAAGACGCCGTTGCACGAATTTATGGCGGTTGAACGCTCCGGGTTATGGGCTCCTGAAGGCATCTTGTTTTATCAGCAAACGAAATAAGAAGCGTACACTGTATTCTCGGCACAAAACAATCTCCGCAGCAGGGAGGGGCGTTGCGTGACAACACTGAAAAATGACTGCGAGGGAGACTACTCCATCTCAGACCCCTACTCCTCTCATTGATTAAGGTACGGTAAAACTGTACCATTAATTGAAGGAAAAGAAGTCGAGATGAATCCGCGCCATCGTGCAGATCAAGCCTATCTGGCATCAAATCAGGTTGTTACAGTTCGCAAAAAGTTTCATAGAGCAGAGAGTAGTAGTGGTTCTAAAACAACCAAATTATGCATGCACTGAAGCATACGTACCGCGGACTTAGGCCAACTCCGCTGTATGACGCCTAGGACGCAAAGATCGATCGATCTGGACATCTGTATTTGGAGAAATTTCGAGCCTGTTCACGTAATTTCTGTGGCCCTTATTATGGCTGTTGTTTAACGATGCATATTTATTTTAGCCTTTGTTGTGCCTTGAAATAGAAGGACTATCAGTTTTAAGTAAAATCCAACTAGTGGTCTATTATCAATGCTGCGTTCTGATTGGCTGAGCTACTAGTAGGCTATATATTATAGTCCACTAGTAGCGAAAAGCGCGGGCCTTTTGGCGGCAAAAAAGGATTAAAGACAAGCTTTAACTAGCTAAACTTGTTTTATTCTCGATATTTTTGACCAACTAGTTGGATTTTACTAAAACAATTATTCCTCTCGCCCTCATGACCTCTGAGTCAATAGCCCATGAGACCTTCGGCCTCACGGGCTATTGACTCAGAGGCCATGAGGGCGAGAGGAATAATTGTTTATAATTTCAGTATACTGCAATACAGAGCTTGGAGTCTCTCTTTAGATTCAAGCATTTTCAATTTCGGAACTTTGTTTTTTCAAACTGGGACTCATTGGTTCTGGATTCGACGGGAATTCATGACTTTTCGCAACAATAACTTGAAACCGAGCTAACCTTCTGAACCGCAAAAGACTGGAACAGGAGGTTTCGATCGAGAGGGACTTGAAGCTAATTGGAAAAATGGCGGCGTGCTCGGTTCGCCCTCAATGTATTTTTCACCGGAACGTAGAAGTATATAAGTCAGCCAGTTTTGTGTAGACAGTAGCGCTAACGTGCTGAGAAGAATGTAGTCTATTTTACAGGCACTCATAAGCATGTATAGTTTCTAAAATTTGTGGATAATTGTGGAAGAGGACCTCGAACTCAGTCGCCATGGTGAGTCGGAAAACGTAAACTATTCCTAATATAAGCTTACATATTTTTTTATTAAATGAACCATTTAAGCTTATCATTTTACAAGCCCGGTGGCGTTTCATTTATGGGAAAATAAATTTTTAAAGGGTATTTGTTGGATACTTATGTAAATGATCATGTACATCACAAACCTTTGGGATCAGCTATAGCTAACATTTAAGCTTATCTGAAAACCTGCCCTGTATACACGTAAATTATGGCTTTCGTTACTTTTAATGATGTTCATCTTATTATGTTGCAAATCATATATAAGCTTACAAAAAGAAGCACGAAGAACATTTTTTAGTTTTAATTTATTCTTTGGATTTTTGAAGTCAGTAACCATAAGCAATGTTCTTTAAATGTTTTCCTGTTAAATGTAGTGTCAAGCTTTTTTTTAGCTAACGACTTTTATTAAAGCTTACGAGTAAGTTTCATGCATAAGCTTATAGCTTTAAAACAGCTGTATATGTAGTATTTTAATTATTCAGTTGTATCTCTTGGGTAGTCATTTCACTTGGTACTAATTTTTGTTCTCAAGATTTCCCAAAACAAGACATTTTCCTGTGATTTTGTCGGTTTAAACAACGAATAAATATAAGCCACTACAAACCCACAATATTATTTTCAATACTTGATTAAATTGGAACAGCCAATTATATGCCCTTAAGCCTTTGTGATGTGTACGCATCTCCAATTTTGTAGTCATTAAATTTCTATACTCCCAGCTCAAGATCTGACAAAAAAATTGAACTGCCAGTTGTCCAAGCATTCTGTCAATTTTTTTCCTGCTTTGCCAATCTGTATTTGTTATGGCAATGCAGTTGTAGTGAAATTGAATTTTTGTAATCAATGATTTTTCAAACCTCCCGATTATTCTTAATAGTTTTCTTGTTATCATGATGAACAGCCTAGCTTTTTTTGTCAGGCAAAACATGATGTTTTGGTCATCAGTTTTACCTTGGTGGTTCAGAAAATCAGGATTTAAGGTGGCTGAACACACTTTTGGCTGTTTGTGAGTGTATGTCATTTGCGAAATCATGGCAAGAGAATGGTTGCAGCGCACAAGCTGAAACTTGTCAAGTGAAAAATATTTTGGTGAAAGATTTTGTTTGACAAGTAAAATTTGACGTTTTTGTAGTTTCCATGGCAACATGAACGATTGACTACAATCTTAAAATTTCACTTTTTGCTCAGTTTACATAAAATTCTCTCATCAAATTTACCTATAAACGTACACACAGCTCAAAAAAGTTAATTATTACCATTTGAAACTTATTTGACCAAATTTTAACAGATGGGTTTTTAGATAATCAGTAATATAATTGTACTGTAATTGTTAAATGGGTCACAGAATTCATCTGTTCAACTTCCATTTTAAAGTTCTCATTATTTAACTATGATAAAAGGAAAAATAATTCTGAAAATATCACAAAATTTTAATAGTACAGAATGTAGATTTTGAGAAACTGTGTCCAGCCACCTTAAGTGTATCTTCTATATTCTGATGTGTCTTTAATTGTGTCGCGTGGAGGTAGTGTGGTGCTTAGGGGCAGTGTGGACAAGCAGTTAGAACCCTGGACTTGTAAAAGAGGCCCCAACTCCAAGTCCTGCCCTGATTGCTATAATCATCGTCAAAAGTGTTGGGAAGGCTGATACTTCCTACCTCTTTTTTTCCCTCGTCCCCTCGCCTGTGACCCAAATGAATGTTGAGCAAAACTTTAATGTTTGTGTGAGTCATTGTTCTGTTATATCCCAACATTGAATAGAGGGGAAGGGTGATTTCTAGCAAAAGAGAAAACACTCTTTTTTTAGGATTAAAGTGGACTACTCTTAAGTTATGCAATCTTCCCAAATATTTTTGTCTGGGATTGTAGCTGGATTTGTTCTCGGTATTCCCAAGTTCAAGTCCTTGGCCACGCTTGTAAATATTAACTTGTTCACCTCCTACCAGTTTTTGTTTTTTACCATATTATGTTCCATTTGAATTATTTGCTCATTATCCATGAAAAGCCCCATAAGGGGAGAGGATAACTAAGTATTTATTATCATTCTTCTTATTATTATTAATTAATGCTGTCAAACCTCCATAAAGTAGCCACTCTCAAGGAAGGAACTAGTAACACCAATATGATCTTATTCTAGCTAGGTCGTACTTGATAATTAGAGGTTCTGGTTACTTCATTTTTTGGCGACTCTGGCACCAAACAGGAGACAAAACTTTTTTTCCGAAATTTGGACTGAACTGCAGGTAAAAACTGTTCATCAAGGGTGGATAGATGTATAGCACAACTGACAGTTAATTATCTATAAATATCGCAACCAAAAAAATTAAAAAAACAGTTTTTACAAAATTAATGTAATTTTAAACATAAAAACACAGAAATTAGAGTCACATGGGCAATAACTTCAGAGGTTTGGGAAGAAATACAGTAAAACCTCTATAACTCGAACGCGGATAACTCAAACTCCCCACTAACTCGAAGTAAATTTCCTTTCACTCAATCAAAATTTCACTGAAATTTACCCTGATAACTTGAACTGTTTTTCATTTCCCTTAACTCAGTAAGTTTTTAGCTACTCCCATTTCTTTTACGTGTACTTTAGGCAGATATTTCGATCTAGTCATTTTAATTTATGAAAATGTCTTGCTTGTATCTTAATTCAAACTTGCTGTAAATAGAGGGTGGCTACTGAATAGAAGGCTGCTTATTAGAGGTTCAAAAGTATGATTTCTGTTTTGCCTTTATTTTCAGTCCAGTAAAAAAGTTGGTGAGTCAGTGAAGGTTGTTGTAAGGTGCCGCCCAATGAATGAAAAGGAAATAGCACAAGGACATCAAAGGTAAAAAGTTTTTAAAAATTTTTACTTTGATCCCTAATAACATCCATTAAAAAATATATGTTATTTTTCAGTTGTTTCTTGGGAGCCATCTAGGCAGACCTTGTCATAGGGTACAAAAATGTTGGGATCCGAAATAATTATGCAGATTTTTCTTGTGGTGACATTATGCAGGGACAAGAGTCTATTATGCAGAAAAGCACTATCATGCAATTTCTCTAGAGTGAGTCTGGTATAAATGTGACAAAATTGTAACTTCAAGGCTTTCATTTTTTTTTTTTTTTGAGGTGTGGTTTTTGCACTTTTTTTATTACCGGTATTTAATATTATGGAATTTTTTTAAAAGTAATATACAATGACAATCAGATGCCTGTGTAAAAGGTGTACTATTAGTCTGACTTCCATTACAGTACTGTGTTTTGTGAAGTATTAAGTCACTGCTAGAACACAGCCTTGCTTGTGATAATTGTTATTATTAAAAACGGAATCATTGGATAATGCAATTCTAGTGCTCTGATTGGCTAAGCCATCATGGTGTATGAGCCATTATACCATGCTCTACAAATAATGGTAACTGTACATGTCTGCCAAAATTAAGAACAAGCTGAAAATTGTTTGTTTTTACAAAAAGTCTGGAAGAATTCTCGTATTCAATGCTCACTTGTGGAATAACTGTTTCATATTATAGAACTATCCCCTGAAAGGGAGGTGAATAGTGGTGGATATATGCCGAGACACAAAGCGTCAAGACCTATCTAGCACTGTTCACCAATCGACCCTGAGGGGGATAGTTGTTTTAGTATTTACGAAATCTGGTGGATAAAAATCAAAAAAGTAACTTTTTTGTAACTTAAGAATGTCACTTAGTAGGAACTTTATTTACAGTTTAGAAACATTTCAGGGATTTTGTCAAGTGCATTTTTACGACTTTGTTGCAAATTCAGCATGAAAATAATTTAGTACCAGTACCAGTAAACACCAGCAAGCCAAAGTTAGTCACTTTCTTGGTATTTGTTTGTCCAACTGCTTCATTTATCGCTCAAATTTCATCTTCCAAAAATGTCTCAAAGCGAGACACCATCTTGGCTCTGGTCGCAAAACAGTGAATAACCAAGGATATTCTGAGTTATGGGAGCCAATCAAAACGCACAAAATGTGCTACTCACTTTTCTGGTAAATACTAATATTTAGCCAAGGCTAAAAACAAAACAGTCCTTTATATACTTTTTGTATTAGAAAATACAAAATCAAAAAAATTATACTTATTAGATATAACTGATTTAAATCAAGTTTGATCACAGTAATACAGTAGTCATACATCTTCATCGCCCACACCCTCTCCACCACCATGAGATTTAATGTTTTAAAAAGGTTGCAAAGCTGGTTCAAAACCCTTTGGCTGCATCCAGTTCACAGTTTTTGTTTATAGGTAGGGATTCTACCCGAATGGTAAATTAGGCCGATTTTTGTAGCTTCCTTGGCTTTGCAAACTTCAGGCTGACAAACCAAGTATTTCTAGTATTAATGTCAATGACTGTCTGATACTCAGTGACCTTTGCTATGAGTTTTTTTTTTTCTTCTGGCAAAAAGTCCCAGGAAGTTTGATAACTTATTTAACATTTTCGCCTACATGTATGAATAACCATAATTTTGCAGTTTACACAAACTGCACTGAGCATGTTGTGTATTTATATGGCTAAATGTGTGCTATACTTTTAAAGTAAAAACGTATCAGCAATTCATAACGTATTCCAAAAAGGCGACATCATTTTGGCAAAGTTACGAGCCTGTCAGTAGAATAATCGACAAATCTTTTATGTAAGTTATCCTTTTGGTGAGAATGAATAATGTGAGTTAATATGTAAACACAGGTGCAAGTTTAAATCATAAGACATTTCACTCACGCTTCACTCTGACACAGTGTGCGAAAGGAAAAAGACGCTGCACAACACATTACAAAATTATCACTGACAATCATAATGTGAATAACTCAAACTTCAAAGAAATATGTACAACAAGAACACTTTTTATTCAAGACAGCAATTTAGAGAGACCGAAATGTTGTTTGTTTGTTTTTTTAGCTGGATTGGTGTTTGAAATAAATGTAGATGAACGAGCCTCGAAGCAAGTCTTTCACTAATTTAATATTTATCTTTACTTTTTACCGGCAATCACTAAAACTGACAAGAAAATTAATTAACGCTTCCATATATTAAATGTGAGGCCATTACAAGACATCTTCTCTCATGACATGAAATAATTTTTATACCCGACTTAACAACAAAACTAGAATGAGACAAATTTAACTGTAACAATTACTCAGGCTCACCTTGGATGCAACTCTTGAAAGCGAGTAAGTGAGTTGAGGATTTTTTCCTGTACTTTGTTGTGAAAGCCTGCAAGTTCAAATTTTTCGTGCTTTGAATTCCGTGGCAGAGCTTTCCTCAAATGAAAAACCAAATAAACAAACCAGCTTCGAAATTTAATGAAAAAGGAATGTTGATAGCAGTTGTATTTCATTATGTGGTGGCAGTGGAAGAACATGAATAAGTTCTTTTAAAAGTTTGAAACATTTAAAGAATGATTGTTCCTGTAGTCTGCAGTATTAGAGCCTGCATGAACTTTCACAAACTCAGCCATTGATGAATCCCTTTGTCACACATTCCTCAATGAAAAACCAATAATTTATTAATAAACATTCAGTTTTTTTGAAAAACTGAAAAAGATGCTTGACAACTGAGTTGACCTTCATTTTGTGGTGGCAGTACAGGAACATGGTAATTTTAAAATGTAACTGCAGATATGAAAAATAGGCTTCAGTTGCTGGCAAGTAGTCTGTGGACAAACAGATTTCTAGGTGTTGCATAAGTTTTCACATATGAATTCACCTGCCAAACTTTTGACCAAGGGGTGGGAGGGAGAGACTAGGTTGCTCTGGAGCATATTGACCAAAAGTGTGACCAAGCAAGCATATTTCCGAAAATTTTGTCGTAAGTCACACTTCAATCTAGACTTTTACTCGACCAAATCTGTTGGTTCAGCCCCTAGAATGGTTAGTTTTGCACGAAAATGAAGTGCAACGTCTATGTCTAGGACTCCCTTCCCTATCCTACTGAATTTTTTAGCCCTACACCCAGCGAGTGTACTGGTGGGTCTATGCTAACACCAACCAAATTTTCTGGTATCGATAGGCTGCATTTTCTCATAGGTATGGGGCTCCATTGCGTGTGCACTTCAGGTGCGCAGATTCCCCACTATAAAGCTCCCTTCCCTACCAGTCATGTATCTTCCTTCTCCAGTTTCTGCTTTCTTCTGTTCTACAGATCGTGAAGAAGTAATCACCTCTCATCATCATCGTCATCATCATTGCAGTATTATAATTTTATCATTGATCATTTTAACATGTATTAGGTACATGAAGTAGGCATTCACAATTTCTTGAAATGTTTTCTTTTTTTATGATCTCGTCCTAGAATAATAGAGATGAATGTTAAAAAAGGAACAATTGAAATTAACAATCCATCCAAGAAAGAGGAAGTACCACGAATGTTCACTTATGATTCTGTTTACGATTGGAAGTAAGTCATTCATTGAACTCTCTATTTAGAAGTAGAATGGTGACCGAGTCAATAAAATGTAATGTGGCGTAAATAAATACCGTTTAGTTCTTGTAAACACTAGCTAGAATGATGAACTTTATTGAATCAAAACATCCTTTTTTTTGTTTCTTCTGCTTCTCAAACATTTCATCCAGATCTTTTGGATTCTATCTGCAAAACATGTACAATTCAAAGTGAAAAACCCACTGTTTGATTTTATTACATGAATTGATCGACATTAATTTTGCCTAAAGAAAAATTGGCCAAATATGCAACACACTCAAGATAATTTCCAGATTTACTAGTGACATTAAAAAAAAAAAAAATGTTACAGTAAATTACATTTTTTTCAAATATATTGTTTTATTGTTTTACCAAAGCTCAAAACAAAGAGACCTCTATGATGAAACATTCAGTCAACTGGTGGATTCTGTGCTTGAAGGTTATAATGGTGAGTTGACAATAATTATTACTTGTGAGAGAAAACAAACAAAACACACCTTATTTGAGCAATCAAATATAGAGGTCACTTTTTTTATATCTCCTTTTGGAGACAGGACTGCCATTTTATGTGGTCATCTGAGCCAAATGGCAGTACCTTCATTTCTCAGTGACGGCAGGGACAACAGGAGTGTGGGAGTTGAATAACTTGGGAAGTGCATGTCTGAATTAAATTTAGATGAAATTCCAAGTAATACTTAGTTAGCACTTTTAATTGTTCATTTAGTTAGATATTATGTAAAACTAATAGTAATTTAATGTGTGATTTTTCTTTTCCAGGTACAATATTTGCTTATGGTCAAACAGGGACAGGAAAAACCTTTACAATGGAAGGTAAGAAGCATATTTTGTACATTTAATGGGTTAGTGACTCAATCCCATTGAATAAAATGCCTGCAGCTTTTTCAACTCAGTTGATTAAAGGTTAATTTGTAAAATAATACATACTGGCTGCAAACACCATCTAATGATAACTTAGCTGATCCAGGTTTTCCATGCTTGACATCATGTTATCTTAGGGGGTGTTTACATGAGAGAACTCGCACCGGCGCGAGTTTCATACTGACATGACTTTTTGATTTCATATCGCGTTTACATGATGACTGGGTCATTTCACATCTCGTTATTTGAAGATACACTTCATGTTGATAAAATGCACGTGTGATTCAAAATCTCGAACATTACGCATGTGCTACCCGTTCCAGTCTACCGACAGACCGATTTCACACCGAAACGAGTGGTTGTTTCGTGTTTACATGATACCGTTGCGAGATTTCATACCGGAGTGAAATTCTCGCCCCGGTACAAGAACTGGGATGAACTCACGCCAGGGTTACTCATGCCAGCATGAAATTTGTGGTGGTATCATGTAAACAAATATAGAGCCATGAGAGGGAACCGGAGTGAACTCGCTCTGGGGCGAAAGTCGCCCTGGTATCATGTAAACACCCCCTTATACCTCAATATTACAAAGCTTCCAGGGGAAACAAAACCTTTTTACCAGCAATGCTGCATGCTAGGAAACTTAATGTTCTCTAGTATAACTAAAGTATTTCAGTTTGTCAGACCAAAGTCCAGCATAATTTTCTTTGTGTATAAGAACAAAAGTGATCCATTTTTATACCAACAAAATCAAATTATCACGTAAAATTATATTGTTGTAAATTGTAGGAGTGAGGTCAGACCCAGATATGCGAGGAGTGATTCCGAACTCATTTGATCACATCTTCACTCATATTGCCAGGACACAGAACCAGCAGTATTTGGTCAGAGCATCATATCTTGAAATATACCAGGTACATATGAAATACAATATCACAAAACAAAGTGATATACATGTACCTGTACAGTCATGTAATTATCATTTGACAAATTTTATTCATGGTGAGTGGAGTAGTATTTTCAGGCCATTTGTGTGACTGATTTTTTGTGTTTTGCTGCGGAAGTTGGATCTTAGGCAGGAGGGCTTCCTTTATATAACTTAAAGTAATGTTGACTACCCCTCTCCAGGCTTTTAGCGAAACATTGAAAACTGGCCGTCCAGAAGGCATGTTTTCCCATAAAATTAAAAAAGATTAAGTGAATTTTCCTTATATTTCTTCCAAAAATGGGCATCCATAGGACGGCTGGACACCCTTCTGGCTAAAACATTGCCCCTCTCCCACCCCCAGGTGGACAACCCTTACATTATCCCCAGCCTCTTCGTAATTTGTCTTAATCATGGTTCCAGTATCTGCCAGTAAGATTTAAAAAACGGAAAAAGAGTTGTATTAATTTATGAATAATTTAATGGTGGATGCTGTTGTTAACAGGAGGATATCAGAGATCTATTATCAAAAGATCAAGGCCGGAGACTAGAACTGAAGGAAAGACCAGATACTGGGGTCTATGTTAAGGTAAGTCAGTTAAAATTTTTTATTTTATTGCTGCGAGCCTCAGCGAGCACCAACTGTATTTACGGCTGACCCTGTCAGTCCTAGGTGCTATGCAATTATGTGTTCCAGTACTCGATTAGCCTCTGAATGCAGGCGTTTTTCCAGTTTTAGCTCCTTTCTACCCGAAAAGTACTTTTCTACCGACCTAGTATTTCTTTCAGACTACGTGTTTTTTCTATCTTCCCATGCATAAATCACGCAGTTAGCCTTTATGAACCTTGACTGGCTCTCTAAAAAAATAATGTTATTTTGACAAGTCAGTTATTGGTTATGATTTTTAGGACCTGCAATCATTTGTCTGTAAAAGTGTGAAAGAGATTGAACACGTAATGAATGTTGGCAATCAGAATCGAGCCGTGGGGTGAGTACATACATCTGGGTAGGTTTTAGGGCCTGTTTACATGGAGTCGGGGACCCCAGACAGGTGAGGTAACATGTGGCGGATCACCCCACCTATCATGTAAACGTGATCAAAATTAAAATGAGAGATAATATGGACAGGCGGGTTACCTCACCTACATTGTAAGCGTGTTACGTCACCTATCTGGGGTCCCCCACCTCCATTTAAACAGGCCTTTAGACAGATGTATTTTAAGCAAGAAAATCACTTATTATATCTACCTTTATATCTACGTGTGACCTGACCTTGGTACGGTGTATACAACACAAGCGTTCATTTCAATCACCAGTCGCCTAATTCACGAATATTTCCTACTTTAAGGCCAAAAAATGCGAAAAGAGAAGACTCCCATATTGGTTTTAAGGCGTGTCGAAAAATGAACTTAAGATGGTTGTAATTAATTTTATATAGTTCGCATTTAGGTTAAATTGGTGTTGGCAGGTTTATAGGGATTGATTTGTGTCAAACGTTTCTTCTACTTTCAATATTATCATTTGCTCATTTGCCGGCGCAAATTTTTGCTTGTGAATTATTCGCTCAGCCTATGGAACTCATGATTTTTCCTGCTACATCCTGTATTTTGATAATAAGTCCCTCCGAATCCAATAAGCCTCCACCAATAACCCCTCCCCACCCCCCCCCCCCCCACCTAAAAAATATAGTGCCCTAGATTTTTTTTTTTCGAGATTTTAAGGTAGAGCTTACGTTCTTGTGCTTTTTCGTACTTGGTTCATTAATTAGTACTGAGTGATGATATCTTTTTTTTTTTTTCTCAAAAGCGCTACGAACATGAACGAGCATTCGTCAAGGTCCCATGCAATATTTATCATTACCATTGAATGCAGCGAGGTATTTATGTAATATACTAGTTCAGTATTGTTTAATTAGGGCCTGTTTATATGGAGGTGGGGGACCCCAGGTAGGTTAGGTAACCCGCTTTGGTGGGGTAACCGCCTGTTCATATAAACTCTCATTTTAATATGATCACGTTTACATGTTAGGTGGGGTAACCCGCCACGTGTTACCTCACCTACCTGGGGTCCCCCACCTTCATGTAAACAGGCCCTTAGATGTGCAATCGTTATTTCAACATTTAGGCTGGTTTTTGTGGCAGTTATCTTAATTTTCCATTTACGTTTCAGCCTGGTGAGGATGGCGAGAGTCATATTCGTGTGGGTAAACTCAACATGGTGGACTTGGCAGGAAGTGAGAGACAGACCAAGACAGGGGCTACGGTAAGCATTGTCACCACTGACAGATGACGTGTGGTTGGGATTTTTGCGGGGCGTGATGACCAAATTTTAACAGAGTTTTTTTTGAGCTAAAAGAATGAATTTGCCCTCTTTTACATAGTCTTTATCGCGACTATTCCTACCACTTACTTTGTCAAATGTAAGCAAACCCTCCTGGAGTTGAATTCGTAGCCTGGGAACAGTAAGAGGTATAAAATTTTGTCCTTGCATTTTCAGGTCGTGATCACGCAAAAACGGCAAAGAAATGTACAAAAAAGTGTGATGCACGTGCGAAGTTGTTGTTTTTGTTTTGTTTTTTTAAGTCCTCGCTGCTGTCGCGTAGTTGGATCTTAAGTAGTCCCTATTATGAAAGGTTGACTCACGGTTGCACAAAATGGCCCTTCATGGATAACAAGAGAAGATATCAACTCTTTCTTAATGAGTGGGACATTTCCTCCAAACCTTACAGATGTCCAAACGACTTACTGCCCATCCTTGACCAAGGAGAGCATTTTTTGTACCGACATCCGTTGCTTTCGTGATTAACTTTTCACTGAGATATAAAACGCTTGTCGTATTTTTAATTGGGGAGCAAATAAACAAACAAGACTGGCGACGATGGCAACGAGAAAGTAAAAAAATAATTGGCTTTATTAGCACAACCACATCATATTTTTTGTTACATTTCTTTAACGTCAAGTGCACGACTGCGACGTGAAACGTCCTAACGCGACGTTGTATGGAGGACGGACGTGAACATAAGGCGACTAATTTTTCTATCTTGTTTTGAATTTGGATAAAGTTTAACTCCAGGAATATTTGCTTACACTGGACAAATTGAGCGAGGTTAAACAAATTATGTGATGAAGTCTTAACAATAGTGCCGCTCCGCTTCGCAGATCGCAACCGGTTAGTGTGCTTCTGAGGAAAAACGTATGAGTTACTCTGTTGCAGACGTTCACATGGTGAGGAACGGTACTAAAAGAAGGGTGAAGCGAAAAAAAGGGAGCTGAAGAATGAAAGAGGGAAAAAGGAGGAGCCTCGTTTCTTCACTCCTTTCCTAATCGTATTCGTTTTCCACTCGTGCCTCTCTTTCCTACCTGAACGCCTAGGACAGGCTAAATTTAAGTGATATGCACTAACAGCCTTCATGGTCATTTCTTTTAGGGGGAGAGACTCAAGGAAGCCACTAAAATCAATCTATCACTGTCAGCGCTTGGCAATGTTATATCTGCCTTGGTAAGGAAATATTAGGAAAGTATAGATTTAAACAACTGTATGCCTGCTGCTGGGTGGTCAAGGTTCACCTCTGATGTGTGAAACTGTTTAGCACTTGCATCTTTGAAACCAAACAATGTTCTCATGAACACGAATCGATAATAATTAGCGAAGAAATAGTTAACTTATGTCATACTGATATTAGTGTAAACGAAGTTTCAAATCCCAGGTATGGTTTTTTTATCCTGGAATTTGAAACCTCGTGTACACTAAATAGGAATGATGTTTAGAACTTTTTAAATGTGTTTACGCTTGTATACATTTTAGTAAACGTTTTTCTCTAAGACAGACCCTTTGACTGTTGTCGGACATTATGGGGAGTGAGAGTTTTAGTGTTCTAACTTGTAAATCTGTAGACGAAAGTTACCATTATCTCTTAAGCAGGACTTTTATATGATACTATATTATTTCCTGTATTTTACAAAATGCTGCGCAAGTTAAGCTTAATTGTGAGAAAGCCAGTCTTCCAGTTTCTGTTACTGATTTTCATTTTGTGATACCTGGTTTAATTGATCATGTTTTGTTAGTTTGAGTGGGGCTTTTGTCATGGACCCTGCGTCCACATTGGCCAAGTTGAAGTTTGTTTGTGCATCTGGGTTGGTGCTATATATTGAATGGCATTGTGGGACTGCCTGGGGATGCTTTTGATTCCTTTACTGGCCATTATTAAGTGGAGCAGGGAGCAGGGTCAAAATTCGACCTCCAGAACAGCCACCCAAAACACGATTCCACAAATACGACATGGAACCGGTGTCACCCGTAAAACGGCCACTACAAACACTGCATTGTAAACCTTCCTATAGGCGGAGACACTTCTCTGGTCCCAAAGAAGGCTGCTCACTGAGTAGTTCACCGCCGATTGTCCTATGTAGCCTTATTGAGATACTGGCTCATTGCTGTTTGCTGTTTTTACAAATCTTTTCAATCTGTTTTTGTCAGGTGGACGGCAAAAGCACTCATGTCCCGTACAGAGATTCCAAGTTAACAAGGTTACTACAAGGTAAATCGAGTCAGTTTAATTATGTAGTCTTTCTTGGGCAAAATGTGTAATTTCTTAGGAGAAAATTAAAAAATTAAAAGTGCGCATTTGGTCGTGTATTATAAGACAGTCATTTTTCAAATGTTCATGTAACAAACGTGAAACCACAGGAAAGTGCCGCTCAGCATCTCTCATTTGCATCAGTTGTCAATCACGAAAAGTTCAGCTTTGCTGAATATCTCAGAGAATGAAGCAAAAAATAGTAAATAAATAAATAAATACCTCATTATTCAGTATTGCACAAGTACACATGTTAAACCACCTTAATTGTGTGATCTGTATCTGTTTATGCAGACTCGCTTGGAGGAAATGCCAGAACAGTTATGGTTGCTAACATAGTAAGTACAGGAAATGGCATTTAGTCCAATGATAGGGTGATTTTGAATAGTAACTGATGTAACACTGTCGTCGGAAAAAAAAAACAAACCATGCTGGCCAATCAAGGATTTCTGTGCAACGGTTCACGGCATAAGCGCTATATCATGATGATGATGATGATGATGATGACGATGTCGATGACGCAGTTGATGATGATGATGATGATGATGGTGATGGTGGTAATGGTGGTGGTGGTGGTAGTGGTTATGGTGATGTATTATGAATACCTTTGTTAATTTAACCTTGTTTATTTAGGGTCCTGCAAGTTATAACTTTGAAGAGACGATCACAACGTTAAGGTAAGACATTGCATCGCTGCAATTATGTTACAGAATCGCATAATTGAATAAAAACTAGCATTCTGATTGGTTAACGAAGCGAGGTATTTAGCGTGGAATTGCGAGTTGAAAACGAGGCTAAGTGATATTGTTTCGCATCTACGTAACAACTATCGTCAAATTCTAACACAACAACTGCCAAAAAGGTTTTCTACGATGTCATTTTACAATGTTTTCAAAACTTTTTGAAGAGTTAAAAGCAAACAAAAGCGTTTTTTAAAGTGAGCCGGAGATCCTTCTTTGTTTTGAACTGAACTACAAATTCTTGGAGAGGCATAACAACCTCTTTCGCTCGCGACAACAAGAAAACAAGAAAATCCAGCGACCTGTGAACTATTCTTCGATTAGTGCGAAACAAATGTAAAAACAAGCACAAGGCACAAAAAAAGTTGTCGAAGGTTCAAACGTGTACGACTGACCTTGCTTCCTATTCGCTAACGCAATGACAGTTCTGACAGTTGACTTTGAAATGGCTATCTGGAGCGCGCGCTCAGGATAAAAACAAACAATATTATTGCTGTTCTCTTTTTTTTCTGATTTTTATTCAATTATGCGATTCAAGGAAAATCCATTACCTGACTCGTGAATTCCACGTTAAATTGCACTTGAAAACCGATATCGCACTTATCGCTTCGCGATTCGTGCGATATCGGTTTTAGGGGCAATTTAACGTGGAATTCCCTCATCAAGTAATGAATTTTCCTATACTGTTAACTCTAGTAAAAAAAGATTCCTTGGGTATTCACTCACATCAAGTGTAACAACATTAATTTTTAGACTTTGCTAATCTGTCTTCGACAAGGACCCACTGAATAAAGCTGTTTTGTATGATTGCGAGCAACACTTCCGTTCCTTTGTTTCTGAGAAATTTTAAGCGGCACCGAATTCGTGTTCACCCATGCGAACGGAGCCGCAGGTTTCAACAATAAAGGAATATCCCATCAAGCTAAAACATTTTAGCAGAATCGAGTGAATTGCATGGAGTGCGCTCCTTACTAACCTCAAGCGTCACTTCAGATTAACACAGACGAACGCACTTTATATTTCACTTCATACTTAAGTTATTGTAGAAAATATCATGGCTTGTCTTAAATTGAGTTCTCTCTTTCTCAGGAAAGGCAGTCATCCCTATAGCACCCTGCTGGCAGAACTTCCTTTTTTCTACTCTTTTTTTTGGATCTAGTATACATGAATAGGCCAAAATCGATCAAGCAAGAGTGTCCCGCGCGGGCAGGGTGTCCCCGTAGGTTTTCCTAGCCTCACTGTTCTTTTACATAAACACAGATACGCTAACCGTGCGAAGAATATCAAGAACAAACCCAAGATTAACGAAGATCCTAAGGATGCCTTGCTGAGAGAATTTCAAGAGGAGATCGCCAAGTAAGAGAAAAGAAGTCAACTGTCGACTTAACATTACCTGTACTTTTATCCACCCAGTTAAGAAATGCTGCTCTTTACACAGTCGAGCGGCCCCCTGTATTCGTCATTCCCCCTGTAGGCTTTGGTAGTTTCATGGTGTTGTAGCCTGCGAACAGCAGACGTATTTCCGGTCGTCGCTTCCCTTTGGAGGAAGGGAAGCGACGACCGGAAATACGTCTGCTGTTCGCAGGCTAATGGTGTTGTGGACGGGTGTAATCACCAAATGACGTCATACAAAAGATTGAAAAACATTGAACAATACCCACATCACAAAACCAAGAAACACCCCAGGTTTTTGAAGTTTTACCGTTTTTTGTCCTATCAGTGCTTAGTAAAATGTAACTGGTATACTGTAATCCAAATAAAATGAATGAATGAATGAACGAACAATACAATACTTTATTTATAGTGGCGTATACTCTTAGCTACATTGATTAGTTAAAAAACTTTGTTAAACCAGCTAATTTCACAGGTATATGCCACTGTAAATAAAATAATATCGAGATAAAAAATAATTAAAACAATATAAAAGCTATTACAATTAGAATTAAGTTATCGCACATTAAAAAGACGGTTCGTCGATGCTAAAATAAGGACTCATGTTTTTCGAACGAGGGAACGATTGGATACAATTAGTAAACTCCAGTTCCATTTGAACGACCTTCCATAGAATTTGATCCACCCATTCGAAAGCAAGAACCACATCACGCGGGCATAGGTCCGCGTGATTTGCTATGTGACGCACTTGGTCAAAGGCACTAAAATACATTCTTATCTACATGTGTTTTATTTTATTATTGATTGGTTTTGTTTTGAATTTTCCAGACTGAAAAGAGAATTGGAACGCCGAGGAGGTGGAGGAAAGAAGGTTAAAAGGAGAAGAAGAGGAAAGAATGGTTCGAAGCCAACTTTTATTATTATTATTATTGTATTTTTGTATTTTACCAAAGAAATAACAAGCCTAATTCCGGATACAATATACGAGGCTAAATTCAGTGTTTTTAGTTTTGTTTTTCAGAAGACAAATTTCGCTCACTGGGTCTTGACTTCGCAAGCACAGCAGTAAACATACCTCGTTCAAGGGCAAAGTTTTCTCAATTATTTTTCATTCTCTGTTGGGCTAAACGAAGCTCGTTGTAACTTTCTTCCATTTTCACATACTCACGTGCCCACTTATCCAAGGTTAAAAAGTTAGGAAGTAAAAGACCTTCGATCTTCCTAGATACGTCGCGAAGGGCCTCTGTTCATAGAGTAATGTAGATAGAAAAAAGACAAAAAATGTCGCAAGGTTACGTTGTGCCGCGTGCGAATGTATTTCAAAGCGTTTCTGTTTCCAGGTTCAGTGGAAGAAGAAGAAATCGAGGAAGAAGGCGAAGAGGGAGGTGAGAGTACAGATGACAAAATCAAAGCTGAACGGGCTAAACTTGAAGAGGACAAAAAAGCCTTGGAGGATAATCATTCCATGATGGCGGAGGTTTGTAGCCGCTTTAAACTCTCTGACTCAATGTCTTTAATGGCTAATCCTTTTTTTCTTCAGATTTAGTGAGGGGAGTTCGCTGCGAGTCGCGAGAAACGAGGGCGGCAGCCCGAGAAGAAAAAAGAGCCTCTCTCATGCCTCTCCTGTCTCGCGTCTTTAGTCACGCGCGAGGTCATTTGCGTGTCTCGCGCGTCTTGCTCTACGGACCAAGAAAGAAGAAAGACTGCTCATAGTGTAATGGCTGATGTGACCCTACCTGACACTTGAAAGCTCAACTCCTATAAAGATCCTAACGAACCACTTATTCATCTAAAATATTACAGGGTTGTCATTAAGAGCCGGGGGCCGGGGATTTCCCTCGGCTACTATAAGTGTGGCCTCGGTTATTTTTATGGGAAAATAGAAGAAAAATAGACCCAAAAGGAATCCCCAGCTGTTTGATTCCCCGCCTACTTGTTGTATTTACCCGGCAACTTGAAATCTTAGTGACAACCCTGTATTACAAAACTTTGAATGAAGTTGATGTGATCTGCAGAAGTACAGATCTTTTAAAATGAAGTCAGCATGACCTTCGCAGTTGTAATTTCATTAGCAATTTAAACATTTGCGAATAAAACCTGAAAAGGAGGAGTAAATGTTTCGAACAAAAACAGAAAAACATTGAAATATAAACAACAATTAAACGATCACCAATGATTTGACACAAAAGGATACACCTTTATTGTCTATCAAACAGATTTCTGTCGCTAGTTACCTGGTTGTCGGTATGTGACAAATATCTCAATTGTCATTGTCATCAAACTTATGAGAAGTACTACTTTTCTCTTTTCAGGAGAAGGAAAAGTTCCTGGGTGAAATCCAGAAGCGAGAGCAGCAGTTGAAGAAACAGCAAGAACAACAATCAGCTTTAACGTCAAAAATCAAGGTCAGTTAACATCCATGTTAGTTAATTGACTTAGTTACTGTTGTGGTGTCACTGTCTCTCATTGTTTAAGTGAATTACAAGTCGTGCAGCATTCATTACCAGATATGAAACCCCGACCCTGATCCAGTCTATGCGGCTAGGCTGTTTACCGCCTCCTAGCCTGTTTTCTTAATGAAGTTACGCTTTTCCACTCTTCGTTGCGATTATTCCTACTTGCTTAATCCGTAAAGCACTAAAAAGAACATGCAAATTTTTCCAGGACGAACTAGATGAGAGAATTTGATAAAAAATCCAAAAAAAATTCCTCTTTAGAGACCCTTTCGGCAATAATTTTCACAACCTTTTCTTTTGATGAGGTATTACTATAATTAGGGGAAAGTTGATGTTGTACTTTCTTGGAACTTGAAGGGTTAAAGTGCCAGCACTGGAACCAAAACTGCCAAAATCGTTGTTCGTTTATAAGTCGCGCACTATACTGCCTTCTGTTGGTGAATTGCAGCTTGCTATGTTCTGGCATGCAAAGAAGGCAAATTTGGGTTTTAAAGTGACACTGGCATGGCCCTTCGACTTTTCTTTTGTTGGGCATTTGCTGGGTTCCATTTCTGTGGGAAATGTTTCCGCTAAAATCCCGAGATTCGTGAAGTTATTTCTAAAGAAAAACGGTGGGGGTGGTGTAGTTGATTGTTTGCTTGTTTGTTTTGCTGTCCTGTCTTCCGTTTGACTCGATCGTTCCCATTTGGGTGTGGTTAGAAAGATCTCTTACCCCTTGCACAAGTTAGGTGTCACAAGTGGAACAAAGGACGAGGATCCGCACGGGCGGTTCAAACGTGAACAGGTTAAATACACAAATCATCTACTTTTATTATTTTTTTCCTTTGGCAGATGATGGAAAGCAAATTATTGGTTGGAGGAAAAAGTATTGTAGACAAAACCACTGAACAGGAACGAGCTCTTGAAGAACGGAGACGACAAATCGCTGAACAGCATGTAAGTTATTATTTCAGTTGACCATTTTAACGATGAATTCATTTTTCTTAAAATCCTTTGAGGTTTTGCTTTCTCCAGCTAATGACGACTTGTATTATTTCAATCCGGCTGATAATAACGTCATCGTTATAGGGCCCTTGAATTTAAGGAGTGGCTCTGTGGTATTGATTTTTGTGATATGTAATGATTGTGGATGAACTTCACTTCATGTGGGCTCTCTTTAGCGGTTACCCGCATCCATCTTTGCTCTAGTGCTGTGGGATTAATTTAGCAGTATAAAAAGACACGGAACGTTTATTTTCAAACACGCAGAACAACTTCATTTTATTGAAATGAAGAAAAGATACGGAAGTGCGTTCCTGTTATCCAAAATTAGCCTCCTACTCAGTCTTCCCCGGAGCACAAATCTTATAATCTTTGAGGCTTAAAAAGTACAGAACCTAGGCTTCATATATTGTTTGAAATTACGGAAGGAGAGAATAGAACAATTGTAAGGGGCAAACTCAAAAGAATTGTTACTCCTACAGCAATTATTTATTTTGTTTCGGTTTTCCTTATGGTTGTTCTCCATCAGTGGGATGTCTAAAATGCTTGTAGTTCCACAACTAACAACTTTTTAGGCTCTACTGAATACACTACGACTTCTGATTTCGTTCTTTTCGCTTATGTTGAATAGATACTTTTTCTATCCTTTTAGCGACGTGAAAGAGAGATGCAGCAAAAACTCGAAGAAAAAGACGAAAGTACAGTAGAGATAAAAGAAACGTTCACATCTCTGCAGCAAGAGGTGGATAGTAAAACTAAGAAACTGAAAAAGGTAAGGTAATTTGTTTTGGCGAATCTTTGTTTTCATTTTTTGCCTCATAAACATAATAAAATAAAACCTCCGAATATTGAAAGAGCATAACAATTTCACTTGTGGCTGAAAATTTGAGCCTGATACACCGAGTAGTTTCGGAGAAATTATCTTTAAATACTCCAAATTTGACAAAGCATGTTTGGCTCAGTAACTTTTTTGCTACCCAGCAATCTCGCAGTTTTCGATGGCTGATTTAGAGATATTTCCTTCAATATTGCTTGCAAAGAGCTGAAAATTGCACAACTTGCTCAAGGTAATCAGCTCTTTCAACTTTTGAATTTACTTCGTGTATACGGCCGCGGCTTCTATGAGTTAAGTCGTATACTAATGAGGAAAAATGTAAACGTCAGCAAAGATTCGCCTATTGAAAAATACCTCTATGGATTTGTCATAAGACTGGACTGTTTTACTCGCACCTTAATATCCATTGTCTGAGGAATCCTTTTTTTTTTCTTGTAGCTGTTTGGAAAATTGCAAACTATCCGGGCAGAGATAGTTGACCAGCAAGAAGCGCATATTCGGGAACGACAGGAGTTAGAGCAAGCACAAGAGGATCTCACGCGGGAACTGAAACTAAAGTAAGTCGGGAAATTGTGTGTTACTGAGAACTAATGTTTATTGTCATTAAGTTACACAGGCGACCCGGGAAAAAGAAATTCGAGTTCTCTCAACAAAAATGGACTCAACCGCTGAGCTTAATGAGACACGTTGGAGTTAGCATTAGCTTATCATTGAACGAAGGAAACTGAACTGATTAGAGGAACCGCTTTCATAAATGGAAACAGGATCATTTGAACGTGGATTTGCGATTATCAACTTTCAAGCTGGTCCAGAATATCAATTATCCAGCCTGGGCTGAGAAAACTTACCCAAGGCTTTGATTATTCCGATAACAAAAGCCTTAATAATTAAAAGTAAACATAAAATAGCGACATTTGCACTATCGCACGGAATACAGTTGATCGATTATCTTCAAAGAAAGAATAGAAATTGCTCTTGGACTGAATCAATTAGCCTGCACTCAGGCTCTCTCTTTTGAGTGGCGAGGGGAGCAATTTGTGAGAGAACGCTCAAGTGAGTGACGCTCCGCTTGCGTCTTCTTCCACGTACCACTCGCGAATAGCTCGCAATCACGCATTGTCCGCAACGTATAGATTGATCACTTACTTGTTAGCATATTAGTGTCTAAGAAACTGTAGGGAGCTCTAGTTTTAGCTCTTAGCCAATAAGAAGGCAGATAGTGAGTGCAAGGTACAACAACAAATGCGTTGGAATTTGTTTTTCTTTTTCTTAGGACGTTAATGATAGAAAACTTTATTCCACCTGACGAAAAAGTGAAACTAACAAACAGAGCGACTTTCGATGAAGAAAACGAAGAATGGAAATTGAAACCTTCCTCTCAAAACTCCAGGTAAGGTTTCTCTGATAAGTATAGGCTGTACGACGGGGACGGCGGTGAAAACGTCACTTAAATATGAATTTGCGCTGCTTCAAACTTCTTGGCTCTCATTCCATTTCATTCAGTTTGTCAAATGTTGGCCAATGTTTCTGGAGTTGAATACAAAAGGACTGTTTCTAAGTTCAGAAAAAGAAATTAAAACGTTCACTTCGCATACGTGCAACGACGGCTAACAAATGTACAAAGAAAGCGTCATGCACGTGTAAAGTTGTTGTTTTGTAATAATGCGAACTTCTATTGTTTTCTTCTTGCCGTTCTCATTGTCGTCGCCGTCGTCGACTATCTAATTGACTCACTGTCTGAGTTACTGTTCTTAACGATGAACTTTGTTTGTGACGTCGTTCCATAAATGTGATGTCATCTGTTTGTAGACGAGCAGGATTTAGCAAAAGTGGTTGGAAAAGGGATCCTGCCGAAAGTAGGGGAATATTTAGTCAAAATATGAGTAAATTTTTGAAAATTATTTCAATAATGTTGTGGTAATGTAAAAGGTCACAGGTTATAGGGAATTTGGGTTCCACCTGTTTCACCCACATCATTTCAAATACTTCTTTTCTTAAGTTCCATGTAATATTTATTATTATGGCCATTTATTTTCTTTTAATCTATTTTCATTTTTTGGAATCACACGTTCATGCAAATACAGCGTGTTGTCAACTACTTGGTGAGTGTGTTAGTTGAGTATACTTGGCGGCCTTTTCTCGGACAACACCCCACTAAAATCTCATGTTGCATTACACAGCCAGCAAGCTATGGCCAAACGACCCGTTTCAGCCGTCGGCAACAGACGACCCATAACCGAATACGCCAGGATGGCCGCTGCTATGGGAGGTCACATGAGATACAAGGTATAACAGCATTCAGTGGAATTCGTTAGCTTTGCTGTAGATGTCCCTTCCATAATTTTGTAATCTTTCACTCGATGCAGCTCTTCTTTTGTCGTCAGCAAATGGCAGTTTTGTAATAAACCACATTAAGAATTTTCTTCTCTCCTGGTAATTATCAGATTAAGAGTGGTTTCGTTCACGCAAATGCCGTATGGTTCGAAAGAGAGGTGAGGAAGGAACCTGGGCCGAGTTAACTTACGCAAAGACTCCTGGGATCGTTACTCGGGACGCGCAGGTCAGCTATTAGGGAGTTCAAGCAGTGTCAACCAGAAGTGAGCCGTTTTCTCTTTTAATATGCCTTGACGCTACCAAATTTGTATTGCCAAGTGTCTTTACTCTTATTGTGACAATTTGTCCAATTAATTGTTCAAAATCATACCATGCGAGCAGAGGTTTCTCTCTTGCATGGCTTTTAGCGTTAACGAAGTCGTTCGCTTGGCTTGTGGTAACCAACTACGCGAACGACCTCGTAAACGCTAAAAGCCATGCAAGAGAGGAAACTCTGCTCGCTGGATATTAAAATCACGGCTCAAGGGTGCAGAGAGGTCTTCTTCCGGTTGACGTACTTCGCTTAAAAAAATGTCACTGCTTTAACTTCCTAAATTGGCCGAAAACCAGTAACAGTCCCAGAAGTCTTTGCGAAAGTTAACTCGACCCAGTTTCCTTCTCGTTTTTAAGGCGGCGAATTAGGGGAATGGGTTCAATGCTTCCCCTGGGTGGGAGGGGAGACCTTTTGCCACCGCAAAATCCATACACCCGATTTTCTTAGCTTGTTTGACTACAAGGATCCGTATCTCGTCTTCCAAGGCATCTTTCGACTTATCAGGATATTTTTCTCCTTTAAAGGCTGAGAATATTATCATGATAGAGTTAGATATGCCGAACAGGACTACCAGGGATTATGAAGGGCCTGCTGTGGCACCGAAAGTCCAGGCTGCTCTTGATGCCGCTCTACAGGACGAAGAGGATCTCACACTGGACGCTGAGTGAGTGTATACACAATGTGAAGTAATATGCTGCACGATCTTTCGCCCCCATTCACATTCACAAAACTTGCTTAAATAGACCAGGTTTAGCAAGAATTAAAATCAGTTAGGAAAGTGTCAAGCGAGACTTCCACTGGTTCAAGCTTATTTCCTTTCCAAAGACATACAGCAGTTGTCGAAAAATTGGGAGATTTGAGAATTTCATTTCAGTCGTGCTATAGTCGAACTTCACCGCCCTTTAAGACACCTCCAGAATATGAGCACTTCTTCAAATCAGTCACAGGCAGTGCTCTCGTTCTCCAAGATGTCAAACTACATACTGTCCCTATCCTATATTACAGACAGCTGTGTAGCGCGGACACTCCGTAATGTGTCCGTTCTGAGGAGGTATCACTTCCCTCTCTAACAAACGCCCCGTCTGATAGACGCCTCCTGTGAGAATTACTCCAAACTAGTAGGGATTAGCAAAAAAGAAGCATAATCATTCAATTCTTTCAGTTTCTTGCTTGATTAACAAGGATGGGTATTTTATCTCGCTCAATGTTAATTTCAAAGTAAGAATAGACTAACGATTGCCACACAATAACCGTGAGCGACGATTTTGGCATAGATGTTGGAATCTGAAAGAGCGGTATGGATCCCTAGACGGCCTAAACGTATCGATTGATGAAGTGGATGTTCCGCTATTTTTAAACTCTCTTGATATTTCTGCCGAAAGCATATTAGTTTTGTTGAGGTTGTTCAAGTAATGAGAATAAATGCCTCTTATCTATTAAACGCCCCCGTTTGGACTCCTAAAATTGAATAGACGCCCGGGCGTTTATTAGGTCCTTTACGGTACAGAGTGTAGGCAGAGTATCATAGAGTTTTGGAATTATTTTCCTGTTTTTTCTGGTCCCCTGACTTTTTCTCGAAGGTTTGGTAATTCTCTTTTACGTTCTTTCCTTTTTCAGTGTTCTTCTCAGTAGAACGAAAGTGAAATCAAAGAGACGAGATAGACCTGACCGAACATCTGAGCGTCCGAAAACGGGGTAAGCATAAAAATGTCATGTCAAGTGCTTGGTTTTCGGACGTTTCTTGACTTTCATGATAACAGTCTTTTATAGAGCCCCCCTCACTGGTCTCCCGGATTTGAAGCGGAGTATTCCACATTGAAAATTTGTCCGGCTGGTACGGAACACGAGGATTAGGCCACACTGGGAAAGAAGAACAATTTGTTGAAACTAAGTTATTTACTGTGGCTTCGGGTAATAGTACGAAATAGTGTATCAAGAGGTTAGGTATTCAGTGGGAAAGTTGAAAATTCTGTTGCCGTTGTTGTTGTTGTTTTTCTCTTTTTTGGTATTGGTGACCCTCTTTCTCCTTTGTTACACGCAATACCATGTATGTATGTACAGTACTTGTGTAGATTTTTTATTCAAATCCCTATTCTTTAATAGCCCCCTCTCTGAGATGGCAAAAATTAAATAAGTTCCCGCTCTTAAATCATAATCACGGCAGGGATGGCGAGGTACATCGTGTACAAGAGGTATATTTAAATCGAACTTTTACTTTTCCCTTTAAAATTATCAGTTTTAACTATATTTGTTTCGAATCAGCGCTGAATTTTTCAATCATCTATCTTAGTGCATCATTCATCTTCAGTGCTGTCTTAGCTTTAATAAGCCCTTTTAGAACAGGACCTGGAGAAATTATCGCCAGAAAATCCCTGTTTGTTGTGGTAACTATGACTTGAGTTAAATGCCTTAACCCTACTTTCTTGTCAGGCGAAAGAGTCGAGGCCCTCAATCATCAAGTCAGCAGCAAGGGGCATCAGAGTCTGCGCAGTATCCAACTGCCAGAGGTCTTCTGGCGCAGCAGAAGAGAGTGTTACCACAATGATAGATGTGGATACTAAATGATAGACTCCACTTTATACTGAAATAATATTCTCTGTAAAATGTATAATTGTACATAGCCTAACTTGCAGATTTTTTAATCTGGTTTTATTTTGAAATCAAACTTGTCTCTCTTCGTTTTGTAAAACCTTGAGCTTAATTTACAAAGATTATTTCCTCCTTTTTGTTGATATCTTGCGTTAAACGTGTGACCTTGCTAACCATTAAAAGGTACATCAGATAGTTTCACTGCTGACGCGAAAAGCCATGTCGGGTTAGCCTGTTCCAGGCGATCAGATTGTGGGGACGCCGCGCAAAGAGATGTGAGCAGGAAAAACAGCGAGGGGCTTGGTGCGCCCCGCCCTCCACTTTCTGAATGCCTGGAACAGGTTATGTCGGGTAGGCTTTCGTTCAGACCATCCACACGAATTCGTTTTCTAAAACATCCATTTCGTGTCTTTATGAGGTCTCGAACTCCCCGCAAAATCTAAACACTTTTAAGAAGGATATTTCTAAACCCTTGGGAGGCTTCAATATTTGATCAGGAAGTTTACGCAACGGCGATGGCAACGAGAACGGCAAAAAAGCAATGGGTTTAATAACCAAAACAACAATTTTGCACGTGCATCACGCGTTTTTCTTTAGCGTCACTGCACGACGACGACGAGGAAATGCCTAATTTTACGTTGTACAGAGGAAGTGCACAAGCGACGACGATATTTCCTATCGCTTTCTGAACTTGGATATGGTTCTTATGAATTCAACTTTAGGAGGGTTCGCCTACATTTGACAAAGTTAGTGAGTTAGAGTAATCGCGATGAAGATTGAAAGAACGCGCATTCACTTTTTCAGCGACGTTTTCGCTGCCGTCGCCTTCGCCGTCCTCGGATCTTAAGGTCCCTAATGAATGTCGTACGGCGAGAAAAGCAGCTTTTCCCTTGCTATGTAGATGAAGCTCATGCAGGCTGTCCGTGTGCACTGCTTTCCTAAGTAACTATGTACGTCCGGCAAGTGTGACAAATCGAAAGTATGATATAATATTTATTTGAAACCAAAAAAGAACATTAAAGAGAACTGATCAAGTTTGAACTGCGTAAGTGACGTTTACTATAAAGTGGGCCAATGTAAATCTAAAATGTCATTTCCTTGTTTTGTGGAACGTTAGTTTTAAAATCATTCAATCCCTATAGGATATTGGATAAAAAAAATTAGCTCTTTCTTGTTTGAGGACACAAGCTTTATTCTCCCTTCTTATCATTCACTGCAGCCTAGAGATTAGAAGCAGAAACCAGGATCTCTTTACTCTAAGAACAGCTTGACGCCTTGCAGTGTATCTGGGTCAAAAAAAATGTCATTCTCCTTTCTCCAAAACATTTAAATTGTTCGCCTCTCCTGAAAATGTTTCCGTAAAACGCCATTTGAAGTTAGGAGAGCCGTTTTCTGGTCATTATTTGACCAAAAAGAACCAAAACTGCCCCATACATTGTTTTTAAGTCGACAAGTGGCAGTAAAAAGCTGTTATTCTCAGCGAGATAAAATTTTGCCCAAACTACGATCAAGTCATCGCTTTTAAAAGGCGGATGTGAGCAGGGGCTGTGAATCATTGATTAAAAACAGACACGTGAACGAGGCCTCCGTTGTGCCCAAGGCAACGAGAATCCCTTTTTTGCCGTCACTGCGAGCCTGCGAAGAATCGGCCAGCCCGGTCGGATCGCTTCGCTCGCCGAATTTTTCCACGCTCCACTTTAGTCTGTTTCAGGCGTTCGGATAGTAGCACGCAGCCGAAAAATTGACGAGGAAAACAACCGAGGGGAGACTACTCTCGTTTTTTCCCCTTGTTTTAGCCGCGAAAGATTTAACTCGCTCCCCACCATCAGAACACCGAGCTCTAGTTTCTGAACGCCTGGAACAGGCGACAATCACAGACAAAAAATGTTGGGAAGGTTGTGAAACTTAACAGCAGTCCATTTTAACCCTGAAAAAAGAGAGTTTTCTCTGTTGCTAAATATCCCCCGTCCCCCCTATTCAATGTTGGGATATAACAGAATAATTACGCGCTACGCGCACAAACATTTAAGTTTTGATCAGCATTCGGCCAGGGGCGGGGGGAGGAAGGAAAAGACGAGGTAAAAAGGGCAACCTTCCCAATACTTTTGACGATGATTGTAGGTCCACATAAAGGGATCCGGGCTTTTGGCAGGCTACGTGTCTGCAAGAATACTGAGCGAAATTTGCCAATAAAAATGTTCAATGGCTGACGTAAACACACCAAGACGATCTTTGTTCCCTTTCAAGGAATCCAACTCCATGAGAATTCACTTTCGTTTTTCAAACAAATTGAGGGAGATGGGATAAACGCGTAGCCTGAGAAAGCAGCCGACATTTCGCGACGCAACCACTGGTTTCCCTGCGAAATGAAGTCTGAGAAACGAGCGCAGAAATTCAATACTGATGACGCGTCCCTACCCAGATCTGGGTGGTGCTTCCGATTGCTTTTTCGTTTCGTCGGTGGCAGGCCGAAGACACGAGCGTGGAAGACTCGAGAAAAAACGGGTCAATTTTTAAGACAACTGAAACCGGAAACCGCGCATGAAAGGCCTCTGGCACCTAGGGTACGAGGTCCGTCTCGGAAGCCTTATCAAACCGTAAGCATGGTTTATTTCATATTAGGTATTTTGAGAACGGACCTCTGGAGCAAGGGTATTATTCTCTTTGCGAAGGTAACAAATTTTTCCTTAAATGAAAACGTATTTCCTTCTTATTGAATTCATTTATAGCATTGGAGCCTAAAATGTTATGAGTCATAACAAATTGGTAAAAGTATTCTCCCCTCCACTGATTCACTTATGACAAGAAGGAGACCGAAAAGCTTCAAAAAAGGGAAACTTGTATATTTGAGGATGTTGGTAAGAGCTGGATTTTTAAAAACGTAACAAAAGAAAATTACAGCCGTTTGACAGAGAAAAAAAGGCAAAAAACCGGCGGCAAGTTTTTTTTTTTGCCTAGGATGAGCCCGAATATCACACTAGAAAGGGAAAAAAATAGAAACAGCGAGGAGAAAGATAGGAGGGGAAGAAAAAAAGGATTGGCTGCACCCTTAGTTTTTATGTTGAGTTCTTTGAAGACAGCATTTGAACGAGAAAAATTAAACTGTTTGATGGGAAGGTTCTATTTTGGATGTAAAGTTATAGCACAAAAAATACTGTATACTTGAAATTAAATACCCCAATATACTGTACACCCAAAACCCTGGCCGACCCTGATCAATGTGAAATTTTTAGTCCACGGTTTTCTAGGAGCGTATCGAACATCATTCTAACCCTCGTCAGCTATGTTCCTGCTCGAATCACAAATGTGAAAAAAATCGTGGCGTTTAACTATAAAATTAGTTTATTCTTCTTACCACTTTAATACAAGCAAGTCATCAACCGATTGCAATATCGCTACGTCGGTTGGTCATAGAGAGAAGCACGGATACCCTTGAGGTTCTGAGCTCTCTTTCCGATCAGAGTCGACGCTTGATACATTTTCAGTGAGTTCGTGAGATCAGCAGCCGGAGTTCAGATCTTCTAAAATCGTTCATAAAATCATGATGGCAGCTTGACTTTCCTCAGTTTTCATGAAACGCAAGCGATCCGCAACCTTTCAGTGAAAGAGGAACATCTGACAATGATATCGTTAAAATTTTTCAAAAATAATGTTGCCCGAATTTGCGCATGGGTGAATAAATTTGAATCATTACTATATTTTCTCGCAAACATTCGTGATTATCTATTGTGTACGGATAAAGTACTTACACAGAAACGCGCTTGAAATATTCATCTCATTAGCACTGCATAAAAGTTGGACCGCGCTAGTGAAACTATGACTGAGTCGGGAGTTAAACTAACAAGCGAGTAAGAACCGAGTTCGGAACCGAGTTAGGAACTGAGTTGGGAAACGAGTTGGCAAGCGACTTAAACAAACTTTGGGCGATTTGGTTATTGATTTGAGCGAGTTTTTGGCTGTTTTTCTTTTCTTTTTTGTTGCTTTTTACTAAATCGTCTTTGTATTAGCCTAGCATCAGTTCCGATCAGCACTTGACTTCTAAACTAGAGGTTTCGCCTGGTTAGAAATAGAATTCCCTATTTGAAGTTGAACCAAGAATATTGAAGTCAGTCAGGTTATAGCCGGAATGACCACACATTGATAAAAAACTTTCTTCTAATAACTTTTTCGATCTAACAATGAATCAACGACGCAGTTAAGGGCCTGTTTACATGAAGGTGGGGGACCCCAGGTAGGTGAGGTAACATGTGCTGGGTTACCCCACCTATAACATGTAAACGTGATCACATTAAAATGAGAGATTATATGGACAGGCGGGTTACCTCACCTATCTGGGGTACCCCACCTCCATGTAAACAGACCCTAACACTAAAGTTTAAACAGGGGGCACGAGAAAGAGCGAAAGAGATTTTGGGACTTTTGAAAGGAAAAGGACCGCTACCCAACCTATGGCGTTCTGCATAGCTGCTGGATTTTCATTACCCTGGGTTCCAGAGGATAATTTTTTCTCATCGATACTGATGATTCGCGGTACCCTGCGAGCAGAGGCTACATTTTCGCTGTGTGAGCTGGCGTGCGAAAAGTAGCACTTTTCGCACGCCAGCTCGTAACGCGAAAGCCTTATCAAACCGTAAGCACGGTTTATTTCATATTAGGTATTTCGAGAACGGACCTCTGGAGTCAGGGTACTTCGGCTCGTGATTTACAAGCTTTTCTCGTGTTCTCCCAACATCCTGCGTGGGTTATCACGCCGGTAAAACCATGGAAAGTGTGGTCTATTGCTCAAATAATTTATTTCTTCAATGATCATTTCTTTGTCATATTCATCAAGTGATTCGTCATTATTGTTCTACCCTGGGAACAAAAGGTATTTTTTTGTTTCGTAATTCTTAATAGTTCGCCCGAATTTTTACCAAACCGTGCGCACAGTTTTTGTTTTTATTATCCTAGGTATTTTGAGAACGAACGCGGAAGTCAGGGTATTATATATTGTCCTTGTTGAAACGTTGAAAACGATGAAATAAATTCAGTAAAACATTGGACTTCAAATAAACGAAATTAAGAAATGAAAGCTTGAAAAAAATTGTATAGAGCGTTTTCACTCACGTGGCCAGCGACTATGCAAATTTATTGGAACAAAAGAAAGCGTTTACATAAGAAAAGAGTTCAAATCCTTCTAAATTTGACTTGGGTCATAACGTTTAGACCCAAGTCAAATTTAGAAGGATTTGTATGGAGTCATCAGAGCATAACTGGGCTAATATCTCAGAGACAATTTGCACCACAATGCTAGTTTTTGGCAAGAAGGCCTCTTGGATGTTTTTCTTTCAGAATATCCTGACGAATCCCATAATTTCACAAATTCAATTTTTTATGACGTCACACTTTAGTACTCTATTCCCACAGGACTGGTTTGGTACACCAACATGGCTGCCGTTTTATTGTTTTGGAACACCAATATGGCCGCCGTGACGTCATGTGAAAACGCTCTATTACTTATTTTGATAAAAAATAATAATATTCATTTGTTTCTTAAATGGCCATTTCTTTGTCACATTCATCATTGTTCTTGTTCAACCGTTGAAGAACTTCATCTGGTTGACCATCCCTTAGCGCTTCCCTTTTGCTCTTGCTTGGCTGATACAGCATTCCAGCAAAAGCTCCTTTTCTCTTAAAGTATCGAGCAGCTGCCAAGATTGATAAAAACACCACAATCATCAAGACACTGATTACTAAAGCACAGATCATTAATGAGCATGGTCCCACTGTGTCCCCTATAGTGCTTCCCACAGATAGTGGAATCAACATTCCACCTGTGCTTGATGTGACTAGAAAAAGAGATGCTGTTCTTCCTGATACAGTCACAAAATTCTCTGCCCAGCTTATGCCAGCTGGGAAGACTGAAGATGTTGAGATGCCAAAAATAACCGTTCCCACCCACAATTTTGTTGAGTCTGCAGCACTGCAATCACCATCTTTGATCTGTGAAATTAGTACAGCTGATCCCAACAGACAGCCAGCCAAATCTAAACACAGCATCTTGGATGGTGGAAGGTATTTTGAGATGGGTACTGCTGCTAGCCGTGCAAATGCGAAGCTTCCCCAAAAGCCAGAATTTAAAAGTGCTGCCCCGTCCTTGCTCATCTTTAAACTACTTGTGCTACCAAATGCGAAAATATATCCTCCATAGGCCTCTTCTAAACCCACATAAATCAAAAGGAACACAGAAAAAAGGGATAAAAAGGTGACTCTGTACATCAAGCTACCCTGTTTGGGTTTTGGAGCATCCTCATTGTTGGTTTCTCTGTCCTGTAAGCTGCACGATTTGATGAAAACAAATACTAAGAATCCAATACCAGTAATTGCAAGAGGAAAAGCACAGATCCAGAAGACCCATTTAATAGGAAAAGTATTTCCACTGGAATTGCTAAAGCACAAGTTATTTGAACTGTCTCCTATGCTATTATTACTGGCACATTGACTGCTGTTGGTATTGACACAGTTATTTGTAGGGACAATGTTCTCTTGAAGGAATGGTTTAGCTATGAGAGGAGTTGTGAAACTACCAAGTGCAAACAAAAAGTGAAGAGCTTGCATGTATGGTGGTGATTTCTCTCCCCAAACATTTAGCAAAAGTACATTTCCACCTGCAATAAAAAAAAAAGAAAAATGATATAATTACTGAGAATTAACATAAATAGTACAGGACAAGCATGGAACCATTGTCAACAGCTATTTCTTTCCATTTAGACAAAGTACAAGCAGCTTTCAACCACTTTTTTGCAACAGCACACAAACACCTTAAGCATACCCTAAGTATGATACATTGATGTGAAATGTATATCTTGAAGTTATGAATATATGAAAATCATATATGTGAACTGCAGAGTGAAGAATCGTGTGAAGGAAGATCATCACAGTTATATATTGCGATGATCTTCCTGTCAGTTGGGGTTTTTAACCCTGTTATGTTCCATTTGGATATTATTTGTTTCTAATTATTTGAGTGGAGTGCCAGTAAACTAGTTACCGGTAGCTAATTAAGCTAACTACACTTACCACTACAAACAAACCTTTAACTTTTTTTAAGTAATGGTGAAGAAAAGTCATGTAGTTCTAGTTTTTTATTGCAGTCTCAAAGTGTGACAGGCTCAAATGAAAACTACTCAGAGGTCATTACATCATGCACTGCTTATTATACTGTACAATGTACTATATTATTTTAATACTGGACCAAATCCCATGATGTAAGCTCTCAAATAAAAGCTACTGACCAGTATTTTACTGAACGTGGCACTGGTTATTATATACTGTACAAATTTGAAAATAGTTTTTACTTATGGGTCTGTGTACAAAAACCTAAAGTGAGTGTGGCTTTTTAATTAAAAACTCAGTACTGACCAGTACTTTACTGTTAGTAGTATGTTCGAATCCCGTTGAAGCCCTGATTTTTTTTTTCTTTCAGGCTTCTTCTTTCCAATTGCTTAAATTGGAAAATTTACTGCGATGATCATTCTCTACTTTCATCTACAACCGCAGTTCAAATTTGAATTACTTCATATACTTCACATCATTTCACTCCTCAGGGGAGACATAAACTCAATAAATTGACCTCGCTCCCAATGTGTGGCTTCATAGCTCAGTTGGTAGAGCAACACACCGGCAACGCGGAGCTCATGGGTTCGAATCCCGTTGAAGCCCTGATTTTTTTCAGGCTTCTTCTTTCCAGTTGCTTAAATTGGAAAATTTACTGCGATGATCATTCTCTACTTTCATCTACAACCGCAGTTCAAATTTGAATTATTTCATATACTTCACATCATTTCACTGACCTCACGGGAGACATGAACTCAATAAATTGACCTCGCTCCCAATTTGTGGCTTCATAGCTCAGTTGGTAGAGCAACGCACCGGCAATGCGGAGGTCATGGGTTCGAATCCCGTTGAAGCCCTGATTTTTTTCAGGCTTCTTCTTTCCAATTGCTTAAATTGGAAAAATTACTGCGATCATTCTCTACTTTCATCTTTTTGTAAGTAGTATGTTAGATAATGCTGCACATGCTGATATTTGAGTCTATAGATAAGATCCCATGGTGTCACTATTTAAATGAAAGCTATAAAAAAAAATTATATGTGCTAGCTTTCCTCTTGTAGTCTTCTTTGCCTAGAATTTTTCATTAGGTTACCACACTGAGAGTGAACTACATATACAGGGTTACTGTAAGTTTGAAAAGACTCTTGAAACATATAACCAATAAAATTGATGGCAATTGCACCCGGGGGAGGGGGGGTACTGCCATATATGGGCTATATAGGTATGTGCCACTGTGAAGGGTATGGTTTTCAAGCAGTTTACTCTAAGATAGGCAATATTATAAACTCTAGAATAGGGCATCATTTTTCAGGAAACTGATCAGTTGGTTGCAGATTTTGTCTACACTAGGGATTATGGTATAAGGTTTTGTTTTGGCTAGACTGTGCTAGTGATCTCAGTAGTTTCTGGAAAACAGCTACTCTAGGATAGGGGGGGTTTGGGGAGTTTACTCTAGTATAGGGTAGCAAAATTCAGCTGAACTAGCTCTGGTATAGGTTTAGGAATCAAGAGTCCTAGCGGCACATCCCCACCCAGAAATTCCTAAAGTACCCCCCCAGGTAATTGCTACAGCAAATAAAGTGAGCTCAAGTTTTGCTTACATGTATCAATAGCTCCAAGGCCTATCCCCAACAGTGCTGACACAATAATTAAACCAACAAGAGATGTAGCATATGGCAAAACTATCATCATGGCAGTGCTCCAAACACAGGAAAGTGCTAAGACTCCATGGCCATTATACTTATCATACAACCAGCCGCCCATAATGCTTCCCACGAGGTAACCAACTGAGCGTGACGTAAACACATATGACATATTCTCTAGTTTGGTACTTGTGTGGCAGGCCAATTCTATTAGGGTAGGTCCAAAGATGGCCACACATTTCCCCTGTAAATAAACAAATTAATTAAAAGCAAATAAGATGCAGAGCTTTAAATGTCACCTTAAATAACAGCTAAAGATCTTATCAAACTTGAGAGATGTTTAGTTTAGACTTTGCTGAAAAAATTCGAGGGAGTGCAGCAAAGAGTTCAAGACTCTGAGACAGAATTGAAGGAAAAAGGAAAATATGAGACTTCAAGACTCATAACAATTGCTTTGGAGATTGGATCAAAATTTCCCGATGGTGAGACTCATAATTTTCAAGATTAACCATTCTTTCATAGCAAAATTAGATGTTTAATGAAGAGGCTTTTCACTTTGATAAGCAAAAAAATTTTATTGTTTCACACATTAGCTTCACGTTTGAATTTCTAAATCTCCTTTGGTGGATAGATCTCATGCAATAATTTTCATTTTTTTCAACTCAATCTTGGCCAGTGGCCACCTGCCTTGACCCTTGCACCAGACATAATTTTTAACATCCAGAGACAAGTAAAGAAGTTGACAGGATTGTTATAACTGATACAGTGATCATTAGAGACCCAGGAGTAGTTAGTCGAGTCACCAGATATAGGGAATATATATAACTACACTCAACCCAACTAACTGCCCCAAAGTGTTTGATGGTTTTTTGATGACATTTATATGCCTGTAACTTATATTAATCAACAACAACAACGACAAGTTTATTAAGTATTACAATTTTAATGTACAGGTGTTACCGATTAAAATAACAATAAACAGCTAAATTTTAGCAAATGAAGATATAACGGAGTGGTATAATTAAATTATTATTACGTTTCTTTTGTCTTTCAAATGCTTGAAAAACGGTTAGCCTGTTAGCCAGTTAGCCTGCTGATATGTGAATTAGCATTGTTGAAACGAAAACATACTTTATTGTGTGTTCTGATCCCAACATTGATTAGGGTTTTCGAGCAAGTTTTTCTCCCATTTAATTGTAAAACTATACACCAAAGTACACCCAACTTTTGCTGGCTAATTTTTATATTTTGGTGTTAAAGAGAGGTAGATAATTTCTTCTTCGCTTCTAAGCTACATGGGAAAACAGCCACTGGCAAATTACAGTCCCCTCCAGTTCGATGGAATTATTAAGTCCTCACTAAAAGGAAATTATACCCTACCAGCAGAGGTAAATTCTATCTGGCATGGCTTTAAGCATTTGCGAAGTTGTTTCCATGGCCTGTCTTGCGTAGTTGGTTTGTTTAAATGCTAAAAGGCATGCCAAAAAGAAAACTCTACTGGTAGAGAAAAATTATTGTAATGTAAAACAGCTGTAGAGTGCCAAAGGATCTAAAAGATCTACAAGATCAACAGGATCTACTATACTTCCGTAACAGGGCAATTCCATTATTTTCATATACAAACCCATCCCACCTCCAATTAATGAAGTATACTTTCAATTGTCCTCACCCCTTGGAAAAAACCTCATTTTCCCCCAAAGCTGAAAAACGCTCAGGAAAATGCACTGATGAACGTACCTCCCCTCAGAAAATGTCCTTTGCAAAAATTTCGTCAACGGGGGAGGTCATGGGGGGTGGGGGATGGGTTGTATATTAAATGAAATAGACCAAAGGACATTCACACTCCTGTTGGCCTCTAGTGTAGCTAAATTTGGGGACACGCACAATTTCGGAACATAATTTCAGAGGAGACGATCAATAACTCACCAAGCCAAAAAAACAAACAAAGAGGCAAACTGTCCTCGCTGCCCGCACTGACGAAGCAGAAAACCTTGCAGTCGCTCTTGGTGCATCTTCGTTAGTAAAAGAGATGGCAGCTGAACCGTCTGTATTTCTTGAAAGCTGCACATCATTAGCTTTCGAATTTTCGATACACTCAACCAATTCATCATTTTTGTCTTCCCAAGTGTTAACCATCTCCGCCTTCTCCGCCTTAATAATTTCGTCCGCAGCTAACAATCACAGAAAGATTCTGGGTTACCGGCAAGACGTGGCACCATACAAAGCGTGCCCCTCGCGAGTACCTTAAGGCGGGGCGTTGAAAAGGGGGAAATTCGTCAAAGGAAAAAGGAGATAGGTCCTCTTATATCTATAAATAAGTATTTCTCTAAATTAAATACTTTCTCATGTTATAAAATCCTTTCGATGTTTACGTTTTAGGGACAAAATGCGAGCAATTTTTTTGGGGATCTCTAGCCTCCCCTCCCCTGTTTTCAGATAGATCATGAAAACCTCGTTCCCAGGGTTTCTCTTCATCCTGACCAAGGGCCATTTTTGAAGTCTTTTTTTATTTCACTTTTATTTTTATTATTCTTTAATCTCGACTAGTGACCAGTACACTTCTAGTAGTTTGTAGTTTGACCTCTTCGTTTATTTCCGACGCTTTTCGTCTTGACAGGGAATCCAAAGGGTTTCAGCGAACTCACGTGCCTATGTTAATCCACAGGTAACCCAAGCTACTTTGAAGCCGTAACATTGCGTAACAACTTTCGCCGACAAATGTAAGAGCTGTAGTTTGGGAAATGTCACGATCGTACACAACACAGAGCTCTCAAGTCTCACGCATTGAGCGTGAGACTCACGCAAACAAATTCAATCTTACGCTCTCACGCTGAAACTATCATTTCTCACGCATTTGAGATTCCTTGCTCCTTTAGTGAAGTAGGTTCCTTTATAATAAACTATATTTTATGATATAATTTAAGTCCTTGTTTGGCTTGTACTCTCATTTCTGCTCAGAATGAAGGAAAACACGTCTTAGCTACTTCCATTTTTCCCCCTAGTGGCGTGACACCTGTGGTGTCACAAGCAACGGCTCTCACTCTTTGCCAACAAATCAACTTGAGAGCTCTGACAACAGTTCTAAATGAGAACGACTTACTTCGTCTATACTTATGTTTCCGTGGCGTTTTGGGCCGTTGCAGATGTGATTCTAGCAAGTTTCACGTTCATATGGTTTTAAACAGTTTCCTAATTACCAACAGTTTCCTCTCCAACTCATCGACTCTCCATATATTGCGGAATGATACTTCCCATGGAAGTGACCAATGACTGAAACATGCTGTCAACGGATGTTACAAGATATCCCTTAGTATGCGGCTTAATATTGTGTTCATATACATTTTAGAGGCCATGCGATTTGCTTTTAATATTACATACTGTCTTATCCTGTCCAGTTCATTCCCTGAGGTATACTGACGAAAACGCGTCGGAAACATTAAACAAAAGGGGTTACAACCACTATAAGGCCCGGTTCAAACGTCGAATTTCACATGTGCCGAACTTAACGCGAGAGTTAAATGCATGTGAAGTGCGACGTTTGAATCAATTAAATTCGACTGATTAAATTAAATGCGACGTTTGCCGTATCTGCGACTGAAACAGTCGAAGATTCGACTTAGGTTCGACTTTTGATTCAAACGTCGCATTTCACATGTGCCGAACTTAATGCATGAATGTTAGTAAATTATTTTTATATTACTGGGAATATTGACAGCGAACAGAGTTAAATTCGACAGAGTTCAGAGAGTTAAATTCGACGTTTGAATCAAATGCCGTATTTAACTATATTTTAGTCGACTATAATAGGAATTAAGTTCGGCACATGTGAAATTCGACTTTGAACTGGGCCTAAGTTTTCCTTTATGCTACTCAAAAGCCTTTAAAATGTGTGCTTTTCGGGCTTCTCTTTTTTATGCATCTCACTCCACGGTATAATCACAGCTGTCCTTGGTTGCGACTGGCCAGGCGCGAATCCACACAGGTTTCCACCGTTTTACGGAAATCGGTCAGATTTCTCATGAAGAAAAAACATTCTAAGTTGCCTGAATGACTCAGAAACCCAGTATTTATCCTAGGTCCGCGCCTGCAAAAAAAATCACGCCGGTAAAACCATGGAAAGTGTGGTCTATTGCTCAAATAATTTATTTCTTAAATGATCATTTCTTTGTCATATTCATCAAGTGATTCGTCATTATTGATCTACCCTGGGTACAAAAGGTATTTTTTTGTTTCGTAATTCTTAATAGTTCGCCGCGAATTTTTACCAAACCGTGCGCACAGTTTTTGTTTTTATTATCCTAGGTATTTTGAGAACGAACGCGGAAGTCAGGGTATTATATATTGTTCTTGTTGAAACGTTGAAAACGATGAAATAAATTCAGTAAAACATTGGACTTCAAATAAACGAAATTAAGAAATGAAAGCTTGAAAAAAAATTATATTACTTATTTTCATAAAAAATAATAATATTCATTTGTTTCTTAAATGGCCATTTCTTTGTCACATTCACTGCACCGTTGTTCTTGTCAGTCAAGCGTTGAAGAACTTCATCTGGTTGACCATCCCTTAGCCCTTCCCTTTTGCTCTTGCTTGGCTGATACAGCATTTCAGCAAAAGTTCCTTTTCTCTTAAAGTATCGAGCAGCCGCCAAGATTGATAAAAACACCACAATCATCAAGACACTGATTACTAAAGCACAGATCATTAATGAGCATGGTCCCACTGTGTCCCCTATGGTGCTTCCCACAGATAGTGGAATCAACATTCCACCTGTGCTTGATGTGACTAGAAAAAGAGATGCTGTTCTTCCTGATACAGTCACAAAATTCTCTGCCCAGCTTATGCCAGCTGGAAAGACTGAGGATGTTGAGATGCCAAAAATAACCGTTCCCACCCACAATTTTGTTGAGTCTGCAGCACTGCAATCACCATCTTTGATCTGTGAAATTAGTACAGCTGATCCCAACAGACAGCCAGCCAAATCTAAACACAGCATCTTGGATGGTGGAAGGTATTTTGAGATGGGTACTGCTGCTAGTCGTGCAAACGAGAAGCTTCCCCATAAGCCAGAATTTAAAAGTGCTGCCCCATCCTTTCTCATTTTTAAACTACTTGTCCTACCAAATACGAAAATATATCCTCCATAGGCATCTTCTAAACCCACATAAAGCAAAAGGAACACAGAGAAAAGGGACAAAAAGGTGACTCTGTACATCAAGCTACCCTGTTTGGGTTTTGGAGCATCCTCATTGTTGGTTTTTCTGTCCTGTAAGCTGCACGATTTGATGAAAACAAATACTAAGAATCCAATACCAGTAATTGCAAGAGGAAAAGCACAGATCCAGAAGACCCATTTAATAGAAAAAGTATTTCCACTGGAATTGCTAAAGCACAAGTTATTTGAACTGTCTCCTATGCTATTATTACTGGCACATTGACTGCTGTTGGTATTGACACAGTTATTTGTAGCAACAATGTTCTCTTGAAAGAATGGTTTAGCTATGAGTGGAGCTGTGAAACTACCAAGTGCAAACAAAAAGTGAAGAGCTTGCATGTACGGTGGTGATTTCTCTCCCCAAACATTTAGCAAAAGTACATTTCCACCTGCAATAAAAAAAAGAAATAAAAATGTTATAATATCGAGAACATAAATACTGGTAGTACAGAACAGGCATGGGACCATGCATTGTCGAAAGCTATTTGTTTCCAGTTAGACAAAAATACAGGTAGCTTTCAACCACTTTTTGGAAACAGCATGCAAACATCTTGTTGTCCTTGTGCAGACACTAATGATATGCAATGCACATCTTGAAGTTATGAATATATGAAAATCATATATGTGAACTGCGGAGTGAAGAATTATGTGAAGGAAGATCATCACAGTTGCGAAAAGAAAGCCTTCAGGCTTTCTTTTGCAATGATCTTCCTTCACATAATGTATATCTGACAAATTCAGGATCTCATCTGAATCAACATTTATCCAAGGTTTGAAAGCCCTGCACGTACTCACTAATACATAAGTCAGTTGTACAAACAACTTTATTTTTAGCTGTGATAACCAATTTGAGCCACCAGCTTCTAGTAAGGGAAAATAAAATTTTATGAAGTCACCACCTATATGATATATGTCCTGTGGAGAGGAGACATAATGGCTAAGTATAGTCAGTGTGATGGAAAAAATAATCCAAATAGAACATAAGAGGATTAAAAATCCCAACTAGCAGGAGGAAACCATTTGGTTATTTACAAGCATCAGGCCGAGAATTTGAACTCAGGACAACCAAGAACAAATCCAGCATTGAAGTGGCCAGAGTGGGACTCAATTAAATCCAGGAGCACTGGATCTTGAGAGTCTGCCTGGGCCACTGACCAGTATTTTATGGAACATATGGCACTGCGGTTAGTACTTTACAACATGGTTTTTACTTATGAGTCTGTGTACAAGAACCTAAACTGAGTATGGCTTTCCAATTAAAAGCTCAGTACTGACCAGTATTTTACTGTTAATAGTACTTTACAATCCTGCTGCACAAGTTGATTTTTGAGTCTGTGGATTTAAAAAACTGATAGTGTCACCATTTAAATGAAAGCTATAAAAAACTTAGATGTGCTTTTCTCTTGCAGTCTTCTTTGGCTAGAACTTTCATTAGGTTACCACACTGAGAGTGAACTACATTTACAGGGTTACTGTAAGCTTAAACAGACTATTGAAACATATAAACCTAATAAAATTGATGGTAAATTATTAATACAGCAAATAAAGTGTGTTCAAGTTTTGCTTACATGTATCAATCGCTCCAAGGCCTATCCCCAACGGTGCTGATACAATAATTAAACCAACCAGAGATGTAGCATATGGCCAAACTATCATCATGGCAGTGCTCCAAACACAAGAAAGTGCTAAGACTCCATGGCCATTATACTTATCATACAACCAGCCACCAATAATGCTTCCCACAAGGTAACCAACTGCACGTGACGTAAACACATATGACATACTCTCTAGTTTGGTACTTGTGTGGCAGGCCAATTCTATCAGGGTAGGTCCAAAGATGGCCATGCATTCACCCTGTAAATAAATAAATTAAAACAAATAAGATGCAGAGCTTTAAATACCACGGTCCTTAAATAACAGCTAAAGATCTTATCAAACTTGAGAGATGTTTATTTTAGACTTTGCTGAAAAATTCAAGCGAGTGCAGCAAGAGTTCAAGACTCTGAGACAGAATTGAAGGAAAAAGGAAAACATGAGACTTCAAGACTCATAACAATTGCTTTGGAGATTGGATCAAAATTTCCCCGAGAATCATAATTTTCAAGGTTAACCATTCTTTCATAGCAAAATTAGATGTTCAAAGAAGAGGCTTTTCAATTTGATAATCAAAAGAATTTTATCATTTCACATATCAGCTTCACGTTTGAATTTCTAAATCTCCTTTGGTGGATAGATCTCGTGCAATAATTTTCATTTTTTTCAATCTTGGCCAGCTACCTTTAACCTTGCACCAGACGTAATTTTTAACATCCAGAGACAAGTAAAGAAGTTGACAGGACTGTTATACAGTGATCATTAGAGACCCAATTGCAAGAGCAGTTAGTCGAGTCGGTAGATATAAGGGATTTAACTACACTCAACCCAACTGACTACCCCAAAGTCTTTGATGGTTTTTTGATGACATTTATATGCCTGTAACTTAATTATATTAATCAACAACAACAACGACAACAAGTTTATTCAGTATTACCAATTTAATGTCCAGGTGTTACCGATTGAAATAACAATAAACAGCTATAAATTTAAGGAAATGAAGATAGATAATGGAATGGTATATTAATTATTATTATTATGTTTCTTTTGTCTTTCAAATGCTTGAAAAACGGTTAGCCTGTTAGCCAGCTGGCGAGTTAGCCTGCTGATATGTGAATCAGCCTTGTTGAAACGAATACAGACTTTATTGTATGTTCTGATCCCGACATTGGTTAGGGTTTTCAAGCAGGTTTTTCCCCATTCAATTGTAAAAAAATACACCAAAGTACAACCACCTTTTGCTAGCTAATTTTTATATTTTGTTGTTAGAGAGGTAGATAATTTGTTCTTCGCTACTAAGCTACAGGGACAAACAGCCACTGGCAAATTACAGTCCCCTCCAATTCGATAGAATTATCAAGTCCTCACTAAAAGGAAATTGTACCCTATATCTAACCAGCAGTCAGGTTTCTATCTGGCATGGCTTTAAGCATTTGTGAAGTTGTTTGCATGGCCTGTCTTGCGTAGTTGGTTTGTTTAAATGCTAAAAGGCATGCCAAAAAGAAAACTCTACTGTTAGAGAAAAATTATTGTAATGTAAAACAGCTGTAGAGTGCCAAAGGATCTACAAGATCTACAAGATCAACAGGATCTACTATACTTCCTACAGGGCAATATTCCATTTCATATACAAACCCCTCCCACCTCCCATTACTGAAGTATACTTTGAATTGTCCTCACCCCTTGGAAAAAACGCTCAGGAAAATGCACTGATGAACATACCTCCCCTCAGAAAATGTGCCTTATAAAAATTTCGTCAACGGGGGAGGTCATGGGGGTTGGGGGATGGGTTGTGTATTAAATGAAATAGACCAAAGGACATTCACACTCCTGTTGGCCTCTAGTGTAGCTAAATTTGGGGACACGCACAATTTCGGAACATACTTTCAGAGGAGACGATCAATAACTCACCAAGCCAAAAAAACAAACAAAGAGGCAAACTGTCCTCGCTGCCCGCACTGACGAAGCAGAAAACCTTGCAGTCGCTCTTGGTGCATCTTCGTTTGTAAAAGAGATGGGAGCTGAACCGTCTGTATTTCTTGAAAGCTGCACATCATTAGCTTTCGAGTTTTCGATACACTCCTGCAATTCATCATTTTTGTCGTCCCAAGTGTTAACCATCTCCGCCTTGATAACTTCGTCCGCAGCTAACGATCACATAAAGATTCTGAGTTACCGCCAAGACGTGGCACGATACAAAGCGTGTCCCTCGCGAGTACGTTAAGGCGTGGCGTTGAAAAGAGGGAAATTCGTCAAAGGAAAAAGGAGATAGGTCCTCTTATATCTATGCATAAGTATTTCTCTAAATTAAATACTTTCTCATGTTATAAAATCCTTTCGATTTTTACGTTTTAGGGACAAAATGGGAGCAATTTTGGGATCTCTATCCTCCCCTCCCCTGTTTTCAGATAGATCATGAAAACCTCGTTCCCAGGGTCTCTCTTCATCCTGACCCAGGGCCATTTTTGAAGTCTTTTTTTATGTCACTTTTATTTTTATTATTCTTTAATCACGACTAGTGACCAGTACACTTCTAGTAGTTTGTAGTTTGACCTCTTCGTTTATTTCCGACGCTTTTCGTCTTGACAGGGTAGTCCAAAGGGTTTCAGCACACTCACGTGCCTAAGTTAAACCACAGCAACCCAAGCTGTTGAGCTGTATTGGAAGCCGTAACATTGCGTAACAACTTTTGCTGAGAAATGGAAGAGTTTGTTTGGGACATGTCACGATCGTACACAACAGTTCGAAAAATGTGAAAGGACTTTAATGAAAAACTACTTACTTCGTCTATACTTATGTGTCCGTGGCGTTTTGGGCCGTTGCAGATGTGATTCTAGCGAGTTTCACGTTCATATGGTTTTAAAGTTTCCTAATTACCAAGAGTTTCCTCTCCAACTTATCGACTCTCCATATATTGCGGAACGATACTTCCCATGGAAGTGAGCAATGACTGAAACATGCTGTCAACGGAATTGTTACAAGATATCCCTTAGTATGCGGCTTAATATTGTGTTCATATATATTTTAGAGGCCATACGATTTGCTTTTTATATTACATACTGTCTTATCCTGTCCAGTTCATTCCCTGAGGTATACTGACGAAAACGCGTCGGAAACATTAAACAAAAAGGGTTACAACCACTATAAGTTTTCCTTTATGCTACTCAAAAGCCTCTTTAGGAAAATGTGTATTTTTCAGGCTTCTATTTTTTATGCAAAACAAAACCAAAGCAGCAAGGCAGAACACACTCTAACTCCACGGTATAATCACAGCTGTCCTTGGCTGCGACTGGCCAGGTGCGAATCCACACCAGTTTCCACCGTTTTACGGAAATCGGTCAGATTTTTCATGAAGAAAAAACATTCCAAGTTGCAAAGCTTCATTCCAGGTAAATGGAACTGGCTAATATCCTGTCTGAATGACTCAGAAGCCCAGTATTTATCCTAGATCGGCGCCTGCAAGCTGCCCCCCTCCCCCCCTGGACCTGTATAGCCAGACACATTAAGTCCTTGGATGGATTTGTTTTCTTTAGACTTAGAGTTATTTTGATTATAGTGACTTGCAATTGTTTGCCATTTTCATATTCAAGGTCGATTTTTCGGAGACATATCTCATGACAAGTGCTGAATATAGCATTTCGGAGCCTTCAAATTTGAAAATTTTCTTGGGGAGGATACCCCCACACCCCCCTACAAAGTTCATACCTTCAGCACTCACGATAATGCCCCTGCCATTACCAAAAACATAGCTACTGCTCTGTATAGCATAATCAACCTTTTGAACAACTGGGCCTGGTTAAGCAACGGCTGTCTGTGGAACAGCACCAAAATCCTTGTTCTAGGGGTGGCGAATGGTAAAATCCGAGACTCGCCGAGAAGCCAAGATCCTAGTTAGAAATCCGAGCCCGAGACTCTTTGGTAAAAAGTTTCCAGACTCAAAAAAGGGAAAAACAAACCATTCAATTAAATGAGACTTCGAGACTTGTCAAAAACGCTTCCGAGATTTCGAGATCCTGCCAAAAATTTCCGAGACCCACGTTTTTCATGGTACCATTCGCCACCCCTTGTTCTGGGCCCTCAGCAGGTTTTTGAACACGCGACATGATTTTCCTTTAAGAAAGCCATTGTCGATTAGCCAATCAGGTTGAAGGGAAGTGCATTTCCAGTAATTCGTTAAGGCCATTGGGGCTCCAGAACGAGAATAACTATCTGCACTAATGCTTTGCAGATATTATTTATGTCTGCAACATGGGCAACCAATTCCTAAGAATTCCCATAAAGCTGAGGATCTTTTTCAAAAGGGACATTAAGAGTAACAAACATTGGGTCCTATTAAAGAACCAATCCCTTAAGGACTTTTGATAGGTCTGTGGCCCACTAGAACTACTTTTTGTGTTCTAAGCAGGCAAAGGTAAAAAAGAAACCATCTTTTACATCGATAACATGTGACAGCTATAACCACAAGTACCCCACTTAGGTTAAAATACAAGCATTGGCATAGTTGCACAATCACAGGTAGCCCAAGCTCGAAATATGAGCATTAGCATTGTTGCATAACATTCAAACCTGTGAAAATGAAAGGATTTTAATAAAAACCGGCTTTGCCTTTACCTTACTTAAACTGTGTTACATCTCTCCTGTGCAGTCCATGGGCAGATTTATTGCCCTTTTATGCGTTGTAATATATAAAGGAAGAGAAAACCCTGTTACATTACAACCTATAAAACAGCCATAAATCAGCCCATGGACCACACAGGAGAGATGAAACATGCATTTTAAGTAAGGTTATAAGCTGTTTTTTATTGACATCCTTTCATTTTTGTAGGTTACAGAAAAGATAGGGTTTTTTTCCCATAAAAACCTTATATTTTGAATGTTATGCAAAAATGCTGATGCTCATATTTCAAGCTTGGGCTTAACCTGTGTAATAACTATTAGTAAATCCAACTAGTGGTCTATCATCAATGCTGCGTTCTGATTGGTTGAGCTACTGCTAGGCTATATGTTATAGCCCACTAGTAGCGAAAAGCGCGAGCTTTTTGGCGACAAAAAAGGATTAAAGTCTAGCTTTAACTGGCTAAAGTTCTTTTATTCTTGATATTTTTCACCAACTAGTTGGATTTTACTAAAACAATTATTCCTCGAGCCCGAATGGGCTCTGAGTCAATAGCCCACGTGTACGTGTATTTTTTGGTTCCAAACGAGGCAAATGTAGGTGACAAGTCGTTTCCTTCTGCGTTTGCTGAGGAAAAACTTGCCTCTCCACCATGTTCGGTCAAAGAATTCTCACCGGAAGTGGCTTGAAAAACTTGGTGCACCTCTTTGAAAAAGGGGTAAGGAATTTCTAAAGTGAACAAAATCCTCCTCTCTTTTTCCTTCGCTTCATAACATTTTTCTGGTCCAGTGGCAATGATTGCCTCCTTGAAACGAGCGCAACATTGACTAAAAGCATCCGACATCTTTTTGAATTTGCAGGGAGACTATATGTTGGCTTAACATGAAAGTGTTCAAGTCTCCCTATTTCGGAGACGTTGTGATAACTTTTTTACTATATTTTCAATAATTAACAATTATTGGACGAGCTTGATCTGCGAGATACTGACATATCATGCTATTTTGCGATAACCGAGTTCAATAATTGTTTTATCATTCGATCACCGAGTTTATTTTTTAAGGAATATCTTCGGGAAGCGGAGCGATCTGCCATTTTCACGCAAGAGAGATCGGAAGAAGGAGAAAAGCGTGATTTCATTTACGCATAAGCAGGATATTATTTGCAGCCAAACACAGTTGGTCGACATTGCGCATGAGCAGGCAATTATTTGTAAACATTTATTTGTAGGTCAAGTGGTGGGCTTTCGGCCATTGAAGAATATTTCTGATTAGTATTTACCAAATCAGTGAATAGCAATTTTCGCGCGTTTTGATTGGCTCCCGTAAATCGGAATATCTTTGGCTATTCACTGTAGTGCGACCGGAGCCAAGATGGCGTCTCGTTTCGAGAGATTTATTTGAGCAAGAGCCATGGCTCTTGATTTGAGCGATAAATGAAGCAGTCGTGCAAAAAAATACCAAGAAAGATTTGCAACAAAATTATAAAAAATGATCCCAGGAAGCTGTCAATTGAAATCCAACTGATTTGGCAAATACTGAAACAACTATCCCCCTCTGCCGGGTCGGTTCATATAGCGCTAGATATATACCTCGACGCCTCGCGTCGCGGTATATCCACTTTCACCTCCCCTTCGGGGGATAATTGTATAATATTTGTCCTTTTCTGATTGGCTTAAATCCCGTTTCATCAGTCAACAGATACTGAGAAAAACAAAATATAAGGAATACCTCCTGAACATTATGTAGGGCAGGCAGGACGCGGCTCTTTGTGCAAGTTAAATCAAACATTCAAATGTGCCATGTTGAATTTTAAACTAAGAGCACTGTAAGTTTAGCTCGACAATGTAACGCTGGAGTATATTTGAAAACTGAACACTGTGTTTGGCTTAAAGTTGCTTCTATCTTTCTTCCTTGGACGTCTTTAAAAAAAACAATGCCAGTAGTAAAAAATCTTAACCAGGTGAGTTTAATTGTTAACATTTATATTGTCGAAGGATTCGATCTTCCGCTCTATTTGGCAAAACGTCTCGAATCCCTGCCAGCTTGAATTTCTTTTTCCGTACAGTAAGTTATAAACCGCAAGGTTATCCAATCGCAGAGCGAAAACAGACTTAGCCGGCATATCATAATGGACTTCATGTAACTGAAGTTGCTACTTCCGGAATGTTTTTGGAGGGTTTTTGCAACTCATGTCTTTAAACTAATGTCCCTTTTACATCCTCCAAACCGCTAAACTGAGGCAGGTAGACTTTCTCGATTTTTGAAAGACAGGAAAGGATATGTATAAGGGTAAAACACGACGCCTTTTTTTTTTTCAATCTGTGATTTGTATGAAGTAATGCCATTTTTCTTATCCTTTTATTCTGTCGGCTGATTTGGATGTACTTTTAGGTCGTTCTCCCGGCACCACGTCAAATTTTATAGCTTTATGTTTGTGCACAAGATTTCCACCCCGGTGGTTTGTGTAAATGGCAGACTGGCACCCAGTCACTATTTAAGTGTTTTTTGGGGGTGAGAGAAGATTGGGGATTAGATTGAGGCGCGCGTGGGGTCTCATAATCTTCTCTCATCCCAAAAAAACACTTAGTAGCGACTGGGTGCGAGTCTGTGTAGATGGTAAGCGCGCCTGGGCTGTATGTCTTTTGAAAACTGGACAATGTGTCTGGCTTGAAATCACTTCCATCTTCCTATCGTTGGTCTGTCACGGGACGTATCTCGCCCGGATTTATGAAAAATATCATAAGTTAATGGAAGCTCCATATATCTTTTAGTGATCTATGAAATGAAATCGATCTTTAACCTGATTTAGCTAAAGTATCCTTTAAGAGTGTGTCCATGAGAAAACCAGGCAGAACCAGGCAGGGGGTGATAATGCTCAAATCACCGATTTCGCTCAAACTCGGCACAAATGTTAGGTACCAGGAGTTAACTTATGTGACAGAATTTCAGGTCAAAATATTAAATTCCCTGGGAGATCCGGGCATCCCCTGTAAAAATCGCCATTTTGCCCGTTTTATGCATAATTAATTAGCTAACTTTACGATGCCAGTGCAACAAACAGAAAAGCCACCTGGAACTTAAATGCCCTGAGAGATGATCTGAGTTCATAAGACTTTAAGCACAATAAACTTTTTAAAGTCGCCGATTCGATTTCCCCCCTCTTAGTCCCCTTAAGTTGGGTCATCATTTCCAAGTTTTGAGTAAGTCGTAAAATTAGGGTATTTTATTCCCCAATATCTCTGATGAGCAACAGCTTATCTTTATAACTTTTGCATGAGTAGTTAAAGCCATCACTTAAGTTCAGGAAAAGATCATAAAAAGTTTGGGCAATTCACTTTCTTCCATGTGTTGACATAAACTGTTCATGTGACTGAACGACTTTTGCATATTTCATCAAAATTCAGGCCCTCACAATATTCGTGTGTTTGTCTCTGAATGAGGAGAAATCGAACAAAAAACTCATCAGACAATGATTTAATATTAATAAGGGTAAAATTGTTCAAATTATTGTGCAAGAAACTCTAACGATGGTTTTTGATAGCTATATACGCGATCTTTTCAAGGAAAAACAACATACAAAGATTTAATTCACAGTTTTACTTACTTTAATAATTTCGCCCTAAAAACAATATAAACGGTCAATAAAATCCATATACGTATCTCTTGGATGTCTCAACTGCTAATTTGTGCCCGCCTGGATTGTTCCCCATGCCACCTTCGATGCCCAGTTCAGCGTAGTTCAGCGTCGTGACTCGCTGTAGGACTAAAATTCCTTAGCCATCAGTTTACGCCCAAAAATCCAAATCAAGTTGTTTTAGGAGAAAAGAACACGAAAAGTAGAAAGCCGATTTGTAATCCATGGAAAGAATTATTTCTGCCACTGTTGTAGCTCAATTCACATGTTACAAATAACAACGAAACGTCCGCCATCTTTGACATTAACTGGAGCCCGCATTTTTAAGCAGCGGTTCGCCACAATCTGGAAACATCGTATCGGGAGTCAGGAGCCAGGAGCCAGGAGCCAGGAGCCAGAGTCAGTTGAACAAAATATGAAAAATATGACTTTCCGACATTCTCTGAGATAATTTTATTGTTGTTGTATGCTAATAAAAATTTTAGAATTCCAAATCTATTTGGAGCTCTATTCAGATTGTGATTATAAATGATCCCATTTCTTTTCAAACTCGGGGATAGAAGTCGCTTTTCTTTCGTGTTTTGGAAAGAAATATTTTTGTCTATTTTAGTTGCACGTCAAATAGCGGCGAAGTGAAGCCGGATCCTGGTGCAGACCAGCTCAAAGGGACAAATAAAGCGTGAGACACGTCCAGATTAGCTTGCGACAATAACTCCATTTTGTTTTCATACTGGAGCCCCCCCTCCCCGGGGGAGTGGCCAAATTGCGTACAAATGTCCTACCCTGCTGGCACCAGATTTGACTGTCATAAACACTGAATTTTTTACCTAGCACGGTCTTTTAGGGGTCTTACAAAGCCTAACTATGGCAGTAGCGTTCCCAAGTAGAATTCAAAATACACCACACTTTCACATTGAGTTAGATCTTTTTCTCAAACAACCTCTTCCATATGTTTAACACCCTTCCCACATTCCCTCAAGACCTACTTAAACTGTGATAATTAGATTTCAAATTTCTCACCCTACCCAGGTAAGGTCAATTTTCTCATGCTAGACATCCTCGGAAGGGCCTTTTTGTGTTCTCTTGGGGCACCAAAACCAGTTTAGTGCCCAGGTTAGTGTGCCGTGCTGAGGCAGGCAGATGTTGAATTATGGACAGACACAACAATTAAGTTACAGACATTTGATGTTCCGGTCCGTGCGTGGTCGGAAGACACCCAGTAAATAATGCCCGTGGGGTTGCTCAAGGAAAATTAGGGTGTTACGAGAGTCGAACTGCAGGAGGTCTCTAACGAGGAAAAGTGCGGAAACATCTACTTTTTGGAGTGAATATACTGATGCAATTTTTAAGTTACAATATACTATAGACAAATCTATTTTGTTTCTAAAGTTCCTCTGATACTCCGAGGAGCGCAGGACATACAGGGAACGCAGGGATCAGACCATTGCATTATTGAAATTAGATAAAGGCATACAATTCAGTTTCTATTTTCAAGTGTAACCGGACGTGTATGTGAAAAAACGGTAACTCTGAAACGGATATATAAGAATGATTCATAACAGTGACAAACAGCGATATGACTGTGGACAATATAAAAAAAACCCACAAGATTCAGAGGCGGATAAGATTTTCTTCCGGGTGTCTGCTTACGAGAGCTTTAAATCAAAGCTAACATCTAATTCACCGGTAAACCCTTTGAGTGTCCGCGGCCGCCTACGGGAATGTAAAAATCCAGAGGTTCTGTCGGAGTTAAAACGGGGTTTGTGATGGCGGTCGTAAGTACAGCTATTCGCTATATACGAGAGTACCCGTTAAGAGAACTTCTATACTGCATGAATCCGGAATTGACAGCTTAAATGAGATGTGAATATTGTGTATTAGTCTGTGTTCAAAATACTGTTCTTAATTTACACCTTCCTTGAATAGCTAAAGAGGTCTAGCCGACTTTTTTTGCAAATGAATGTATTAGTGCCCCCTTTTGGGTCTTTTGTATTCCTCAGAAGTTTAATTTTCCTCAACACTTTTAAACGGTTGTTATTATGTTTTCGCAGTCAATAATTTACCCAGATACAGATACCATCCTGTATAGTCGTAAGACTACGAGGATTAAAATATAAGTAAGTAAGTATACCCAATGGCAAGTCATTAATTGTCGAAAATTGCATGTCACGGACTGACTAAAAAAAGGGCTATTATGGACAATTATTATCATGGTAATTAATGTCAACATCAAATAAACTCAAAATTTCAAGTAACACGACTTTCACAACCTATTTTCAACACACCAGTTATAACAGGATATTGGCGCGTACAAACAATAGATAGTGTATTCCGCATTCCGTAGTCCGGTAGTCCAGCGTAACAGATTCCATCGTTTAGGCAGAGTTTAAAGTCAAAGATGGAGGGTGTTCGAGCAGGTGGTTGTTTTCCATAGATATAGACGGATTATCAGTGATCCTTCTTGTCCTTTGAGAATCATTTTGTTCCCTCTGACTACAACTTATGTCAAAGACTTCTAATGTTCGGTGAAAAGCCGACACTTTTAATTTTGCAATGTTTCAAGACGTTTCATTACCTCGTCACAAAGTAACGCAGATAGAGTAACGCCACAGAGGACCAGACGAAACTGGAGCAGCCAACCTGGACTAAAGCATCTGAGAGACGTGTATGTAACATTTATTCACTATCTTTTATCGTTTTTGGGTCTTGCAGCACCTACAAGTTGGACCGATCGAAGTTTTGAACTAAATCTTTTGCTCCTTGTGTTTACTCAAGCGTTCCATAAAATACCCATCAAAACGTCCATAAATAACACAGAAAACATGCCTCAGGTGACACTTTCTAACAATTCCGCCATTAGTATCCATAATGAGGCATCTGATTTGTGACTTCTCGCCAACTTTGTGCTATTTTTGTTTAAAAAAACGAATGTTACGTTTCTTCCAATTTTGGTCAAATGACAAATAATCGTCAAGTCAAATGTACATAATACGTCATTATTGATAAAGTATGAGATTGCCCAAATATTTTAGGATTGATTTGATAACCTTAAAGATGTCTTTCAAAGAATATGTGAGAATTAAGTAGATAGGTTGTTGCTCATGGGAGATGTTAGCGACTAAAATGCCTTAAATTTAGGGTTTAGTCAAAACAGTGAGAAGATGACCTTACTTTAGGCTAAATAATAGGAAGAGATCGAATTAGAGAGTAAAAATAA
>JBBMOI010000006.1:7755000-7935000 GCA_038088405.1 Porites divaricata
GGCGTGGACGGGTAACGAAACGTATGAAGGGTAACCATTGCCGCCTCCAGTGTTAACGATGCAATGAGTATTCTTGTGTTCACTGTTCTAGTTGTTAAGCCGGACTAATAATTATATAGCAGGTATACATAGTTTTGAGTATGGACGATTTAAACGTATATTTCTCCAAAACCACTTCAGTGAAAAGACTGTGCCTATTAGTACATCGGGATTGGATCAAGGGGTGCATATTTCGAGACCGAAGGGAAAGAAAAATGACTCAAACATATGGCAATGGAGACGATGTTTGGTGATTTTTAAATAGCAGAAAGAAGTTCTTGAAGCCATTTTATCACGCGAAACTAATTGGGTATTTATGGTGACATGTTATTTCTGCGAGCTTCAGGGGGAGAATGGTATAGACAATTAGTCGTTATCTCAAATAACAACACAGAGGTGTCAGATAAAAACGGAACCCTTTTCTTCTTTTTCTATGATCTTAAAGGTTCTATCTACAAAAATGAGCTAACTATGTACAGAAATACATTATTAAACAAGATCATTCGTTTGAACGCGCGATCTATCTTTTAAGCGCAAAATCTCAACGATTCACCACTGTGTCCTACCGTAAAGTAATTATAGAACTATAGACTTTTTAAGAACTATCGGTTCACCATGGTGAACCGCTTAAATAGCATTATTGAATTTGTTCATGAAGAAAACTTTCCCTTATGTGTATGATCTATGATCTTTTCTATCATTTCAAACACTTGTAGATGCAGTAGCTTTTGTTTTTAAGGGCTAAAAAGACAAAGAATTTCCCGAACACCATGGTGAATCGTGTTACACTCAAGCCGCAGCAAATAATGTCAACAACCTCGGCAATATTTACATAAGATCCTACTAATGTAATTAGTCCTCTTGCGGGAAAAGAAGACAACTAAGACATTTTCTACAAGGAGAAACGGATTTTAGCCATTACTCGGGTATTTGATGGGAGAGACTGAATACCCGTCACCCCACATTCATCATCGGATTCTCCCTTTCACCGACAACTCCTTCTCACACCAAACCGAGTTCATCTTTCCGTGTAAAAATTATCGGCGTGTCTCTCTGCTTAGTATAAAATGTCATGTCGGCTGTGTTTTTTCAGTTTCCCAGCCAAGAAGCATTAACAACTCATGCCGTGGAATGATCTGCTCCTACAACCGAAAATGGTTTTAAAACACTACTTCAGACTGTCTGAATTATGCACTCTATTTTTTACACATATAATTATGTATTTTAAATGCCTTACTTCCATCTGTCATTCTCTCATACCCGAAAAATAATTCATCATACAGGTTTTCTTTTTAATTTTTACTTTATGAACACGTATATTCCATGGACGGTCCAAAAAAATCACCTTAATCTGAACCTGTCGTTATTTCCTCTCCTCCGACTAAATACAATACTCGTCAAAAATCGTTGAAACAGAAGGCATTTGTCTTGAATTTTCTCCGAATTTCATACATTCACTCTTCACACCTTTGTTCTCAATCAAATGCACCCCTCTCCTTCCCCAATGTTGAGCCACGCGTATTTTGGAGCACTGAGATGACTGCAAATCCCAAATCAACATTGGGGAGGGGAAAATCGCACAAGTGTTTCAACATTTGTGACGAGTATTGTAGTTCCAAAGATGGAATCAGGCGATTCTGATAACAGGTCATTGGTTGCCACGAGCGGTACATGCAGTATTTCGGGCTGTTTGGCTGCAGAAATCACTCGGCCGCCATGTTCGACAAAATCTTGGCGACTCACACTCAGCGATGTTTTTGAAGTCCAAACTTTGTTTGAACCTTCAACACCCCTGAAAAACACTTCACGAGAAAACACTGGACATAATACTTGAATGCTTTGTCTAATAATACGCAGAAAATATCACGAAAACATAGCAAATCTTATCTTTTGTCGACAAGACGTAGAGCATTCACCATTCACGGTAGGGAACAGGGGAGAAATGCGAAGTTGCGAAACGTTCACAGTCGATATTTTTACGGAAAGAGATCGCACTTTTACGGTAAGTGGTCGGTGAATCCGCTTGTTACTCTAGTATTTATGTATTTGACACAAAAAGACGTACTACCAGATTCAAAGAAAGAAAAGCTCTAAACAATAAGTTTGTTTGTGTTTTTATAACCTGTAAAGTCCATCGAAATTGGATGCTTATCAAATTTACTACCGGCATTATCGTGCGCCGGGAAAATCGATCGGGGTCCGAAGGTCTCCGAAAGCCCTCGTAAAATCGACTCTATCCATCAAAACGATAGCATTATAGCTACTCGCGCATGCGCAGTAGCTACAAACATAATCAACAGAGCATTACCATCCTCACCCTTAATACGTAGAAAGGAGTACGTTTTATAAACACACTGAAAAAGAGAAAATAATCCAGTTTATCATGACAGAACAAGACAAGATGTTGTATCGGGAGGGGATGATTTCGGCAAGCGAATATGAGAAAAGGCAGAAAATAATGGCTGAAAACGCGGAGACTCTATTTAAAATGATGAGCTGTTTTTGCTTTGCTGAAGGTTGCTGTGAAGGAAACCCATGCAAACAGAAAGCCTGTGCCGCATCGCTGTCCGGAATGTTTTATGGAGCGATCTTAACAGGACTAGGTGCGACTGAATCATGGCCTTGCTGCCTTGGAACCGGCATAACAGCTATAGTGCTAGGTGCTCTCACTGCAACAGGATTGTGTGTTGATGACTTTGGCTGCCTTGATTCTGCTGAACGGGATTCTAATCCTGTAGAAGTCCCGCCTGGTGTTATCCGTGATCCTCCCGCTGTCATCCACCAGCCTCGGTAAGTCAGCAAGACCGTGACTTGAGAGCAATCGTCTGAGATGGATGCATCGTAGTGAACAGGAAAGCTACTATATAAACTAGCTAAAAGTGTCATTTCTGAGGACGCTGACTGAGTGCAGTGTCATGTTAGATTGTACGGACACTAGAAGTAGCTGGAAACTAGAGTTTTTTCAGAAATGTAAACAATTTTCTTTAAAATCAGTCCAGTTATTAAACTCATACGATCAATTTCGGCCATCTTTTGTTTTTCTCTGCCTCCGATGTTAATGATACATACGTCTGTTTACAGCTGACAAGGGCCTCCTTTCTAAGTGCTACTGCCGTGCTAAGCTGGAGAACGGCTGTTGCCGAAAACAAAACACAATAATAAAGAAACGGTTCAGCAAACTTTTAAATGTATTCTAATGCCTTTGTAATTTATGAATTGAGTTCGGCACGGCGGTAGCACGACGTTTGAAACCAAGTCGAGCTACTGCCGCGTAGCACGGCAAGGCTTGCGGTGCTACACGGCAGTAGCACGACTTGGTTTCAAACGTCGCCCTACTGCCGTGCTAAAGTCGAATTTAATTCGATCAATTGAGTTCAGCACGGCAGTAGCACGACGTTTGAAACGGGCCTAAGTACAATTTTTTCTAAGCAATAAGATGTTAATCTGGCAAAAGTTCGTGCAACCCACTCAACTGTAAAAATGCCATCAAAACACATAATTCAGTACTACATTGCAAATCGCTTTCTGACCTTTACAGGCTTCAAGGCTTTCTAGCTGTATCTCTCGTTTGGTCTTTAATTTCTTCTTTTCAATCCCCTTAAAAACTTACGAATATAAGATATGATTTCTTTAATGTACAAAGGTTTATGAGCGGTTCGACCTTCTTGGGCTTCCACCCGCTACCGGGTTGCGACTTGTGTAAATAGCATAACAACTATAGGAGTTATGCGCATATCCCGTACCCATGAAAACGGAACCTATTTCGAACTTTTTTTCTATACATTTTACACTTACCAGGAAGAAATTTAGTTTCATACAACCACACGGACATTCGAAACGCCTATATCTGTAGCCCCCCCGCCATAATGGCTCCTGCAAATTTCATCTGCGATGAAGTCGTTACTCTGCAAATTTCTTAACCGCACAACAAACCTTCAAAAAAACTTCAGCGAGCGTAAGCGCGTGTCACTGTATCTGGTCCTTATTATTCCTTGTTAGTATACTTTACCGCCTTTTCTTGGATTTAGGCTCCCTGGTTATGCAACATTTTTATGTAATTACTACCTTGAAGGAAGGGAAGGCAATGGGAAACGAAAGATGCCGTGGCGATTGCCTAGATATATCAAAAGCGCTGTTTAATATTTTTCGTATGAAAAAGATTTGACAGTTTCGTAACACAATTGTACCCACAAGTTTTAGTGACAGACAGCCACTTGACCTCTCATTAACCGCCAAAAATTCCAAGAAATGTACGTGACCAACGATTGTAACTTCCGTGAGAACATTCCATTGCAGCTCAGTATTCTGAGATTGCGCTTAAGCGCAAGGAAGAGGAAGTAATCCTTTGCAAATCAGCGCTTTATTATGACCCCGGCAGAACGAGACAGGGAAATGTTGGACATGATTCTGAAGAGTAAATGCTAAAGAAGACAACAAGAAAGGGTGAGAGCACAAATTGAAATGATGTAGAACCGTGAAAATGGGATTTTTTCCCCCCACAATTTCATGCCTGGAATGTTGTTCAGTTGTATTGCTGAAGCTGGGGGTTGTTTCGAAGAAACCTCATGCAAAAAGGAAAGCCTCTGAATCTTGAGTATTGGGAATGGTTTATGGAGGTATCATAACTGGAGTGGGTGCAGCTCAGTCTTGGCCTCTGGTTCTGCCTTGGAATTGGTATATTGGGAATAGCACTAAGTGCCCTCACTGCAACAGGATCGTGTGTTGACTAATGCTGCTGTTCCAACTCTGCTGAACGCCGGGATTCTATATCCTGTAGAAGCTCAGCCTGAAGGTACCCTTGGTTCTCCTGCCACCATCCACCAACCTCATTGAGTCAGCGACGGAGCTTTGACAACAATACGTACACCAGCACGCTTTAACAGATTTTAAAACGGCTTAGCGGTCAGCCGAATGCTTTGCAGTATAGGCAAGCAAGCTTAATGAACTACTTTTTTTCTCAGAAAATAATAACTAGAATTTGGACTGTTTTAGCTTTGTCTGGTCAAGTTTCTCAGATAAACCGACTGGTCGATAAAATACAGCAAAGCAAGAAGAAGCTGATTAATACTCGTTTTGTACTTGTTCACGTCAAAAACTAACGGGAAGTACAAACTCAAACGTTTATACGAACGAAATAGACGCACATGCATTTAGACAATAGCGCCATTTATACGAGGAAAAATAAGACGTGTCTTACAAAAGATGCGTCCTAAGTAAGACGCAAACTTCCCCGTACAAATGGCACATTTCGTCCGAAATTTAGCTAAGACACGTCTTATCTAAGAACAGCCTATAACACCTGTTCTTTGATAAGGCTGCATTCATTATGTATCCTACAGGGGGGGGGAGAGGATTTTAGGGGGGGTTCTCAGATTTTTAGAGCAAAAAAAGGGGGATATGAAAATTGTTTAAATATCTCCTGGGGGGGATGTTTATTTTTCGTAAGATTCTGTCTAGCTTTTGTAATAGTTTTAAAAAGAGAAAAAAGAAATGATAAGCAACGATTGTAAGCAACAAGGGTACCTCTATTATTCTGAGAGACTATAGTACCTATTTTGAAGTTTTTTAAGCAGTGTGCCTGGCCTGTACATGTAGTGTTTCGATACAGTATAGAAAGTAAAACATCTAAAATGGAGCATTTAATGCAACCTCAGTCTAAGCAGTGCAACTTTATTGAATCAATGAATGCAAAAGAAAACAATGTAATTCGACAGTGCACAGTTTTATGAAATTGAACAACAAATGTGCACTTAAATGTTCAATTGGTTTTCAGATAAGGTCACTAAAATTCAAACTAAAAAACTATCCATCCTACCCAGATTTTACTCTCACGATGCATTAGAGCAGCTGAAAACTAATTGTCAAACAAATTTTCGCTTCAAAAGGGTTCTTGGCTTTGTGATAGAGTACGCTTGAATTTCTAAGCTTTTGCGTGACGCGGCATTTACATGACGGCCAAGAGAGCTGTCATGTAGGTTAAAAAATGACTTATTTCAGGAAATTTTGCCATCTAAACAGTTCATGTACTGGAAAAAGTATTATTTTAATCTTTATGAGTTTCTCGAAGAATAAATTCACGCTTTTGTAGCAAAACTCGGTAACAGATGTTTCTGTTGGTTTCCGTCCGCCATGTTGGAGCTCATCCAGGTGAGCACCAGCATGGCGTCTCCATACAAATCTCTATAAATTTGGGTAAAACATTTCTTCGGATATCTCGTATACGAAATACTCCTCTGACCTGAATCTTGGCGAGGGTCTTTCCCTATGTACCTCCTTTCATTTTCCAGCTATTGAATGATTTTGATTTTTATTTTCATCTATTTTGAATGGCGTGACCGTGCTGAAAACCAGCAATGAATTTTCTGTACCAGTTTGAAAGGGTTCCACATGCACCCAGTGCATCCCCTGCTATATCTGCCACTTGTCAAGACAACAAATAATTAAGCCATTAAGGTTAAAAAAGGAAAAGATATGACCATAAAATGTAGAACATTGTCATTTTCACTCATCTTTATCATTATCCTCAACACTGTCAGTCTCATCAGTCACTAACATCATTGTCAATATCATCATTATCAGCAGCCTTGTCACCAGCAACATTTTTATCCTCATCATTATTGTCATCATCATCATTGTCATCATCATTATTGTCATCATCATCAATATTCTCCGCATCATCATCCTCCAGTGCACATGTCGCACTTGAGAGGAATGATGCTGAACGGCCGGAAAACGAGGGTGAAGAGGATGGCAACAGCGGAGATGAATCCGTGGATGAGTGTGATAGTGAGAGTGATGATGATGATGAGGTTGTTAATTTTGTCGACGAGAGTGACAGTGAAACGGAGGTTCCTGTCAATACTCCAAGTAGTACTCGTACACGAGTTGGCAGGCTATCTATACCTAATTCGCGCTACTTAGACTGGCTCGCGTAGGTATGACATAAACAGTCAAAGCTCTCTCGATGTTCTTATTGAACATGTCTCTTGAAATTTCAAACATATATAGTGTACTATTATACAAATATTTATTTTTGATATTTCTTGTGAGGGAGGAGGGGGGGTATTCATTTTTCGGCTGATTGCTTGGGGGGGATTATGAAAATTTGTATGGACCTTGGGGGGGATATAAAAAAACGAGTCGCTGAAAAAAAAAATCCTCTGCCCCCCCCCCCCCCCCCCCCCCCTGTAGCATACATAATGAATGCAGCCTAAGACGCGACATAGCTAAGTCGCGTCTTAATGTGCCGTTTATACGGGATAGTTTGCGTCTTATTTTTCCTCGTATAAATGGCCCTAATATGGTCACTGCCATCTGATGATTTGATTTTGAACAATTACTTCAGGTCTTGCTACAGCGTTTTTCGACGAGGCTGTCCCTGTGAATACGTAGGCACTTAGGTTCAATCATGCTCTTGCAAAGGTGTTTACTGAAAGAGCATGCACGTTCTTTTTGTGAAGTTTTGTAGTTACTGACAAAACAAGTAAATAGGTAGAGTACAACAACAACAACAATTCTTTATTTACACTATCACTAACACCCAGTTTATACTGTTATTAGAATAGAGACCCTATGAAAGAATAGAGGAGCAACGTTGGACTGTGAATAGGTATGGTTCATGCATGTGTGTGCGTTAGTAGGAGCTTCCTGGTTGAACACCACAATTTTCAAGTAAATAGGAAAAAATAGCAGTAAATAAATCAGATTAAGCCGGTGATTAAGTCAACTGTGTGTAACAAGAATGATGTCTCCCTTTTGGTAAAATATCACGAAAGAAGAATCCAGTCTTGTATTAAAGTACCAGTTCAGATCAGAGTTCACTTTAAAAAAACGCGGAGACAACTGCGTGAAGGGCAGGTACAAAAGTCCGACTGAATCACGAACTCATTTACATATAGAACACATTGTCTGTTAAGTATGCAAATGAGATGTGTGTGGCGCACACTCCTTCAGTGGAAGGCCCTACACAGTGGAAGTGAGTAGTAAAAGATCGCTCATACAGGTCATAGCCTTTCCGAAGGTTGCCGAAGGGTTCCCGAGGGGATTCCGACCATTTCCCGGTCACTTTCGGTTTGATGACGTCAGAGCCATACTGCTCTGTGATTGGCTATGACCTGTATGAGCGATCTTTTTCCACAGTGGAAGTGTAGGGAGCAGAAGTCCGAAGGAGAGGAATCCCTGATATTTGGCCTAAACGCGTATGTTTCGCTGAATTTCAGGGTCTTGAATGTAAAACAGGTTATAAAATTTCAATATTTAGCGTCTTCAACAGGGTGTCTTTTTCAGTAAACAAGTGTGCGAGGGCTGGCGCAACCTCCTTCCCAGGGTCCTCTCCTACCCGCCCCATGGAGCGAGAGAGACAGAGACCCAGATTCTGGGAGACACGTGACCAGCGTTTACCAGGGTCTCTGTCTCTCTCGCTCCATGGGGCGGGTAGGAGAGAACCCTGGGAACGAGGTTGGGGCTGGCGATGAGCGGTCTACATTAACTTTTTGTGATACCAATAATACTTATGTTAAGAAACTAGTCCCATGATGTTAGTTTGAAAAATTACTTAACTCATCATAAATGATCATAAATTAGAATCTGTTATCATGATGAGCAATTTTTGTCTTAAACAGGGTAAGGTGGTTACGTCCACAAAGGCAGGTCTTCGTTTTAGTGCACGGGTCTTCGTTTCATCAATAAAGAAAATCCTTTATACATCTATTTTAAAGTTACTTACAATATATATACTTGCTACGAAATTTAGGAGGTACATTTGTTGTAGATACGTTCTTACTTACAGATCAAGTGAAAAAGGGTATTTATCATGTTGAAATTTGATATATTAACAATCAACTAGTAAACTATTAAAAAAATCCCAAAACTGAATTTCTCTGTCTCTGAAATAAGAAGAGAAAAATCATGAAAAACCTATTTTCTCCTTAATGTCACTTTCGATGTCAGCGCTGTTAATGTCAAGTTGAATTCCTCTTAATCAATGCCCTAGAGCGTCTAAGACAAGACAAGAGTGCAGACCTTGGTGCAAAAGAGATTTGGCGTCTGATCTATTACAGCATTTGGGTGACAGACCCTAACATAAAAGAATGCCGATAGTTTGTGCTCACAGAACCCACGTGCATGGATATCCAGTCTCTCGTCACAGTCCACGGGTCTTCTAGTGTACTAAGTCTTCGTTTTAGTCCCCTGACTTTTCGTTTAGTCCTGGGGGCTTCCTGTTAGTCCATGGATCTTCGTTTTAGTCGAGTTCTTCGTTATAAGTCCACTAAAGTAGTATAGGGTGCATCGCCTCAACCCTTTTTTGCGAAGCAATCTCAATGACTTGCGGAGAAAGACATAAAAATCTCAGCAATTTGTGAATAAAATACGGAGGTCATGTGCAAATTTTAGGTAGTTTAACCGGTTGGAAAGGTTTTTTTAGTTACCAGGTCGATAAATATCTTGCCTTTAATTGGTCGACTAAACATTTAGAAAAGTGTTCATTGATTGATTCATATCGTCGAAGGAATAAGTCCTCAGCCTCACAACCAAACCAAAAGGGTGAAGAAGTGGATGAGGCGAGATGCTGTCCCTACCAAGAGCCATGTACAAGCAGAGGAAAAAGTAGAGAAATCAGACCTGAAAGCAAGCGATAAGATCTTACAAAAAACCCCAGTGGCTCAGGCAAGAACCAAACACATTAACATACGCTATAGTCATTTTATTCGCGAAGAACTACAAATTGATGGGATGCAGGCGCGGATCCAGGATTTTGAAATGGGGGGTGAATTTTTGTAATAATGTAATAGAACCAAAGCCTGGTTGAGGTGTTTGAGGTCTGTGCATCAATATTTGAGGGATAAGAAAAAAAAAAGAAGAAGGGGGCTCAGAAAAAGGGGGGTGAAAATTCACCCATTTTACCTCCCCTGGATCCCCGCCTGGGATGGTCCCAGATATTCTGAGCCACTGGCAAAAAAGTAAGCATTGTCAAAAAGTGAGTGTTGTCATTTATCACAGAGTCACGTATTTTGACAATCGGTTTCAGCGTTTATAGGTGTAAAGAAGTGAACTGATATTTATTCAGACAATGGATTTCAAGCTCGCCGTTTTCATAGCAGAGAAAATGCTAAAGATAAGGAAGATGAGGGAGGACAAGAAAAGTAGAGAAGGGGATATAAATCTAGAAATAAGGAGGTATTAAAAAATGAGGAAGAGGAAAAAGAAATGTGGCGTTGGAGGGAAACAAAGGAAATGTGGTGGTGCAAGGAAAACAATAAAAATGCGGTGGAGTTGGTGGAGGTGGCGGGGGAAAACAATAGAATGAATGAGGTGGTGATGTAAAGAAAACAATTAAAAAAAGCGGTGGTGGCGGTGTAGCGAAATCCATTGAAATGTGGTGATAGCGGTGGAGGGAAACAATAGATATGTGGCAAAGTAAAAAGGGAGGAAAGTAAGTTAGAACCCCTGTTTTGACTTGGAAGGACCCACAGTAGTTTGCCTTCGTCTTCATTAATATTCCCTATTAAGCTCCACGAATCAATGAACCGAAACTGGAACATTTTGTTGGACAATGAAAAGCCGCAGGAAGTAGAACTTGCATAATTGGGTTGCGATTCAGTGATAGGCGAGTAAGTGCTTATTCGTTCGACAACACGAATCAGTCAATGGCTAAGCTGATGGATACTTTTCTTAGTGCTTAGTCAACCAATCAAAAAGAAATTGTAAATATCTTATCATTCACTCTCCTCAGAGCTTTTCAGAGAGAATTTACAGCACTGGTTGGAGGACTTTTACCCGCGGTCTGAGGCTGCTTATGGTGCAGTTTACAGTTTATGAGGGTATATCTATGACAAAATTCAATAACCTAAAAGTGGAAAGGGTTAAGTCAAATCTGAAATATACCGAGTCAAAGTTGGTAAAAGAAAGACCACGGTAAGAGGAAGAAATACTAAAAAAGCCACTATCATATAGGTATCACGCAGAAAAAGGCATCGCACTAAAAGGCAACACGTAAAGAGGCATCACGCAGAGGCATAACGCAAAGAGGCATCACGCAAAAAGGCATCACGCAAAGAGGCATAACGCAAAGAGGCAACACGCAAACAGGCATCACGCAAATAGGCATCACGCAAAGAGGCAACACGCAAACAGGCATCACGCAAATAGGCATCACGCAAAGAGGCATAACGCAAAGAGGCAACATGCAAAGAGGCATCACGCAAAGAGACATAACGCAAAAAGGCAAAACGAAAAAAGGCAACACGCAAAGAGGCATAACGCAAACAGGCAGTACCCAAAGAGGCATAACGCAAAAAGACATCGCAAAAAAGACAATTTGCAAAAAGGGCATCACGTGAGAAGTTTACTTAGGATCCAGGCCTGGATCTAAAACAGTATTATTTAGTATAACTGCAAGCAAACCAAAATGGTATTCGAACGAGACATTCCGTCTTGCTCACCTCGTGAGGTGCTTATTCAGTACCTTAGGCGTGCCCTGATTGATATATTACAACAAGTCCAAAACGGAATTGACAGCGATTGCATTTCTTTCCGGCTGGAAAACTTAATTGATTTACTTTTGAGATCTGCACATCTTTACCAAGATGGCGGACAGGTTTTAGCGGTTCTTCGTGCAGCGTTAACAGCAGTGGAAAATTGCCGTCAATCTGAGGATGATCCCACCACACCTGCAATTGTTTATAATGGAATGCGAGGTAGACCACGAATGGAAATACACGCTGAAACCTTAAAGTTTTTGCTGGAATTTGGCTTTAACGCTCGGGAAATTGCTTCGATGTTGTCTGTGAGCATTCGAACGATTCAAAGAAGAATGGCAAACTTCAACCTCAGAGAAGAGGTCCCCCGCTACACTCTCATCTCTGACAACGATTTAGACGAAACTTGCAGAGAAATCATTTCAGAATTTCCTAACTGTGGGGTGAGAAGAATGAGAGGATTCTTATTATCCATGGATATAAGGGTGTCTTGGGAGAGGATAAGAGAGGCAATGAGAAGGACAGATCCTGAAGGCGTCCTTCTTAGGTCACTTCAATTGAACATAGTTCATCGAAGAGAGTATTCGGTGAGGGTTGCCCTGGCTCTCTGGCACATCGACAGCAACCACAAACTTATAAGGTACACGAAGTATATTCCTCTGTTTTCCAACTCCTCTTTGAATAACTTAAAAAAAAAAAAACAGGCTGATAAAAACTAACAGCCCCCTTGTGTCAAAGAAACTTGAGTCGGTGCGAAACGAATAGACGGTGGCCTTATAATTTTTATCCTTTATAATCTACCCTAAGGCATTGAAACCGTTTCCTTTCGTCTGTTGCAAAGTATTAAATTAGATTGTATGTTCTGCTTCTTCACGAAGGTGGAATCTTGTTATTCACGGTGCTATCGATGGTGCAACACGCCTAATTACTTCTCTGCATTGCTGCGACAACAATAAATCAGAGACTGTGTTTGATCTCTTCCTGAAAGCAGTGGAACAATATGGACTCCCATCAAGAGTGCGAGGAGACCATGGAGTGGAGAACATGGATGTTGCTAGGTTCATGTTGAGTCACCCACAGAGAGGACCCGATCGTGGCAGTTTTATCGCTGGCAAAAGTTGCCACAATCAAAGAATTGAGCGTCTATGGAGGGATCTCTTTACAGGATGTACGTCATTCTTCTACCATACGTTTATGTACCTCGAAGAACATGGTTACCTAGATATTACAAATCATTTACACCTGTTTGCCCTGCACTATGTGTATCTCGCAAGAATCAACAGGCATTTGGAGCTTTTTAAAAGAGGATGGGATATGCACCCGCTATCTACAGAGGGAAATAAATCACCTGTGCAGCTATGGTATTTACTAAGGCCAGCTCATTCAGTTGCAGGAAGTGAATTAGGGGAAGCGGTAAGCATGTAATACGACATTTACTCGTTGTTCTTTTTGTTCCAGGATTAAACTATATGAGCAAACAGGGTACAACATAATTTTCATAATTTTGTAGTTCTCTTATTCCCATTGGTAGGATTGCCCAAATGGTATAACCTTAATTTTTTTCATCACCGAGTTCAGTTGCATCATTTACCAAACATTTTGCAGAAAACTATAAATGTTAGGTTTGACCTTCTTCTTTCTCCATTTTAATGAATCCATTAGGAGAACATCACTCACTATGGTGTTGATTGGGGTGGTCCTTTGCCAGAAATGGAAGAAGACGAATCAACGGCTGCTGTAGTTGTGCCAAGAATTCCTTGCCCTTTGAGCGATGCTGATTATAGCGAACTGGCAGCCTTACACAGTCCGGTTCGACACAGCGATGCATTCGGCATCGATGTTTACGTATCAGTAGTCGAGTTTATTGCTGAAAAGCTGGGCTGCAACACGGGGTTCATGCTATTCTAAAACCTTACCAATGATCATCATCACTCCCTCCGCCTCCTCACAACGAAAAGCTTCTGAGCCAAGGAAACGCAAATAACAATCAACTAATTGAAATGGTATCTGTCAAGATCTTGTAAGTCGTTCGTTTTTGTGCTGATATATAACAATTGATCAGAGAAAAGAGTAACATTCATTGCATGATTCGGTTCAGCAGGGCTTTTTAGAAGGTAATTAATGGAGTTTGTTTTCCTGTCCGGATGCTATAATTTGGCATTAACTGAACTTCCAGCTGAAATATGCCATTCGGCTACACTTTGAAAATTTCTCGGAAGGATTGCATTTTAACCGCAAACTCATTTCTCGCTACCTTCAGGTATGCAACCGGGCCCCTCACTGATTAATCAAAAAAGCAGCTTCTGTGATATGGGATGTAAAGGCTGTTACGAGCTGCTACAGCAGAATAGAATAGCCTTGATTGTTATCATTAACTAATTGGTGGAAATGACTGTTTTAATTTGCTGAAACACTTTTGATTGAGTTATTAGTTAACTTAACCGTTTAGATGCTATAGCAATCTCTCTTCTCCGTCGCCTAAGCGCCCCAGTTGAAGAAATCTGGTAAAATTTAGAACTTGGAAAAAAAATTACACTGTGATTGGTTTACCAACGCAGCACTTAGGAGTTCTTTGGAAATCGTTGAAAAGTGTCCGTGCGGTTCCAGGCCGAATTGCAATTGGGAAGTGTGGGTTTTTAAGGAGAGGTGAACCGGAGTACCCGGAGAAAAACCTCTCTGAGTAAGGAAGAGAACCAAAAAACAAACCTTTTAGAGTCTGCCAAGGGATAGTAAAAACATATCTGGAGTAATCTTGTAGCAAGATGTCTCATTTTCCACGATTTCGTCTATTTTTGTTGTTGCCATTGTAGTAGTTTTTGTTTTGGGGGGCAATGGAGGCAATCTCTCCACCAGGTGCATGATGAATTGGCATACCATTATAAAGTATAACATAATTAAAGACATCATTTTGGCTTTCTTTAATAAATTGCAAGCTTTATTAAAAAGGAACGAAGGGTTTTTAAGCACAGGCCTGACACAAGTGAACTTGCGAAGTTAAACTTAATGTCGTAATAACAAGTGCTACATTCTGTTTACTTCGTTGAATGCAGACATCTTATTTTCAAGTGGGAAACCAAACAACAAACAGACAAACAAAACTGGTCTTGAGGCAAAATTTTCCCCACTCTTTTAAACCAATTTTGAGAAAAATATTGTTTTCAGGTAGTTAAAACTGCTCTGGGATGCATGGTGAATACACAACACTGCAAGAAGAGCTGAAATGTGAACGCAATCCAGTCAGCGGATGGCATAAATGTTAATAAGTAAAGGATAACTATAAGAACATTCAAGTGAAACTGGCCCATCTTTTAAATTCAGGTCACAGGAAAAAGTCATTATCGTCCTCTTCAACATTAGAACTGAAATGATGAGCAATACTATTACCACGCCTAGTCTACCCAACTGACAAGGGACGCTCTCTTCAGTCACTTATCGCTGCACCGTTATTTCATCTCCTGAACAAAACAGGAGGTGAAAAGAAGCCGAAACTCAGCTGGTCTAATATGATAGAAGCCTTAATAAAGGTAGAACTCAAACATAACGTCTCAACAGGAACCAAACAGTCAAGTGAAAGACAAAAAATGTTTACATAGACATTACATGAGTGCGTAAAACAAAAGGCAGAAAACGCCAAAAATGTAAAAATGTTTGCAACTTTCCTTGCTGTTTTACGCGTTGAAATACCTCGCTACAGATGTGCCCGAACAACAGTGGGAAAATTGTAAAACTTTAAAATTTCAACCTGGGCTGAACATTTGATATTGAATACTATCGACTGACTATAACACGTACAAGTTAGTGCCATTGTAAGACCTAGAATTAACTTGCCTCAAGAAAACTGAACGATAGGCGGTCTAGAATACGTAATACATGGTGTACCGGTGTGGAATTGCAGCTACCTACGACCCTATATATAAGCGTCGCGTACTCACAAGTATAAGAACCAAACCGCGGCGTTGCTAATTTCAACAGACGGGTAAAACACATCTATTTCATATTTGGCCGTTTCACACTAGAGACGGATAATCCATCTTCAAAATCTGTCAAAATGGACGAAAAAACAAATGGATAAAGTCAGGCGGATGGTCCATCGAAAATTAAGACCGTTCGATTTTCAAATTAAGACGTATTACCTGTCAGACGCGAATTTTCCAACGGGTCACCTGTCTCAGACAGATAACCCTTCTCTAGTATGAATACGACCATTGTGAGTTCAAAATAACTCAGGTAAACAAAAAACCCGATGGTAGCTGATAAAAGAATTCCACATTTTGCAATCCTAAGGTACTTTTGGTTTCAATTTCCCTAAAACAAACCAAAGCCAGTGCCTTCACATTTTAAGGCCATATCCATAAATTCATCGAATTTTGCCTTACAGGAGTGAACGGTAGGCAGTTTAAGATATGCAAAGCAGGCTTGAGCAATGGGAAACTGGTACTTCTCGTCATCGGGTAAAAAAGAGATTGAGATTTTGTGAAGGAGATTCTCACCAGGAGGAGGAACTTGGTATCCAGTAGAAAAATGCAAGAGAGCTTTCAACCTGTACCCTCCTTGAAAGGCCTCGGACCTCGGATTCAGTCACTTATATAGCTATTGAACCATCTGTAGGTCTGTTCTTGAACAAAATCACCCGGGTCTTGCACGGGTCGGCTTAAGCATTTCTCAAATTCTTTGGGTCCAAAAGTTGCATTCTCATCAAAGCACAGCAAGCTCGGGCACACTGCAGCGTTCTGCTTCAGAAGTGACAGTAGTCCTAATGACTCCAGTCCAGTACCAAACTCATCTATTTCCTGCTTTCGGCTCCACAGCACTTCCTGCTCCACCACATGCGCTAATAAGGTAGCTACAGTGACAAATAAAATTCATCTTGTTAACACGGAATGAGAAGCGAAGTTCAAAGTACGTGTTACTGTTTCATAGTATCTCCTTGTTGCTCCAGTTCGCTGCAGATCGAGTACCTGGATTAATAAACTATACTTCAAGTGAAACTATTATGAAAACGAAGATCATCAATGGTGTATACTAACTAGTAAAACGAAATTTTACTCAGGCGCCTCACAATTATCATTTTTGTTGGTCTACACGTGGTTCCATTTGTAAATGTTTATTATCACTAACACATATTTTCCGTTTATAAATTGCTACGTCCACTTGACATTAACTCTTTTTGTCCAGATGGATTATGGCACTTTTTAATAAAGAAAATGATCTTCATAATACTTTTAATGTACTTGAAGGGACTCACAAGGTGTTAAAGACCATAGCCTGGAAGCATTTGACACCAGTTGTTATTTTAAAAAGTCTTTCTTGGAGATACATACATTACACAGATTACAGTAACTTTAGTCCCTTTGTTTCAAGCAAGTGCAGTACACTTAGAATAGCACTTTCTAATTGAAAGCTGCAGTTCTCTGACCTGCAACGGAATGGAGTTAAACGGTCAATGATTCGTTTGTTTTCAACTTTAAGTTGTATCCCTTTTGGAAGTTTTCCCAGTAAGATCCTGCACTGTTGATGGTAAGGTCAACATTTTGGGAGACTGCTGATTTTTTATTTGCTTCAGGGCTACATAATTAAATCTGCAGTGATCCAAACCACGTGTAAAAGGAACAGGGCCTTCGCTTGCAAAATGTTATTGTGCTATTTGTACCAGCTGGCAACCCAGGAAAAATATCAAATAACATTTGCCATACTAAAGTAAGCCTTCCAAGTTTGCCCCAAATCATCTTTTTTATATCTTACCTTTATTTTGGAGCGTGATACAGACTTCATTTGGCCAATGAGATGCTGAGATAACGCCCCATAATCTGTCGTCACTCAGACAACTTGACAGATCGGTCGCTGTTTCGCAATCATCGAGCTGTTTTATAAGATCGAGCACAGCTTCTGTATCAGCAGTTAAGGGTATGTCATCATTGCGAACATGTATGGGCACGTCGTCACGCCTCCCGACCAAATAGTCATACAATGCTGGACAAAGGCAGGGGAAGCTGGGGCCATTTTGGAGAAGAGAATGAGCGACGATCACTCCTGCGATAAAAAACAAATGTGCCTTTGTGGAATCTTTTATTGGAAGCACCCTCTCTGGTTTTCCTTGAAAAAGCCTTTTCTTAACTTGATCAAGAGCAAGCTGAAAAAACTCAGCTGCAAGGGCACCTGCGTCAACGCCATCTTCCCCCTCAAAAGATACCACAAGCTCCTTTCTAAGTCTTTCTTTGTCAGACTTCTTGTAAAATGCAAGGACGTTGCACCATATGTTATCTCGCTCAACCGTGATATTAAGTTCTTCTTCCGGTTTTACTTGGGATCTGAACTCTGTCAGCGCTTGCACCAGCGTTTTGTTAGATTGCTCAGTACTGCAATTCACCAGTTCATCGATCGCGTCATCTAGTGAAAAACTTGAAGTTGCAACTTTTGATAGCGTATCAAGTTCGACTTGCGGGAACATGTCCCTCAAAACTTCCAGCTTTCCACTAAGGGAAGCTGTGCTTCCCCAATGAGAGGAAGACAAAGGCATTAAATCTCTAACTGTCTCCCCAACAGTTTCATCACTGGTTAGATCAACCGTACACCTGCTTAAAGGACTTCGAGAAGAATCGTCCCTATTTCCCTCTGTGTCAACTGTTTGGGCACTGGTTCCAGGTCTCGCCAGAGTGCATTCTAGGGACTGGCAATGCATTCTCAGTTCAGGCAAGTTTACCTCTTTTCTACAGTGGATGCAGGTCACTTTGGGTGTTTCTCTGGTCACTTGTACAACTTGATCTAGTTCTAAATCAGCTTGCAACGGCCTTACAAATAATGTGGCTGAATTAAGGGATGCCCTTAGTTCTTGGATGCAGTAACCCTGAGAACCTAATGGAATTGGCGTTAATGGCCGAGCACCCGATCCCCCGGTACTTGACCTCAAAACCTCGATGGCTCCTTGCTGTAAGTGCAATTTGGGGAATTCTTCCTCTAACTTCTTGATAAAGTAGGCATGATCTCCATCCTTGTTAAATGTTATTCTCTTTTTACCAAGACCTCCACATTTAAGTTGGTCTAAGCGGTCCCTATTGGGAGCAATTTCTTCGTTCACCAGGGCAAGGACACAGACGTCATGTGTCCAGGTGTTGTGGCGAACATAGAATGGCCTTCTGGTCTGACCCCTTGCTCTTCTTGGACGATCCTGCGTCGAATATGGGCTTGGTCTTATCCCACTTAAACTGGGAAAACATCGTCTGCATCAAAAATAGTTATACAAGTGTCGGAAACTCGACAATAGTATAGGGCGCCAATGTTTGATTTAATCAAGACCTGTCAATCGATCTTTCAAATGTTTACTTTTATCTGAATGGCAGAGGTCACGTCGTGTCTCGTGTGATTGTGAAAGAGATTACGTTTGTTAGTTTCCTGTCAGAAATATCGGTTTAGCCAATCAGCTTATGTTTTATTCAAGGTGTGCCATAGACAAGAGATAGCGCGATAGATTTTTGTAGAACGGAAAGAAGACGGTGATTTTTGTAGGGGAGAAAATAGCGATTAAAACCTGGAAAGTGAATTCTGTGATCTGTTGTGGGCCTTCTAAACCTATTTCCCATACAAGTTCAAATTTAGTGAAGAAATTTCTCTATACTTACACTTACATCAATTGAACCCAACACTCCAGCTGAGTCCTCCAAAAGAATTAAAAATCTAAAAACTGACATAACCATCGGCAGCTGCTTCGTAAATGAGGCGCAACTGCAACTTCAATTAAACAATTACAGACGTTATAGATTGGTTTTTGCGCGCCCGTTTCCTGAGATAGTAACATGGCGTTCTTATATGTGGGCTGTTTACCTTTACAAAAGTAAAGAAAAAGTTAGGTGAGGCTTCATCAAAATGACTCCACTTACACCATTTAAACTTTGAGAAAATGCCTTGCACTCCTTTATCACTTATGAGATTTCACAAAATTAGAAAGAATTTGGTCTATTTTGCTGAGTTAATTGTCTCAAACTAATTTTTGACAAGAAATCAAGCCAGGCAGCCTATTCATTCATTTACAGTAACAAAACATCAAAAATGTTAACTGCATAATCAACTCCTGCTTTTGTTGTATCACTGACAATGAAATTTGTATTTTGCAGCTGATGTAAAAAAGGTTAACCATTGTAACTAGATACCTTTTCCCTTAGGTGGCTAACATTGTGGCGTGGAAAGTGCAGTTTTTGTTAGCTTAATGGGATGATATCTACCGGCAAACACTCTTTCTTGCGTAAGTTAGCATGCGTAGGTTGCGGAATTGTTTGTCCCGTCGTCTCCTTTCGGCTTCGGAACTTTGCATGCGATGACGATCCCGCCACCTACACAGGGTAGCGTAAAGGTTGAATGTGAAATACCACTACCTTAACGTAAAATAATGTTCTCCAAATAGTAAAACTGAAACTTAGTTAAGGTTTAACAACCGCGTCGCTTAGTGGAAGGTGGGTGCCCGGGATGTCCAGGGGCTTCCACCTTGGCACAGCCAGCCCCTAGACAGAGTTACGCCCCCATGGCCGGCAAACCCGCGCCCTCCAGCCATGAGCCCCCACGCCAAGCCGAAGGGACCTCCGAGCAGAACCAAGCTCGGAGAGAAGGGGCTCATGGCTGGGAGAAGCCTGAGCCCCAATACACCAAAACCCAGAGGCACCCACCTATGTAGGGTAGGAAGAAACATACACAGGCTAAACACCCCACAAGTGCTGAATGTACAACACCAACCCACGTAAATGCCACAAAAATTGTAAAATGCTACAAACGTCCAAACACCAACGCCCCATAAACACTGTAGAAAAAAAAAAAAAAGCCACAAAGGTCCAACTCCAATGCCCCATATATGCTGCAAACACTCCCAAAGCCACGAACTCGACCAGCCCAAAAGCCTCAAAAAACGCTACACACGTCGTGAGCTTAACAAGAGTCCATACCAAGCACACAATAAAATACACAGTAAACTCCAGAAGAAAAACGTTCAGCGCCAAAGAACCATAAGTAGAACTAACGCTGTAAACGTCACAAGGGTCTAACTCCAAAGCCCCATAAACGCTACAGACATTCCGAATGCCGCAAACACAACCAGCCCGAACGTCTCATAACCGCAATAAACGCTGTGAACTTGACAAGCACCCATCCCAAGCACTCCAGTAACAACAAAAACACAGTAAATGCCACAAGACACATTCATCCCCAAAGCCCCGTAACCGAACTGACGCTGTGAAACGCCGCAAGGGTCCAGCTCCAAAGCCCCATAAACACTACAAACACTCTAAACGCCGCAAACATGACCACCCCGAATGCCTCGTAGAACGCTTCAGACACTGTAAACTTAACAAGCACCCATGCCAAGCACTCCAGTAACAACAAAAACATAGTAGACGCCACAAGAAACGTTCAGCCCCAAATCCCCATAAACCGAACTAATGCTGTAAAAAGCCACAAGGGTCCCACTCCAATGCCCCATAAACACTACAAACACTCTGAACGCCACAGACACGACCACCCCGAACGCCTCGTAAAACACTTCAGACACTGTAAACTTAACAAGCATCCATCACAAACACTCCATTAACAGTAGAAAACACAGTAAACACCACGAGAAAACAACCAGCCCCAAAACCCCATACAATGAACTAATGCTGAAAAACGCCACAAGGGTCCCTCCATAATGTCCCATAAACACTACCAACACTCTCAACGCCACAAAAGGAGGGGGGGGGGGGGGGGGGGGCAGCCCGAACGCCTTAAGTGCTGTGAAAGCCACAAAAACATCTAACCCCAACATTTCCTAACCAATACAGGCACTGTGAAGGCCACAAGGGCCCCCTGCCGCAAAGTCCCAGGCACCCTAAGTGCCCCATGGAAACGAACCAGCCCAAACGCCTCATGAACGCAACAAAACGCTGTGACTACCACCGAGGTTCCATCCCAATGCACCATAAACGCTACACGCCCCGTCACAAGAAAATAAATAAATAAATAAAAACCAGCTGGCACGTCCCAGAAAGGCCACAAATACTGTGAACGCCCCAAAAAGTCTAACCCCAAACACTCCATAGATAAAACAAATGCTGTAGATACCCCGAACCTCCAACCGCAATGCCCATAAATGCTATTAATGCTGTACATGCCAAAAGGGGCCAATCCCAACGCCCCATAGGTGCTACATGTGCAACCAGCCCAGACACCTCATAAACGCTACAGACGCTGTGAACGCCACAAACATCCAACCCAAACATCCCTTCAGAACAATACAAATGCTGTAAAAGCCACAAAAAGAGTAAAGCTTCAATGTCCCCTGAAAAACTACAAAAAAACAACTGGAAAAGGATGCTAAAGAAAAACCAAAACAAGTAGTTGTACACTTACCAGCAAACAGACGCTAAAAGTACAAAAACAACTAAAATATTGTTATAGAACTAGTAACTATTACTACAAAATACTAGAAGGAATGTGGGTGCCTGGCATATCTATCCAGGGGCCTCCACTGTGGTCAGCCAGCCCCTAGACTCCTCTCCCATGGCTGGCAAATCCCCGCAACCCAGCCATGACCCCCTTTTCCAGGCACCCGTCACACTGAAGCAAGATGAAACAGTGGAAGGAGACATAGAGGGAGGGGTGGGGGGATGCTAAAAAACCGTTTCACGCTAACGCAACCGCCACAGAAACCGCTCCATTTGACACTCCGGGCTGTGACGAAGCTAACACGTTCCATGTGAGTTTGACCGTTGACCGGCGGAAGCTGCTAAGCTCGTGGACCACTTCACTGCTAAACTCGTGGACTGCTACTCCGCTAAGCTCGAGAACCGCTACACCGCTAGTCTTGCTTGTGGACCGCTTCACCGCTACGCTCGAGAACCGCTACACCGCTAGTCTTGCTTGTGGACCGCTACACCGCTAGTCTTGCTTGTGGACCGCTACACCGCTAAGCTCGAGAACCTACGCTCGAGAACCGCTACACCGCTAGTCTTGCTTGTGAACCGCTTCACCGCTACGCTCGAGAACCTAAGCTCGAGAAACGCTACACCGCTAGTCTTGCTTGTGGACCGCTTGACCGCTAAGCTCGAGAACCTACGCTCGAGAACCGCTACACCGCTAGTCTTGCTTGTGGACCGCTTGACCGCTAAGCTCGAGAACCTAAGCTCGAGAACCGCTACACCGCTAGTCTTGCTTGTGGACCGCTTGACCGCTAAGCTCGAGAACCTAAGCTCGAGAACCGCTACACCGCAAAGCTCGAGAACCTAAGCTCGAGAACCGCTACACCGCTAGTCTTGCTTGTGGACCGCTTCACCGCTAAGTTCGTTCACCGCTTCACCGCCAAGCTCGTGGTCTGCTTCACCGCTTCACTGCTAGGGGCCTCTTCACCGCTAAGCTCGTGGACGGCTTCACCGCTAAAGCTCGAAGACTGCTTCACCGCTAAGCTCGTGGTCTGCTTCGCCGCTTCACCGCTAAGCTTGAGGACTGCTTCACTGCTAGGACCGCTTCACCGCTAGGTTTGAAGACTGCTTCACCGCTAAGCTCGTGGAACGCTTGACTGCTATTGAGCTTTGGGCCCGCTTAACTGCTGAGCTCGGGAACCGCTCGACCCGCTAAGCTCGTGGACAGCTAGACCGCTAAGCTCGTTGGACCGCTTGATCGCTAAGTTCGTGAGCCGCTTGACTGCTAGGCAAGTGAACGCAAAACCACAGTCGATCCGTCTCGGGAGAAAAAACCGCAGAAAAGCTGTTGTCGAACTTTCAAGCCATGAAATAGCAGACGAAACAGCCAAGCAAACAACCATGGCCAAACGTCGAGACGAACGTCCCGCCAAAAAATTGTCGCCCCAAAGTACGAAGAAACAACGATTGCACAAAAAGCCAAGCGTAGCCGAAGACAACGAAGAGAGAAAAATGAACGGTTTGAACGAGCAGCCAAAGAAACAGCAAGAATCTGACGGTAAAAGACTGATCCAAAGGCTAAACGAAGAGAATGGCCGCCACGAAAAACACTGTACTGAGCACATGGAGCTGATGCAAGCAAGGCTGACCGCGCTTGAGCCAAACGACCGACCGCTGACCACACCCAAGCTCCTTGTTGTTAACTGTGTTAAATATTCATTTAACTTCATGAAAATTTCAAGGGATTTATTCAATAAATCGTTTTCGGTTGTCATACGTGAGCAAGATTAATTTACTTAGTCTTCGAGTGTTATAACATTATCATAGCTTTTGGAATTCTCCAAAGAAATTGTTGTGCGAGGAGATGCAAGTTGAAATATATACCAGTTATCAGAGCTTGTCTCTAAGTAATTATAACATCATCACGCAGATTAGAACACAAAACAAAATCCACTTCGATTTGATGTATTACTCTAATTCGTGTATTACTTTCTCATTCATTTGAAATTGGAACGACAAATACGTTTATACACTCCTGTGGTTCCCATACCCTTTGGGACGGCACATACCATAAACTTCGATTATAAGCCCTGGGTTAGCCTTCGCTAATTGCGGGCACAAGCTTTGTAAGCTATATTTAATTTGAAATAAACTTGTTGTTATTGTTGTTGTTGTTGGGTTTATACAACTTCGTAAGGAATTTTAGGCCGGCTTATTAACGGGGGCGGGGGGCAGCTTATATTCGGACTAAAAAAATTGTTTCAGCTAAAAAGCTACATAGCAGTGCTGATCAAAATACTTTTAAAATTTTCTCGCTTTTTTAAGTTTTAAAACGTTGTCAAAAGTCGAATTCATTAACAAACAATGCTAGACGGGGCCTTTTTATGAGGGTGTACTTTGTTTGTTTACAGGTAGATGGGCCCATAAATAGGGTTGTTGGGGGGGGGGGGGGGGGTGGGCTCATAATCGGAAGCTTACGGTATCTTTATGACTTATCTTTATGTTGGTTATGTTTTTGAATTGCGTTTTTTGGCAGGAACTATTTAACCGATTTCTTTTTTTTACAAAAAAAGTAAATATTTTCAAACTCCTACAACAGGGCTAGATTTTTATCTAACTTCAGCAGAGTAGCCGCAGAGCTGTTTAGTTTTAATCTGCAAGTTTGAAGTCACTCGTGACCATACAACTAGCTGCACAAATGCTGGTCAAAGTTAACCTTAAAATGCTACACTAACACAAGTGTGAAAATGGACCCACAAATGGAGGGTGAGTGCCGAAGGGTAATCTCCTATCTGCAAGGTATTCTTGCCATAAGCCTTACTGTAATAAACTGAGTAATCATAAACCTACAGCACATACAATTCGCTCTACAAGAAGAACAATTTATACTGAATGCGGGGCAAGATTAAAGAATTTACATTCATCAAACATACTTAGTCTGTATTTGTCCCTCTCCTTTCCAAACAGATCTTATCTGAGCAAAATAACGAAATTATTTACAATTTTTTTTGGTAAAAATGCGGTTTTAAATATGTGCCGATTAATCTCGAACGTTTTCATACAAAGAAAAAGAATAACATTTTCTTAAAATTCCTCCACTCTTTCCTAAGGATGCCAAAAATCATAGAAATCGTTCCTGCCGAAACACAACCAACACGCATATAAAATAAATAAGTAGCGAAGAGCTAATCGCAACAAACCAGACTGTAGACAGATTAATTGTTTTCATAAATGTACCGAAATTTGTTCAAGATCACGTATATTCCACTGTTCGCTTTTCTTATCTGGACCGTTCGGTATGTTTGGTACAAATATTTGTAAACCAACACTCTGATTGAAACAGTTTGCTGAGTTACAAGAATTCTCCGTCAAGGGGATTTTATTTGCGAAACCGGGAGATCATTCTTAACTACATGTAGAAGAAAAATACATGCCAGTTATATATGACTCATTGTGAAAGTTTACAATCGATAAGGATTCTTGGTTTTCGTACTGAAAAAAGGTATTTTTAAGTTGATCGAAACTGAGATGAAGGTTGCCGCCAGACTCCGTGGCGCCAGCGCGTGACAACTGAGCAAGATTATTATTAATTTTTTTTACAATAACAGTACTTTCCACGTTTTACTTTTAAATAGACCACAGTCAGTCAGAGTCAGCATCATTCAGCTTTTAAATCACATCTCTCCTGAATTGCGAGACGAAAATGCGGTGCTTAAACAATGATGAAACATAAGCTTTTTGTGACATTGTGACACAACATCCAACCCCTCTGCAATTGCATCACGCATCCTGGAGATTTGCATCAGTAGTAAAGACGAGGACCAGGATCATAGGTATTGCTTTCTAAACATACTACTTAATTTCGAACAAAAACCAACCGAAAAATAATGTTTGCATTGTGTCAGTTGGAAGCAGTCAGCAAGCTTCATTGCGGGTACATCACGCGACACCAAACAAATTGCATATTAAATTATAAAGTAATTAAGTTACAGTAACCGGTTTACAGATTGTAGCACATCATACTGTCAGTGCCGTAGCAATGAATTCAATATTAAATCTACGATTATAGGATTAAAGTTCAAGAATTTCAGCCTAACTGGAATTCATCGTTTCTTTGAACAAAGCTAGAGCTTAATGTTCTTGCACCGCTTGTTTACTTTCTCCTTTTCCCGCCAAAACTTATTTTGCTCTAATTGCCTCTAAAATCATTCTTTCTCCATTATAGGATCATATAGCCCAAGGAAACCAAACTCCAGCGATTGAAAAATCTTGTAGGTCAGAGTTACTGTCATTGAGATAAAGAAACAAAATAATAAGGGGCAAAATTGAAGCTTTTCGACGACGGTGCATGTGCTCAGATACTTCAGCTCAATTCGGTATTATTAAAGTAAAATATAGTGATCTTACCTAAAGTTGTCCGCTACTCTCTGGGAGTGAGAAGACGATTCACGGTTTAGTTGTGCTTGGTTGGTATCGTTTGTATCGTTACTCAAGAGGCGTATAGCCTCGTTAAGTAAAGACGAAACTGTGTCTTGCCTGTTGGCGGCCATGGCGAACTCACGGTATTGAGTTCCCAGCAGACAACGCGAGTTCAGTTCCTTCAGAAGTCTTCTTCCCTTTACCAGTGTTACCTTTTGACATTTTGCATTCCTCCCTTTTGCGTCTTGCCTTTTTGCGTGTTGCCTCTTTGTCTGATGCCTGTTTGCGTGACGCTTTTTTGCGTTATGCCTCTTAACGTTATGCCTATTTACCTGATGCCTCTTTGCGTGATGCCTTTTTGCGTGTTGCCTTTTTGCGTTATGTCTCTTTGCGTGATGCCTTTTTGCGTGTTGCCTCTTTGCGTTATGCCTCTTTGCGTGATGCCTGTTTGCGTGATGCCTTTTTGCGTGTTGCCTCTTTGCGTTATGCCTCTTTGCGTGATGCCTGTTTGCGTGTTGGCTCTTTGCGTGTTGCCTTTTAGCGCGATGCCTTTTTCTGCGTGATACCTATATGACAGTGGCTTTTTTAGTATTTCTTCCTCTTACCGTGGTCTTTCTTTTACCAACTTTGACTCGGTATATTTCAGATTTGACTTAACCCTTTTCACTTTTAGGTTATTGAATTTTGTCATAGATATACCCTCATAACAGTTATTGGTGTCACCCTCCAGCTGACCCTCTTAAAATAAAGGTTATGATATCTCAAATTTACCTTTTAAATGAAGTAAATAAGTCGGTAAATATAAAAGAGAAGCATGGCTGTTCTTAATCATGTTTTTTGATTGCATGTCCAGCAATGCTTGTAAAGTTATTATTAGAGATTCCACAATACAATTTAACTTAATGTATCCTGTAAAAATGAACATAACTTGGGCTTAAAAAATGATTCTTTTTATTTGTCTTATTCTCGTGATTTTATTATCTTCATTTTTAATCTGGAAAGGTAAAATTAACTGTAACTATGATCATTGACAGTATAAAGGTCCATGAAACGACGACTTAGTAAACGATGACGAAATAAACGACAATCGCCTTCAACCTGGTTCAAACCCCGACTGGTTCCACACCTAGGGTATTTAAATTAAATAACTGAAGAGAAAGTGCTGCTTTTGTAATGACATCTGCAAACGGTTAGACTTTCTAGTCTTCTCAGATATGGAAGACAAACCGTAGGTACTTCTCACAACCCTTGCATATACAGTTGTACTAAATTTTGTGGGTCGTTATTGGACCCATTCATTGTTCGTAAAGAGTCCCCCGTGTGGTGGCCTATCTCAAATTCACACTCACATTAGGGAGGCATGGCCTTGCTCACTATGAAAAGTATTCTCCCTAGTGGCCCTCTGAAAACAAAATTGATAATAATAAATTATAACAATCATGATAAAAAGCCTATTTGCAAATAGTATTATAATAAAAGATCTTTAAAATTCTAGTATTCTCCCTCCATAGTGGCCCTCTAAAAACAAAACTGATAATAAAATTACAACAATCATGATAAAAAGCCTATTTACAAGTAGTGATTATAATAAAAGATCTTAAAAATTTTAGAGTTTTAAAAAAATGAGAGATGTTAAAAACGGAAGTGAATACATTCGTAAAAAAGGGAATCCAATCTACAATGATATTAAAAAAACCACGGATTTTTTAAAAATCAGAATAACTTTTTAACTTCAAAATTGTCCACTGTATAGGGCGGCGTTATTAGTTAGTGTTGTCTTCATTAAGTTAAAGGAGGTGGTTGGTTCTAGGTTAAGAGCATTTAGGTCTTTAATAGTGGAATAAAAGAATGTTCTTATTGCTTTGCTGCTTCGGTTCTAGGTTTCGGTAAACGGTATAATGATTTTGTTCTGGTAGAATACTTGTGTTCAACGCGAAGTGAGTCCAAGATTGTAATTAAGCATTCCGGTGCTCTGCCATCAATAACTTTCTTTAAAAGAAAGAAAGATAGAAAGTGACAGAACTATGAAGTTCAAAATTGGCATATATTTTGAGCAAATAAAGTGAAAATGAAAAACAGACACAGAATGAAACTTTCCATTTGAATGTGCTCCAACAAAAAAAAACAAGATGATAAAAAATCACAAAAGTAAATAACTGACTAGTTTGCAAGAAAAAAATGTCCTCATCCACAAAATTAACCTGCTGGACAAATTTAGTGACACACACAGTGTTAAACCCTCTGTTATTGAATAACTATACCAACACGGGCATTGGCTATTAACAAAGGCTCAAAATCAATGGGAGGCTTTAGGTTTCATCAGATAACGCAGTGAAAAACTAACATTCCAAAATGGAATGAAAAATTGCAGTGCAATAATACATGTACATACGTTATTATTTATATTAAATAACATCTCTTCACAAAATAAATCTATCAAATGGTTACATTTTTATCACCATTATTGAAAAACTCTTCATTATTTTGTTGCAAAAGCTCAAGAACTTCATCTGGTTGACGTCCCCTTCGTCCTTCCTCTTGTTTGTGACTCCGCTGATACAGCATTCCAGCAAAGGCACTGTTGCGCTTAAAGTACCGACCAGTTGCCCAGATTAACAGGAATGTGACAACTGTCAAGACACTGATTACAAAAGCACAGGCCATTAATGAACATGGTCCCACCTTGTTCCCTATTGTGCTACCCACAGCCAGCGGAATCAGCATCTCACCACAGCTGGACGCCACCACAAGAACAGATGCTGTCCTTCCTGATACAGTTATAAAATATTCTGCCCAGCTCAAAGCAGAAGGGAAGACCGATGCCATTGAAACTCCCAAAATAACTGTCCCCATCCACAGCTTTGTTGAGTCTGCAGCACAACAGTCGCCATCCTTGATCTGTGAAATAAGCACTACTGATCCTAACATGCAGCCCATTAAGTCCAGAAACAGTATCTTTGATGGTCTGAGGTACCTTGAGATGGGCACTGCTGCAAGCCGTGCCAATGCAAAGCTTCCCCAGAACCCAGATGTTAAAAGTGCCGAACTGTCCTTGCTCATTCTTACGTTACTTGTGTAACCATAGGTAAAGATGTATCCAGCGTATGCAACCTCAAGACCCACATAAAGCAGAAGGAAAACAGAAAATAGTAACAGAATGGTGACTCTGTACATCAAGCTACCATGTTTGGTCTTTGGAGCATCCTCATCCTTGGTATCCTTGTCCTGTAAGCTGCATGATTTGATGAAAACAAAGACTAAGAATCCAACACCAGCAATAGCAAGAGGAATCGAGCTGATCCAGTAAGCCCATATCACAGGAAAGGTACTACCATTTGCATTATTGGAGGTGGTGTTGAAACAGTAATCTCTTCTGTTTAGTGTCCCATTTCTTAAACATTGACTGCTATTGCTGCTGTCAGCCCATGTCCCACTGATACTGCCATTGCCACTGCTATTAGTGCTATTGGTTTGGATATTATATGCAGAGTGAAGAAATGGTTGAACTATTAGTGGAGCAAAAAATGCACCAAGGGCAAACACAAAGTGGAGAGTTTGCACATATGGCCGTGACGTTTTGCCCCAGGTACTCAACAGAAGTACATTTCCACCTACAATAAAATGAAAATAAAATATTATTATTGTCCACAGATAGCAACCAAGTCATTAACAAGGCAGCACATTATACGGTAAACCTTAGATTGTGCACTAGATTACCAGTGATTTTGTTACAAATAGTTATGTTGAGTCCTGGGGCTCGTCTTGTGAAAAATCATGAGTTCCAGTCCAGAACCATTGAGTCCCAGTTTTAAAACAATAGGTCGCTGGATCTTTATGTAAGCAGACAGTTAATCCTAAGACAGACTCCAAAGCTGTTTATTGTCAAGTACAACAAAGACTGAAAGAAATATGAGTCATTAAACAACAGCCTCAAGAACATGAAGCCAAAGAAAACACACAAACAGGATATTCTACAAATACATATTCAGATCAATCAATTGATGTTTGTGTCCTACTGGACACACACCACAAATATTTTGCATCTTTGGGAATTTTTACATGCTTAAATTGCGTTCTTGAGTCAGCATAAAGGCAACTTTGTTTGAAACTCCACATCAGAGCATTCACTAACATTTCAAGTTGTTGAAAATAAAATAAAATACAACAAGACACTCTTAAAGTGTTAACTCGAGGTTAACAGAAACTGAATCGTATTCAAGGCATTTCGGTTAAAGCACAGGGCACTAGTATTGAAAGACCACAATCATTCAAATACCTAGGCGTAATGCTTCAACAGTCTATGTCCTGGGCAGATCATTGTTGATGCTATCAGCATGAAGATTAATCAGAGAATAGGCCTAATCAGGAGAATCAGGAATCTATTGCCGCTACAAGCCAGAGTTGCCTTGTACAATGCCCTAATCCTCCCTCTTTTTGATTACGGAGACGTTATATGGGGGGACAAGAACAATGACACCATCGTGTCAGAATTACAGATTCTATAGAATACAGCTGCTAAAGTTATGCTGGGGCAACCACCCCAAAGCTTGTCAACTGAAGCACTGAAGAGTCTAGATCTGAAGTCACTGTCCACATGGCTTTTTCATCGCTGCATTGCAATCCACAAGTGCCTTATTGGAGAAACCGATTTCAACTTTAATTTTACTAAAACTCAAGCTGTTCATTCATATACAACCCTTGAAGTTAAATTTTTCTTTTGGTGGCCATTTGGCGACCAACTCTTTAGGTTTAGTCGCCAAAGGATTTTTTTAGGCGCCAAAAAGTGAAGATTAGCTAGGAAAACGGCCAACAGAAGTGTAACATGTTTGAAATCCTGCACGTGAAAATTAATTGCGTAAGCACTGTGACTGTGTCTCCTGGTGTCTCATATTTTCCCGTAAACACTCTTTTTAACACTGGCGAAAACTACCAGGACGTACAAAACTAACAAAATGTTGAGCTAAAACTGGTTTAAAGCTAGTCTTGTTTCAGTATTTTAGTAATGAAACCGCGCATTGAGAATTTGTTTACATCTGTCCTATGAAACAAAAATTGCCTCAATGACGCAGCCGGAAAAGACGGCATGATCTATAGATATCAGCCAAAAAAAAACAAACAAAAATACCGCTTTTGCTTTACTTTTGGTTAGGACGTTTAAGACAACTGTTTTTTGCGAAGTTTAGGTTCATCTGGTGATGATGTTGTGTTGGTCTACAAATGGTCACTTTTTATTTTATATATAGAAAACGAGTCAACATTTCATGTTACTCAAATTTATCTTAAAATGTTCCATGCCAACTTAAACTTTCTCCTTTTCCATTTATTTTAACCCCCCCCAAAATATATATTTATTTGGGTTGTAGTCTTCCCAGTCTAGCCTCACACGCTGCGGGCGCGATCCATTCAACCAAAATTTTGCGGAAATTTCGGTCCAAAACCCAATGGATCGGTTCGGTCCAACCGGAAAAGTTTCGAAAAAACGGGTCCACCTTTTGAGGTGGACCGCTTTTCCTGGTCGGACCGGTTGGAACTTTGGTTGAATGGATCGCGCCCGCAGTTTCCGAGAGAAAATTATGAAAAACAAATCGATTGCGTGCTGCTTGTCATGCGTTACAAGGTTAAAAATGTGTCACATGCTAGGCAACGGACCTGTGCTCAGTGGAGCAGAACAATATTTTAGTAGAAATCTTAGCGAAGTAAGCGTTCGCTTGAATGAATATCGACGAGATCTTCTAATCTTCCCCCTCTGGGATATCAGCAGAGGACCTTAATCATTTCAGTACAATTCAGACAATTGATCATCTTTTTCGTTTCTTCAGTTTTTCTCTGGTCGCCAACTTGGCGACTATTTTCCGAATCAAGTCACCAGTACCACAATTTTAGTTGCCATGGCGCCTAAAGTGGTCGCAGCTTCGAGGGTTGATATAATACAAGACGCTCCAATGATATTTGCTTACCCCTACCAAGAACAAACTGGGGTAAACAAACTTTTATTTTTCACGCCGCGAAAGACTGGAACAGCCTTCCAAATGATTTAAAAGAGTGTAATATTTTATCTATTTTTAAATCCAAGTTAAAATCCTTTTTAAAAGATCTCAGGTAATTTTAAACCTTGATATTTTTTGAATAATCGATTTTAAGATTTTAAATTTTTAAATTTGTGTTTTTTTTTACTTGTAAACTTTTACTTTTTTCGTAATAATTAATTAATTAGTTAGATTAATGCATGAGGGCCCCACTGAAAACCGCCTTGGCGAGTTGGGCTCCCTCTATAAATATTATTATTATTATTATTATTATTATTATTAAAACACCACAATATAATATGTAATAAAATTCAGTTTTTAAAAATGCACAAAAAGACATGCACCTTACTGTGCATGTGTAACACAATACTGAATAAACCAAAAACTGATTTAACTGCTCCACAAAACCAAAGACTTTCCCTTAAGCCTGGACAAATAATAGTTCTTATAGTGGTAAGGTCAAGTTGACATAATTTACGCATAACTACAATCTTGTGGCTCAATTTTATCCTTGGTTTAAATTTAATCTTCTTTTGTTTTGGGGTATGGTAATGAATAATGAGTTTGAAACAAAGGAAAATAAAATTAAAACTGAGGATAAAATTGAACCACAACAACAATACTGTTGTTTTATACCCACATTATTACTCAGGTATGAACTCCCAGGATATGCCCTAAAACTGATATTAAATCTAAATAACTGGAGTGTGAATTCATTGTCTCCTGTATGTACCTGTATTGAGAGATCCAAGGCCCACTCCCAACAACACAGTAACAATAACCAGTCCCAGCAGAGATGTGACATATGGCAAAGCCATCATCATTAGAGTGCCCCACACACAGGACAGTGCTAACATGACATGGCCATTGTACTTGTCATAAAACCAGCCACCAATAATGCTACCCATAAGGTAACCAACTGCACGTGATGTGAACACATATGACATATGCTCCAGTTTGGTCATGGTGTGGCACTTCAGCTCCAGAAGCGTAGGTCCGAGGATGGCCACACATGATCCCTATGAGATATTGAACTGTATGAGGCTCATTGTAATATTATTAGGGAGCTTACGCAAAAACATTTTTGAGACACGAGTCAACTGGAAGTGTAAACCGTTTTATATTCTTGGCCAGTGCTTTGTCCAAAAAGTCTGAAAAATGGTCTCTAAAAGAATAAAGACACTTACAGACACAAATTGGTTGGCATCAATGCTAATGCTGAAGGATTCACTTCTGATTGATGTGCAATGCTCAAAAACACCTTTGCATTTACATGTAAGCTGCTTCCTATTATCATGTGCTTCAAAGAGTGCAGTTATGATGTGCTAAAAAGACTGCGGGTGGTGATGCAATAAAAAAAACACACACACATTAACCTGAAAAAGTGTAGTAGATGTCTGTCTCATTTATAGTGGTTCCAGCACAATATGGTAGTATTTCAAAATATTTTTTACATTTGTATACTCCTTGCAAAGCAATGGCCAGAGACCTGAACAGGTTTGAAAATTTGTTGTAATTTGTATTAGGTGTGGAAAACTCCTAGGGAGGTGGCTATATTTCTCTGTACTTGTTTGGTGTCCATAATTACCTACAGCAATAAAGCTGCAAGTATAAACAAAACAATTAAGAAACAAAATTGGCCTGGTTGTTTTATAGCGCTCATTTTAGCAGTCAAAAATGTTTTCGGCAATAAATTCAAAGGCAAAAGTACTTTAAGGAGAAATGGAAGCAATTTGGACCATAAGCCTCAACATACCTGTAAGAGTGAAAATTGAGGTAAAGAAACAATTTGTGTTGTGTGTCATTTTGCAGATCGGCCAACTTTTATCGGCTCTGTTGGCCAAAATAATTACATTGTATGATCTTCAAGTGTCACTGATAAAATTTGTTTTGAAGTTTGCTTTTTTACTGTTAACACCCTGCTCAACTTTTGAATTCATCCGGCTTTAAACAGGGTTTTCTACCCATGGGGTGTGTACTCCCTTTTATGGTGGATATGAGAATGTGCCACTGGAAAGGGTATCATTTTTGTTCTCTCTGTCCTAAACAGGGTATAAACAGTAATTTTGTGCAAAAATGTCTCTGTCCTGGACAGAGCATAGAAATTCATGTGAGTCCTGTCCTAAATATAAACATCATATTGTCGGCACAATTAATTTGATTTGCTGGATGAAATTTGTTTGTACCCCAAGTAAACAAAAGCAATGATTAGAATGTACATTTGCTGTATTGCAATTGCCGATAAATGGATTAAATAAAGACAGCATGCACTTTGTCCTTTGTCCTAAAGAGAGCATGTATTTTAGAAATAAAAACAGGGTCAGCCGGTTTCAAATTACTATACACGAATACTGGTCCAGAGACCACCATCCCCTCCCCCCTCCCCTGTCCTGGGGTTTTCTGCAGAATATACATGGTGCAAAAATTATTTTTGGTCTTGAACGAATTTCCTCACATGGCCTCATGGTATATGCATCTTTTTCCTTGCAAGCACACAACCCCAGATTCAAATCTCTGTTGAGTGAATATATGTTATTTTTTAAAATTATTTTTCTCTTTAAACTTTTTCGCCTTATTCCTTATTCTCACTACTGATTTAATTTTTGTTCTTGTTCGACCTTTTGACGATACAGAACAGAATGGAAAAAGAGACACTCTGAAAAAAAAGGTGTCTCACAATGCATAAGTTTTAGAGGTGTTCATGAATAGCGGTTTTCGCCGAGTAGCAGCTGTCACTGGCGGATCACAGATTTCAGTTTTCTTGTTGACGATGTAGAAACGACGCTTCTGGTTGACACCAAACAGTTCTAGCCGTCCATGAGCCTATTATCACTTTTTTGGTTGTTTTATACATCACTCAAGCCTTTAAATATAGTACGCAAATTTATTCTTAATTAAAAACTTACAACTTTGCTGAAACTTACCAAGCCGAAGAAAGAAACGTAAAGGCAAATTGTTTTGGCTGCTCGTACAGATGAAGCAGAATACCTTGGTACAGCTTTGTCAGCTGAAACACCAGAAGCGGTAGCTTGACCATTTATATTCCTTGAAAGATTTGCACCATTCGCTTTCGACTTTTGAAGATACTCCACCATTTCGTCATCTTCGTCGTCCCAAGCGCGGAGAATCTCCGCCATTTCGTCTGAGCTGGCTTGCTGATGCGAACTTCTAGTGCTCCTTTGAACAGTCGACCATCCAGCCATCTTGCAGAGTAAAAAATGTGCTTTGATTCAGTTCACGTTTCCGAAATTCGACGCTGCAGATTAAGAAACAAAACTGCGCTGAATTCCCTTCATCCCAGCTGAATGTTTATAAACAGCGGGATCACACTCTCTGCGCCGTGCTATCTGTCACCTGGTCAAAAAGAGCTCTCCCTTCCCAGGGTACCTTAGTAAAATGTATCTGAAAATGAAATAAAAACCGGACTAAAATAATAAATTTCCCCCACTTCTGTGTCATCTGTATTATAATATCCCTTGAATTTATTTTATGCAATTAATTTTTTTTAAATTCTATCTGTGAAAGTTAAAATTAGAATACAATGAATATTTCTACCCTCCCCTCCCTTTTCTAAGAGCCATCGAACTTTGATCAACAGGAAAACCGCGGGAGATATCCCAGGCTATCTCGTATTTCAAAATGGCGGTTCTGTCTGCCTCGCAGCTTTCCATGTCCTGGCTAGCGCTTTTGTCGTATCTGGATAAATCAGGTTTGAAGAATGGACTAGCCCTTTTAGGTAAGTGATCAAATACTGATTTTATCATCTTTAAAGGAAAAAAATCTTGTCTGGAAGCGGAGTTACAGTTAATCACCAAGCTACTAGCGTCTCCAGTTGTCCTTGTAAGTCTATCTCCCATTCGGAATCTTGACTAAACAAGCTTATTGAAGTAGATTAGAAATACTTGTCTCGCAAAATCTCGTGAATTCGGTGTGAATAGTCTTTTGTATGAATAATGTCACTCAATGAACAATGGACTTTTGTAAACGTAAACTTAACTTATTTGAAGTCTACCCAATTCAACCTGGCGGGTAAAAGATATCAATCCACGCTGTGTATTCCTATTAAATTACCTGCAAATAAGTGGGACAAGGGTAATCAAAACTAACCAATTTTAAAATTCTGTTTTACAAGAAGACGTCTTGACCTAAGAATTCTGGGGGGTGTTCCAGAAAAAATACCATGAAATCGAAGATTTCTCGTAATTCCGAAGTGGGGGGCGGGGGGTGTAATGGACTGGAATTCCACATGCATGGGAGCTTCAGTGGCCTGGAAGTTTGATAGCATAGGGGAATTCAGGTTTGGACTTCCAGAAGGGGAAGTCTGCAGTGTGATAAATCAAGCTGGAAACTGTGAACACAGGAACAAAGAAGATTAAGTCAACAATGCAAAGCACTGAAAAGGGCCAATGCCTTACAATATTTGCCTTTGCAAAAAAATAATATCACAGATTTGACAAATATCACATGGTAGTAATGCCAGGAAAACCCTTTATTGCAGTCCTTAAAGGTTGAATTCAGTGAGTAGATTCCAGACAAAAAGCCTGGTTAAGTTGCTAAAAAGTCAATTTTTTTTATTTGTATACCATACTTCTTTTACCATTTTTATATTTCTCATGCGGCACAGTCAGAAACACCCTGCCAAAGGAGCTTTTTTTTTGCTTACTCAATTTTGGCGTTCTCTAGAAAGACTCTACATGAATCAAGTAAGACCTTTGTTAAGCATGCATTGCATGTTGCTAGGATACAACTTTGAACCCAGGCCTAATATCCATACACTGGGTACAGCAGGCTCTGTTATGTACATCGCATTGATAAACAGATGCATGTACTCAAAAACCCAGTTTGATGAGTATGAGTAAACAAGATTGACTAGTCCACAAGTTTAGGCTTTGCCTACTCTAAAGGATTAATGTGATTCAGGTAGAGCCCTCTTTTCTCCTCCTCAATAAAGAAGAAGACTAAAGGAGCCTCTGCTTGGTGAGTGAGTCAGAAATCAAAACCCTTGGAAAATAGATTTCCGTCAATTCAATGTTCAAACAGTGCCAGTTTCTTGCATGGACATGCGCTGCTAACAGACAGCCTTTTTACAAACCTCAAAAGAGTGTCAATATTATTATTATTTATGCAACATGATTCATTTCAAGTAGCTTTTAATACGTTTTCAAATTATTTTGAATATTTAATTTACAAGGAATCAATGATTAATTTCAAGTAGCTTTTGCAATGCTGTAATACTTTGTTATGGTCATGCAAATAAAGCTTATTGTTGTTGTTGTTGTTGTTGCAACAAATTATCAATGTTATTTAAACAAAGAGTGCTTGGCAGCAGTTTTTTTTTTAAATGATAATTTTTCTTGGCTGTAGGTTTACTGTTTGTTAATTTTAGTTATTTATTTAATTGCTGATTATTCCACTTGTAGGTTTTCTTTGGGCAGCAAATGTGTCAATCAAATTTGCTTTTAATTTTCTGGTGGGGTTAAGGATTCATGTGTTATCTCAACTAACAAAGAGAAAGGACCTTGCTTTGAAATATGGCGGCAAGTGGGCAGGTTAGTTATAAAATCACTTCTGTTTAGTTGTTATTTTACTTGTGCTTTGAGGTTTTGTCATTGTTAAGAGAATTTGCTCATATCCTGAATATTATTATGTGTACATGCAGATTTTTAAAAGGCCCACCTCTTATCTGATAGGCTTTGCTTAACAATAATCTTGCCACCACTTGTTTTTGTTATGTTCAATGTTGGTTGTCTAAAATAGTCAGGAGACAAGGTTGTGCTCTAAGGAAAATTGAAGTAAGCCTGGTGCACTGAAACTGTCATATCTAGGGTGCTCAGCATGATTTGTTTGAAAAAACAAAACTTAAGTTTTTTTAGTTGCCTAGGGACAAAAGTTAGGTGCCAGAGACCACCAGGTGCTGCTAGAGCACAGCCCAGGGAGTCTTCAAATTTGTGTTTGTCTACTGGCCATATCTCATTCCACAGTGCATCTCAGTGATTTTGTAACCTCTTCATCCTGCGCCCCTGACACCTAAAAATCCCCAAAGATGTCCATAAAATAATTTACGGCATGCATCCCATAGGATATAAAGAGTGATCAATTGATTTGAAGATTTTTTGGTAGAATATCCCGTTCATGTGATTTCTGTGGCTGTTTTTTAAAGATGCATGTTTATTTTAGTCTCTAAAATTAATGTGCTTTGAATATATAAAAGGACTATATTTTAATTTCAGCAAACTGTAAAAAAGAGTTTTAGCCTCTGTCTCTAGATTAACTGTGTGGTTACAATATTAAAGCCCCAAACATTTTCAATTTAAGACTCCTTTTTTTTTTTAACTTGGACTCCTTGTTATGATCAGGGACTCACCATAAGTATTTGTAACAAAATCACTGCATGTAAGATGAATGCAGGCCTTAAATGACAGTTGAAACTTCTTACAGATCTGATTAATAAAAAAATGATACTTGGGTGAGAAAAACACTCTTTCTTGGAATTCCACTTCCTCTCTGTAAGTTGTCTTAAAAATTTACCAATATGGAAAGTGGGTTTCAAAATCCACAGTATTAAAAGTACACAGTGTGCAAAGAAAGTAGTGTTCAATAGCCCGGGGCTGGTGGATTTTGCTATCAGGCTAGTGAATTCTGTTCTTAACTTGCCCATTGGGCAAGTGAAGTTTTTTGAGGAGTTCAAATTACAGAAGAACTGTGTAATCAATCCTGCTTACCAAAAAGCTTTTGGGGCTAGTTCAAATCAATTTTGGGCTAGTAAATGCTAGCCACAACTTGCCCAAGTGGCAAGCTGTAAAACTGACTTTCTTTACACCCTGGTACAGAAAAATAATTAAGATATTATAAAGCCAAACTGACATGTCTGCTTAAACATTAGTCAGCACAATATCCCTCTTGTTCAAATACTTTAATCCCATTGTAAAACTGCCCCAAAAGTTAGGAGCCCTTTTTTATGTTCTTAAAAACTGTTCTTAGATTAAAACAGGATTTCCTTTGTCTTCTACACTGTATACAATATAATCAGGGCTATAGAACAAAGAAGTTCTGGATCAAATGTGTTTGGATACTGGTTTTACCTGAGAACAGATTTTATTCACTACAGTGTGTGTATGTTAAGACCCAAATTCTGCTTTAGTTGTTACAGGTGCATCTGAAGGTATTGGAAAAGCTTTTGCCTGTGAGGTGATTTTGTAATGCTTAGCTTTGTTTGTTATTAGAATTTTTTTGGCCCCTAAAATATTCACTAATTTACTAATAATTGTGCCATGCCTACAGGTTGAGTGAAAGAATCCACTAGCTCAAACTTAAGTTTGCCAACTGCTGATTCATGTTTCCTTGTAATCTCACTCAATAAAACACATCAAATTATTCCAGAATGGATTTTGAATATTGGTAAATAACCCTAATCTCATCTGATATGCTTCACCCAATAGTTTAAATTTAAATATAACAAACTGTAATTAAAAGTGAAGAAACTTGTTTTGCATAAACCAAGTGGCAAGTGTCCAAAGTCAACAAACACCAAGAATTCTGATTGCTCATGGGCAGTTAAGAAATGCACTAGAAAAATGTCTAAAAATGATGGGAGATGGATATGGACTCTATTGTTACATACATTTGAATTTTGTTATGTTTTGTACTACGGTAATAATTAGTAGAACATAGTGGCCAGAGCTCAAACTTTTATTAGCCAAGGTAAAATATTCCTCAATCCCAGCCCTTGTTTTATGACAGCCTTGGTGCCATTGCTATATCTCTCTGGAAAATGGAAAGTTTTATTGAATCCCTCAGCTGAAATTTACATCTTGAAAATTATAATGATCCTCTGCCCTCTCACAGCCCTTTCTTATTTCATTATGGACAATGTTTCAGTCATTTGCCTTAGCTACCAGAAGCTAGGGGTTAGTCAATAACATAATGGAGACTTAGGGGTTTAAGCTGGTACGTGCTTGTTGTACAAAAAAAACTCAGATACTCTTAACCTACATTTTTGTATTTATTTAGTTGGCCAGAACTGGAATGAATATTGTTCTTATGAGTAGATCAACACAGAAGCTGGAAAAAGTTGCATGGGCTATTGGTTAGTAAACATTAATGTACAGTATGTAATAATAATGCTGTGACTCAAAATAAAATTCAAGTTATCATGGTCTCAGCTTAGGGTAGTTTGATTCTCCACATAGCAGCCGTTAGTCATGACAATGAAAATTAGGGCAAGGAGACAAGAACAAAGTTCTTCCAATTTAACGCAACAGCTCTCTTTGAAGTTTAGCGGCTCATGTTTGCAAAGTCCTTTAGCCATTTTGAGGGCGAAACTAGTGAAGATGAACCAGTTGATGCAGGTGTCCCACTCCTGACACCAGGAAGAAGAACTTGAAACAAGAAGCTTTCATATAACACATAAACGCATAAACTGCAAACCATATGAACTGAGTACAAGTTCCAGTGCCAGTGCCAGTGCCAGTGAAAAGCACATAGTAAATAATTTATACAAGATAGAAATCACGTGACTAATACTGAATTATGTATGCTATTCTACACTTGGCAAGTGTGACACTTCACATTTGTTTACGTGATAAGATGGACACAATAATGTGCCATAAAATGGTCAACCAAAATAATTCTCAGAAGGATACATCCTAGAATTTTTTACTGAAGGTAATCTGTACAGGTTCATTCAGTGTACAGAGCTGTGCTATTTCTAATTAAGAAATGAGTTAAGCATAAACATTTTCTAGAGTGGATAATTGTATGTTATAGTCTCTTTTAATGTTACAAATCTTTTTTTCCTTCCATTCACAGAAAAGGAATTTAAAGTCCAGACACGCATTATCCAAGTGGACTTTGGCTCGCAGGATGTTTATGCAAATATTTCTTCATCACTAGAGGGACTGGAAATTGGTATTCTTGGTATGTGTCTGACAAAATTAGACACGTTAAATAAGCTGTAGCTCAACCTTACCCTCCAAATTTCACACTGTTGATGTAAATCTGTTCAGAATCTTTTCAGAAATATACTCCTTCTCAGAAGTGACAGATTTAAGACAAAAGATCAGAAAGATCAAATGTACAATGCACTGAATTAAGCCACCAAGGAACATGAGAGCATGTCATTTTTGCTGTTGCGCTGCCCAAATTTGCAGCAAAAATGTAACTTTTGTAAAAAGGCCCGGGTCACAATCGCATGAGAGCAAATTTTTTTAACTTCAAAAATTTGGTCATAATTTTTGGGAGAAAAAAGTTTCCCAGTTGTAATGCAGATTGCATTACACATGAATTGCATATTCCAAAACTTCACTGACTGACATATATCAATCACAAACCATCTTCAAAGAAAGTTCGTGCATTACACACTTCAAAGAAAGCATAACAGGAGAGTAGATGGCCGCTTTTTATTTTCACAACAAAATCCCATAGCAGTTCTAATAGTGGTTCTAATAGTGGAGACTATTAGTTCCCGGGTATATGCAAATATATGCAAATATTAGGTGGGGAATTGTACAGCTAGGAAGTTCTTTAGGTTCTATTTTCCTTTTGTTTCCTACAAGAGTAACTGTGGCTCACGCTCATAGCAGCCAGGGAGATCCCAGCCCCTGGCTCTTAGCGACAGTGCCCCAGTCAGGGTGCAAAGAATGTCATTTTTACAGCTTGCCATTCAGGCAAGTTGAAGCTAGCATTTAGTTGCCCAAAGGTCGTTTCAAATAGCCCCCAACATTTTTGAATGAGCAGAATTGATTTCACAGTTCTTCTGTAAGTTGAATTCCTCAAAATACTCCACTTGCCTGATGGGCAAGTTAAGAACAGAATTTACTAGCCCGATAGCAAAATCCACTAGCCCCGGGCTATTGGACACTACTTTCTTTGCACGCTGGCCCCAATTGACTGTGGCTTTTAGGAGATGCAATTAAAACTTCTGTGGTCTTAAACTTTACCACTCAATGCTGTCAATAAGGTTGGTCTTAATTTATTGCAGAGTAGGATCTAAAAAAGTTTGTGGCACATGTTGGTGTGCTGTCAATCTCTGCTCCTGTCAAAATAATCAGAGTAAGAGGCTGGAGACAGGCAGCGAGGGCGCAGAAAAAATTATTTGCTGCAAAAATTTCAATTACACCACTAGGGTAAATGACAGCTTATTGGTTCATTAAACAAAATTGTCTACTTTGCCAAAATTTGGTCGCCTCCAAGGCAGCACTTTGGCTTCTTTTAACATTGTTGGATTCACAAAAAATTGGATAGAATCTTTAATTTGGGGTTGCACTTATTTTTCATAATGTGTTGACAGGTCAGGTACTTAAATAAACAAAATTCACTCTACTGCGACCCAAGGTCTTACTTTAGTATTATTAACAATGTGGAGAAACACCACTCAAAGAAATCTTCATCTGGAACTCCATTCTTATCAGATAAAAATTTTAATTGTCAGCATTGATTTACATCGTTAGTGTGGACTTTTTGAGGCTAAAATTGTGAGGCAAGTTTCTTCATAGCCATTACTCAAAATTGTCCCATAATTTTAAGTGTCAATTTATGTTTTGCTATATTAAGTTCCACTTGATTTAAACTGGAACTTTCTTACTCCCCTTTTTTAAATTTTTGACAGTGAACAATGTTGGTGTAATGTATGACTACCCAGAATATTTTCTTGATGTCCCTGATAAGGTAAGTTTTAAGTTTCATTTATTTCTTGACAAAGCTTACACATCCCAGAACATATTATTTGTCCCCTCCTGGCAGAAGCTTCTTTTTCCTGGTATTTGCCCACTGAATACCAGGAAAAAGAGGCCTCTGCTGCAACAGGGAATATTTGAAGTACATTATTTTTTTATTTTTTTTTTTATCATGACAGAAACTTTATGACCTGATAAATGTTAACATGACTTCTGTGATAATGGTAAGTATGAATATTGTTAAATGTTACTTAAGTTAGGAACTTGGGAACAGAAATGTCAACTCTGTTGTGTTTGTTAGCAGTGTTTGTATTGCTGCACTTGGGTAATGAGGCTGGTTCAGCGGTATGATGTATACCATTGCACGTGCCTACACAGCAACATTATTATTTTGTAAGCATAGTTTTTTATTTGTACCTCCGCTCTCCCCATTTGAAGACCCAGTTTGTATCTCCTAGAACTATTTCTTCCTCTATAGGTTTTGTTTATTTGTTAAGCATTCTATAATCAAGATCAAGTGCTTACTGTCACACACAGCGCTCACTCAAATCCCAATGCCTGATCATGTGGGTACATTTGAACCAAGACTGCAGCAATTAATGGTAAGCAGCCAATCTTGATGGATCTTCTGGGAAAATAGAGTACTGTGAGCAGTCTATTATTCTTATTACACCATATGGCTTCAGTGTGGTGATTGCTAGGTAATTTGGAGGGTGGGGACTCATTGTTTGTTTGCTGTTTGGGAAGGTTTCAGGTGTGGGTTGGTATATCACCTCAGGTATGTGTTTGTAGTAAATTTGAACCCCAAGCATTAAGACACCTAGCCTCTTCTTGTGATGTCCAGTGTGCTGGGAAACCATTTCATGGCTATGTTAATGCTCTTTTCAATCAAGTGGTGTCAATTACATTTTTCTACCTTTGCTATAATCAAACTACTCTGAAGTAACTCAAAGTATTCATTTTGCTGTCTAATATGGGTGATAATCAGCAACACTTTGCTTTTCAGATGACTCGTATTGTTTTACCCCACATGTGCAAAAGGTAGGCTTTTATACGGTCACATCACACCTCTGAAACAGGCTTCATGCCAGTGTTTTTGTACCTCTTACAAGGTTTTCTTTGCCGTCTCGATACAGGAAGCGTGGTGCAATCATTAACATGTCATCTAGTGCTGGTCTGCTGCCAACTCCTCAAATCGCTGCTTATGCTGCAACTAAGGTTGTTTACTCATTTGTTCTCTTTGAAAACGTTATACTTTGTGTAATAGAATAAGTGCAAGAAGTATAAAGAATAGCATGGGCATCATACTAACCTCCAAGGCCTATAAGCACTGATCCAGGATGAAAGTTTCAATCCAGAATTGTCTTAACCTTCCTTCAGATTTGTTTTGAGTATAAAAACTGGATCTTAAAGTAAAGGCTCACAATTTGTTATAAAATGTTCCTACACTAGAAATGCTTACTTAAAATTTGGAAGTTAATCGTAATCTATGAAGTGAATAAGGAGGATACAGTAATCATTGTTTCATTACTGATACTAGCCTGGGACAAAATAAAAGACCTTGGGTTCGACAGGATTCGAACAAATGAACTATGGCGTTAATACTTATATTTTTTGCAGGAGTTTGTTGACAGCTTTTCTCGCGCTTTGGCTTATGAGTATTCTTCACAAGGTGTCGAAGTTCAGGTTTGTTTCCGACATTCTATAAACCCGAGTTGATAAATACACCTACATGTCAGATCGTCTACGCCTTTTGAAGAGGGCATATGGTAAAAAAGTAACAATCTAGCATACTTAGACCTTCCGCTTGTCACGTTTTAAATAAAGTGATACACATCCATTTGTTGTTATGTTGGTGAAAAATTGAATATCATTAATTATTGTATCAAGCAAATCAGCTAAAGTTGTAGGCATGGTAAAAATAGACGATTTGATAGGTGGGCGAACATGGGGACTTCTTTCCGAGTTGTGTACTATTTATATAGCTGTCTTCTAGTTAAAGTCTTTTTATCACTGACTTCAAGAGGGCTTTGAGCTCCTCCATGTAAATACTTGTTTGTTTTTCTTCTCTTTGCAGTCGTTGAGACCATTTTATATCGCCACAGCAATGACATATGGCACCACGCCAAACGTTTTTGTTCCTTCTCCAGAGACGTACGTGAAGAATGCTCTTCGAACACTAGAATTGTCCAGGCGGAATACAGGTTACTGGAATCATGAGATCCAGGTACTGCAACCTACCCACTCTACTTATTTATTCAAGATGACGAGCTAAAAATTATGAAACATCTTGAAAAGGAAAACTGGAGGTTGACCCGATGATGTTTCCCTAAATAAAAAGATAAAAACAGATATATGCTATGTACAATATAGAATATAAATTGACATTAAAAACTATTTACAAGAAAAAAATTGTATCACTAATTATCAATAATATCAATACATTTTAGATGAACAAAACAAACAACTAATGGATATTTAGGAAGCGCTTCAGCGCTCTCTTAAAACGGCTCAGGCTCCCAGCCCGTCAATAATAGATCCTGGTAGACTATTCCAGTCCCGTACGATTCGGATAGGAAAGAATATTTACTTGCCTAAAAAGACAATAAGGCGTAACCTGTTCACAAACGTGCGTGGAGAAACAACGAGCGCGAAGCGCAAAAAAAAGGTTTAACAGATTTACCCGCCCCACTCCTTTCCGGTAGCGGTCAAGAAGTTTCTAGCCTGCCTTCCAGCCGGACCAGTCACTTCAGAGGTTGATAGACTCAGGCTAGAAGTCCCCTCCCCGGTATTTTCTTGCGCGTGCTTGAAGGTGTAGAAAGTAGACAGTCAGTTAACAGGTTAACTTAGGAGTGAGCCCAGTCACACACTCATGCCTAGATTTGATCTCTCTCTAGATTTGATCACCTCCCCCTATTTACAGCCTTTCCTTACTGAAATCATGCTATACAGATACTTTCGCACAGAGTCGCTTCCTCTAAGGAGCCACATGACCACAGAAATTGTAACTCCGATCCAATAAAGCTACTGCTCCCATCAGTTAACAATTCACGCTAGAGGCCAATCATCGCTAGTTAAGTATATCTTTGTTTGTGGTTGTTTCTTTTCTAGGCATGGTTCCTTGCATTCTGCCCCGAGTGGTTGTGGATGTGGGCTGGTAGCATTTTAAATCAGCAGATTCGCAGGAATGTTCTCAAAACCCGAAGATAACTTCCGTGGAACTTCTAGTCACACTAGTTTATGGGGAACTGTCCTTTTTCAGTTCTGGATTGAAAGCCATCCGATAATTATGAACTTGCCCGGGCTTGACATCAGAAATCGTTCTCACCTAAACTGCCGTATACCGGCCACTTCATTTGTACGTCTTCGAATAAAAACCTTGACCGTGTTATGCCTCGTTCTTCAAAGCGCTCTTAACGCTTAGTATTTACTTGGCGCTTATAGTAATCCTTTCTGCGCTAATACTCTGCCGTGGTTACAAAGGTAGTGATTCGCGATCTTTGCATGACTGTAAAACTCGGTTATCAACAAAAGGCTGCCCTACCCTTACGGCGAGATTAGTTACATGATGACTTGTTAACTCAAGCTATAAAGAAATTGTCTCTAGGACGTACACATTCAATGGACTTTTTTTACACTTACCTTATGTACAGGGCAAATGGAGATTTCCCGTTAATAACGGTAAGAAATACAAACAATAAACCGTGTATCAAATTTTCTCTCTGCTACCAGTGCAGTGAATCTTCTTTTAGTTGGGAGAGTAGTGGGAGTTCGACAATACCGTAGTGTGTTGTGCTGTTTGCATTGCAAAAGGCACATTCAATCCAAAGCGCCCCTACAGAGAGACGCGTGAAACTCTTGTGTAGTGAAAGAAACTTATATCAAGCATCTCTATTTACCCGCTGTGAAATAGTGACTGGGCTGAATTCACTAACTTGCTTGATGTTTTCAGTTTATAACGAAGGGTGTTTCTAATTGCAACGCTCAGATTGAGCAAGACCCGAAAACGAAGGTTGTTTCACCAGAACTGCCGACCTTTCCTGTTGCCGAATGGCAGATAGAGTCTTTGGTAGACTTATGGGTGTTGCAGGTGATCTATACCTGAAGCACATGAACTTGATGGGAAAAAAGACCACCTTGTACAATTAACATACAAAAGAATCACTTATCGGCTTCAGTTTCTAACAATTTTTGTAATACCAGGTCAGGATGAGTAGAAAGTGATTCTGAAACAGCATCTCTCGTTTTCTCTTCCACAGAAGGTTGAAACCTTCAGCCAACTTTTGATAATTTTTCTTGGACAATAGTTTTAAGCCAGTGGTCGCACAATAACCGCGTTTTCTAGTCATTTGTCCTCTTTGCATACTACTCCTGTGTAATGTAAAATTAAAAGTTAGGGAGTATACGAGCCAATAAGGCTCACAAGGGCGGAGCTCAACCCGATTTTTGTAGCGCGAATCATTCTCTTTCCTGGATGGGATACTAGTCCATCGCAGGGTTACCCCACTATTATGTGACTGGTTCCCACGTATACACCATGCTAAAGAAATACAGTTGGACAAAGTTTCTTGTCTAACGAAACAACGGGACGGTAAGGCTTGATCCCAGACTTACGAAACGTTAGAAGAAATATCGTTAGACTGCCCTTTTAATTTTCAAACCATCTCTGTCTAATATATAGTCGTGATTTCATTTCACCAGCTAACAGGTCAAGAATCATATGGCACACCTGTAAGAGCTCCTGCAGGGGTCGTGATGTACATAAGAATTTACCTTATTATAGGAAATGAATGATACACTTTATTAACGCGATTCGTTTATTTAATGCATCTTAATTTATGTCGATGTTCATTTAAATCACACTATTTTGCAAAATTGTTGTTTACAGCACCTTTATTCGATCATCTGACAATTCTTTACGAATTGAGTTGACTGGTCTTCGTATTGATCCTTTTCCCCGAGGGGATAGCTAACTCAGTCTTCAGTCTATCTTCGTAAAGTTTCCATGGCCCGTTCATCCTCGCACTGCACGGTCACTTCTCTCTTGGTTTATGTTGAGAAGTTTGTATTGCAGCAAATTCGCGTAAAGTAAGTTGGGCGCACATTGTTTTCGAAAATTTCGCTATAATTTTGTGTAACGTAAATTTTCGCGTTGTCAATGTACATCGTTAATTTCCTATAATAAGGTAATGCGGTAGCAGTGCTTTTGACGTATATTTTGAGGCATTTGTCAAGCCGTTCTAAGAAGTTGTGGTTATAAACCACAATTCGATTCAGAAAAGTCGCAGGCGACTTATTGAGTCCAAAGGGCAAAGGTAATGAAATTAAAATCGCTGACGCGCAAAATGGCCTTTGGATAAAAATAAGTTTGAGCAACCCTTTATCAGCATTTTTTTTCTCAAGTACCCAGGCAATGCAATCACGGATATAACAAAAATGTGTGAAATAGGAAAAGAAAGAAAAAAGGAAACTTAAACGCAGTTCATAATACAAATACAACACATACAGAGACTGCCGAGCAAGTACCTTACAATAATTATGCACCTATCAATGTTAAGCCCCAGGGTGGCGGGCTACCCACGGGAAATTGACTGAGCGTGCCTTCTCCTGGGTAGGGATTTTGACATTTAAGCGTTGCCCCAGGTCGGGAATTTGACATGGCCGCGCCATGGCCGCCATCTTGGAAGACCGAGAGAAACTGGAAATGAGTGACCTGCCATCTTGGTAATACCCAGAAGTCACCAGAGGTAAATGACCTCTGCTTTTCTTGAAAGTAACAAGACAACATGAGCGAAAGAAAGGTGAGGAAATCTGTTTTATTTTTCGATATATATATGAGCCATCACTTCTTTCATTGTATGATCGAATGTTTATAAATAGAAGAGTCTTCATTCCTTCTGTTTCTGTTTCTATGTGAGGTTGTAAAAGACATGTCCTTTCCAACCTGTCAATTATTAACAGGGTTCGCACACACCTTGATCTGAAAGTCCTTAAAAATCCTTGAATTTTAAGTTCAAGTTCAAGGCCTTGAAAGCCTTTGAAAATTGCGGTCGGTGCTGGAAAGTCCTTAAATTTCGGTGCGAACTTTACAATTTAAGTAGAACTCCAAAGGAAAAGGAGCAAACACAGAGAGACCTTCGAGATAAAATTACCTATGTTGTGGAAGAACTGAAAAAAGACATAGAATTAAGGCTCTTTTTGAATTGAATAGAGTCCTTGAAATATGGGAAATGTGTCCTTGAAAGTCCTTGAAAAGTCCTTGAATTTTTTGTTCAAAAACGGGTACGAACCCTGTATTAAGTCCTGACTCTGTTAGAAAAAGTTACCCCAGAGGGGCGGGAAATTGACATTTAGTAGGTGCCTGGGGGTGGGGAATTTGACTCTGGCTGCCATTAAAATGTCAAATTCCCCTGGGTCTGCCCCCCCCCCCCCCCCCCACCCTGGGGCTTAACATTGATAGGTGCATTATTCCGTTATTTAAGTCGGGTAGCTTTTATAGCACCAATGCTAGTGGGGCTGAACAATTATGCAAATGCTTGAAACAAACAATTAAAATTTTAAGAATCCCAACTATCCGGAGGCAAACCAGCTGGCTATTTTGCAAGCATGGTCGAGGATTTGAACTCGGGACTACCGTTACGTTAAAATCCAGCTACCGGTCAGAGCGGGACTTAAACTCGGAGCCTCCGAATTGCAAGTCCGACGCTCTAAGCACTCGGCCACGCTTCCTCCAGCTTATAGCTGACCGAGGAGGAGCAGTTCTTTTTGTCATTAGTTTTAATAAAACTTTTACAATGATTGGAAGCAGATGTAAAAAGTACTTCACAAAATGAAGGACAAAGAAGAAAAACGTTTTTATGAAGCATAACAAGTAAAAACTAACTACATATTGCACCGAGGCCTCAGCGATCCCACGACGCCATCACCAAGAAATGAGCATATAAAAACGAGTTTAAAAAGAATTCAAACCGAGAAAATTCACAGCATGCAGGCCAAGCCAGACACAAGACCCCAGCACTATTATTAATACAATGTTCCCAAGACCGACAAAATATGGTACGTATAGCACCCTTCTCAAAACTCACAGAATAAAACGAATTTGCAGCTTACCACTAGCTCCACTCAGAAAAAAATCGAGAAGAGGGACGTTTGTGAAGGGCCGTCGTTAATCGTGTTCTGGTTTCCCCAGAATGTCGGGGAAAGCCCCTGATTGGCTGTTATGTTATGCCATAACGTAAGTTATTTCCGGTTTTGTGATTGATGAATGAGTCTCAGAAGTCCTAGGGAACCAGAAGCGCTTGCCTACTCGTAATAGACAAAACATTTCTTTCTGGAAACCAAAATGTGAAATGAGATCACTGATGTTTGCTGCAGCGATTGCGGGTGCATGTGTTCTCTGCTGCGTGGTTTTTGCGAAGAAAAGACGCACGAATTTTGCCCATGGACGTTAAATTCATCGGGGAATTTAATTCTTCCTTTTTGCTTCGTAAATAATAAGAAAAGAAAAGCTCTCAATTCTAATGAAGAGAAGTTAACTATTCTCTACGTAACACCTAGGAATTCAAAATCATCGAAAGGATCATCTACTGCATAAAAAGCAAACTCCTGCCGACGCAAAATTCTTTCAGAACCAAAAGCCCCAGGAAATCGATGTACAGGAAACACACCAGCTTCACGACCTAAATGACAGAAGAACATGTGATTTAGAATCCCCTAAAGCATAACATACTCGTCATAAGACAAGATTACAAGCAAATGACATTTTAGCTAAGACGTTAGAGTCAGAGCCAAGCTATAGAGGATATAAAGGCTGAGAATGACTGCTCACGTGCTGTGCAAGAGTCGGATTAGTCCGGATCCGTTAACAACTTTTTAACTGTCAAGAGGAAAAACAAAAAAAAAACGTATTTCCGCCAATCACTCGGAAACACGATAAAGATCGATCGATAAACGATAGAGCAACATAGACCAGGGCGTAGCTAGGGGGTCCTGGGGTGCCTGTGACTCCCCTTTGGTAGGCCTTCTTTTGAGCAAACGACCTACAATATTCAGGTGGCGAAAACGCCACGTCATTATCTTGCCGTAAAAGCCATTGTTGAAAAGCCCACTTTTTAAAAATTTGTTTTTTTGTAAAGTATTTTCGACAACGGCTCTTGTCTTTAGTTAATAAGGGCCTTCATGCCGCGATAATACGATTGAGCCCGCTGATACACGAGGGAAAGCAGCGGTATAAACCATATTCGGCGATCCCCGGATGGTGATCTGGTGAGTAGCCTCTGTGACCCCCCCCTTTGAAAAATCCTGGCTTCGCCCCTGTAGACGTCTCTCTCCCTGATTCTTCTGATTCTGTTCAGAGAGGGCGGCTGGACATAGGCTACGTACCGCCTTTTTAGAAAGAATACACCACAGGGTTCCCAGACCCACAACAGCCTACTGGAAGACAAATTACCGTAAAATTCCGAAAACAAGCCCCGGGCTTATATTTTTCAAAGGCCTTTTTTTAGGGGCTAATTTTTGGAGGGGCTTATATTCGGAGGGGCTTATCTACGGGGGGAAATTTAGAACCCATGACTCATGCCTTTCTTCAAAATGTCAACGCATACATTTCTAACGTAATCTAAAGGTAAAGGCGAACACGAGTCAATGGAGTTCACAAGGTCGTCGCTTAACCCAGTTTTTGTAGTACGAATTGCTCCTTTTTTCTGGATGGGATACTAGTCCATCACAGGGTTACCCAAGAATTTTGTGAACAGTTTCCATTGTATTCCATTAGAGACGAACAACTAAATGTAGCATAGTTTCTTATCTACGGACAACAACATGACAGGACAGAAAGGCTTAATATAGCTTAACCCAGTTCTACGAAATCTCGTTAGATTGCCTCTGTAATTTTTTCCATCTAATAATAGCGAGCTTAAGCAACCAAAAAGGCGACGGCAACGAGTACTTCAGAAAAAAGATCAGTAGCTTTAATTAGCAAAGCAACAACGATGCACGTGAAGTACACTTTTTTGTACATTTTTTGCCTTTGTTATACGACGACAACGTGAGACGTCCTAGTTTCACACTTTATGTAGATCGTGAATATAAGACATAACAGTTTTCGTTTTCTCTTTCTAAACTTATTACGTTTCCTTAGAATATTCGCCAACTTTTGACTAATTGAACGAGATGGAACTAGAGCGGTGAAGTGTGAAACGGCGCAAATTCACTTTTTCAGTGACGTTTTCGCTATCGCTGCTGTCGCGCTTCCTAATACGTAGTCGAGATTACGTCGTACCAACAGGCCGATAATGAAATGAGGCACCAATAAGACTTTCTGCTGGTGGGTGGGCAAATGGTTTTTCAGGTACGTCATGTTGTGATATACATACGTGAATTTCATGCGGTAGCAGTGCTTTTGACTTATATTTTGAGGCATTTGTCAAGAGTATACACAAGTTGTGGTTGTAAACCACTACTCAGTTCAACGCAGATACTTTGAAAAGACGCGGGTGACTTTGTCAAACCAAATGGCACACGCTTATGAAATTACAATCACTTTCAAAATGGACCTGGACAAAAAGAAAGACATCAATTCATCATCAAGAGAGTGAGTAACGTCAGTAACCCATAGTCAGTATTTTTTCGTTAAGTAGCTTGGGCAATGCAACCGTCGAAATGAAAACAGAAAAAAGTCAAAAGCGTAACAAGTGAAGCAGTACAAAAGGGCGTGATTCCTTCGTCTATTAACCGACTTGTTTATTTTCTTACAATGTTTCGACTGTGAAAAGCGAGATGAATTATTTTCAAAACACCTTTACTCTAATCACTTTCTGCTTTACTACTTTGCTTGGTTTGACGCATGCAGAGGTTGTTGCTGAGAGAATAATCAGTGCAATGTACTTCACAATACAATATTTATTGAACACTTCCTGCAGGGACTTTTGAAGAACTAATATCACAGCTTTTAAAGCTAATAAATTCAACTTAAACGAGTAAAAATACAATTTGTGAAAAAGCTGCAGATAGAAATTCACATTGACAAAATTGTCTCTAGAGCATCGGTAATTTTCTTTCATGTAAAAATGTGCATTTACTTTCATATTAGACTATATAAAATAACGAAAAAAAAAAAGCTTGCGTGATGGTAAATCATTTCCACAAAATTAAGTTTTTAAATTTAACCTCTGGAGTGAGTTTATTTGCTGCTTAATTAAATAAGCAATAATTGGGAACATCCACGACGACAAACAGACATCTCGCGCTTTCCGAGCTACATATAATGTATATCCTTACTATCTAAGAATACATCTATTTTTGTTGTTTTCACACATTATATTTTCTTATGGGCCTTTTATTATAGAGTCCATTTGAAACATCTTGGTGTTATAGATTGTTAGCATTCTGCTCTTATTCCAGGAAATGACTCCATCATCATGTACCATCTCCTCAGCTCACTGATCCATCCTCTGCTGTGACTCGCCAAGCTGAGATGGGCCGCACATGATATTTAATGGAACAGCTTCATCTGCGAATACAATGCGCCACAGTCAATACGCCCTTTCACTTCTAAACAAACTGTTTTTTACGCTGGCCACTCTTAAGAGTAGAAGGGTTAACTTTAACCCAAGGTTAAACTAACTTTACGCAAAATTTCCTTATGTCTAGGAATTCGCAAATGGAGCTTACTAAATGAAACATTATTGAGTTGTTTCTCTTGAGACACGGTTTTTGTGAACTAACAGATAAAAAAGTAATGTTAATCTTCGGTTAGAGCCAACAACATTTTGAGATAGCGAGTTCACGTTTCAGCTCCTACTTCATTAAGCAGAAGGTAACCAAAATCAAAGTTATCTGAGCACCAATTCATACAATTGCTATGCCGACTGACCCATTCAGCCCAGCTGTTGCAGTAATGTTAATCAGTAATAAGAATTAATAGTAATAAAAGTCCATAAAAAACAACAGTAAGCTTTGGGAAAAGAAACTGGCTTACGTCTTACTGTACTCACGTTTCTTGAATTGACTGTCAGATGTAAAAAAATTGACAGACAAACGTGTAACATTCAGTACATCTTTAGTTCAGGCACAAAGTGTCTTACCCATTTTTTTTGGCCTTGTCAATCCAAGACTTTTCATGATTTCAACAAATTCTTCTTTTGATTTGGTTAAACGTGGATTGTGTCTTAACTCCTCAGCAACAGTGCTCACAGTCATACCTGACACATGGGTAGAAAATAAGCAAACTCCATAAAAATTAACCTGCCTGTTTGAGTTGTGGTTCCCAGTGGCATGGCCAAAACAACAACCCAAACAGACAAATGGTGGGGGATGCAAGGGCGGATGTAGGGGTGGGCTCAGGCCCCCCCTTTTGTCCAATTTTTTTCTTTTGTAAACGTGTGTCGGATAGTACTTCGAGCTTTGTTACTTAAATATACTTTCTTTTATAAACATTGTTAACAAAAAAATCTGTGCTCAAATGACCAAAGCTCCCAGAATAGATGCAGTAAACATCCATCTCAAAAAAACTGGATTTGACAATTTTTCAGGGAGACAATGTTGCCGCTTTTGCTGGGAAGTTATGCTCGTGCCGCAATCGCTTCGGCCCTGCTAGCATCATAAAGTTTTAATTACTTCTTTGCCCACAACCACACTTGTGGTGTATTAAATATTTCGACATCACATGTTCAATATGGAATCCAGGCATTTGCTAAATTTAAGCGTCCAGAATGCACTACATTGCATCTCAGAGAACTTCAACCTCAAAAATTTTCCTGAAGGAGCATGCGCCCAAAACTCACTAGAAAAGTGTGCCGCTCGCACTCCTCATGGGTGCTATTGCATCCATATTGCCACTGTACATCTCTAGGCCCCCTCTATCACAAAATCCTCCGTCTGCCCCTGGGACAGTCTATCCTTGGTACTTTAATTGCAGAGGAATGTTTAGCAAATTCATGCACAATGTTCGAATTTATTTGAGTTAATGAAACTAAAGGCAAAACTACATCCAAAGAGAAATTCTATTATTGTTCCAAGTGATCACAGTAAGTTAATTTCACTGAAAATTGAATGAGAAAACAATGGAGATTTTTCATTGTACTAACCATGGTAGTCATGTGCTGGATACAGCAAGTAGTCCTCAGGAAGCGATAAGATTTTGCTTGTTACTGAATCATACAGCTTTTCAGGGCTTCCTAGGAAAGACAAAACAATAACACTTTAGCAAAGAGACTGGACAGTGAGAAGAGAAAGGGTATGTGAGACACAAGTTCTGAGAAGGTGGTGGTTAACCAGCTAATTTAGACAAAAATGGTTTGATTAAAGACAAGTGTTAAAAAACCTAACTCATCTAGTCCTAATCTTTTCACCAAAAATCACATTTTTAAGTAATGCCGGTACTATTTGAGAAATGAGCCCAAAAAAACACAAACTCATAGTACATGTATCAGTGTAAAAGCAGTCACAGGCCTTTTGGTTTTGGACAGGTGTCAAGCAAAATTGTGAGCTAATAGATATGAAAAAAAAAGATTAAGTCAAGTGCACTTTCTTTCCCCCATTAACCTTCATCTGATAAAGCCACACGTGGCAAGGATTGTTTTTTGACACGGTTTACTAGTCAACAAGTGTGACTCAGTACAGTACAGTAATTAATCCTCTAATAAGTAATCTTGTTACTATGGAGCTGCATTGACGACTATGTGGTCAACCAATACAGTGAAACCATTCTTGCGTAGACCTCTTTGCCTGTTCAATAGTTTTTCGATAGTGGTAAAATTTACCACGTGCATGTAAGGCTGGCCAACCTTTCCCATGGAATTTCAGGCAAACTTGCCATTGAGTATTACATGGTGTAATATGTTTACTTATTAGGTCTGTTCATTTTGTGTTGGTAGGTTATTGAAAAACAAAATACCTTGGCAAATACATGTAAGTTCATAAAGTTAAATTGCCTAACCCAAAGAAAATCAAAAGATGTTGCCCACTCAACGGGAGATCTGCAACTATAGACAAAACTATAGACAAAACAGTTTTTTTCTCTCACCCTGTTGAAAGTCTGTTCGCCCACATGCTCTTATGAGAAGAGCATCTCCAGTGAAAGCTGCTCTGTTGATATGATCCACGTACGTTAGACACCCTAAAACCAACCACAATGTGTGTGAATACTAACAACTGAGCAAACAGGTTACATTTTACAGTAGATAAACTCAGACTTTGTGGTTAAGAGAAGGTGCATGTTTTTAAAATCAGGTTTTGTCATTTACTCAAACTTACATTTCAATAGACATTGAACAACTTACAGTAATATGCACACTGTAACTCAGGGTATCAACACTTATAATTTTATTTGTGCATGATAATAATAAAAAAACTCTATTTGTAAAACTTGCCATCTGTATGTCCCGGAGTTGAACGCACATCAAGAGCCTAAAAAGGAAGTTTCTAAAATTAACTAAAATACACCACCTGTAATAATTTTTAACTACGGTTATGTTGATGAAGTCAGGAAGAGAAGGTGAGAAAGAGGTTTTTGATAGAATTCGATTGGAAAAAATTGTTCTTGACCTTAAAAAAATAACTATAAATAATGGAGACATGATGGACCTGGAGATCACTAGATGAGCACTTAAGAAGCAGAGAAACAGATGAGGTGCCACAGCAGAGAGAACCTGGAGAGAGTATTACTATCCTGGTGTCATACTGGCACAACAATAGGTGATGATGATGAGGCAATAACTATTCTGACAATTTTTTTCTCAAAAACAGAAGCAAGTGAACTTATAGATAAGCATGTAGTGAGCCTTAAACCCATCCCTCCTAATGGTCCAACTTGCCTGCCAGCATAAGTAACATATAATTTCTATAATATAACATGGTGACGCGTACAAAAACCCAGTAGGAAGCAGACAGCTTCCCCCCTCACCTGACCATCCAAGCTCGGTATTTCAAACATAGGCCACCTTATATTATGTCGCACCCCTCTACTGGTATATGAGTGGATAATCGAAGGAAAACCTAAGGGTTTTGCAAATTATATAAATCAATCTAATAATTAGCATTTTTTATCAACGTATTTCAAGCAAACCTGATCTCCAAAGTCAACTGTATCTCCTTCATGTACAAACACATCAGCTTTAGCACCACTCAGCTTAGAGATAACACTTTTGCAGCCTGTGAGATTCTTGAGAATTCCTGTACCAGTTACATGATCAGCATGAACATGTGTGTTCACTGTGGGGAAAAACAAATTTCTGTTGATCAATTTTATGCTGTTTACTGCAGGTATCATGTCACTGGATTTGCAAGACACAAATTGAGGTTATTTTCATCAATATTAAGCTAAGTTGAGAATCAATCAATTAAAAATAAATAGTACATCCAGGACAGACTTGAAAGTGCTGGCCTTAAATTCAGATTCAGATCCTACTGATAACTACATACTTGCATATATCAGTTTGAGGTCCAACTCTTTGAGTACACGTACATCCCTCTCCACCTGTTAAAACCAAGAAATTGATCACCTAACAGTCATAAATCATCTTTTAAATTTTTTAAATTTTTTTGGTAAGTGTACATGTAGTTGCAGGAATCACGCAAAGGAAATAATCTATTAATGAATTACTGCTTGGATGAAAGATCTTTCCTTGCAAGCAGAGTCTCCTTTTTCTTTTCTGATTACATACAAATAAAGAATAAACTTTATACTCCGAGTTGTCGTAAGCCCTGTTCTAACTACTGTTCACAAAATACATTTGTAGGTTACTTTGTATCCAGTTTCATTTGATTACAATATATAACAACTATGGAAACGTTCATACTGTAGTAGTACTTAGTTCTTATTACTGTGTTTTATGTTTGCGAATTTTCACTCTGGAGTAAATTTATGTGTATTTTTGCGGGTTGCTGGAAAATCACAAAAAAATACAACCCTCAAAAGTTTTGTGCCACACGGTATACATGTACAGAAATAAAGAGAACCATACTCAGCATTGTAATTAACCCTGTTCTAACACTGTTGTCCATAAAACAGGTTGCAGGTTTCTAGTTCAGGCTCATTTGGCTGTTAATTTAATGATGGCCTTTTAATTTACTGAGCCCTCAAAGAAAATATGCTTGTTATAATTACATTAATTTGTTCAGAAGGGCATTTCTAAGGGGGATGATCGCGACTGTGAATGTACCAACCTGAGTATCAACAGGGTCAATAATAACAGCAGCTCTTGTCTTGGGGCATCCCAGTAAATATGAGTAGGTGTAGGACTCCAAGTCAAATAGCTAAAAAAAGAACATTGCCAAATAAACATTTGCCTTCCTTTTATCTCTATGAATTAAACTGTCAAGTAGCAACAATAATAATAGCGAAGCTCCATGTGTGCACAAAGTGAGTGCAAGCAGAGCCCCACAGCTAACAAAATTTTGTTATCTCTCGATCTTTCTCAGAAATTTTGGTGGTCACGTGACCATCCATCCAACCATCCATCCCTACTGCAGGCAAACCAATGTAAAATCTCAGGCTTCCTAGCTAGCTAGTGTGGTAGCTAGCCTGCAACCTGATATTGCACATCCATGTTGACAGCTGTCAAAACAAGGTATCCACTGACAAGTATCAGAAGACCATATCACAGGCTCAGGTATCGACCGATTGAGGTCAGGGTTTTTTTAAAGTTATCCACTGACAAGTTACTAGTTTTCAAGTGATAGCAGGCTGAACTCCAAGTGGATTTCTTTGTGATGATTACATTTTTTAAAGTAATTATAAATTATTTATTTACGGGAGCGAAGATGTTATTTATTAAAAAACAAACTCAGTGACCCAATGATAAAACAATTATTGAACTCGGTTATCGCAAAATATCGTGATTTGTTAGTGTCTCGCAGATCAATTATTTGCCTCAGCCTTCGGCTTCGGCAAATAATTCATCTGCTCGCCACTGACAAATCACGATATTTTGCTCAACCTCGTCCAATAATTGCTAATTGAACTACAACATAATATATATTAACTGCACTAAAAGTGGGTAAGTGACAGCCTTCAGATTTTAGATGTCCAAAGGTATCTAGTAGAACAATATGAGTTCTGTCTTCTCATCAGCTTACTCTCCAAGTCGCATAAAAAACTTAGTTTCTTGAATTGTATAAGCTTAGATCTGCCCATAGTGCCCTTAACTTTGTGTTCGATTTGGTTGGTTGAAAACCTAAATTTTTTTCCAAAACAAAGAACATCCCACGTACACACCCCCAGCTTTGGTTTTATCTCTTTACTTGTTCATAGGTCACAAAAGAATCAGACTCGAAGTTAAATGAGGAAATAATTATTAAGCTTAAACTCATATCACAAAAACACGTAAACTTGCAAAATTATCGACTCTTCGAAAGAGCGTGATATTTCACACGATCCTCGCTAGTCTGAAATCGAGATTATATTGATTAACCAGCGAAGAATAAGTCATTTAAAAGCCATCGCACGTCTTCTTATTTCACCCATTCCTTTAAAATGACCATATGTTTACCTGGCGAAAGATCACTCTTGCCTTGCTCCCAGCCATGACAATTTTATGTCACTTCAACTCTTTTTCGCCGGCCTTTAGTTTCATCGTTTCATCAGCTTGGCTCCAGTCCTCTCTCGAGCCTCCAAAGCATCAGGGGAAGCATTCCTTCCGCCAAGATGGCGGTAGGTTTGGGTTTTGTGAAAATCGTTTTGCTGTGTACATTTGCAACCCTGACGAGGACACAAAGCAACAGAACAGTCTTTTCACCTTCCTCATCCTCAGGTAACTCACACGAAAGCGTTTTGGATTGATGTTTTCAAAAATATGCGAGTTAATGCGTGATTCTGTCCCTGCATAAGCATGTCAACTCAGAGACAAACATATGAATTTGTCTGGTCATGATTGTGGAATTTACAGAAACCGGTCGTTTCGCCAATGGTCATTTCGCAAACGTGTAGAAGTCAGTTCACAAACGTCTAGCATTCACTTCGCAAACGTTATTTTCATGTCAACCTGGGTTCTTTAAAATACAAAACGGTTCAGAATACTATATATTATGCGTAAATAATTATTGGGTGTGAAAAATTTCACATTATAAACATTTAGATGACAACTATACGATTCAGAATACTACATTACATGTTGTTTGCGTAACTTACTGGGTGTGAAATCTCACAGCTGATTTCACGCTAGAGGATATTTCATAATCAAATGAACATTGTTTGACTCACCACACTGACTACAAGTCGATTGGATACGAACAGGGCCGGGTTGTTCGAAGCCTGGTTAAGATAACCCACGCTTAGTGCGAAATTTGAACTCAGATATGAGGGCTTAAAAAGCAAATTCAGTTTAATTCTCTTTGCCTACAATTTGGTGATTGGGTACTTTAAAAAGAAAAGAGAAAATTATCCGAGAGAGTGCTTGTGATGAAAAGATAAAGAACCCCGAGTTTAAATTTAACCCTGGGTTAGCGCTAACTGGCGTTCAAACAACTGGGCCCAGACCGCCATTTTGAAGGTGCTTTTTTCAAACCCAGTCCTTTAGGAGGATTGTTCATTCTACTCGCGTACATGTGTGTGGTTTCGGCACGAGTTTTGTTTCATACAACTTACCTCATAGAAAACGCGTGCGTGCTATTGTTATATTAATTAGAGTTAGGTTGAGTTTGATCATCCGGGTGAACGTAGTCCTGAATAGGACTGTTGTTGTTAACAGTGACTGATGTTTCAACAACCTGTGCGTTAGTCATCTACTTTTGAAATGACTCCTGGGTTCAAACCTCTCACAGTTTTAATTAGAGTTAGTTGTCAGCTATTTAGTGGAAAACAACAAATCAGTGGTGCCGTATCGAATCGACTACCAATCACATTGCTGTTATTTTGATCTGCTGTCACTTAGGAGTGTAACGATACATTGAAATATCGATGTATCGCGATAGCGAGTGTCCCGATAGCGACGCATTGATTGCAAATCCAACTATTGATAACAATTGCGATAGTTTCGACAACTATCGATAGTTTCAATAGTTTTTGAATAAATTAAAATAGTCCACTGTAGCCTTCTTCTTTAACAGAGAAACACGTCAGAATCCATGTTCGCTGCTTGTTTGCACTGTCACAACAAAAGGAGCACAAAATATATAAACTTTAAACTTCTCTGCTATGTTTGTTTTGAAGAAAACAAGATGCTGTACCCCCTCTACTATAATTGACTGCTTAAATGACGTCATTCTCCTATTTCCTAAAGGGGGTACAGAGCAATGATTGTTGCTGTTCAACAAAGATGGCGGATAAGAGCCAACCGGAGTGTTTTGAAATTCAATTTCCATTACATCTGTTAGAGTAATTTCGATACAAAAACTCACTAATAGTGACTTGTAATAATCATAATACAATGATTTGCTTCACATGTTGCCGTTGGGAAAAAATGATGAACACTGTTACTGTTCAAAGACAACCAGAAAAAAGTGAAACTTGGTTATAATCTTATAGGATGTTTATAACATTTCTCAGTTCTCTGTTATTCTGTAATATATGTTTGAGTTGCATTATTAAAACTAACACAACATGACAACAACAGTGGTTTTTACAAATAATTTATTTCTCAATTTAATTGGGGAGGTTGGTGGTGTTAAATATAACATACACTTTAGCTACTACTGTTGAGTGATTAAAAAATTCTGACCAGTACTATCGCAATAGTATCCCTACTATCGCAATACTATCGCAATAGTGTTTCAACTATCGCAATACTATTGCAATAGTCAAAATGACCTCAATAGTCACCTCTACTGCTACTGGGCACTACAGTATAAAAGGGGCAGCGAATTCTGTTCATTTCATCCAACTTACATTCTCGATATAGTCACTCGACAACTAGTCACTCTGTGTCACTTTGATCGCCCACACATCCCCGCATGTAATAAGGTATATTTTAATTTATATGAATTGGTTACATTAATAGTAGTTGACGCTGCCTGTCATTGTTTTCCTTAGAATTTGAAAGTGTATTTATTGGGGGGGGGGGGCTGTCACTCACACAGCCCACACTTTACCACATGTAATTCATTTTAATTGTAAGCAATAAATATGTTTGTGTATTACAGCAACTTTGTTTAAACATTCCTTTAACAGCTTAGACTTGCCCACAAGTTGGGCTCAAAATTTCCTCGATGGCGAAACGCGAGCGGCAGATATTTTACATTTTCTTGGCCAAAGTGAGTGATAGGGTGAGAGGTACTACCAGAACCAGAAATGGGAAGTGAAGGACAGTGAGACTTTCCAATGAATATACGTCACTTAGCAACCATGCTAATATTTCATGCCAAGCTGGTGGCATTTTTAACTATTCCTGGTCGTGGTAGTTGTGGACCTTCCTTGAAAGAGGCTTCTTTGTACCCTATCTTTGCTGTGATTCAACTTCAAAAACAACATTTTGCTCAAATAATTCAAAAGTGTTTGGTGTGCTTGTTAAGTTGTCTATAAATTAACCCTTGGCCTTGAATGCAGTAAAAGTTGGACTTAAATCACTGTTTGAATATTAGGTTGTACATGTGATTTGACTGGCAATGGATGTGATGTGAACTGCTGTTGTGATCCTGATTGTACCAGTGCAGATCAACAGGCATTTACAGAATGCAAGGATACAGATGCAAAGTACGTTTCATTTCCAGATCTTTGGAGTTCTTTTTTTGTGAGACATTGTACTTAATATGTACATTGTACCTGCACCATGCACATACATGTATGTATTCTTAGATAAAGTTGTATGGAGAACAGAAATATTGTTTTCATTTAGGTCCATCAAGGGTTCCTTTTTTGGGTCCAGCTAGAGGTACATACAGTAGTTTATTATGACATACAGTGTATCACAAATTGCATATTGCTGAAAGGCACAAATTGCCTTTTCTTTTTCGGGATTATCTTTAGGTTAAAACCACTCCAAATCTATGTTTCAGCTAGTTTAATTGGCCTTCCTCAAAAAAATTAGGAAAAAAGTCAATGTCCATGTAGCTTACTGGCATTCTTGTTCAGACTATTAGTGACATCCCTGGAAAAGGCAAAAAAAGCATTTTGGGCAAGTGGGTTTGGAAACAAAGTTCATGGGTGCAATTGTAGTTTTATGATTATGTAGATGCACTTAGACAAACCTTACAGCTGTATGTTTGGTTTCATCAAGTTTGAATCTCTATGTGAGGTTTTTTGTACCTTTTTCACTTTTGACTTTACCTTGCAGCCGTGATGACCGTGTTTGCCTCTCCAATGCAGCCCTCTTCACCTTCAGACAAAACACACAATTTAAAACAGAAACTACTGGTTCTGGCCTCTTCTGTATTATCAGGGATAACTGTAAGTTGTGAAATATTTCCTCAGTTAAAAGGCTCTTTCATTACAGTTGACTCCCGATAACCTGACCCTTGCTAACTCAAACCTTGTGCTAACTTGAACCAAAGTTGATTTCCCCCTGGATTTCCTTCATACATTTACTGTAATTTTACCCTCGGTAACTAGAACACTGGATAACTTGAACCTTCTGCTGACTCGAAGTAATTTTTGTTTCCCTCCATACAATTTCTATATAATTTTACCCTCTATTACTATAATTTGAACCATGTTTTAAGCACGTGACAAGTCGGGGGAAAAAAACAGTGTTCTGAATTCCAAATCATTGAATTTTTTATATAAACAATAGTTTAAATTCTTTGTTACTTTTATGTCAACCTAGTTCAAATTAAGTATGACCATCCCTGTACATTTACAGCGGAGCTCCACCCATGCGTGTGAGCGGAACCCCATAGCTAAGTAAATTTGGTTATCTACGTGTATCGATCCGAGAAATTGGGTAGTGACGTGACCATACACGCGTCCACCCGTCCATCTGCACCACTGCAATACTTGCATGTACAAGTACAATACTTACACGTACATTCCCAACCCATCCATTTGCTCATTTCCTTATTGCTGATCATTTGATTCAAACTCTGGATAGCTTGAACTTTTTTGAAATTTCCCTAGAAGGTTTGAGTTATCAGGAGTTGACTGTAATTTCAAATTTGGTGCTGGTGGACCCGTGTTTGCTTGAAGCTGCCCCTATCCATGAACATTATTATACCAGAACATCATATTCTAAGTGACAACTTTGCCTTTTACACCTGGCATTAATTTTATTTGGACTTGCAGCATCAATTTAATTGAGAAAGTTAATGTTTAGTGTACAATGTACTGTTTGGTATTTAATACATGACCCCTGTACTACATACTATCATGGGCATGTATTTCAACCAAAACTGCCTTGTTATCTACTTTGCAAGATAGCATAGATGTGTATCTTCTTTGCCTAAGCAAGGAGAACTTCTATAAGTATATAGGAAAGAAAGATATTATTCATGTACTACATACTGTGTATACTTGTAAACAAATTGCGTCAGTATCCTGTGTACAATAATACACGTAGTTCAAGGCTGAATTAATTGGATTAAGGCAGAAAACTTTGAGTATCATTTAATGAATTTACATGTAGGTATTGTACATTGAAAGTAATATAATATTGTTTTCTTCAAGCACAAATGAGAATATGCCCATTTGTTTCTAGTTAGCTTGTTACTGTGTCATTTACAGTGTTAAGTTGCAGTATTCATTCACGTATCTGGGAGGGTACATTGTTACTCTCTAGGTGTCAGGTTTTTCAATCACTTTATGCTTTGATAAATTGACTCAAGATAACCACTCTCACCAGGTGATATAGCTTAATGTTTGTGTTCCACTTTGACACAGATGGAGGACCATAGATTCTTATGAGACTAACCCTTCTTTTAATTTGTGATCTATCAGATGAATCTCGTAACTTCTATAATGATGTTCAGACTGCCAGTACAAGTGAGGAGTTTTCCAATCTCAAAAGTCAGTCAGTATCAGCTGTGTATGATTATCGCAGTGGAGGCACAGGCCAGACAACTGCAGCTTCATCATATAAGGTCATTACACTTATCACTCAGACACATACTCAAATTTTTGCACCAAACAAAGGGATGGGGGTGGGAGCTTATCAAAAGGCTACAAGTAAGTGCTTGGGCTACTTATTCTATCAACAGTCTCCTTCAGTGTTATAGACACAAAAGGTAATATCTAAAATTATTTATTATAAGATGGTGTTTTTGGTATAATATTCTGAATACCATAAATCCTCTATTAAGCCCCACAGGGGGCTTATTTATTTCAAGCCCATTTGAGGGGGGTGGGGACTTAATAGAGATGGGGGGCTTATTTGAGAGGGGGGGGGGCTCATTTAATTTAGAAACGACAGTGGTATCAGTTCTCCATGAAGAACTAGAATGCAAGTTGGAAAAGCCCAAGTACAAGAAGTTTTGGGTCATGCAGCCGAGGATCAGAATCAAATCTGATCTTCCAGTCGGTAAATGAACCATCCTGGATCAGTCCACACGAAGTTTTACAGTCGTGGTTGATTAATACAGTCTATCATTTATTAGTGAAGAATAAATTGGAGAGGGGAGGGGAGGGGAGGGGGGCTTAGTAGAGAGGGGGGCTTATTAACTTTCTTCCCCCCGAAAAGGGGGTACTTATTAGAGCGAAAGGGCTTATTTGAGAGGGGGGCTTAATAGAGGATTTATGGTAATCAAGGTTGAGGTGATCAAATGTTTCCCTTAACTTTAATAATACTCTGGATATCACAAAAAATGAATTGTTTTAGTTTATACAAAATTATCACAAAATGCATTGTCGTTCAGAAACACAGTTTATTACATTTGTCCTTTTCCAAATAGATTAAAAAGAACGGAAAAGTGGAGATTGCCCTTAAAATATGATGCATTGTATAAATGTCACCTACAAATGTACATTGGCTCCGATAGCCACTGAAAAAAAAGGAGATAGTGAGTACAGTGTGCAAATTAATGTATAGTGATGTAAGATACTAGCCTTCACAACCATATTGTTTATTTACGTAACTGCAAAGAAATGATGGTGTTACATTTTCCATACTTTACATTAGCAACATTTTGGCAGACAATGTCTGTATTAATGCACTTGATCAGTAGATCACTGGTACAGTACTCATGCATGTACGGTACTTGTATCATCCTGTGGTAAATACTTGTACCAATACACTGTACAAGTACAACTGTATCCATATGAAGTGTGGTTTTTCAATTCTAGTTCCAAAAATGATTTTTTTGCCCTTTTGACTAGGGCTGTAACTAAGATTTCAAGTTGCTGTGTGTATGCTCAAATTAGGCTAGAAATTAACAGCTGCTAAGAGCTCCAATTGCCTTTTTTCAACGTAAAATTATAAAATGGTTGCCAGAAAAAAGGGACACTTTGTGCAACCTTACGTGATGGTTTGAAAGAATCGAAATGGGAGCAGGCGACATCTGAAGGCTTAATACCCAGAGAAACAGGGTGAAATTATGCAAATTATAAAGAAAACGGAGCATAAATGATTTTTAATACAAATGTCTATCTCACTTTAACTTAAAAAGACCGTAAACTCTAAATACTTTAAAAATGCATCTTGCAGAATGTCGGGAATTTCTTGAGAATAGCTTGGCACATGATTGCAGAGCACAGGTCGCCAAATTGGCAACTTTCACTGCAATTTTAGTTGCCAAAATTTTTTTTCTACTCGCCATGGCAACCAAAATGGTAACAGCTTGGAGCACTTGCTGTAAAGTTCTTTATGTTCTATTTTCCTTTTGTTTTAATTTTGAAAGTAGCAGCTGGTTGTGCTTGCAGGGAAAACCCAGTCCCTGGCCCTTAGGGAAAGCCCTTCCTTCATTCCCTTTGTACTACAGTAACTATGCATTACTATGTCTTGATTGTGAATGTCTTTTCATTAATCTTCAGGTGGGTGATCCAATGCTTCTTGTGTTTAACAATGGTGCGAGAGGATTCCTCTCTTTTCCCAAGCCACTGTTTGGAAGTGAATGTAATGACAACAATCCAGTGGGTGTGTACAGAGTTATTCCTTTTGTTGTAAATGTCATTTCACGTTATTAATAACTACAATCAGATATTAACAAGTCGTTATTGAGGAATGCAGTGGTTTAAAATACAGCTGTACATTGCACCCGCAAAGGGCTTGAAAAAAAAAATTAAATTCTAGCACTTCCTCTGAGTAAGTACAGTCGAACCCTGCTATTTCGAAATCCCAAGGGAAATGGAAAAAAAGTTCGAAATAGTGGGGTTTCGAAATAACCAGGGAAGCGTAAAATTCGTAAAAATACAGTACAGTATGAAAAAAGATACTGACTAAATAAAAATACAGTAATTATATGTCGGATAAATGAGCAGATGCTGTTGCATTGAAAAATTTTTGAATGTTCTGTTGTTTTCGTTTTTTTCTAATACTTTTGTTGATCGTGAATGAATAACACAGCTGGAATTTCTTAGCGGGACACTGCACGCGAGTCAAGCATTGTTAAGTCATTAATAGACCATTTTCGATATATTAAAATTCATACGTGGCTCCGAGGCTTGGGGGAATAAAACAAAAGAAATGTTTTATTCATCACTGAGCCTCAAGATGATTTCTTTTGTTTCATTCCCCCAAGCCTCGCAGCCATGTATGAATTGTAATATATTGGAATTGGTCTATTACACAACACGAGCTCAAATAAAATGCAATATGTTTCCAGCTGTGCTCTTATGTACGTACTCTGCTTTTGACAAGTTCGAAATAGCGGGGTTGATTTAAGGTGTAGGGAAAGAACGATGAGTTCGAAATAGTGGGGGAATTCGAAATAACTGAGTTCAAAATAGCTGATAGTATATAACTGAAAACATAAGGGTAAATCCAAGGGAATTTGATCTTCCTTCGAAATAACGGGAACTTCGAATTAACTGAGTTCAAAATAGCGGGGTTCGACTGTAGCTCTCACATTTTGCATGCCTGGGGCAGCCACTTTCTTGTCTTAGTTGACCCTTTAAACCATAAGATCAAAATTTGAATTCACATTTGTTGCCCCTATTCATTTCCTACAGAAGTAGTGGAAAGAAGTTGATAAAATATCCATCAACTTGTGTGACCATGTCTGTAATTTTCACGACCACTCTGTTTTACATAAAATTTAATGTAGCATTGATATAACAAGGAGAAATTTGATGCTGATCACTCTTAGGACTCTAATGATTTAGTTTAGAGGATAACTTTCCTGGACCCCCGCCCATTGGGCAAGTAACCTTTTAAAGTTAGTTGTGCAGCAAGAAAATTTTTCAAGCCCTGACCAGCAGGTGGTAAAGAATGCACCTATCATTGACAGGAGGGTAAATCTTTTCATAGGGCTCTCAACTGCTGTTTAATAGACCTTTTCAGAACTGTTTTTTTTAACCTTTGACATGGACGTGTTCAGGAAAATTCGTCGACATTGTTGAAAAGAGCCTCTTAAAAATTAGTAAAATTGCCAAGGTTGAAAGTGATTTGTTGAAAACTAATGAAGATATAGCTCCTCACATTTGTATGGTGGGGGGGGGGTGCAAAATTTATTTACCCCCCCCCCCCCCCCACCATACATACAAACGTCTGTAAATTTTCACAACATTGCGGAGCTATATCTTTGTGTGGTAAATAAATATCAATAATAATTATTTTAAATTTGGCAATTTTGAAGTGCTATTTTCAGTGGTGTTGACGGATTTTTTCTAACTGGTCAATATTAAATGTTGAAAAAACCCAACCTCGTTCCCAGGGTTCTCTCCTACCCATCCCTATGAAGCGAGAGAGAGAGAGACCCTGGTTGGGTCTGGTCACGTGGTCCCAGAACAAAATTAATTCCGAGGGAGGAGTCCTTTGTCTCTAGATTTTTGTCTGGTTCGTTTTCACTGTTCATGCAATGATCGAAAGGGCAAGACAGATTTGCTAAGCCTCCAACTATAACTGAAATTTGGGAAATTTGTGCCTAAACAGAGCTATCACCAGATAAACAAGCGAATTACCAGTGGAGAAATGAAAAACTCGTGTTATCGCAGTTAAACCGATGACAACAATTAGATACTAAAATCTACGATCCTGAGTAAGACACAAATGCATGTTTATCGGCATTGAAGGGAAAATCCCTTTTCATTGAACTTGCATTGAAAGAATCAATGTTTGACGGTGACAGCGGCTGGTAATCAGCCCGAATCAGTACATGCAAAACCTAAACCATTAGCAGTGACAAAACAAAGCAGTTACGTTGAGAGCAGAGGATTCATATTCACGGTGAAAATAATATTTTAGCTCTGAGGACTCAACGGAAAGCTGTAGTCTGAAATGTTAGCTTTCTCCTACCCCTAACCTTTTTTATGATTCGGCAACGGAAAAAACGTATCGCTTTTAGTGGTAAATAGAGGCAAAAAAAATATAGCATAGTACGTGCGCGTGCATAAGCAAAGATGACCAAAACGCGACACTGAAGACAACAGGAAATAGTATAAACAGAGACAAAACAGACAACATAACCCAGTGATAACCTTCCAAAGCGAAAGGATGTCTTGTATATGGTCCAAATGAAAGCTTTATTAAAAAAGCAAATGTAGCTCAGTGATTTTTTTGAATCCTCTAAAGCATATACCTAACCCTCCAGAAAATTAAACAAAGAACAATAAATGGTTGGCAGTCGTGCAAGCCATATTTTTTAACAAAGAAACTTATCTGGCTATTCTGTTGATTTTAAACGATGACAAAAATACAACACAGAGCCATTGGATAAAAATATACTCTTCTAAGATTCTGTTGACCTCTTTTCATTTGAACGATCAAACTAAGTCCGGGCGGCGTATTCTCTCTTTCTGTTGCTTCTGTTTGATTTTAATATTTTTGAGGTCGGTGAGGACAGCAACGCTTGATACATCTTTTCGGCCCCCCTTCGAACTGCATAATCATAGTTTTGAAAATACATACGTTTGCTTTCTAAAGGTGGCCTCCATAACATAGAAATGGCAATTTAAGCCTACTGCATTTCGGTATGAATAAAACCGCCTAAAATATTTTCAACTGCACAAGTGGTGAATCCGTGATTTCCTTTGCAACATCCGATAAACATCCAGATATTCTGCAGGAAGTTACGCTTTTGCTGTCAAAGGATTCAGCATTCGAGGTTTTGTCTTGACTAGTCCGGGAACTATAAAAAACAGGACCATTTAGACAAGGTCGGATACGCACTTTCCACTGATCTCGACATCTACGCTTTGTAGAGACAAATCTCACACTGATCCGCCCCTCCCTCAAGTCGTTTGTTTGTAATCTCCCAGATCCTGGGAGACACGTGACCAGACCCAACCAGGGTCTCTCGACGGGTAGGAGAGAGAACCTGGGAACGAGGTTGGAAAAAACCGTGAAAAGGTCTAATTTGGAAAATTTCTTGAAAAACTCAATCCTTAAATGGCAAAAAAAACTGAACTCTATGTATCTGTCTGCCACCTGTCAGCTGAAAACTGGTATTTAGCATGAGACAATTACCATTGTCATTGTGGTTGTCATTATTATGGTATCATTATTTTGGGTAATGAATTTGTACACTGTACGTGGAATAAAAGTTGTAAAAAACTGTACTTCTGGTAACAGTGTGAAATTTGTAGCAATCAGTCTTAAGAGAAAGTCCTTGCCTAGCATGTTTTGTATTGTCTTTCTTGTTTGGAGTGTTACTCTTTTACAGATTATCCCTATGGCTTAATTATTATTATTGCTTCGTTTATTTATTCATTTAGTTATTTTAACTTATTCAATTTTGTGTTGTAATTTGTGCCATGGAATTGTATTGTTTCTCTGTGGCTAATTTATTTGTCAGGGTATCGCCAGGACAATAGCACAGAATGTACTAGAACCATTCCAGTGCTTTCCTCAGCGTGTCAGACACTTCCAACAATCAGTGCTAGAAGCTATTATGAAGGATTCACAGTGGCAAAGGTACAGTTACAGAACACTTGTGTGACTGACTTTAGGATGAAAGAATTATTTTAGCTATCCAACACAATGGTCCCTATCATACATTGTTAAGTTCTATTAAGCTCAATATTGTTATTTTTTCTTATTCATACAGAATCCTGGAGTTCTAAACAATAGTTTGACCAACAATTCAACCAGTAATTCAACCAGTAATTCAAGTTCCTCTGCCAGCACTCCTGATTTTGTAGATGTGGTACTGAAACAGCCTTTAAAGTGTACAACATACCTTGGTATACCTCGTGACTGTCCTTTCAGTGTGCCTCCGTACCCCACCTACAATGCAGATAATAAAACCTGCAATAATGTGGCATTGGAGGTGAGGAGAATGTCACAACAAATTTTTATTCACTTTACAAGTTTTCATAATTATGATTCATTTTCTTCTTTTGTTCTGGCTTTGTAATCATCATTAACAGTGAATAATACTATGCACTATGCCACTGTGGTCCTGATTTTCTGAAAATAATATATTTTATGAAAAAAGATAGAACTACTTCTTGATTCCATGACCAGGGGCCAGTTTGTTCTGTTGGTTTTTATGCAAATAGCCTCAAATTTCTTTCTTATACATGTAGAATCACGGAAAGTAAGTACCTGTAGGAACAAACAGTACGAGGTGTAATATAACATACAATTACAGTGGAACTCTGCCTTACGACCACATCGGTAATAAGGTCAATAAGGTTTTTGGCTACACAGGAAAATGGCCATACATTTTCTTGTAAAAAAAAACATTGTCAACATGGTCACCCATTAATACGGCCAATTTTTTTGGCCCATTGGAGACCGCATTAATGGGGTTCCACTGTATTAGTTTTTTGACCTCCATAATTTAAATTCAATGATATTTGCATGTAAGACCACATGAACACTAACGTGCTCATTGAAAAAATTTTCAGGCTAATTGAAATGACTGTTGGGCTAGTACACTAACTACAGTTTACACTGTACTTGATGGCAAACCATAAAATGGATTTAAATTATTTGCACCCTGAGGCTGCAGCTGTATCTGTATTAAATTTGTCATTATACTGCACAGTGGCTCTTTAGAGTCAGTTGTTGCTTGCCTCTATTGACTGGTGTGTGTGTTGTTTTGAAGGTGTTATACACAGTGCAGTATTCCAATAGTTCAACTGACATTGTGGCTGTCATGGTAGAGTTTGTACTGGGGAGTGTCACATCAGAAATGGGACTGGATCTGAGGCAGAAAGTGTCCATCAGTTTTTCAAAGGTATAAATTGTTGATAAAAATAGTGTTCAATGTGACTGGTCAGTGACTGATCCAGACCTTCAGATATTGGGGTGGGGTGGGGCAGTCATCCAGACCCTGAGATAAGGGTGAGGGGGGGGGGGCATTCTCAAAAAGAATTTGTTCGGCCCTTCGGGCCTCAGTTTCGTCTAAAGATAAGGAGGGGGGGCAGGCTCCCTTGGCCCCTCCCCCAGATCCGCCACTGCTCGTATATTACAGTCAAACCTGTATGAAGTGATCATTCTTTGAGGAGGGCTTCTGCTTACTTACCGCTCAATACAGGTTTGTACTTTGTGACTGAAAAGCCCAGATTGGGAGTTATGAGAAATGTATGTGTGTATGTTTGACAAACCAAGGAGTTAATTTAGAAAATGAAGATGGTGACAAAGTAAAGGTTGATATCCATCACACAACAAATTGACCTCAAAGGGTTTCTACCTCTAAATCCCATGCACAGTATAATTATCATTTATATCGCTAGTGTGGTACATCTTGATACAGGGACAGTTTAATAGAGGTTAAGACAAAGGCGTCAACTCCAAAATTCGAAAAGATGTTGATTTACCTTACATGTATCAAACAGAAACCAAAAATGTCGTTTTGTTACCTTGCTCATAGGCTGGTAGTACAGACACTACATTTCAGCGATCAGGAAACCCTGGCTATATCATTGGTCAACCTCTTGTTGCAGGGAAACTTGTCACAGTCGACAACAAGTATCTTTTTGTAAAGTCAATATAAGTGAGCATAATGTGCCACTTTTAAGGTGGCTCCATTCAGTTTTTCAGGGTCAATACCCCCCATGTTCAAGGATAAACTACGTCGCTATAAACAAAGATTTGGAAAAATTGCCACCACAGTTGTACTAGGTAAAGATCAAAATTTTTCATGGTTGCAATGTCATCAAAGTTGTCATAGCAACGATATGACACCATTGCCTATTTTACTTTTAGTAGTTTTTCTTGACACTGGGAACTCTTTATCCAAAATTGTTCACTAGAGCTTGAACCTGAAAAACTGTATTGAGCCATCTTAATGTATAGCCATCTTAACTGTGTTTGTCCTGTAAGGAACTCACTAGAGGCCTCAAAATTGCTAGCAGGTCAATGAGGTGCTTTACTACCTATATATGTATATGTTCTCTCTCCCACCCCCCATTTTCGCCTCTGTTATTCATTCCCTTTTGCTGGATTAGAAGGGGAACAGTTTGCCAAGCTAGGTATGCATGTTGTTGGACTTTTCTTGACTTTGTTGTTAGAGATGCAATCTTTCTCAGTAGTGATCGTAATACGTGGCTTACCATCATCAACCCATCAGCAAATGGAGCCTGCAATAACTCCACTCTTCGCACTTCAGTAACATTTGGAGTTGACATGCGCACTGGTTGCTCCATCAGGTAAGGAATGTCATCTGGGAGCCTGATAATCCTGAAGCAATAGTCATGTCTTACTGGATCCAAACGGTACAAAAAACCTGGTGGCACTTTTGCAACTTTCATGACTTTTACATTGTTTATAAAGGACCTATATTTCCTGCATGGAAACGACCACTGACAGTTAATAACAATAGGCCATTTCCAAGTTCTAAAAACCCTCACTTTCAAAACGAGGCCAAGTGCACAACCTTTCTTGTGAAAATGAGTTTTATTTTCACTTAACCTTGTTTTGATAAAGAGGCCCTGGGGAACTCGGAAATGGCCTATTACATGCTTTGGCAATTCTAATTGTCAAGAGGGTTATGTGAGTGCATTGCGTCTACCGTGGATACGAGGCTAAAAGCTAAATTACTTTTATATATGGAAGACATGTTTTTTCAGTAACTGACCAGGCAGCTCAGAAGACTCCCAGCAAGAGTCTAAGGCCCGGTTTAGATGCCGAACTTTTCATGAGCTGAACCTAATTCAAATTAAGGCCGACCCAAATTATTTAGACCGGCTGAATTGATTCAGACACCGATCTTAATTGCAGCGAAACTAAGTTCAAAAGGCCAAAAATGTTCATTTCGGTCAAACTGCTTACTAATTGATACGTTATCATAATTTGTGCATTAGGTTTGGTACATGAAAAGTTTGGCATCTGAATCAAAATTCTTCCATAGGCGTTCTAAAGGCAAAGTTCCCGGCTGTGCTAGGCGAAAAGAACAGCTGAGCTGGTCCAAATTGAAATAGGCCTTCCTAATTAATTCAGACATTGGTTCGAGTGTCGTCTGAACCTGGCCTAACCTAGGACCTGCTGGTTACTAGTCCAGATGCTCTCACCACTAAGCTACAGGTTAGCGGAGACTCATGGGACACAAGGCCATTAAAACTAGGTTCACGAGACAAACATCCTGCATTCTGCTAGGACTGGAATGTCGATATGAGCTTATATGCAATGTAATGGTGAATTTTCATCCTGGTTAATATTATGAGAAAGATGTGATTGCTAAAACGGTTGCATGTCAAAATCGAGAATGTCTACAGTCTGGTCAATATAGTTCACCGTTTATAATTATAAGTAAAAACATGATTTATCTTTATCAGCCTAAATTCACTAGGGGAAAGTTTGGTAAAGGTGTGGACACTTCATTGAGTTCACCAGTGGTACATTTATAGTCTGTTCATATTTGGTCACATAATTACATATGTTCCATTAATAAGTTGTATAGTCAGTAGCATGTTGTCAGACTAGTCAATAAGTTATACATGCAGGTCACCATTTTCAGAATTCATATCTGCCTCCAAGGCTTGGGGATTAAAACAAAACAAAACACATTTTAGTTTAGGGATGAAAATACATGTTTTTTGTTTTATTCCCCCAAGCCATGGAACCAAGTATAAATTTTGATGTCTGTCGGACCTGCTCATAAAAATATATAAACAGGTTAATAAATATAAATAAATATGGTTTCAGCTGACTTTTTTAACGTGGAAATGAGGCTCGTTTTATTGACAGTATATTGCATGTTTTACTTGCTACTTGTTAACCAAGCATGAGGTCATTACAGGGAAATCTCAGACCGAGGCCCTGATGTATTGACCGAGTGATAGCGAGATCAATACATCGAGGCTGAGGTCTGAGATTTCCCTGTAATGACCGAACAGACGAGGTTAAGAAGGTATTTATTATATGGCCTTTTTATTATGAACCTGAGCCTGCGATCAATTAAAACTAACAAATGGTCTGCGGATGACTTAAAAAAAACAAGCTACCTCGATGAATTGTACACTTAAGCATCCGTTACAGTCTAGTGAGACTGGTCGGCTGTTGCCCTTGTCAATTGACCAGAACATGGATATCCACTATCAAGTTAAACAGATTTTATATGCCTTGGACACCTAGCAAGTAATGCCCGGTCATTACACGAAAACAGCTAATCAGAGTGCATGTACTGTTGTAGCCATAGAACAATCGGCCATAATATTTCTGACATGATTAAATAAGTTACTTCAATAGACTAAATTTCACTGTAAGAGTGCTAATGTGAGTAATTTAATTTACACCAGAATGCGGTCAGCGATGATGATGGCGGAGTCTTTTGAAGCTCAGTAGTTTTGTGTCAATCTTGTTAACGGGCCATAATTAGTTTTACTAAACTGTGCCCTTCTCCATTCTTAATTTCTTTACTAATCTCATGTACATGTAGTTTTTTGTCTATACACCTTGTTTTAATATTGTACAACTGATGTACTTTTGGTAGAATGGAGTAAATACAAATAAAAGTACAATTAGAAATTTTTAACGGGGATGATAACCGGCTAATGTTAGATCCATATTGTAACTTTGTTAATTGTATGAGTGTTTTCACTGCACATATGTTCTTCTTTTTTATCAAGTTTCCCACAGACCTTGTACGGATCGCAGTGTAAATTGCTCCAAGAGATAGTGCTTAACATAATGTCACGTGATCTACCCACCTACGTGTCATCCTTTGGTAACTCCGATGTGAACAGTGTGGGTGACTGGGTCAAAATTCTTAATTCAAAACCAGCAAATGAGGTAATTAAATGCCGGGTATTTGATGCCGAGTGTTATTTTCTCCTGAGTAAACGAGTGACCGACTTTTACAAGATAACTTTACGACTGAAATGTTTTTCACCTTACAAGATATATTTTTTAACCGCAGCAGATTTAGACCAGTCCATAGAATGATGCACGGTAGTGCGGAAAATGGCAGGCTCGATCCCCAGAGCCGGACCAATGCTTAGTGTCTTCAGTTAACTGAGAAAAAAAGGCAGTGCCTTTGCTCTGTTAAACGGCTACACCTTCGCGTAGCTCTGATCGATAGAAATGGCGTTCCCGTCTCCATTAGGAGACGTTATAAAACTTACTGTCTTGCTACGGACAACTGAAACTGCTATGTACATTGAAACTTTAGTAATTTATTTTTTTAACGTATTTGATTGATTTTGCTCCGAACTCTCGGTCTTGAGTTTTTGGTCATTTTGTATTAAGTTTATGTTGATTGTAATAATTTCTTTCTTTGATAGGCTGAAGAAGGAAATGGCGGCTGTCGGAATATGATACTTGGACTTCACATTGAAGTTTTATTCGCTAATTTTGGTTTCCTGGCTAACCCTCAACCGAAGGTAATAAATGTTTTTTTTTCCTTGGAATTTTTGTTTGTTGGTGGGTATTATTTTCTATTGTGCTCTATTTGGTTTCTGCTTGGTTAATCGTCTTTTTGGTTTCTTAATGTAAGTTTGAATCGGAGTGTAACTTTATGCCATTATACAACATATTAGCGGGCCCATTCCTGCGGCCTAAAGTTAGAAAGATGTAGAGGGCTATTTGATACATTTGAACCTCTTCCAGGTGATCTGTGACGTCACTGCGGGGGTCTGGGGAAAGAAATTTTAATACCGTATCCCATAAACCAAAGCTGACGGGAACAGATTGAATTGAATTGAATTGGTGCGCGCGTTGGTTTACGGGATACGGCATTAAAATTTCTTTCCCCAGGCCCCCGCAATGACGTCACAGATCACCTGGTTTACAACGGTCACCTTGGAGACAGAAGAAAGTGGCCGTTGTAGAAAGGTTTTAAACAAGAGTCAATGCATGATTTTTTGGCCGCCGACGAAAAACAGTTGCCGTTAGCGGGGGTTCGACTGTAGTTATCATCGTCATATTCATCATCGTCTTTCTGCTCGTTATTACTTCTTTCAGACAAACCCGTTCGCTGTGCTGCTATACACTTACGTTATCCTTTTTCTGTTTTGCTATACTTGCCAATGTAAAGGGTATCTTTGCTTTACGATCTTTGCTTTACGTGATTTTCAGATTGTCGGAGTTATGTTTAAGTATGACGATCCTAAAGATGTTCCATACCAGGTAAGTGAAAGTACCCAAATTTCAATTCCCCTAGTACTGGAAACGTTTCAAACAGTTTCCCGTAATCACTTCTAGACTCTTCATTCGACCTACAACAAGTTAGGTATAAGCTACCCGTTAAGATACTACGCGTTTCTGTCATGCATTACGCTAATTTCGCGACCAATAAAGTACTTGGAATCCAATCGTTAAATTATCGATAGGCATGAGAAGTCCTTTCAAAAGCAGCATCTCCATGATGAATTTTCCAGTTCAAGGATAACTGCTTTACGCGACGGCTGTCATACTAGATCTAAGGCTGGGTTTTGTTTCAATCGCGATAATCCTTTTAAAAACCAAGTATTGTTCGTCTAGCTCTCCTGGAGAGACATATTAGGAGACAGTTCCCGTAGTTTAATGTGACCTTTACGTTGCATTTCAGTGCGGAGGTGTTCAGTGCAACCCAGGCAGTTTCTCTGTTGAGCAAAAGGTTGAAGTCATCACATCCGTGGGATTTGTGGACGTATCTAACAAACCTCAAGCTCAGATAAAACCTCGACCAACATTTGAGGCCAAAGCATCGTCGGATTTCTTCTTTCCTTTTCTTTAGCATCATTTTTCGTGGCCACAACATCGTACTGCTGTTCGATTCGTTAATAAAACAATTTCAAAGTTCTGTTTAAAACGTGAACGTGCTTTATTTGGACATGGTTTGCAAGGTTTCTGATTCATGTTCATCACTCTCCTAGAGGCCCTCCTCACAGCCCAGATCACGCTTGGCTGAGCACATTTTCTGTTTCCCTGATACTCTTCGGCACAGTCCTCTTCAAGTTGATCCAGAGCGGTAGCATATTTGTAGAATCCGCCCTCAGGAGATCTGGTACCTGTCGTCCAACCAGGGACGAGCAGAGGAACCTTGTGGCCCTTTGACTTCCCAAGGCAAGATCAGCTAAGTGCTAAGTAAGTGTCACGTGAATTAGATAGGCGTCGTTCCTTTTAAACCAAGTGCAGGAGAACACGGCCTCAAAGTTGGCTCAAAGATTGTTGCTTTTGATGAACTCCAAAGAACATCGCAAGGCCATTGAACTGGAAGATTAGAAGTAGTTAATAGTTGTATTCCTAACGAACGAATAAGTGACTCTGAAAGAGACGTGTGTAATTTTTTAAGTAAGATAAGTGTGTTGCAGAGAACCATAAAACCTCTTTGAACTTAACCCCTTTTTATGTAGGCAGTGGGATGTACTGAATTGGACCTGTTTCTCAACGGAGGTTTTTGCTTGTTATTTACTATTGTAAGTATTTTTGTAAATGTTTGTGTAACAAGAACTGTACATAGGTGAGACGTACTTGTAAATAAAGGTGTTCAAAGAAAAGCTTTAAAAAAAGCCAACAGTATTTTTCTAATTTTGTTTAGTGGGTTAGTTGGGTATAACCTCCCAGTACGGCCTTGGCTTCGGCTGTCTAAAAAAGGACCCGTACAAAATATGTACTCGTCCACGCTGGCAGCAGAGCACTTTTTTTTTTCGCTTGCGCACTCGAGAAAGACTCTGCATGAAGCTAGTACGACCCTTGTTGAGCGTGCCCTGTATGTTGCTAGGATATAGTTTCGAAAACCAGACCTAATAGCCGTGCGCTTTCTATAGCGGCCTCCGTTGTGACCATCGGTTTAGAGCGATTTTCGTATGACCTTGAAATGAAAACGCGTAAACAAAACAAAAAAAACAAACGAACGAAAATAGAGCGATTTGATTGGTTTATCGAACGGATACAAACGCGCGTAAGCTTTTGGTTGGTTAAGCGAACGCTCGGGTGAAAAAACGTCATGCCCGAGAACTTTCTAGAAATCAATCGATACTTCGCTTTGACGTCATACTGCAACACGATTGGCCAATCGAACAATGCCTTCACCATATTAGGGTTTTCTTTGGCGGGAAAACGAAGAGTCCATGTTTTGATCTTTTCACTTATTGGCTGCTGAAACAAATAACGAACACTGTACCGAAACCATTTTTCAAGGTCATACGAAAATCGCTCTATCAATAAACAGATGTTCGCACTCGAAAAAAAAAAACAGGTTGACGAGAGAAAGCAAGACTGACCAGTCCAGAATTTCGGATGCAACCACCACAGAGCCTCCCTTACTCCTTCTCACTGTACAGCTCATAAGGAGGCTCTGCTCGTAGGATGGTACTCGGGAACTAAGTATTTGTCTCGCCGAGACAAAACTTTCGGTGATTTAATATTTTTTTTGTTATTAGCTTTGCTGTTCTTTCTAATTTCTAAATTAGGCATCTGACGTAAGAGTTGTGGAATGCACTTTATTTAAGACATTTGTTTTCTGCACTGAAGGTTAGACGGATTTCTTCCAATACATGTTGGTATCTTGAGTTTTACGAAATTCCTTTGAAAGTGAGACCATACTGAAAGCCGAACCTAATAAAAAGCGTACTTAGAAAAGATGTTTATTGTCTCTGGAAGTGAACTCTTCTGACAGCGTTCCAAAGTCTCCATCTATTGATGCCTGTTGAAGAGGATTATTTAAGTCTGTTTTGCATCCATCCCTCAGTTTTGTCTGCTAAGAGATCATACAAAAGAATTATTAGTATCGGCTTCGACACGTTAGTAGTATAAATTGTACCAGATGGTCCTTTATTTTATTTTTGAGATCTTACCTGCCGGCTCTGCTCAAAACTCGGACATTCCGCAATGGCATTTAGCTGAATCTGTTCCTTTTCCATCACTGAAATTTTGACAATTTGTTGCATCTTTTCCTCGAGATCTAATCTTCGCCTGACTTCATCCTCCAGGGAAATCCTCAGGTCTCTGACCTTCTCGCTGAGCCTACTTCGCTCTTCCGAAACAGATTGTAAACTAATCGTCATCTTACGCTCTTTTTCGTTGAGTTCCTGTTGTAGTTTTTCTTTTGCGTTTTCCAGCAGAAACACTTTGGTGACTAGATTGTTCCCTTCCCGCTGGTGCCGTTTCAGATCTTTGGCCATGGCCTCGAACTCGGTGCGCATATCCAACATGTTCCTCTCGGCCTCGGACCTTTCTTTGCTCAATTCATTTTGCAGTTCCCCGTTCACCTTCTGAAGACATGAAAGTTTAGTTTCAAGTATAACACGCGTTTCCTCAAGACAAGCTAGAGCGTCTTGGCGTTCTTCCAGTTTTCGATGCATTGTCCTTATTTTTTCCTCTGATTTTTCAAGGGAATTTTCAAGTCCAACTTTACTATGTTGAAGGTCAGTGCATAAAGAACTTTCCTCGGCCAACTGCTTATGCAGCCAGGTATTTTCTTCTTTCAAGGCCCTCTTTTCTTTTTCGAAGCTTTCTTGAAGCCGGAGGCATTTTCTTTTCCATCCTTCCATTTGCCTTTTTGTTTCAGCCTTCTCCGTAATCGGTAACAAACAGTCCGCACCAAAACGCTCTTTGAAGGACTCTAACTCTTCATGAAGCTGGGTATTTTCGTTAATCAATGCTTCCTCCATTTCTTTACTTCTTTCTAAAGCTCCCTCGTTGTTCTTAATTGTTATTTTCATTTCAGCGTAACGTTCATACAACCTCTCCACCTCCTCGTTTGCTTTAACCTTGTCTTGGATGAAAGACTCTCTAAGTACGTTCTGCCTTTCCTGGCCAACTTTAAGCTGACCACTGAGGAAGGTTATTCTCTCCTCCGCCTTTTGTAGTTCCTGAAGCAAACCGGCGTCAACCAGATTTCTCAGATACTCGTTATCTTGTCGAATAACACAAAGCTCCTCCATTAGTTCAGCAGTCCTTTTCTTTAGGCGACTAATCTCCTCGGAATTCGAATTTTCAATTTCCACTAGGATTTCTTTCAATATAGTACGAACCTCTTCCTTTCCCATTTGAGGTAAAATGAGATCGGAGTTCAAGTTAGTGATCAATAGGGGTGATTCTGACTGTGCCACACACTTTTCATTAGATTCAAGGACATTTTGCAACGAAAGTCTCAGCTGCCTTATTTCTCCAAGCGCTGCGTCTTTAAGAGATACTTCATCTTCGAGTTTTTCCTTTAGTGTTGCTGCTTGTCTCTGCAATTCGGTGTTTTCCTTCTCACATTGTCCAGAAAATAACTCGTACTTCCTCAACTGCTTGTCCTTCGCCTTTGAAATCTCTAGCAGGCTGTGAATGTCTTTGTTTATGAGGCTATGAGCGCGCTTTGTCCTTCCATAAATGACTTCCAAGATCTTCTTTATTTCCAATGTTTCTCGAACATTCCTGTTGGCTTCTTCTCGGATGTTTTCGCTTAAATTTTCATAGTTGTGAAGTCGCGCTTTGGCCCTTTGAAGCTCATAAGATAGTGATTCCACGTCCTGTTCGAGCTCTTCTTTATCGCGCTGAACAATCATCAAAATATTTCGCAATCGCTGTTCTCGCTCTATTAGTTCTGTTTTTTCAAGCATGTCGCACCCGGTTGACCCAGATATCGACTCTTCTTTTTTCTCCTTTCTTGTTGAAGTGGGATTAACTGAAGAGGAACTCAAGTGTTTACTAAGAACCTTGGGAATAAGCTTTCGCTTTCCGAAACCTTTGAGCTTTCCACTTTTCTTCTGCCTTTGTAAACAGGACTCACTCGTAGATTCAAATATATCACTTGAATTTGCTTCTCTTATGCCGGGCAGTTGCGATGAAGTGGACTGCTCGTCAAAGCTTTGGTTGTATTTGCATTCCGTTTGTTTAGGTTCCCACTTATCGCTTGATTTCACTAACAAAATTTCAAGCTCCTTTTTAGCCTTAACCTCATCCAGTAGATCGTCCTTCGTTGCTCGAAGCAACGCTTTAAGACGTAGATTGGACTTCTTTAACGCATTTGAAGACGTCTTGCTTTGGTAAACTTCTTTCTTAAGTCTCTTGTTCTCCTCGCAGAATCTATCTATTCTTAATAAGTATTCTTGCAAATCCTGGACGGCCTTTTCCAACGTGGAATGAAGAACAGTGTCAACCTCTTCCAGGCGCTCTAGTAATGACCTTTGCTGTTCATCTCTATGTTCTGTTATTGGTTGGTCCTTGCTTTCTTCACGAACAGGTTCAAGTTTAGCTTTCAGTTCAAAAAGCTCCCCTAACGCTTGTTGCAATGAGCACTGCAAATACTGTTCCGTTTCCTTGGAATTTTTGAGGTTCTTTTTGTCCACTTGCCTCTCTTGCTCATTTGCCTCAATTGCCATTTCCAGGCATTTTACTTTCTCAAACAAAACGGCACTAGTTGCTTTATGAGAGAACGCTTCGTGCTTCTCTACTTGAACCTCTTCGTAAAGCTCTCTAGCGACGAGATGTAGTTTCTCTTCCCTCTTTTTTCCCAGCTCTATCGACTCCTTAAGAGTCTTCTCTCTTTCTAGAGCAGCATTACTTTCCAATTCTGATGTCTGTAAGGTCTCTTTAAGTAGAGTACAGTATTCCTCTAGATCGTTTTTGCCACGAGTCACCTTTTCTAATGTTTCTCGCAAGTCTCGAATCTCTTCTTGTAAGGACAATTCTTCCCTTTCGTATTTTCGTTTGTGTGCATCAAGATCGTTTTCTTTGCTTCGTAACAGTTTCTCAAGAATCTCGTCCGGGCATTTAGTGCCCATTGCAGTGTCATATTCTTGAATGTTTATTTGCTTTTCTCTTTTTTCTTTCTCTTGAAGTTGCTCTTTAAGTATCTCAATTTCAACATCCTTGTCTTCAATAATTTTGTTCATCGAAAGCCTGAGTTCCTCCCATCTTGCACATTTTACTTCAAGTTCTTTTGAAATTTCCCCTGCTTCTTGTCTTAATTTTGCCACAAGACCTTTCAATTCGCTCAGTTTATCCTCATGTGAAACGCTTAGTCGCTTCAGATCTTGATTTTCTTCCAAAGTAGCCTTATACCTGGAAAGAATGCTTTCAATCCTCTCAAGAGCTCCTTCTGTTTCCTCTGTTTTTGGATCCCCGTTTGTCCAAGGCCTATTGATTTCCTCGTCTTTTTCTTCATGAAGAGAGACATTGACCCAAATCCGTTGGATCCTACCTTCAGTTACGCAAAGAGCTTCTTGAACTTCTTCTAAATGCCTCAACTGGCGAGCATTCTGTTCTTTAAAATCCACTACCTCTGATTTTTCCTTACAGTATGCCCGGTAAATATCCCTTAGAAGACTTTTAGAGTCTTTCCGTACGAACGTTGTTTTATCATGGAATTTAAAGTCAGCATCAGTGATTTTGTGCCAAAGATCCTCAATACTCAATGTTACGTTTTTCATCTCTCTTTGAAGGCAATTGTTCTGTTCTCTCAAAGTTATGGCCTTGACTTCTTCAGAAAGATCGTCTTGCTCGCTATCTGCTCTGTCGCTATATTTTTCAGAACTGCTTGAATAGTAACTTGCATCTTCTGTACTTGGGCTAGATAACATATCAGCGGAGCAAGGCCTTGTTTTTCTTTGATCATGAGCTGGCTTTCCATCAGCTATTTGACCCATCGATCCAAAAGTCATCTTTCTCAAAGGTTCATTGATACACTCGAGAGGCAATTTATGTTCTGCATTTAATTTTCCAGCGTGTTCTTTCGCTAGTGACAGTTTATGTTCCAGCTGAAAAACCTGTTCTTGTAACATTTCATTTTGATTTGTCAAGAGCTGAACCTGAATCTCAAGCTGCTGTGAATGCGCTTTCTCCTGTCTCAAGCTTTCAAGCATGCATTTCTCGTTCTCCACGGAAGACTCTCGTTGATTGTGGAGCTCCGTTTCTTTGGCCCATAGTTTTTGGAGCGCATTTTGAACGTCTGATTCGAGTTCCTCTTTCTCAGCTGTGATCCCCTCTACTTCTTTTATCTTCTCCTCTACCATCTTTTGTAGCCTGGTGATATTGTATTCATATGTATTTATTTTGGACTGCAGGTTAGCTTCCTTGGTTCTTTCTGCCAGGTAATTGTCCGGCTTTTCTCTGGTATCTCCGTTAAGAGTTTCCTGTCAAGGAAAACCACATAATTATGTTTTGTTACTAATTACCAGTAGCGTTTAGTTCATTATTGTAGCATTAATATTACTAACTTATTACAGTCAACTCTCGCCTTGCGGATACCCCGATACAACGGAAACCCCAACACGGTCAACTTCCTTTATAGCGGACACTGTAGGGACCTTGAGTTAGTGTCCTCATTAGCGAGAGTCCGTAATGGCGAGAGTTTATTTCACTCAAACATCTATAATTGATTTTTGCCTGGGATTTAGCTGCTGTCCTTATTATTGGGGTGCCCGTTATAACGGGGTGTCGTTGACAGAAAATAACTTTTTTGAAAAGGCATGACAGGGAGACTCCCTCTCTGTTCTATTGTGATCTCTTGCGGCCACTCATTTGCTCTCTCTCCAGGGAAACCGCCAGCTACTCTGGCTACAAAAAGGAGAGAGGGAAGGTGGGGGGGGGGGGGGCGAGTGGGGGATGGGGAGGAAAGGGAATGAATCCGACAATTTTTTTTCCTTTCCTCTCCTATCCCTTTCGACGCCTGCCACCCAGCCTAGCAGGTTTGCGTAGAACCAAAGGTCAGTGGAAAGTTTTCGTGTTTTGTCTGTCTTGATATCTCTCAGGTGCTGGCGCTACAGCGCCGTGAAGCGTACTGGGTTTGCCCTGAAAGACGCGCCGTTGCGAACCAAGGTGTGTTTATTCAGGAACATTTTCGACATCTTCACTAGGTGTTTCCTTATTGTTATAAATTCCAACCCTTACTTCCTCTTGACCTTCGAGTAGATTCCCCCGCCCGCCCCTCCTTTAAGGAGCTAATTACCACTTTATAGAGTTTGGTTGTTACGGAAAATTTTTGCAGGCCTTTCTTTTCCACTGTATCTACTGGTTTGAATCCCTTATCCAATCAAAGCAACCACCCCGACTCGAGTTTATGAGCCGCATCTTAAACAGGATTCATGCAAAAAAAGGACTTTTCAAGGACCAGGAATGTAATTTCACAGATTGTACAAAAGTGCACGTTCCCATTCCAAGCTAATATGCAGGATTTTAATGCTTGAAATGTTATCTCCACCAGTTTCTCTACATTTTTCAGTTCACTTGTCTTAAATTCATTGTTAATTCGGCATAAGACGCAAAACGCGTTATGTAAATCACCTTTAAATTTTCTAGGCTATGATTTATATTCTGCCTTGGACAACTAAATGGCATTAAAACATTTTCTAGACCGCTACATTCAAAGTTGTAGAAAATTCAAAGCCTTTTCAAGGACCAGCACAGAAATTTAAGGACTTTTCAAGGAACGGAAGACTCTGCGAACCGAGTTAAAATAACAGAAAGGCATCGGCATCATTAGTTAGATTGTTCGAGACTTCTCTTTTTCATAATTTATGAAATGTGTTTTACGTCAATTAGCATCGAAGAGTAGAAGGACCTTCCTGCGCGATTTACGTCACGAAAAGCAAAAATCTGACTGTCTTCAAAAATGATAAAATTGCATAATTTGGTCAGGAAAACGGACAGCTGTATCGACCAAAACGGTTTTGTCCTGGTTGTAATCGGGCGGGGGGTGGGGGGGTACTTCCTCATTTGGCTTAAATGGGTATGAACCTCTAAATAGGGTATGGTTTTTAAGTTTGGGGGTCTTAAAAAGGGTATACAATTTCACTATTCAGAGTCTTGAACATGATGTAAACTTTGGCGGTGTTTGTGGTACCAACAATTTGTTTACAAAAATCTTATTGGATGATATCAGCTTTACAAAACGAACGAAACGAATCATGGTCATTGAAAAAGGTCTCTTGTCTTTAGCGAAACGGGCGGTTTTTTTCGTAAACAGGATCAGGACAAAATTTCTTTTGTTCTTGAACTCCAAATCAAGTCTTTTGTTACATCAAATGTTAACAGAACGCGCAGTGTTAATGTATTAGTAATTGTTGGAAATAGCTTCGGTTGAACTGAGACAGTTGTAACGGTCGTTGCCCCACTGACTAATAATCTTATTTTCTTTCAGAGATGTTTCTACTATATACCGGAACAGGAAGACCGCGAATTCAAAGAAACGCGTGACAGTTGATTTTACCGCTAGACGTTAACGACTTAGGTAACGTGGCTTTGTTTGTCAAGCCAAAAAGATTAACTCACATGGTCACATTCTTTCAGGGGCACCCAACGAGAATATAGTTCAAAACCACTTAAACATAGCATTGTTAAACGTATTTTAGTATTTAAACGGTAGATATAGGCATATTTTTATCCCCTAAAAATTTTTCATCTTTCGGATTTCCTAGCTGAAAGTCTAGTGATCCGAAAATTATAGGGACCAAAACTTACCTTTTCGAAAATTTCAGCCAGAAAAAAGGCTCCCAAAAGTTCTAGGGGACCTTTTAAGGGTAAAAATCCGTTAAAAATGGGCAATTATACCATTTTTTAAATGTTCGAAAATCCTAGGAGAGGCAGGCAAGCCGAGAAATTTTACAACAAATGTTCCCAAAATTCTAGATCTCAAATCGTCTTCCGAACAGATATTTTCCCAAAAATTGTCGTTGGGTGCCCCTGTTCTTTCACATTGCTGGCTTCGTTGTTCGCCCATCAGAGTGGTCAGAGTTTATATATAGCGCTAGAAGGCTGAAACTGAAAGAACTTTCATCGATAGGCCGCTTGCACTAAGAGGTCACTTGACCAATGCTTCCTTTAAACAATAAGTTGGAATCTTGCTGATGCCAAAAATTGTTAGAGCACACAAAAATAATCTTACACCCGAAATTTGAAAGGAAACGCATTTAAGGGAGATATTTTATGGCACTTTAATTTTTCAGCAAAGTAGTATGGTTTGTATTGGCCGCCATGTTGGAGGGCATGCTCTTGCCCTCCAACATGGCGGCCAAAATTACTTCTTGTTTATATCTTGTTCAACGTTTCATAGTTACGCTCAGATGTGCTGTAAACGTTATCACATCATCTTTTCAACATTTTCCTTGAAGTTTAAGTGCAAAATTTGTGTTCAGAGAGAGGTAATTCATAATTTCAAAAATCACATTTTGGTCACGTGACCATTTAGGAACTTATTCATTTTAAGAAATGGTGCGGACTTGAAAAACCAAATCACCATTATTTTGTTTAAGATATGACCCACTAATCGTTTTTCGAAGGCAAAATCATATAACTTTCATTTTCATAAAAACGATGTCACATGCCTCTTATTGCAAATGGCCTATTAACTTTCCACGAACGAAAACTTTTCCATTTTGGTTGACATAGAACACCATCACTCGACTTTGCCTATCTTTGGCCAACCAAACGCTCAGGAATATGACCACGTGGGCTCACCTCTTTGGTTTGACAAACAAAGCCACGTGACTCGAATCGTTAACATCTGGCGCCAAAATAATCTCTCTGAATTCGCGATCTACCTGTTTCGGTAATAGGTGGACAAAAGGACACAGTCTTGAAATTCTAAAAATTTACGCCCTTGTTTGTTGGTGATATAAAAAGGATGAATAGGGAACAGTATACTGATCCACCTCGAACAGTAAAAAAAGAGTGCCACTTTCAGAAAAACCCCAAATCCGGCCCTCATTACATGCACTGTCGCTCTTGGGTTTTAGATTATTTGCACTTCACTTTTTCTTAGAAGATTTCGATCTTTCTAATACATTAGCCTTATTCGAAACCTTTGAAGTTAACATCACTGACGCACCTGGAGGTGGGAGTCACTGTTGGCAATCTCTGTTGGTGCAGTATGCTCCTGTTCTTCTTGATCATCCAACTCATTTTGCTCTCCGTGTTCATTCTTTTCATTAGGAGAGTTATAAGGTTTAATGAAACAATCATAAGTGTTTAAATCATCTGCTATGGTTTTCACAAGCTCCAGTACCTCTTCTTCATCATTCTCGTCAAATAACAATTGCGCGCTTTCTTCCCCCAACGATGAAGTATCGTCCATTCTCACATTAAACTACATTGTAAAGATAATAATTTGAGTAATTACTCTGAAGGAAGAATTATTGAAAACTACAAAATTGTATTTTTTGTCAAATTTACCTCCTTCCTGAATTTTCTAGGGCGACTCTGTATTTCAAGAGTGTCTTTCAATAATTTATGTTCAAGAATATTATTCTAAAACACAGAAGACAGACCAGTTTGATAATCTAACTGTTTTAACGGCCCCTTCAAAAGGAGAAATGGAGAAGGTGAATACCTGTAAAAAGCTGCGACAAAACTAGCCTGCAAAACCGCGTTTTTTGAGGCGGGTGAAGGCAATAACTTCAATCTTGGAAGCAAGGACCAACTTACAAAAAAGAAGGACCAGATCCTAATAAAGGATCTAATCAGCTATAACTGGAAATATAAAAACAAAAGAAGCAAGGCTGATTTTACAGTCGGGAAATCGAATAGACCTTGTCACGATTTTCAACGCCATCTTGAGGACTAGGCAAACGCGTGAGAGAGAATCTAATGTCGAATAATCTCCGTAAAACGACTGTTTTAAAAAAAAAAACAAAAAGGAATTATAAACTAAAGCTTCACTCGAAAGGATTCTAATGAAAAAAACGAGGGCGTTACAAGCGCTAGAAGATCTAGAACCTTTTTCTAAAATTTTCTATACATTTGTCTGTAAACATTTCCCGGGAAAATTGCAGACAAATATATGGAAAATCTAAAGCAAGCTTCTGCAGAAATTTAAGCAAAGTAACGGCCCCCAAAATTTATTAGTAAAATCCTTTGCTGTGAAGCTTTAGTTTAAAATTCATATTTTTTCCAGAACAGCCGTTTTATGGAAATTATTCGACATTGGATTCTTATACAAACACTGTAATTTCTCACGCGTTTGCCTACTCGTCAAGATGGCGTCAAAAACCGTGCCAAGGTCTATATATGTTTCTTTGTAAAAGAAATATATATTCCCGACTGTAAAATCAGCCTTGCTTCTTTTGAAGGAAATAACGCCCATTCTGCAGGCTAACGGAAACACGAATAAATATCGCGGTAAGAAATACAAACTTTTTTGGTTTAATTTTAAAGAAAGGCTTGTTTCATACATTTTATGAAAACCTCGTTTTTTCAGGAGCGAGAGTAGCGTGACATTTGGCCTTGCTTTCTCTTTCACACCCGAGTGAAATTAAACCCGTGAGAGTAAAAGGAGGAATGAGTTTGCGGAATGGCATGTGGCATGGCTTGAGGGAATGACATAATTCTGTGGAATGTAATATATGCAGAATGACCCGAAAAAATAATTTATGAAAAGTGCGTCCTTTTTTGGCGCCAATCGCGTCCTTTTTGGCTCCAATCGATTTGCAAACGCAGCCGCCGTTTTAATGTTGACATACGATGACAATCAAAAAGCCGCGAAGGCTCATAGTCGATTAGCCTTTTCCGCAATGCCACAAAGATTCTTCTTGCCTTTATTAGTCGGGCTACATGGCAGCACCGATACTACAGCACAAAAGTCGGCCATTGAAGAAAAGATGTTTTGGAAGGTCACGCTCCCTTCTAATTTTTTCTGCAAGAGATGTTTGCACGATTAACTTTACAGTTTCCTGTTATAGTTATATTTAATTTGTATTTGCAACCGCGTGATAAGTGTTTCTTTTTCAGACGGTGGGGTTACGTGATCGTGACAATATTCAGCGATGAAAACGGATCTTGTATTTTGTTTCCTTAGCTGCTTGGTAAGTTTCCTGCACGCGAAGCTAACAGCTGGCAGAGAAGGGCGAGTTCGAATCCTGGCAATTGAATGTGTGTCTTTTTTTTCTTTTTTTCCCCTTCCCACCGTTTTAGCATTTTTTCACAATCAAACGCACACACTCACACAAACAAGGAAGGTGCGAAGACATGTGGAAAGGCCAAAAGGAGACAGAGAGCAGTTCGCTTCACTCGATTTCTGGATTACAGATTAATGTTAGACTCGGGGCGTTCATTTAATTTCAAATATTATCTGATTAGTCCACCGTATTGATTAATAATCCCTGGAATTGTAGCTAGCCCGACTTCACGTTTAACAAGCGTTCTTTTCCCTCCAGCGTTTTGACATTTGACTTTATTATAATGGTGGGCAGAAAAAGAGAAAGTATATTGTCCAAAGCAACAAAAATAAATTAAGTATCAATTAAGTATTACATAGACACGAATACAGTAAAGCTTATCGCTACTTCCTGCTCTGCCTTGTTGGTTTAAGCCAGCAGTAATAAATGGTAAAAAATTACTCACTCAAATTGGCGCCAAAAACGTGCACATGTTTTTCAGTTGAATTCCTTTCTTTGCGCTATTTTCCATATTTTACATTACGCATAATTATGTCACTCCGCAAGCCGTGCCATATGCCATTCCGCAAACGTATTCCGCCTTTTACCCCCACCGAAATTAAACAGTAATCCTCAGGTGCGTAGCTACCTGTATGCATGCACGGCTCGCACGTGCGTACCTGAAAAAGTCATGCACAAAAAAGAAAACAAAACATCTAAAGGTAATTATTTCAAGGGCCCAGTTTGCCCTCAATTCATTCAACTCTGCTTGTTTCTTTGAAATACATATTTTCTCTTAAACAAAAGGACTTTTTTTCCTCTCTACCCAAACGCCGGTTTCCAGAGAAACGAAGTAATTCACTAATGGACCGAATTTTGAATGACATATATTTCTAGTGAAAAGGTGGCAGGTGTTTTTACACACATCGATAAATCCTGGGAGCAACGACGAACGGGCGACGGCAGTGGCGGCGGCAACGGCGACAGCAACGGCAACGAGAACGTCAAAGGAAACGAGCCCAATAAGTAAAAAAAAAACAATAAATTTTGCACGTGTAGCGCGCTTTTCTTTACAACCTGTATAAATGAATTGAACACGACGCTACATTTCCGTTGTTTGCCAGTACGTAAACACACAGGGACAAATCTAATTTCTTCTCTGAATCCGAACTTGGGTGCAATCCCCAAGACTTGGTAGGGAAGTTCACCTGTATTGACCACTTTAAGAAGGTTGAAATTAAAGCGAAAAAGTTAAAACAAAAAACGAGCATTCATTTTGATAGATAGGGACGCTTTCGTTGCCCTCGCCGTCGTCGTTGCTAAGGCGCCCTATATTCTTGAAAGTGACAGTTCCATTTTGGTTTTACTGCAAGCTCGTATGATCAAATGCGGAAAAGTACCCGAGTTCGTTGGACAAGTTGTTTACACTACAAAACATTGCATCGGTGTCACTTTAGATTTTGGATTCAAAATCTATATAGACTTGACCAAATCGGATTCATGCGCTGCATCTGCTTAAAAACGAAAAAATAAACCCAGGAACAAAATTATCCGGATTCCTTTCGAATCCGAAAAATTGTGTAGCCTTATTGTATGGTGGATCCAAACACGCGACACTAGAAACATTATAAGTTGCTAATATCATTTCATATGCAGAAAAAAAACAAAACGCTTAGGCTTACAACGTAACCAAATCTTCAATCAAGGATTTTTTTTGTTCAAAAGCTGGATAGCGCTATCTACCGGATAAATCACTATCCAGTGGATAAGTATTAGGGAAACCAACTGCACTATCATATCCACTGGATAGAGATTTATTATTGGGGCGTGATCTTGTTCTTCAAGAGCTAGTCAAAGGCTGTTAACGTAGAACTCGAACTGGAATAAAATATCCCCAGGTTAAAACAAGTGAAAGCATTATTTAAGTACAAAATTTAAACTCTTACCTGAACTTGCTTGCACGAGACGCGTTAGAAATCGGCTTTCACTTGTGACGTATTTTTCCCGCCTTTCTCCGTAATTTTGCGTCCCAGTCTCCCATCAGGAACTTTTGAACGAGCCAGTCTTTCAGCGCCAAACTCAAAATGGCGACCCCGAGTAAACAACTCTTCGCCAATAATATATGTAGAAATCACTTAAATTTGTGGAAACTGAAAGTATGGAAAAAGAGGAAGAAAGTTACTAATACGCATATCTGGATTAAAACTGAAGCAAGTCCAAGGATGCAGGAAAAACCTCTGTTGTGGAAGTATAAGTTGGCGAATAAGCTAAAGTGACTCAGACGTGGCACGGGCCGAAAAATATCAGCGGAAAGTATGCAAATTTCAATTTATTTACTTTTATGAATTCACGTTCTTGTGTTCACTCAACTATAGCCAAGCAACAGCACAGTTCCGGGAAAAGCTGGCACTGTTACAGTACGCGATGCTGCCTCTAAAGGAAGAAAATGGCGTATGAGCGAGGGACCGCCTTGTTGTTTTCGCTGGGCGTTTTACTGATCCAAATCTATGCTTGGGAGAGCCGAAGTGTTTTACGTTCAAAAGGTGTAAAACTTGGACATCGAAACAGTACATCTAAAGGTAAGATTTAGTCTCATATCGACGGTTTGCAAACCTTTTAGATTTACTTGAATAGTGAACTCAAATAAAAGAAAATCATGGGAATGATATTTGTTTCTTATGATCAGTTCGCTCGCATTGCATGTCTCATAGTATATGAACTCCTCAAAGTTTGTTCGATCAGATTGAATTAAGCAGTGTTTACAACGTAAACGATTAAGCCGATTTCCTTTCCTATGGCTTGGCTTAACTTTTTTCAAGTTGTTTCACGTTGTTCTAAGCAAAATGGTTTATTTTTATTGTAATTTAATAGTCTATTTAAAAATTAATCTCTTCATACTTAATAATAGTGAACGGGTTTTGATCTTAACCACTGTTTATTGTTCCCATTGTTTATAGCAGATATTCCAAAAATGAAAGGAACATTTTCATAATTAAAAGTGTGCTTTAATGGTTGTCTTAAGTTCACACTAGGCTGTTAAGTAAGTTTGAGAGCTGGTAAGTTTTACTTAACCAAAAATGCGTGTGTGAAGGCCGAAGTAAAATCTCAAGTAACTTTACTTTGCATCTCATTAAAGTAGGGGTGATGAATGGTCCATTAAAATTTTTAACTGCTCGCAAAATTTTACCTTTGCTCGATTTGCTCGCAAAATTTAAACAAGTGCTCGCTTGCTCGTGCTCCCCAAATTTTTGCGTTGCCCGCAAGCTCGCAAAGCAAATTTTTTATTTCTGCTCGTGCTCGCAAAAAAATCGCAGTGCTCGGCATGCTCGCGAACGCTCGCAAAGACCATTCGTCACCCCTTAAAGTCGGAAAGTTGAAACGATTCAAGAAAAATTCAAGTGACTTGAAAACCATCCTTAAAACCGACTTAGCGAACCTATGGCTTCTAAACTTTGAGAAAGGCAAAGCATGTCAATCAGTCTTAATCATGTTGCGTGGGAAAATAGGCTTAAGTAAACCTGAAGTAAAAAAGATAGGCTGTGTGTGAAGCTTTTACTTGAAGAATTTAAAATTTACAAGTTTGTCTTGAATTATTTCTTAGCTTATTTAGGCTCTAGTGTAAAGACTACCATTATTTTAATATTTCGTTTTTTGACATGTCATTATGAGAGCAATTAAAAATTGCATGCTCTCTGTATCCAGTCCATTTACTGGGCTGTAAGCTATCCCTGCTTCAGTTACAAAAATATTCAAACAAAACAATGTTGATTTTTTTTGGACAAAAGGGAACGTCCAAAAGTTTGTGCGTCTGAGCAAATTAAAGCCACACCGAGTCTGATTGTTTCACTGTCAGACAATTTTCAGCATGTGTATGTTCAGGCACTACAAGGGGCAAATTAATGTTAAATTTACAAACAAGCCAAGTTTTAGGTTTTTTTCAGAAAAATAAAGTAAATAAAAAACTGTTAAAATCAGTGACTGTGTACAGGAAGTAGTTTTGTTTATACTGTGAAGTTACTTTATAGCACTTGATCACCAGCGCTAGTTCAGTTCTTTGAAAATAATGCTAGGTGTTTCTAGTTTGATTTAGTCTGATTCACTTGTTATATAAAATTATGCATCAGTCAATTCCAACTGTGCCCATCCCCCCCAGGCTACTGTGTGGCATTTTCCAGCCTTGTGGGTCCTGGACATGGCGCACCCGCCAATTTTGCATGGCCCAGGGGTTGGATATTTGCCAACAACTCGCCCCCCCTCCAAATGAGCTTTTGACACACACATGTTTTCTTATCCAAAAATAACTTAACATGGAGAGTTTTAATGAAAACATAATTAGGTTGGCAGATTGGCTCATCTGTTAAAGATGGGAAAAAATGTGTTTTTAAGGGCATGTTCTCTCAATTTTATGCTTGCATTTCTTCATTGCTTATCAAGCCAGAACCAAAGCAAATCTGGGAGCTATTGAAGTGAATCAACGCATGTTTTTGATTATATTGTATGAAATTTCTGTTGATCTAGGATTTGAATAAAATTTGGTGGTTATGATTACAGGCAACTATGATCTATCAAATATTTGGAGAGTTTCCTTTCATATTATTCAACTATTTAGAACAGATAACTTTATGGCACACTGTTAATTTTAATGTCAATTAATTTTTACTAATGGACTATTTAAAACCAGATGAATAACAACAAGATTAGAATCATGAAGTGGAGTCGTCGCGTGTGAACTTTTAATTAGAGTAGTGCGATTATAAGGGCACACCTTAACTGAAATGAATAATCACACATAAAAATGCTTAAGTGGTACTACTTGACTGTCATTGACTGTTATCCCCATGGCGGGGCATTTGGCAGCTCAAGTGTCCCCACACCATCATGTTGTATTTATGACTCCTTGATGTTGTTTCAGGAGTGTACTTGATCACGTCAAGTGATGTTACAGTAAGAGTGGGTGAGCAACTCCAGCTAAACTGTACTGTAGTGGGATCTGATAATTCTTCTAAATATCAATTATCATGGTATCATGGTAAACAGAAACTGGGAGAAAATGTTATAGCAAAGCTGAGAAACAACACCATTCAAGTGAATATTGATCCTGTTGACTGGAAAAACAATGGAAGTTATGTTTGTAAAGAAACTGCTAACAGTGGTCTTCAGCCCAGAAGTGTTGTAGTCAGGGTTGGCGGTAGGTCTTCTTCATATTGAGCATTGACATATTTTCTATTTATCTGAAGATGTGTATTCTGGGGCAGATCCAGGATTTGACGAAGGGGGGTTTGATTTCCAGTGTTTTCAAGGGCAATTTGAAGTGGCTTTATTGCTCTAAAGTCACTTCCATTTTTTGTGCTAACTACAGTACGTTTTTACGTTCAGTTTAAGGGGTTCGACCGAACCACCCGAACCACCCCTAGATCCGCCCCAGGTATTGAGGCCTATGCCTCTGCCCTTGTGTTATGCATGCATGCAGAAGAATTGCTCCTCCCCAATTTTTTTAGAACCCAGAGGTTTAGCTCTGAACCTTTAAATGACCCTATTTTTCAGCATTCTTGTTTTATTTTACGGCTTATTTTAATGAAACTCAGAAAACCATGACCAACAGAAAAATAGTTCATGGAATATATAGTTTTGTTGCAAGGAAAAAGCCAATCATACACACGAGTAAACAAAACTATGAACAACAAGGCAAATTAGTATTATTTGTGGTTTTGAGGTTTGCTCATGCATCCTGAACTTTAATTGTGATTAAGTCACTGCATGATTAAGTCCTGATCGAAATTTTTGTGGTGTTCACAGTCTTCTGAGTTTGACAGAAGCAGTGACTTTTTACCCCTGCATCCGGCATCCATGTAACCTCAAAGTATGGTGCAAAGAAAATCAGCCCTTTGGGCAAGCTGTAGCAAGAATGACCTAGCCTGAGTGTCATTTTGACTAGCCAACAAACATTTTTGACATGCAGGGTGAATAATTAATCACTATTCATTAATTAATTACATCTATTCATTATATGTGTGGAGAGAAGAACTCAGAAAAGAAATTCTGAGTTCTAGATGAGAATTGAACATAATTATGCCCTTCCAGACACTTTAGTCAGATGCTCTACAATTACATCTCATTAGTTAGTTTATTTAATCACTTGCTTTATTAATTCCTGGTAGTAAGCTATAATTTTAAAATAGATTTTGGGGCCTTAGGATCCTTTCTTCTCTGGTATTTTTAACAATTGTTCTTGCCTGAAGATTGTGCATATCACACAACATCTATTCTGACATGAAATGTACCATTACAATAAGCCATTTTGAGTTCCCTCGCACCTCTATATCAAAACAAGGTTAAGTGCTCAGCCTTTGATATTAAAATGATTTTTCATTCTCATGCAAATAGAACTCATTTTCACAAGAAAGGTTGTTTACTTGGCCTCATTTTGAAAGTGAGGGTTTTTGGAACTTGGAAGTGGCCTATTGTTTTGATACTCATTTTTACAGATTTCATTTTGTCAGGTGAGCTTGAAAAAAGTTTTGAATAATTTTATTTAATACTCGTGCAATTTGAATTGAATTCCCCAATAAAACTTCACTTGCCTGTTGGGCAAGTAAAGGTAAATACAAAATTTACTAGCCATGCAATGGCAAAATCCCAGGGATGTCACTAAAGGTGCATTCCTTTGGGATGATCCGGATCAGGATCAGTGACCCACGATCACTCGGATCATGGTAGATCAAGTGAACCGATGAATCCACTCTGGACAAGGACTCTTCGGTCCATTTGATCTACCATGATCTGGAATGCACCCTAAGATTTCAAGTTGACAGATAAATACAACAAGTAGGTCGGAAATAAACTAACTGTCTTTCGGTTCTATTTTTCTTCTATTTTTCCATTAAAGTAGCGGGGTGGGGGGGGGGGGGGGAGGCACATTTATTAAGCAGCCATGGGAAATCCCCAGCCCCCACCTCGTAAAGCCCTGAAAATGTACTACTACAGGCTACTGGACAGAACTTCATTGACCAGCATGAAGGTGATATCCTGTTTGCCCGACTCTAAATCAGTGAATATAAAATATTGTAACAAAATCACTGAAAATGAACATTAATAATGTGTTTTCTAATTAATAATACCAGATTTATTTCCTTTTGAGAAAAATAATATTAACTTACGATTGCTGCTCAGGTATTTGCAAATTGTGAGGTGTTTTTAAAAAGCAATTTTATGTAAACTTGACATGAAACATGTATGTCTGAAACTTGCTGCTGGTTTCTTTTAGATATTCCCAGTTCACCTCAACATGTGTGGATAAACAATGTTGAGTTCACCCCAAGAATTCACTGGACAGCTCCAAAACACCCAGGAGGATTGCCACTTGGTTATGTTGTCAAGGGACAGTGCAAGAATGTTACCAGATCAGATATCCCTTACTGCAGTAGAACTTTCCTTCTTTGTTACAATAATCTTATTTTGGTTACAGATATAAACACATTTATGTGCACACTGACTGCATTTCCTCTTCATGCGTTTATTGTATCCTATGAAGCCATTGTTGAGGTTAAAAATGCCCTGGGTATCAACAAAAGCAGTCCTGTTGAATTCAAAGCCAACAAGTATGAAATATTTTTAAGTGAGTACACTTACAACCTGTTACTTAATGTTATAAGTAATATATTTACTTATATGCATGTGCCACACTATTTTGTAGCTTTACTGGGAAGAGACTTGCCCATTTGGTGATAGTCATGAACTGGACTCAGTAGCTCCCTTGCAGGCTGGTCTCCTCCTCCCCCTCATGTTATTATAATTCATTCAAAATATATTTTTGTTTCTGATTTGCTCAAATCATGGCCAGCTTGTGTTGACATTAAGTGATATCCAGGGTAATATCATGACACCAATGGTTGTGCAAGCTATTGCCAGTAAATAGCACAGCAACCTGGTGAAGAGGTTGCGTTGAGCGGCTCAGTTGTTTTTGTAGAGCTGGCCCTGGTTGTTCAAACGTTGGATAGTGCTATCCACCGGATAAATCACTATCCAGCTGATAAGTATTAAACTGATTAAGCTATCCACTGGATAGTGATTTATCCAGTGGATAGCGCTATCCAACGTTTGAACAACTGAAGCCTGGAGAAAAAGGCAGAGAATTTCACACATTCTGTCAAGACGAAATAGCTGAACTACTGCCTAAGAATGTAGCAAGAACAGCAACAATTAATACAACTTGACAGATGACAACCAGGGCCAGCTGTTGCAATGATTTCAAGTTGCAGGGACAATAAAAGAAGCGGTAGGGAATCAGACAGCTCAGCTAGGGATTCCTTTTGGTTTTATTCTTCTTCAATTTTTCTATGAAAGTAGCCAGGCACCACGTTCATAGTAGCCAAGGGAAATCCCTGGCCCCTGCCTCTTATAACAGCCCTAGACAACTGCTATATGCATTTGAAGAACATCTGCTGTACGAAACATCTCTTTTTATCCTGATTGAATTTGCTGAGATTCAGGCAAATGAAGATATGAACTAATAACGTCGATCATGTAGGCCTTTTTTTAAAGAAGGTACACCATCATTTTGAATGACTAATAAAAGATTATTCTATGCAGATTTTGTATGATATATGAAGAACTATGCACAATCTTGATAATCAATCTGCATAGTTCTTCAGATCATACTCAGTTTCATTCAATATTTTTGCTAAATATCAGTTCTCATTTCATCTCAGCTACCCCACAACCTGCTAAAGCCTTCACTGCAAAAGAAGTAGACCCAGCTACAACAGTGAAACTGTCATGGGAGGATCCCAGACATCAGTTAAATTTGTTTGTGGTTCAATATACCATTCTGTACCATGAGGATGGAGATAAGCAGAACAAGGTCAGTGTGCTTCAGAAGCTCCGGCAGCGGTCCGAAATTGGGATGTAGTTGCTAATTGGAAGGACTAGCTTCTCCCAAAAGGGTATTTTAAGAGGGTAATATAATAATGATATTTGTTTCTCTGAACACCTTTTTTCAATGTAAACGAACATAAAAAAAGGGAATGTAGGTAAGTGAAGGTACCATCTACATGCGATTGGCTAGAATGATATATTTCTGGTCCCTCAAAACATACTCAGGGCCCCTGAAATAAAAATCTTCCAGGGTGTAGGGGATAAAAAAAAAGAAAGGCTTTCTACTCCTTTTGATCCAATCTATTGCCACCAACTGTAATTTTTTCTCACTCTACTCTACATTTTCTAGAGAACCCTGCGAGGTTAAGCTTTGCTTATACGTTCAGTCACATATCTTTGTCCCTATATGCTGCATATAAAAGTGAAGTTAAAAAATCTCTTGCCCTGGAAAATTACCATAAATCCTCTATTAAGCCCCCCCCGGGGGGGGGCTTATTTATTTCAAGGCCATTTGAGGGGGTGGGGGGGGGACTTAATAGAGATGGGGGGCTTATTTGAGAGGGGGGCTTATCTAATTTAGAAAAGATGATGGTATCAGTTCTCCATAAAAAACTAGAATATGAAGTGGAATAGTACAATAGTAGAAGAGGTTTTTAGGTCATGAACCCGAGGATCAGAATCAAATCCGAACTTCCAGTTGGTAAATAAACCATCCCGGATCAGTCCACACAAAGTTTTACAGTTGTTGTTGATTAACACAGTCTATCATTTAATAATGAAGAATAATTACGGGAGGGAAGGGGGGGGTGGCTTAATAGAGAGGGGGCTTATTAACTTTCTTCCCCTCAAAAGGGGGCCTTATTAGAGGGAGGGGGCTTATTTGAGAAGGGGGGGGGGGGCTTAATAGAGGATTTACGGCAAATGGAACTGTCCAGATTATACTTGGTGTGGTCTAAGACTGAAGGGTTTTCGTAGAACAGTATTCTTTATGGTCAGGTGAAGAGAAACTTCATCAGTGTAGATCTGCACAGTCACATGATATACTATTTTTTTCCTCTTCCTTTGCAGCAGTAGCCCAGTCAAAAGCCTGGCTAGCCTTGCCAAGCTTGGCCAGGCTGGGCTGTAAAGGCTTTTGGCCTGACTTACCAGGAAAAAGTAGCAAGCCTGGCTAAAATATTAACCTAATGGCCACTTAAAGCTGGCTTTCCTTGCCATGTCAGTTTAAATGGCAGGCCCAAGGCCACAATGGGCCACAACCTGGCTTACTTAGTTCTTTTAGTAGGGATACTACTAATATACAATAGAAAATTATAGTAATGTGGTTCATCTGAAATAAATCCCTTATCAATGACATTCGAGAGAGGATCCAGCGGGGCTAGGACACTTGGCAGCTGTATGGATGGTCACACTATTTATTTATTTCTTGAAGACAACTGAGAGCCTCTATGTCCAGAAATTAAGGTTCTTGAAGATAGATTTTATTGAATATTCAATTTTTGGAGAAAAGGGGGCTGTACAACCCCCTGACAGCCTCCTCTAAGTTCGTCGATAGCATTTGAAAGTGCTGGGTTTTGAGTGGAGAGGAGGGAAAAACTGCATGGAGAACCGGGAAAAAATATCCATTCACAGCAAGAACAAGAAACCACTAACGAACTCAACCTGTAGACATGTATGGCCTGTTGTCTGCCTGTGAACCTAGGCCACTTTTGTGGAAGAAATCTAAGTGCTGTTTAGGCAACACTGTTACTTTAGTTATGTTTGAAGTATTAATTAGTAAATAACCGAAACTTCACAAAATAATATGTGGTATAATAATTATATAAATTTACTGTTGCAGAGCTTGATTTTACATTCACCAAAAGTCTCTGTCCTGATACATGGTCTGTTTGGATTCACGCTTTACTACTTCTACTTGCTAGTGCAATATGGGAACGCAACTACATTTGGAACCCACAGTAAAGCTGCCGTACAAACTGTTATGACCAGCATATTAGGTGAGTGAAGTTGTAAGTTTGACCACAAACAATGGCTCGGAGAATATGCTTCTCATCCCAGGTCACTTGGTAAAATAAACAGAAATAATAATAATTATAGTAGTAGTAGTAGTAGTAGTAGTAATAATAATAATAATAATAATAATATATTTTAAAATAAAAAAGTAATTTTATTTAACTTGAAAATATGTACATAATTTACAGAAACATTTTAAGTAAGAATTACGCACTATATAACATTAACAATTATATAAGTCATAAAAATGCAATCATTGTGTCTCTAAGAATTTCCCAAATACATTCCGTGTGAAACTCAGATGCGATCGATATCTCTTGCACACAATCCAGTGCTATTAAAATTGAGTCATGACAAAAAAAAATATTAATAGTAATAATAATAATAATAACAACAACAACAATAGCAAATAAGCTTTTTGCTTGTCCTCTGCCGTCTTCCTACTGTTGGTCGGTTGGTTCAAGAGAATTATGTTTGACCTCCTTGACCAATCTATAGAAATGAATGCAGATTCAAGGCACCCTTTGCCATTTAAGCAACTGTAATGTTACTCATGCGGCTCATCTCATCCCCACTATCTGTGAAGAAGGATAAAAGGCTGGTGACAGTGTGTCAAGTCTTTCCTAGCCTTGATACAGCTGCCCCCTCCCCTAAAAAAAAAAATCGGCGGACAGCTAGTCTTACTGCACATTAATGTAGTTTCCCTATCTCCAGTAGATAAAACATGTATGAGCTGCTTTCAGTTGGTGGATCATATATTAGAATAAAAAGCGTAAATACGGAGTACAATTAGTCTTTTGCAAAATGTAAATTGCTAGACCTTTTTTCAGTAAACATCTGCATTTGGCTATTAGCTTCCGTGCGCATGCGCTATTATTTTTGTGGGAATCCCACAAAGCTCCAGCCTGGTGAAAGCGGTGAAGTTTATCTGATTCAAGAAGAGCATTATATATAATAATGTGTACATTTTAGCTCCAAGTCGTCATGCAACAATTACAAACTGCAGTCAATGGAGGAACGCTAGCAGTGATCCACACATGATAGTCACGTGGAAGGTAAGAAGAGTACTGCGATCATATCCCACCGACATTACCCTGGGTAACCGAGGTTTTTTCTCGCGTGCGGCGGAGATGCTTCGCTGCTTTGGCCTTAAAGGAGACTTGACTGAAACCGGAAACCGCCCATGAATAGTTTGTGGCACCCGGGGTACACCTGTATAGGCCTTTTTACCGATACGGCCATATTGAGATGGGGGCACTCGCTCAGTATTTACGCGCACTTTGCGAGCAAAAAGAGAACTTTAGCGTATATTTCTCGGCAAAAAGGCGATCATTATTACATCAAAACACCGTACATCGAATCGTGCTCATGCCCCCTGGGCATCCCATAATACTCCTTAAATCAATTAATTTAATATCGTCGCCGTATCGGTAAAAAGGTAAACTATTCATGATGTGTCTGTGATTGGTCAGTGTGGTTTTATCAGTTAGACTGTACGAACCCAAGTTTAAACCCAAATTATCTTTCCTTTATCTTCAATTTTGCAACTACAAATGTCTTTAAAGACAGTATTAAAAAAAGGCCATCATCAAATTTAAAGTGTAGTTTAGTTAGGGACCGTTCATTTTTTACGAGGTAGAGGGGGCTGGTGGAATTTTTTGAACCCCCATTACGAATTACCATGGCCCCCCCACTCAGTCCTCTTTTTTTCTCATGGCCCCCCCCCCCCATAGACGGTCATTTTTTGGGGTGAACCCCCCCCTTTCAAAAGAGACATTATGATAATTAAAGCCGACATGCGTATACAGTCGAACCCCGCTATTTCGAAGTCCCAAGAGAAATGGAAAAAAAATTCGAAATAGCGGGGTTTCGAAATAACCGGGGAAGCCTAATACCCTAATAGCGGGGACTTCGAATTAACCGAGGTTCGACTGTATTTTGCAGCGTACAATATGATTTGTATTTTCTGTTCAATGTAAGCTGTTGACATTTCATTCTACAGATGTATGGCCATTTGCTAAGGCACTTCTTCACTATTTTTCAAACATAAAATAAATATAGAGAATCAAAAAAAGGAAAAGTCAATTTCCGATCTTCGGTTTATGGATCTTCCAGAGCGTGTCGTTGCTGGCCTCTCAACTTCTTCCTCGTCATCGATAAAGGCAAGGATGACATCTTCACCCCCAGAGTTGATGGAATCATTGTCGTTCTCATCACTTTCACTTCTGCTGTACTCAGTCAACTTCATCGCTGTCACTGTCTTGTAAGGAATCTTTATCAGCTCCATCTCTTTCTCTCAGTCGTGTTTGCAGTATTAATGGATCAGGGTCTTCAGGATTCATTTGCCCAGTGATAGCAGGAGATTGAACTCTTCGATTAAAGAGCACCAAAGTATGCTTGGGAAGCTGAAAAGCGTAGTGAAAGCCTTGAAAGAACGTGATTCTACGCTTTTCCAATCTAATGCATATGGGCTTATCTTGAAGCAAGGAGAAGAATTTGCTCATGACTTCAATGTAAAGCAGATCAAGTGCGTCGAGGCTAAGGTGCAAAAGGTAACGCGGGATACAGAGACACTAGAAGAAAGTAAAGACAGTTTTCGTTGCATTTTCAAGGGCCTACATGGAGACCGCATCTGCAAGGGAAGAAGAAAAAAAGAAAACCGTCGAAAATCGAATGCAAGAAAAAAGAAGAGGTTTCAAAACAACGTCCAACGAGTGTATAGTATTTGTGTCGGAAACCTGCTAGGTAATTATCTTCCGAAATGCCTTCTGTATCCTCCTTGCCTTGCCGTCCCTGAAGGGTGCATCGACGTGAAGAAAGTTTCCGAATTGCTTTTTGATCGAGATGCGGCGTACATTGAACAGCTCTTGCAAGGAAACCATTTCAGCAACGCCGCAGGAAGCAGAATTATCACAAACCTCAAGCAAACCTCAAGCCGGAGGTTAGAGATTACGTGTACTGCTTCATGTACCCTGAAGAGTATGCTATGACTGAAAACGAAGGAAGCGACTCTAGCAGCAGCACGAGAGATGAGGAAGAGCTTGGCAATGACGACGAAGAAGAACATGACAGAGAGACGTTGCACAGCACTATAAACCTGATAAAGAATCTTTTAATGATAGTTTCCTAGCTTTGAAAATTGTTGTCGTGGAACTAAACGCTGTCATGTAAACGCAGAACAAAAGTTTTTGATACATTTATATATCTTTTGCTTGTTTCTGCATATGTAGCTTTATTTAATAATAAAGCATCATGTCAACTCTACATGAACTAAAATATTTCACGTGACCCCCCTTCCCTCTGTTTTTTGGAGGGCCCCCCCTTTGAAGCCGTTTTTTTTGCGTGACCCCCCCCCCCCCCAAATCCCACCAGCCCCCCCTACCTCGTAAAAAATGAACGGTCCCTCATTCTTAAAAACCTTTGTAACACGCTGTATGCTTGCTTCAATGAAAATAAGTTGAGGCCCGTAAAATCCTTTCTCATGCGCCTATTTTCTGCAAAACTAAATAGGTTTTTTGGGTCCTTTTTCCAAAATATCTTATCTTGGTTTTCATGGCCTGCACACGTCGCTCTTGGGCCAGAATTAAAACTGCATCTGTAAAAGGGCCATGGACTTTAAGGGAGGGGAGCAGGGGATGGCGCACTGGTGCATGAGACCGCTCGACTCCCACCAAATGTGGCCAGGGTTCAAATCCCGCCGTCGACGCCATATGTGGGTTGAGTTTGTTGTTGGTTCTCGATCTGCTTTGGTCCGAGAAGTTTTTTCCGGGCACCTCGGTTTTTCCCTCTGCCCAAAAACCGACATTTCCAAATTCCAATTCGACCAGGAATCAGGTAGACGAAGAGCCACTTTGTGGATGTGATACCTCCAAATCATTTTTTATTTAGTTATTTACTATCATCGCACTTAAATATACAGCTTATGCAGCTGCGAAAAGAAAGCCTGAAAGATTCAGACTTGCCGGGATTCGAACCCTGAACTCTTCGATACCTGTGCAGCTCTTTACCCAACTGAGCTAGCAAGCCACCAAGGAGCTGGTCATTATATTGGTTCGTAATGTACCCGAGAAAGATGAAGATGAAATGATGAATATAAACTAATTTCATATATTTGTCATTTCAAGAAGCACTTAACTCGCATTCTTTGACAGAAGAGTTTTTTCTCTCAACCAGTTTCCACCGTCTAAGAATTGGAATGGTCCTTTAAAGTACTCGAAAATCAGTTACCGTTGTCAAAGCGGTTCTCGTAAAACAGAAAGAAGTGTCTCATTGACTAATTCAACTGTTCGAAGTGTGGCTTTACCTGGCATACAAGCAACTGCTAAATGCTCTGTTTGGATGAGGATTTGTAATGGACCACAGCTCTGCAGTGCCATCAGTAATATCTGCGTTAAGCTGGGAAAAATAGAAGGTGAATCATTGAATGGACGTCACATATCTATAGATGAGCTGTGAAAGACAGCACACTTTGTTATACAGCTAAATTAAAAAAGTTTGCTTTGGTAATTGGTCATTGGTAATTGTGCATTGGGTATTTGGGCATTTCGAACAATGCAGTGATTTACTTGAGTGACCACCAAACAATAGCTTCCCAATGCGCAATTCCCAATGGCCAAAGCAACCGTTATTGAATCAGCTAGATAAAAGGGTGATTTAGCAGCTGATCCTAAGAGAAGTCACCAATGGTGCGCAACCCTAACCCCAAACACTACTAAAACAATGGGAAGAATGACATGTCATTGTTTTCAGTGACCAATTAGGAGAGACCTTAGGATCAGCTGCTGAGATAAAACCCTTATCACTGATACTTGACGTGTATTTTTTCCTGAAGCCATTTGTTGTTCAAATCAGTTGTTTAAAGTTCTGCTAAAATGTTACTAACTCAAACGGCAAATGCAATGAATGCGTGAAATATGGAAAGCCTGTTATCACTCAGGTAGCTCCTGTTTAAGTAGACATACAGTGTACTGTTAGTAGTTAGGTCTGCTTTCCTGCGGTTGGTCATTTAAGTATGATAACAGATAAAACCTATCTGTGCGAAGTGCTGTTACTAGCTAACAATAACTATAAGAACAGCTATATATGTGTGGCCAACGTTTTGTTTAAGCATAACCTGCAGTAGCGGATAATCTTCAAGAAAGTGAAGCCAGCTTGAAAGCCTCTAAGCTAAGTGGAGGCGACCTCCAAAGTAATTTTTCCCTGCCCTGCAGGCTTAAGTTTGGCCTAAGAGTAAGTTGAGGCCAGAGTCACCGGACCCCTCCGCTAGATCCGCTATTGACCTGAGGACAACTTCTCCCTCGAGTTTCTTTTTCTTGCCCACTGTACCCGTAAGAAACAAGATCCCAATCAAGTGCAACTGTTCTTTTAGGGTTGATTTCATTTTGTTTAGAAGGCTTCAAGGGCATCAGTGCTGTTACAGTAACTGTTATGACGAAAACAAATTTTAAACTTTTGATTCTGTAGATCAAATCCCAGTTTGTCATCATCCATTTAGTGAAACCTAATAGAGCATTAATCGTTAGCACTTATATTTTCTTTTCTTATTTTTGTTAAAGAAATTTTGGATTTTGATTGGCGGCAAAATCATTTGTTCTTAAAGGAGAACTGAAGTAAAAAATCCATTTAGCGCCCACCATTGGACAATTCCAGAAGTTTCGAAGCAGAGTAGTTTTGCTTAGTCTTCAAATGTTCTGGCGGAGTGAGTCAACAGACTTGTGAATCATTTCTTTCCTGGCGGTATCCTCTTTCACATTTTGAGAAAAGTACAAAATTCCATTTTGCAAAATACATGTACTGCAAGTCAAATATTAACTTTCGACAGCAATGCCAAAGATATTTAGTTTGAATGGTTAGATGATTTTTTGATGCTATTTCAACTTCAAGTTTGTTACTGTAACCCCAGGCCCCGACCGGGTGTTCAAACGTTGGATATCCCTATCCACCGAGGTCGGGTTGTTCAAAGCTGGGGTAAAGCCTTTTTCAAACGTCGTGCTACTGCCCTGCTAAGCTGGCTCGACTGTAGCTCGACTGCAGCACGACACTAGCACGACTTGGTTTCAGACGTCTAATTTAATTCAGTCGAATAGAACGGCTGTTGCCGAAAACAAAACACGATAATAAAGAAACCCTTCAGGAAACTTTTAAATGTATTCTAATGCATTTGTAATTTATGAATTGAGTTCGGCACGGCGGTAGCACGACGTTTGAAACCAAGTCGAGCTACTGCCGTGCTAAAGTCGAATTTAATTCGATCAATTGAGTTCGGCACGGCAGTAGCACGACGTTTGAAACGGGCCTAAGATAACCCAGGGTTAGTGCGATATTTGAATTCAGATATGAAGGCTTAAAAAGTACAACTGAAATTCAGTTTAATTCTTTTCGTCGGCTAGCTGATGATTGGATGCGCCTAAAAATAACAGTGAAAATTATCGAGAAAATGCTTGAGAAAATGCTTTTGAACGAAAGAAAAAGAAACCTGGGTTTAAGTTAACCCTGGATTAAGCACTTATAGGCCTTCGAACCACTGGGCCCCGCAGATAAATCACTATCCAGCGGACAAGTATTAGAGGAACTAATGGCCTTATCTACCGGATAGTTATTTATCCGGTGGATGGCATTATCCGCACACCTGTTAAACAACTGAGACTAGGATTTCAAGCTTGGACAAAGGCGATCCCTTATTCCTGTCATTTTACGGCATTTTTGCTCGTCTTTTTGTAGATAAAAAGCTGCTGTCCTCGCGGGATTCCAAACCAAGTGTTCTAAAGATAGCGCTTATTTTGGCTGGGACAATAGGTGGAGTAGCACTGGTTGTCATTGTCGCCAGATGTTTTTGCAGGTGAGAAATGCCGCTAAAGGTAGAGATTATATTTCTTAAAGCAGTCAGTTTTTAACTTTCCAAAAAAACAAGCAAACACACAAACAAACAAACAAATGAAATTGCCTCATTTTCTTACGCCGTGTATTGTTACTGGAATCCTAGTGGTGAGAATCCAAGAATAAAATAAAATTAATGTTCCTTACAGCATTTTTCGTTTCATTCGTGCGCCGTGAAAGCATCTTGGTATTTGCCAACTACTCTGTATGTAATTTGAAAATAACTGTGAGTGTCTCAGCTTAGCTAATTTGAGTTCGTTCTGATCGAAAAGTAAATTTTTGCTCTTTTGCACGTTATATTTGTAGAAGACGTGATGAAAGAGACGTGCAGCCGCTGGCGAATGTATTGGTAAGCAAGGCAACATCGTCCTCTGTATTATTAAAAAACGTGTGCTCAAGTTACACCATTGCATCATATTTTTTGTGACATTAGTATATGCAATCAAATTACGACGAGTGAAAGTTTTGAAAAATTTAATTCGTCTCCAAATTCGGAAAATAATTTGGATTTGGACAAAACGCAACTGAAATTGTTCCCTTATTTCACGAGTATACCTGCTATGCAATTTGTTGTTAATGTAATTGATTACAAATTACGCTGGTACAAAAGTGGGTTTTTGACATATTTAACGTATCGATCGAGGACTCCACGCACTAAAATGTTTAGAACTTAAATTTTGGCTTAAATTCTTAATTTTCTGAATTTTTCGGCAAACTACCTTTTAGAATCCGCCTTGGTGTGCTCTTTCGTGTTTTTACGTTTCCTAAAGCGTCTTTCAATGCCATGACGTCTTTATTAGGACTGAAACGTACGCAACTTTGCCATTGCAATTTTGTAATTTCACATGTGAAATTATACGTTTGTCACCCATGATGTTAATCATTTGAAAATTTTACTGTGGGTGATGAGAACTGTTATGTTTATTGTTAAAACAGACAAGAAATGCATGTGGAAAGAATATGAATCAATTGAGTAACATGGTCAAACATGGCGTTCAAACATTCATTAAACTCTTTCACCACTCTTGACAGGGTGAAATGTCCTCTCCATTTCATGACTATGAGGAAATTGATGGATCCTTGGTGAACAACAACTACGAAGTGGTCCTCTAAATGATAGTCGCCTGACGCCCTAGCAAAGGCAAAGCAACATTATCGTCTCTGGAAGTGTTGATGATAAGACCGCCGTTATCATCTCCTGGGGCTTCTTGGACTGTTGCCAGTTTGTAACTGATGTAGATGCCGGGAATTCAGGACCAGATTTAGCCATGCTCCTGTGATTGCAATTGCACCAACCAACATCCAGTGGGCTCTCAAAGTCTTTGCCAACGATCGTGTCGTCTATCAGCCTCTGAACTGATGCTAAGCAGACCCCTGGAAAATTCAGGGCCAGTTTCGGCCAACTGACAACCACAAAGGACACTGCACCACCATCTAACAAGCTTCAGGAAAGCTTACCCTCGACTGGGCTTTGCATTGCGCCAACCAAGAGACATCGGGCTATCCCTGATTTGGTCATCGCTTGAACTTCTCTATTAGTCTCGAAGATATCAAAGCCAGTTTAGGCCTAGTCTGCTACACAGTCGTTGCGCAACGCTCCTCCCCACAAACGGCTGCTCACATTCGAACAACCTTCCTTTCCCGCGGTTAGTCAATTATAATTCAGTTCTCATTTTCTTGAAGGTGTTCACGCCACGTTTGCGGTACAGTGACTCCTCCAATCATAGCTTTGCTTTTATCGGTGCCCCATGTGGGGAGGAGCGTTGCGTGACGACAATAGGGATCTTAAGATCCGACGACGGCGGCGGCAACGAGAACGTCAAAAAAGCAATAGGTTTAATAACCAAAACAACAACTTTGCACGTGCATCACGCTTTTTTGTACATTTCTTTGCCGTCACTACACGACTACGACGTGAAAATGCCTAATTTCACGTTTTACAGAGGACGTACACAAGCGACGACGAAATTTCTTCTCTCTTTCTGAACTTGGATATGGTTCTTAGGAATTCCACTTTAGGAGAGTTTGCCTACATTTGACAAAGTTGGTGAGTTAGAGTAATTGCGATGAAGATTGAAAGGACGCGAATTCACTTTTTCAGCGACATTTTCACTCCCGTCGCCGTCCTCGGATCTTAAAGTCCCTAATAAAAACGGCTGTGTCGCAGACTAGTTTATAATGCCAAGACCCAATTGAGATTTGAGTGAACCAAAAGACTTTGGGTCGGTTATTTAAACGAAGTCTAAATAAGGTCGCGGTTTAACAAATCTTTGGACCTTCTGATATCTTCCTTAGCGGGTAATTTTAAGAAAATTAATGCCTATCCAGTCTACGCCTTATGCTTTCATGAATCCTTTCACGATAAATGGTGTTAAGATAAAAACATTGGGCAAACTGAAAATGGCTAAGAACGCGGTTTTATTAAACAAAGGCTAAACTCCATTTAAATAACTGGCCCTTTGGGTTCTGCAGCCTTCGTCGTGCTTCTCGTAACGTTACAATGGTGCCTGACCCCTGACACCTTTGTCGCTGTTTAGGTGTATACTGATCAGTTTCTAAAAACGTTTGTGCTTAAAAGAGTGGTTCTATTTAATGGCAGTTATGTTATGGTAATTGCGCCATAACATAAGGCTAGATAGTAGTTGAACTTTTAAAAAGAGGATTAAAAAATACTGTAGAAAAGATTTTCCCCTTGAACGTGATTTACCTACTTTATCTACTGAAGCACTACTGAATAGGGTATTCAACTGTACATCTTCTGGGGCTACATTTGATGAGCTGCAAATTTTCTCTTTCTGAAGATGGAACACGGCGTCTTACCCGAGATTTACTTTTTGGTAATACAGTAAATTTAAATTGGGTAATGAATTCTTCACTATTTATACGTCCCACAAAAGCTTATAAAATACACTATACTGAATAACGTGAATGGAGTTCGCGGACGTTTTTGCCAACTTTCTAAACTACATTGAAAACCCCGATATAACATAGGTGCCAAGGGACTGTGACGACGAACGACACAAAGATACGTTAAAACTGCGACAGTGATGATGACAAGCGCAGATACAATGAGAAAATGCGGACGGGGACACGACTTTCTCCTCAATACGAGAAACGAAAGGTTTTGGAATTCAGACTATTAAGGGACGTACAAACTACCCTCACCCCTCAGTGAAGGGCGCTTTAAATCAAGGTCCTGTTCCGTTCGTTTTGCTACAAAGGAAGGTAAGAACGTTACTGGTTATACTGTGGTTACGTTGTTCATTTTATCGAGGCTTCCGACTGTCGTACTCTTGTTATTTGTGGGTTTTATCGGTGTAACATCCAAGGGACCAAAGTTGGTCTAAATTGTGACATAGCGAGTCAAAAGCCTTACCCATGTCTGTAGATAAATTTTTTTCTGTCGATAGCACGTTTCCAGTCCTCAGTAAGACTTACCAATGTCCTTTCACAGCTGTGATTCTTTCTGTATGCTGTAAATTTTGGAGAAAGAGTAGGGTCAAAATAATGAGGGGTGGCGAATGGTAAAATCCGAGACTCGCCGAGACGCCGAGATCCTAGTTAGAAATCCGAGCCCGAGACTCTTTGGTAAAAAGTTTCGAGACTCAAAAAAAGTAAATACAAACCATGCAAAAACGAGACTTCGAGACATATCAAAAACGCTTCCGAGATTTCGAGATCCTGCCAAAATTTTCCGAGACCCACGTTTTTCGAGGTGCCGTTCGCCACCCCTATAATGGGTTATTTGTTTGCTGAGCAGTGATTTAAACCTTGTCAATAATCGGAAGCGTAGTGATAGGTCGATCATTTTCTACATCATGCTTGTCCTTTCCTTGAAAATAGGAGTGAGGTCTCCCCTTCTCCATTTAGCTGGCCAGTTACTAGTTTCAATACATGTGTTGTAAAGATTCGTCACTGATGATGCGATACCCTCTACAACTTTCTTCATTTGTTTAGGCATTAGTTCAGTGTCACTACAAGATTTCTTAGGATTGAGGTTTTCGAATGAGTACGTCTTTTGTACTTGTACATGTTTGAATTGAGTCATTTTTATTTCAGTCAGAAATAGACCTCTTTAATACGATAGTTCTACCTAATATTATGACGCATTATCTGTCTACGCCGCGTCCGAGTCCGATCTTACACCTGTACAATGTTTCTTCGACCGCTGTTTCAAAAGGAAATATACGTCTAAGCCTCTAAGTGTTTATGATTTCTTAGAGAGGCAAGACCGTAGAATTTTCAGAAAAGTTTCTAATGTTAAAGGACATCTACTTTTATCTATTATGCCTCGTGTTAAGAACAGTATCAATAGAGTAGAACACACAAAATTCTTAGGTGCTATCATCCATCAAAATCTCTCATGGCAGGCTCATATAAAAGCCATTTCTTCCAAAATTGCCAAATCCACCGGGATTCAGTTATTAAATCAAGACAGTTTTTCCTTTCTAATACTCTTTGCACATTGACTCTTAATACTCCCATATCTTCAATACTGTTCTATTATTTGGGCATCCACATACTCTTCTCATTTACAACCCCTTTTCCGTCTCCAGAAGAAAGCTTTAAGAATCATTACTCATTCTCCACCACGTGCACATACTTACTCGCTCTTTAACAAATTCAAAATACTCAACATATTTAATGTTTATAAGTACCAAGTTTCTTGCTTTGTTTTCCTTCACATGCAGAAGCTGTTGCCCTCTCCTCTTTCATCTCTTTTCGTTCTTAACTCTGATTGTCATCAATATCTCACCAGGCAAAAAGACAACTTACATCTTCATATTCATAAATACTCTTTTTCTCTTCGGGTGCAGGGTCCTCAAATTTGGAATGACATTCCTCTCTCACTTCGTAATTCACTCACTCTTTCTAGTTGTAAACATAAACTAAGAGATTATTTTCAATCATTATAAGTTTAAACTAAGTTGAACTCAAATTTTCTTTATTACTTTTTTGCACACTATCATTGTTATGTTTATTTTGCTTCATATGTAGTAATCTTTATATGTTGTAATAGTGTGCCTTTTCTCTGTAAATCTTGTACTTAATAATTTTTATTCTCATTGTAACTTTGCAGCACATCGTAACTCTCTGACCTGTGCCATATAAGCCTCTGGCTTTGGCATCTTATTATCATTAACTTGTGCTTTGTATATACTTATTTATCAATAAACCGTCCAGTTACAATCTTAGGAAAGAAACTTGATTTAAACCCAAGATTAACTCCATGCGTTTTAAAAACCCTTTTATTAAGCGCTTAGTTTTTAAATATGAATTCACTTTGAATATACTAGATTTTTAATTCTTACGTTTTACCTTTTTTATATTTTGTTACACTTACAGTGTAACAAAAGATATGTATTTTTATCTTCTGATGAATAAAGACATAACTTGATTATTATTATTGTTTTTATTATTACATGATAGAATGATCCGGTAGTCATGGGGTTCCAAACGCAAAACTTTTTCAATTTTACGTTTCTCCTGGTCGCTTTTGGTAAAGTGTGTGCGAACGAGCTCCAGCAAAACTCAACAAATGCTTCCTCTAGAGAAGACTATTTTCCACAAATATTGACTGTTTTGTTGAAGATTCATCGCGTTGAGACATTTGACCTGTGTGACCTTATGCATTTTGGCTGTCATTCGTAAACAATTATAACTAATGTAACTACTCCGTCGACCAATCAGCACTTCTTACCGGATTCCTGATAGATTTTACACGAAACGTCCCTAGCGGCGAAGAGCAAGGAGAAACGGCTGTTTTCGCGGTCTAAAAGCGTTCCGCAAACTGGAAATGGGTAAGAACGCGGTTTTGTTAAACACTGGCTAAAAAAAACTGGCCCTGAGTCGTACTGATTCTGGTATGGGATACGCATGCACAAGTTAAATGTCGAGGTTTTTCTTAAAAAGTTTCCTTGACCGTTAAAACTGATGACGTCACAAGCAACACAAGGGACGTGGATCCGCACGGACGGTTACGGGAAGTCCAGTGAGGAATGTGCTAACCTTATTCAATTTCGAATTCCGTGCTTTTCAGCCATGACTCACTGCATTTCTCTTTCTGTTGTGCTGATTTAAAACTTTCGTCGTTTCTCCTTCCACAGTTTTGAGTGGTTGTCCATTCCCGCAAAATGGGCAGGCACCGGGAGAGCCACTTTGTTCTTACTGACGTCCAACCAGTGCTCCTGATCAAGCTATAACGAACTGGCTTATTTTCCCTGATGAAGGCAGCATTGCCGAAACGTCGGAGTTTTATTTGCAGTTATCAGCGTTTAACTTACCACCTTCCCACTTTTAACACATATAAAAGCTACACACTGATGAACCCCCTTTATTTTCACGTCGTAGTCATGCAATGACGGCAAGGAAATGCCAAAACCGTCAGTAAGCACGTGCGGAGTCGTTGTTTTGTCAATCTAGTGTTTTGCCGTTCTCGCTGACGTCTCCTTCGTCTTTGATTACGAAAGAAACCCTCTCTACTTTCAAGTCGGTTACGTGAAAGGAGTAGATTTATCGAGATCGTCAACAAACAAGTACTTGAGCGCAAGCTGCTAAACAGTTTAAATAAAATTTAACATAAGCAATCGAATTCCTCCTTCTTTTGCGTACACCGCAACAAAGGAATAAATGTTCGCCGTATTTCTGATCTCGGGAGTGTGACAGTATTAATTCAAAAAAATTCAAATGCAGCAAGATTGTAATTAAAGGAAACTTATCAAACTTCACCCACAAACGAACTTTTCTTGAGACATGACATACAAACACCATCTTTTTTTTTAACCTTTTTGTACATTTAAGCGTGTATCAGAGCACAAATGTTTTCCATATTCATGTGGTATTCAGAAATTTCGTGAATCATAACATTTTCCAAGGGCCGATTTCCCTTTTCATATACAATCAATTGAAAGAGAATCCTAAATTTTTGATATTATTTGCTGTACTCTACACGAAGGTTTTTTCAAGAATTGGTGCGAATCTTAACGACAGAATCCGTACGACATTTTGAGTTTGAGGAAAGTAAGTTGCAGACATCATGAAAAATTCAATGAATCTTGTTCGGTACTTAAAGTTTAAAGGAAATGTCCTGACGTTACTGTTTCAATTAGGCATACGCATTTACAAGTTGGTTTAAAGTTCCCTTGAAGTAACTTTACTTTAAACCGTAAGTTAGTAAAGTAAATAAACTTTGCGGACATTTCACGACTTGGTATTTGACCGTCGGCAACCATATAAATATCGCTTGTGCCTTTCGGCTGGTTAATTAAATCTCACTAGCTATACTTGATCGAGATACGAAGAAGAGTAAGTTTTCAAGGTAAGCAGTAAGTTAGTAAGTGTACAAATAACCCTAAAAGGCAAATGACTTGGTACCCTAACCTAAAACATTAGAAATAATGATGAAAAATGTTGTGTTTATGTAGTTCTCATTTTGCTTCAGCATTTAGCAATTACGATTGATTACTGGTTTCGATAAACTTTGAAAGTTCTTAACTTGCTGTTTACGTTTCTCGTCTAACATACCTTTTGATGGAGGTGAAAACCATTAAAAAGCCATCGAAATGGGAACTTAAGAAAAAAACCTATAAAAAACTAATTAAATTAATAAACTAAACAGCACCTGTATTTTACTGAAGGTGTTTGGAATACCTACACTGTTTATGTGACGGGGAAGTACAGTATTATATGAACCACAGGGATAAATCCCTTGAACAAAAATCAATTTAAGTTCGTGTGATCACCACTATTACACCTGGGCTAGATGTAAACAATCTCACGAGCTATTGCATTCCAATGAGTGTTTAATTCAGTCTATAGACACCCAGGGACTACGAAGAGCGTTTCGCTATAGTTTAGTAAACAACAGCATAATTTTCTCCCGTGAAAATACATTAGTCACAGGTGAGACAAATAGCGAAAGTCTCAAGCGAATCCTCAACTCATATTAATATTTTTAATTTGAGTAATCAAACCTTTAAACTTTTTCAAGGTCGGAAATGCAAACAGCTATTTTCTTTAAACTGAAGAAAAAGAACGAGAAACGAAAGGAAAAAAACTTCAAACATAAACATTTTATCTTGTGACAAATGAGTTTCCGTATCGACCATAATGTTAACATCAGTTTTAAATTATGATTATCATCTATTTATAGTCTAAATGCAATCGGTTGAATGATGCCCGTGGATCGTTCGGGATAGGTTTAGTGGATTAATTTCTTTTATTATAAGCTGTTGGCTGTCTGTTCTAGTAAACGTCTCAAAATGACTGTTCCCATTGCGGCCGTTTTGGTAATAAAGAAATGATTTGCCGATAAATTTTGACAGTAAAATTATTTTAAGAGAAAATTGAAGTAATTTGGACCAGTATCTTCTTGAGATGAGACTATTTGTCAATGGGTGTCTTTTCGCGGAAGAGTTTGCTTATGTCGTGGGTTATTGTTTGTTGGAAGTTTGTTTCTGTTGGGCTTCTTATATACCGTGAAACCTTTTCCCCTAAAATCTACCTTTGATTTCATGTTACACCAAAGCAAACCCACAATAAATTTGTTCCTTCCCCTCTGATGGATCAGAGACTGGACACAGCTCCCTAAATCGATCGGCGCCGTTGAGCCAACTTGCCCTATTCCCAGTCCGGTGACCGAAATGAATCTAAACATGCCAGTGCGCATTTAACTATTAAAAAAGACATTGAAACAAGAAAAGAAGAAGACAAGAGAAAGAGAAAGAAAAAGTAGGAGTCATTACGAAAGGATATTGAACGCTAGTCATCCATCCATCTAGTTCCTAATCGAGTCCGGCAGGGATTAAGTTGAGTGGCACACGCGATACTTATTTCTACGTCACATACAAACGTAGGAAAATTGCCCGCAAACATTGAGAGCAATAAGAGTAAAGAATAAAAGAGTCTTTAGATGGGTGGTTACATGATATTGCCTTAACGACACGTTGTGCTGAACACAGATAGTGCTCAATATGCACAACAGAAGGTTCAGACTCGAGCTCATAATGAACTATAATTTATATATTTTGCAGGGTGAGATGAAAAATGACACTTAGCCAAAGATCTTGCTTAAACTTGATCCAGGAGGCTAAAACGGTGCTAGACTTTCTTGCTCTGGTGGATAATTTTCCCCGTTTGTATGCTGGTCCTGTCCTCAAAAATGCTATTAGGAGGTATGAAATGTTCTGGCTCCCACTGGCAGCTAGAGAGGGTATCGCCAGTAGACTCCTTGCAGCTCCATTAGACATTGCGTGGGTGTGGTATCTTCACATGTTGTCACCCCAAGATTACGAACAGGATTGCATGGATATTGTCTCTCAAGTTGTTGACCACTTACCTATGGACAGATACCAGAGAGGAAGAAGTCTTCAAAACGCACGATGCTTGTGGGAGAAAGCCTATCCTACAGAACAGTTTGAAGTCGACTTGAACAATCCTACCTCATTAACTCAGCCATACCGATTGAAAATTCGTTATGACATCGAGAGAGCGTCCTATTGCCAGTCCAAATTCTATTATCAAGTATCACTCTCGCACTTCACTGATAATAAGTTTCTGGCAAGTGCTGTTGAGCGATACGAATACCATTTGTATCTCAAAAGCCTGTATCCCCAAGTTCCCATGATTCCGTGTACCGATATCGACTTGATTTGGCACGCACACCTCCATCATCCGCTGAACTACAAGCAAGTGACGTCAGAAATTTTTGGGGCAGTTGTGATCCCTGGAAGCCAAGAGTCAAGTCTTAACAAGGGAATCAGTTCGAACGGCACTGAGACTCGCACTAGGACTAAATGGTGTTTCAAGTATGACAAACCAGGAGCCGTGTACAGAGGTGACCCTCCTCATCCCAGGCCTCCAGGGCTTCCGTTTGTCATGAAAATTTTGCAGGCAGAGGTTGTAAATGTGGATACCAAGAAGACGTTTACTGTCCGAGTTTATGATCCTACGGGCGGGCTTATTGTGGAAACAACGATTCAAGGTGGACATTGTCGCAATTTAACATCCCAGTGCATAGTTGACAATGAAAACCTCCACAATATAACGGTATCATTACAGCAGAAGGCAAAAAATGGTGTTGAAAGTGCCATTGGCTCATCTAAAACGAGTCTGATCTCCTTTATTGACCCATTTCCATACGACGAAACAATATCTGAACTGCCTTGGGTGATCGATATCCCTGTGAGGGCTGCAAAAGCTACCGTCAGGCTGACTGCTCAGTTGAATTTCCATGATTATCGGCTTAAAGTTCAGCCAGAGATTTACTCCGCGGAGGTCAACCATGAGGCTGTGATACTCAGTTTTCCGCAGTCGATGTTCTCACCTTGCGAATCTGTTACGCAAACTTTGCTAGACTGCAGAGGGTGGGAAGCTTTCAAGAGCCGCGTTGTTCGCAGTTCTACAGGTTTACTATCGGCAGTGGAGATCATCAGTCTTGACGGTATTGTTGTTGCATCTTCTCACACAATAGATCTCAACACTCTTCCCGACAAAGCAGCGATCGAAGATCACACAAGATGTGCCTATTTGAACCACGCGAAGGGTGGAAGGGCCATGCTTATCAGAGGTAGAAAGGATTGGGGTATTTGTATTGGAAAATGGCAAAGAGGAAAGATGTTCAATCGATCCGCTGGTCAAGCGAAAATCAGGCTTTTTAAGATTCACAATGCAAGTAGGTGGTGTGAAGTACGCAATGATAAGGGTGGACTGTACCAAATTTGTCTTGACTCAGGTACGTCATTGCATGTTGATTTGCATAGAGGAGTGTTTTCCATTTCCCCATCTGCTCGGGATATTCCAGAAATTGTTGCTTTAGCGCTTTCTGTGTCCGCAGTCAATGTCCTTTGCAAACCATATATAGCAACGCCCTGCAAGAAATCTGTGCCATCCTCTAACCAGAGAGCTACAACCGACAAAGGATTCAAAACAACAGGAATTCTCAAAAGTCCTAAAAGTGGTGGTGATGGTCGCGTTAGAGATTTTGGTGACCTGAAAGATTCTGTTGTGTTTGATGGCTTTATTGGCGATGGCAGTGGAGGTGGAGGTGGGTGCGGTGTTGGTGGAGGAGGAGGGGGTTGTGGGGGTGATGGTGGTGGTGGAGGAGGAGGAGGAGGAGGAGGAGGAGGAGGAGGTGGAGGTGGATGCGATGGTGGGAGTGGTGGAGGAGGAGGAGGGGGTGATGGTGGTGGTGGTGGTGGTGACTAGCTGACCACAGTACACTTCAAACATTATACAGTCTCACAGCTGCTTTTACCATGGATGAATACAAGATAAAAAGACATGCTGATTATACGAGACTGCTGTTATCGCCGCAGTGGCAAGAATCTGTAATAGCATGCATGGTGCGAAAAGCAACTAACTTTGCTTTTGGAACATACGTGCATAAGAGTGGTGACATGCATTTGGATATAAATTAGTGACTGCAATACAAACAGACGTATGTGCATGGGAAAAGCCCAGAACTAACTAAAGACAGTGCTTATAATGTCCGTTAAAACGAGAAGCAAATCTCGAACCATAAAATTGTGATAACGGCATCAAGAAATCTGCCCAAGTCCATAATGGAGACATAAGAGAGTAACTAGAGTTTTTTTTTTAGTCAAACGTCTGTAGTTTTCTGTGGTTAAGCATCTGTTTATGTTAGCGAGTTGGCCCGTAGATGCAGGGGGGGGGGAGGGGGGGGGTGGGGGTCCCAAGTTATTCCTGTACCGAGTACCACGCGTTTCTTAGTAAATTTTTTGTTATTTAATGTAATGGTGGACAACGTCACGCAGCTCGATTTACTTCCTTCTTGTTCAGTTTTGGCCATTTTATCCTCTTTTATCTCGTCACCACTTATCGCCGTTATTCGTTTGAGAATAATTTTGCTTACATTTTTTAGTTTTGGAGTATTTTGGTGACATATTATTTTATCATATGGCTACAATAGGACGCACTCTCTGATTGGCCGTTTTTTTGTAATGACCTGGTATTAATAGCCAGGGCCGGGTTGTTCGAAGCTGGGTTAGGGTAACCCACGGTTAGTGCGAAATTTGAACTCAGATATGAGAGCTTAAAAAGCAAATTTAGTTAAATTCTCTTTGCCTATAATTTGATGATTGGATACTCTAAAAAGAATAAAGAAAAGTATCCGAGAGAGTGCTTTTGATAAAAAGGAAAAGAAACCCGGGTTAAAATTTAACCCTGGGTTAGCGCTAACCGGCGTTCGAACAACTGGGCCCAGGTGTCCAAGGCATATACAGTGGACATCCATGTTATGTAGCATTATTTATAGTGCTAATTATATATACATTTAGTATAATTACATTGATGATTATCGAAAATAGAGCACTGTGATTGCTAGGAGCTTCGCTTTATCCGGCTATAATCACCGCGAGGTGATTATAACATTGAAGGCTAGCAGTTTTCAAAATGGCAGCCAGATTTTTTGATGTCTCGGAGTCGGAAATTGATCAATACTTTTATTTTCTCGAATAATCATCAATGTAATTATACTAAAACAATTAGTCGCCTCAGGCGACGTGAATATCGGCGAATAGTCACCTCGACTTCGTCTCGGTGACTATTCGCCGATATTCACGTCACCTGAGGCGACTAATTGTGAAATATATATATATATATTAAAATTTTAAAATTTGTATTTCTATACCAAGTTCTCACTATAGTTAACGGGTTACGCTCACGCTTCCCGCCACACTATTTTAACTGTTTATAGCATACAAAAGTTTTAACTGCTGCATAATAAAAGAACTTGTTTACCCAGGATGACTGCGTCAGCTTAGAAAAACTGGTATCAATGCATGTCCTGCTAATTAAAATCTAGCTTAAAAACTAAAAGGAAAAAAAAAGACTGACAGAAACACTTTTCTCACAGCGCTTCTCTGTTAATCCTTAACCATGTTATTTTTTCCTTCACCGGACTCGTACCACACGATGTCGCAGAAATCAAGGATCGGTAAGACCATCGCTGTATAAAATCGATTAGCAGCTTCCAGTGTTAACTCTGGCCTCGCCCTAGAAAGTACTCCAAGTACTTTCGATAACTTCTTCCTTAACTTAAATGTTCTATATGGTCATTAAAGGACAGAGTACTGTCCAGTACAACACCCAGATATTTGAAAGCATTCGCGCTCTTAATGGATTGACCATGGACATTTAGGTCGATAGTGTCACTGTTCTGCGAGGCAAGGCGTTGCTGCGTGCCAAATACCTCACATTCTGTCTATCTTCTTTATGTTCAGTACAAGCTTTTTAAATTCTAACCACCGTGAAAGACTATTTAGTCCCAGATTCAACTTCAACTCACTGTTCAAGCAGATTTGATCAAGTAAAATATATCACCATGTCGTCCGCATACATCATCGTGATGGAGAACTGAATGCAAGGTGGTAGGTCATTAATGTATATCGTAAAGAATACAGGGACGAGGATGCTCCCTTGAGGTACACCGCTTTGAACGGTTAATCGATTTGACAATGTATTTCCAATGCTAACTGCCTGGTTTCTATTGAACAGTCAAGTAATTCGAAAACAAGTTAAGAGAGTTCTCCTTTATGCGAAACCTCTTTAACTTTGCAATAAGTGCATTGTGTGGGACAAGAACGAAGGCCTTTTTTAAGTCGATAAACATTGCTTCTGTCAACTTTCCGATGTCAATGCTTCTTTTGATAGAATCACAAAAGAACGTTACCGCAGTAAGTGTTGAGTAATGCTGCCTAAAATTTGACTGAACAGGGCTAAATAAGTCTTCCATCAGCTTTAGATAGTGTTGAAGTTGAACGTTTACAGCCCTCTCAAGGATTTTGGAAACGACTGGGAGTATTAAAATCAGTGTATAGTTATCCATGTTTGCTTGCCCACTACAATGGCACCCCTCTTGCTTTCGTCCATTCATCAGGCACTGTGCCGATCACATGTAGGGAGAGGTTGACGATGTGCGTAATCGACGGAGCAACAACATGGGCGCTGTCTTTCAAAAGGCGAGCGGGTATTTTGTCCAGACCAGTAGCTTTGTTCACCTTTAAATCTTTCAGCTGTTTATGAACAAAACAATCTGTTAGATGACGTGTTTCTTTTAAGTTATCTGCTGACCAGTTGTCGGTCCATAATGAAAAGGCCACATAATTTATAACTTATTAACCTCGTCCGTTCGGTCATTACAGGAAATTTCAGACCTCGGCCTTGGTATCGTTTGGTCAATACATCAAGGCCTCGGCCCGAGATTTACCTGTAAAGACCTCACTCGTGGTTAATAAGTAGTATATAATTAATTTTCAGTTGACAGCAGGGGTGGGGGGGAGGTAGCTCTTTTGTTTTCCACCTAAGTTTCTTGACCCACTCCGCCTGCCAGTATGACGTCACATAGTAACGGGCAAGAGCCTCGTGTCGCTTGTGCAAATTAGCAAGGGATACGACAGTTATTTGGACGAGCGAGGTCGAGGGAAAGCTAAGAAGCTAGCAAATATCGCTATACATCGCTTATTTTATCGAATGTATGTGAGCTTTGGTTTTGCTCTAATTTCTTGTGTAAACCGTTTTGATATTTTGTGTCCGTGATTGTATAATTTTGTTAATTTGTTTTGCCGGCCGTGTTGCGGGATCGCCATCTATTTCACGGGTCCGGCAAGGTCATCAAAACTTAAATCTTTTTTTTTTCTCTAAACTAGGCAAGGTCTAGTCTCCAGAATAGGAGGTTCCATTCACAGATCACGCATGTTTGTATTTCATCTATTCTTTTGCTAATTAAATGGGCCTAACTTCATATCATTCCTTTCGAGTGTAGGCCTCTGTTGATCTCCTAATTCTCCACCAAATTCAGTAAAGCTAGCTCGATCGATTATCTCCATCGAGTCGGCCCTTTGAACCCGAAATAATGCGAAATAGCTATGAAATACGCGCTTAAGCTAATTTTCCTCAAATGTATATTTGAATTCATGATAAATACAGCTCCAACAGCTTCAAAAAGCGTCTATGGTAGAGAAAAATTGTTTTAATATGACAAAATTAATCTTTCAAACCATGCGGGTCAATGTGGTGCAGTGGTCAAGGAGTTGCTTGCACGTGCATATAAACCGGGTTCGACTCCCGGCGACGCTGTTTTCTGTTTCCGTGTACCGTTTTTACTTTTCCTGTTTGGTCTCTTTTGTTAACACTATTTTTCCTTTTGGCCTTTTTTCTTTATTCTTACTGCTGACCCTGCTGGTCATGCACTTGGATCAATTATATTTTAAGCTTAACCGGAGTTTTATTTTGGAAAAGGGACTTCAAAAGGTCTTGATCTGCATACTGGCCAAGCTTGCGACCAGATAAAAACCATAAGCCCTGTCAAGACATTTCCCTCCTCTGAAACAGCTGGATTTTTTTCAGTGTTAGTTGACATCATGACAAACAACACACAATACACCACAAACTGTTCTAATTTACACCCAACACCCACCAGTGACCCACTGGCGAAAGTTTAACCTGCCTTTTCTACATCGTCTTAATCATCAATATTATTACCCTAAAATCTCTAATGGGTTTGCCCCCAAAAAATAATTAATTAAACGAAACCTTTTATTGGTTTTCGGGATTTAATTACAGAATCACAGGTGTATGCCCAATATAGTATTAAAATGCGGTAAAGCAACAAGATTCAATGCTCACAATCTCTCACAAATACCTGTCATTTAGCTTCCTCTACAGCTAAGCGAACTTTGAGAGGAATGATATGGGGTTCCACTAGCTCTGAAGAGCTTAAAATACGCACAATGTAAAGTATAATAGATGCTCTGATGAACCTCCTTTTGCTGTGTCTAAACTCCTCAATCTTTCTGTGCACTGGCCCTCAAAAGTGTGACCAGTCGGTATGATTGCCCGTAAAATTTGCTCGACAATTGTTGGTTTTCACATGACGTCACTAAAATTCAAACTAAAAAACTATCCATCCTACCGAGATTTTACTTTCACGATGCATTAGAGCGGCTGAAAACTAATTGTCAAACAAATTTTCGCTTCAAAAGGGTTCTTGGTTTTGTGATAGAGTACGCTTGAATTTCTAAGCTTTTGCGTGACGCGGTATTTACATGACGGCTAAGAGAGCTGTCATGTAGGTTAAAAAAATTACTTATTTCAGGACATTTTGCCATCTTAACAGTTCATGTACTGGAAAAAGTATTATTTTAATGTTTATGAGTTTCTCGAAGAATAAATTCACGCTTTTGTAGCAAAACTCGGTAACAGATGTTTCTTTTGGTTTCCGTCCGCCATGTTGGAGCTCATCCAGGTGAGCACCAGCATGGCGTCTCCATACAAATCTCTATAAATTTGGGTAAAACATTTCTTCGGATATCTCGTATGTGAAATAATCCTCTGGCCTGAATCTTGGCGAGGGTCTTTGCATATGTACCTCCTTTCATTTCCCAGATTCTGGACTTAATCTATTGAATGGTTTTGATTTTTATTTTCATCTATTTTGAATGGCGTGACACTGAAAACCAGCAATAGAAAGGTCTTTAAAATTCATTATTTTACTGGACATTTCATTCCAAAAAAGTAGTTAAGTCTAGTTTTCTATAACAATAGAAACCTTAAAATATCCAAATCCAAGAAATCGGAACAGTATTCCGTGATAACATCGAAATTTTTATCTGTCTCTTCGATGAACACTTTGCTCGCCATTTTGAAAGTCACTGACGCGAGACGTGACGTCATACTGGCAGGTGGACTGTACCACGGATTTCCTTGGAGACACCTTCCCCCCCCCCCCCCCCCGGTTGACAGGCACAACAAAAGAAACACTCTGGTAATCTAGCTGAAAAAGCCTTTTAAAGGAACTATGTCCATGACATATATAAAAAGCTTACTGCAAACTCATAGCAGAGCTTTTGAACTAGACGTAATAAAATCCCCACCAAAGGCCCATGAGTAGCAAGACCAGCACAAAAATAAAAGGGGCCCCTAGGCGCTCTGGCAGCAACCGGCTATTACTATGAATATAGTAAAAGACAACATCAAGAAATCCACGTAGCACGACAAATCCATAGAGTTTCATGAATAGTGAATGCGATTTTTTTGTGAAATTTAATTTTTCGTTCCAAAAGGCGCAAGAGAAAATAATTGCGCGCTCCAGTATGCCTCTTTGGTGATCAATAGTTTGTCTGTGTCATGATTTGAGCTAGTAAGGATTTAATCTATGCATTGAAAAGTGAAGTCAGAGAAAGTGTGTGGTGTTTTATTAAAGTGTATAGCAACTTCACAAGTTTTGTTGTTAGTTTTCATGGATGGTTTGTGGTTTCTGAATTTAACATGTTTAGCTTTGAATTCAGTAGTACTGGGGATTGCATTTTAAGCAGTGGACTAAATAAACGACATTAGTGGAAATACACGACAGCCATTGTTGTACGAAGTAGATTTTGCCAGTTTGGGCGTTAGAAAACGTGTTGGAGTTCACATATATTTCATATATATGGTAGCTTATTACTTCGTTACTTAGGTAATTTTAGTTAGGGATATTTTATTGAAATCACTATTAAAGCGGAGCGCAGCAACTTTAACCAGAGAACAAGCGAGTGGGTAGAGAAGTTTAAAAGGAGCTAAAGTGGTCCAAGAAGAAACAATTATTATTATTTTGTTTAAAAGTTCCTCCAAACAGCGACCAACTTCAAAGGCAAAAAACTCCAAGAGAGAAGGAAGACTCGTATTGTTAACCCTCGGACGTACGCGCAAATTCATAACCCCACCGTCGTACAAGGGCGGGGGGGGGGGGGGGTGGGGGGTGGATGAATCCCCTTAGAGTTTTTGATGTGTTGCAGTATTTCGAAACAATTTTACCTTCAGTGAAAAGCCTTTGATCTTCTCTACAAGATGAGGTATATTTTATGGGTGGTGGCGCTGCTGGAGGCCTGTGACGTCACCAACAATGGTCGCCATCTTGGATTTTGCCAAGTATTAGAAATCAGGTTAAAAAAGTGAGAAATGGTAAGTTCACTTGAATAAAAACAGACAACTGCATTGACCAAATTTCTATTCCTCCGTGACCAGTTTCCTTGCACACATGCAATTGCTAATCAGTACCGAAAGAAAGACACCCTTTAATAGTATCTTTGTCAGAACCGTGTACCGACTTTTTAGGCCTTGGATTGCTTTCTTTAGCTTTTTGACGACAATTTTTCAAGTTTGTAATCTTTAGAAAACTTCTTGTGTAAACAGCTGTCATATGGCTGCACGGTACATTACATTCTGGTATACTTACCACCACAACGATCTCCAGAGGCTGCTACTTTTGCTAGATTGTTGCAGTTTTCATAAATAAATTACTGTTATCGAAAGCCTAATTCATCACATGGGAATTCGCTTTAGGTTAGAAAGTTGCTGAGACAAGGTGCTATGCAGTCTTCTCCCATTTACACCCGACTTTTTGCTAGAGTAATTATAACCCTTGCTTTGTATGGAGAACAAAACTATAAAAACAGAGGTCTTCTACAGTATCTCCCTAGATAGCCTGTGAACCTCTCGTATCGTATTCTTTCTTCCTAAACATTACACTACCACACCGACCCGATAAAATTCTGAAAACTTAAGTACACAAGCTACCACAATGTCTTTCTTAACTGATACATCAATAATAGGTGACGCTAGCCCTTTCCACAACTTTTAACGTAATTTCATCTTGGGCTTCAAAGTCATTCTTTCTAAGACTATTCAAAAATTTATTATTTGCCTTATTGTACATTAATTTTGTAACTTAAAGGGGTTGTGTCAAGGCAGTCCAGTTCATTTTGTCTAATTTTGCCAATTACTCGCCCTCAATCACTATGGAACTTAAAGTAAGCAAAGAAATTACAGGTAAATGACAAAATCAGAGATCCGAGACAAACAAATATGTCTCCTGGGCATTTTTTTTGAAGTTGCAAGTGGCAGGGATTAACTTTGAAAAACTGTTTGACTGAACAGTTTTCAAAAACCCTAATTTCAATCCGTTTCAATCTTCTTCAGTTTTGTCCATCCGTTGCATCTGTTGTTTCTGTTATGATATTTTAACCTTCCTCTAAATTTTTCAGCGGTCATTTTTATGTTTCTCTTAATTTAACGGGCATTTGTAATTTCCTAATTTGGTTGAATTTCGTGACACAGCTCCTTAAAATCCATGGAATATATTACATCTATCATCTATCTTGCTTCAGGGGTACCCAACGAGAATATAGCTCAAAACCACTTAAACATAGCATTGTTAAACGTATTTTAGAATTTAAACGGTAGATATGGGCATATTTTTATCCCCTAAAAATTTTTCATCTGTTCGGATTTCATAGCTGAAAGTCTAATGATCCGAAAACTATAGGGATCAAAACTTACCTTTTCGAAAATTTTAGCATAAATCCGTCTTTTCCCGTCCACTGATAGCCAGAAAAAAGGTTCGCGAAAATTCTAGGGGACCTTTTTAGGGTAAAAATCCGTTAAAAATAGGTAATTTTACCATTTTTTAGATGTTCGAAAATCCTAGGAGAGGCAGGCAAGTAAGAAATTTTACAACAAATATTTTTCCGAAAATTGTCGTCGAGTGCCCCTGATGTTTGGTTACCAATGAATTGGAATCGACCGTTAAGGGGGCAACGACCAGTTACGGTCGAAAGGGAAATCGGCTCCAATTCTCTTTCATGCGCTAAGACGAAGAAGATGATGATGGATAATGCTCAGACAAACTATCCATCGCTTTCCTGAATGTATCACGACGCGGAGTGCCCTATCCCTCTCTTCTCTTCAGCCGCAGGTATGTCAGTTATCTTTAAAAACGTAATATATTTTGTTTTTAAAGTCCGCCCCACTTTAATCTTGTACAACATTTTATAATCACCTTAGGCCTGTTTCAAACGTCGTGCTACTACCGTGCTAAGCTGGCTCGACTGTAGCACGACACTAGCACGACTTGGTTTCAGACGTCGAATTTAATTCAGTCGAATAAAACGGCTGTTGCCGAAAACAAAACACAAAAATAAAGAAACAGTTTAAGAAACTTTTGAATGTATTCTAATGTATTTATAATTTATGAATTGAGTTCGGCACGGCAGTAGCGCGACGTTTGAAACCAAGTCGAGCTACTGCCGTGTAGCTCGGCAAAGCTTGCCGTGCTACACGGCAGTAGCACGACTTGGTTTCAAACGTCGCGCTACTGCCGTGCTAAAGTCGAATTTAATTCGATCAATTTAGTTCGGCACGGCAGTAGCACGACGTTTGAAACGGGCCTAGGCCCGTTTCAAACGTCGTGCTACTGCCGTGCCGAACTAAATTGATCGAATTAAATTCGACTTTAGCACGGCAGTAGCGCGACGTTTGAAACCAAGTCGTGCTACTGCCGTGTAGCACGGCAAGCTTTGCCGAGCTACACGGCAGTAGCTCGACTTGGTTTCAAACGTCGCGCTACTGCCGTGCCGAACTCAATTCATAAATAATATTATAAATACATTAGAATACATTCAAAAGTTTCCTAAACCGTTTCTTTATTTTTGTGTTTTGTTTTCGGCAAAGCCGTTCTATTCGATTGAATTAAATTCGACGTCTGAAACCAAGTCGTGCTAGTGTCGTGCTACAGTCGAGCTACAGTCGAGCCAGCTTAGCACGGCAGTAGCACGACGTTTGAAACAGGCCTTAGTTTGATGGTTTAACGGCTGATACGTGCTTGTATTAATTCAAGTTGAGGGAAAATTTGCGAACAATGAATGAAATGTCAGCCCGCTAATCAGTTCTCCGCTTTAGTATTGAATAAGGAATTTATTTGACTCCACTTAATTTCCTTTCATTGTTCAAACAGCCGTATTAATCTCCAGACCAGAACACACGAAACAAGACTGTTTATGTTCTTACTTAGCTTCCACGCATTTCCTGAAGCTCAGTACGTAGTATCTAGACTAGAACTCAGGTGTTTTCACAGTCGCCTCTATCACTGACTGAAAAAATTCTTATTAACAACATTGCTCTGGTAATGGATATACCTGCTTCAAATAACACAGAAAATAGTTGGATGTTAACTAGCAATAGAGAAATATTAATACCGCAATGCCGAAATAACTCAGACAGTCAGATCTTGGATTGACGTCACATTTGGTGAAACCTTATTGTGTTTATACTCAATGAACGTACACCACAGTTGACCGATAGGAAACGGTTAAGGATTTTTTTAAAGATCCTTCCTAAGTTATAACAGTTACAAAAGTTTTTGTAGTTACTGAAGACTGAGAGAAGATCACGTAGAATGGTATATATGCTTACTAGGTTTTATTGTTATGTTGCAATTATTATCATTTTGCTGTTGTAAGCTTTGAAGTCTAGCTTGCAAGCAAGCTCTGTTTTCAAGTTGTATAATAAGAATATCTTATATGGTGCATAAACATCTCTACGTTACGAATGCTCAGAATCATGCTCAGCGCGATCATTGAGCGCATAATAACGGCAATTTTTTTCCCGCAGAAAGTCAGTTAGACACATACATTAAATACATGTTAGGGTTCTTGAAGAATGAAGAAATTCACGGCAGTCTTTCCGCTTTGGTTTCAGGAAGCGTTCTGACATCACTAGTCAATGAGTTGTTCAATACGTCATTCGCATTTTTAATATAAATAACCTGTTGGCAAAGTTACTTATTAATAACTTCTGTCGTTAATACCATATCAATATCACTCAGGCGTGCTTTGGTTTGGGTAAATAAATCTAACTGCCAGAAATAGCAAGAGTCTAGATACCGAAGAAATATCAGAGTGAGCAAGCAAGGTAAGCTGATGGACGTTTACAAACAACAATTTAATTCAAGCTGACAAAGACAAAAGGGCAACACTTACCACGGCACGTAGCTATTCGCTCATTTTCAATTTAATGAGCTCACTACAAACTAGGTTTGATTTCGCTTTATGACGTGTAGTCATCGTGGACAGTACTACGGGAAAGCCTTATATCATTGTTACGTTTAGTCAAGCTCTTACTTTCTGATTCAGAAAGGAAAATAATCTCCTTTTACTTCAAAGGTAAGATTGAAAAAAATATATAGAAAAAGGAATTTTCTTCGATGAACACCGCAAGTGAGAACGGATGTAACTTGCGTTCATATGTTCTACTACTATTTTGCAACCCTTGAAAAACGAGTTGTACAGTTTGTTGATTAGTATCGTTGTAATTTCCATTTTAGAAGTATTGAATCGGTTTTATAAGAATAACGTTCAAAGTGTTTCGAGCTTAGTTGTAGGAAATTGGCAATATATCGACATCATATATGAGACTCTTTAGTGACTTCGACAAACTAAATGCTCACTATTTCTGAACCGCCGAGTGTTTTGCCTACTAAAAAACCATAGCGCCTTACGTTCGATTTACGTTTTATGCGAAAAAGTCCTTAGTTAAAGCTTTCTTTTATTAAATTTTAAAAGAAAGTGCAAGCGAAATTATTTATCGCAAGGATAAAATTTTGGCCAAAAATACATCAAAAAAACACAAAAGTAGCGTGTAATATCCACATTGCAAAAATTGCTTGCACTTTATGTTGATATGGCGTCTTGTAATAATAAACCTTAGTCATGACTAGAAATAACTTACACACAGGCGCATTCTGTACATGCAAAGCAATTATTCGCTGGTTATATCGGTTATCTATTGATTGCTTTTATTGAACAGCTAGGATGACTGTTTAGTGATTCAGCGTTTTAAATAGCAAGCTTCGTCGTAATATATTCGCTCGACCGCGACTCATTGTTAGCATATCTATGTCGTGGCCGTGAGTGTATTTTCAAGAATGCTCTACAAGCGAAGTAGAAACTAGCGGATTGATTTGTGAAGGTTGGATCAAATTTTAGTTGAAAACCCTTTCGTTCGTCAATCATTTGCGCAGCTTGAAGATAAATTGCAGCCCCTTATTTCACTGCTTACTTTATTCGCACTTAAAGTTTCTCTTCTTTTCCATATTTATACAAAAATGTTCATGTAAAATACTTCCAGCGACTAATGTCCCGAGTCCTTGCCCTCAAAATGACACAGTGATCGTCTTGTCATTCAAGTCAGGCGTGCACAAAGCTCAACGTATTTCCATTCCTACAATTACGGAAACAGGACGAGTGAGTTCGCTTTACTACTGGCAATACGTTACGATGATGCTTGACATCACGTATTCATGCACGCAAGGCTACTAATTATCATATGTTATTGTCATACATTATAGGTCCAGTGCGTGGGCAAAATTCTCTTGTGTATTTTCTGTTGTCCTCACAATACTCCTTAATATCCTTAATAAGAGATCGCGTGTGTAAAACTTGCAATCAATTAAAGTCTAAATGGTAGTTCTAGGTAGCATTCCAACGTTTTCGTTTTAATTTAGAGGCTTATTCAAGAAAGAAATGCATTCATTGTTACTTCGAGTCCCTTCCATTATTAGACTTTTAAGATTAAAAAACGAATGTTTGGCTCTATTTTTTCTATGGATCTGATCAGATTTTATTTCTTTTTTATGGGCATTCAGTCAAATAAATATGTAGAAATATTGATCCCACAAGGTATTACGTACATATCATGGGTGACAAATCACTCCTTAATTAATTTTGGCGCGAAATTTCATTCTCTCTTTATTCAGAAATATCACGAGTGGTATTTATGCCGCTATTATTTGTTTATACTACTACCCGCAAAAAGGTTTGTAATTTTCATATGCAGGTATTTCAAATTAAGCTGAAATATCACTGCTCTAAGTCGATCAAATTGCAGAAATTTCTTTTGTAGTGGTATGAGTGTAGGTAAAGCATGATTTGTAGTGATGTTTGCCATAAATACCACGAGTGATATTTCGAAATTGTTATATGTAATTTCACGAGCCGTTAGGCGAGTGAAATTTGAGACAATTTGGAAATATCACGAGTGGCATTTATGCCAAATATCACGTATAAATCATGCTATTATTTGGTTATACTACCACCTGCAAAAAGGTTGTAATTTTCACATGTAGGTATTTCAAATTAAGCTGAAATACCACTGCTGTAAGCCAATCAAATTGCAGTAATTTCTCATTTTAGTAGCATAACAGCGTAAAATTATAATTTCACATATGAAACTACAACATTACTATAGCAACGTTCCGTACGTCTCACTGCCAAGATGGTGCCCAAGTTTAAAGTGTTACGAATGAAGATTTCAGAGCGTTAAAAAACGCTTTAGAAAACCTAAAGACACGAAAGAGTCCATCAAGAAGGATTCTAAAAGGTATTTTGTCGAAAAATGCAGAAACTTTTGAACTTATAAGCCGAAATTTATACCCTAAACTTTTCAGAGCGTGGATACGATGAACACTGAGTGAAAATTATACGATTGTGGGTGTAATTTGTCACTCGTGATGTTACCAGATAATCAAATGTTAACCTCGTGAAATTTGGGAAAAGGAAAAAACGAGATTGAAATTATCCCTTGGTTTCACTCGTCATCATTTGGTTACAGATAACAATTATTTTCATAGCCGTTGCTAAAAAAGGTGTTAAAATATGCAGACAAAGTCGTATCTAACTTAGCCGTGATGCTTCCATTTCACAGTAGAAAAATGTCAAGTAAAAGCCCCTGCAAACATAAGCTACATTCATTCATTCATGCCATTAACCAGAAATGCAACAACAATATACAGAAATACATTAAAGATAATATACATTACTATTCATTCGAAATTTTTCCCCGATTCTGATTGGCTAAAAGCACAAGCATAATTCACCATAACCAGCTACTGATGACCAAATTTGGAAGAATTTTGCGTTTAATAAACCGATGACGTCAAAAGTACAGCCTTTTGCAGGTTAATGCTCCATTAACGAGAAGACCTGGGGACGAGGTTGAGTTGTTTTGGTTGTGAAAACAAAAATGGCCGACATTTCACTCGTTTCAAGAGTAAGAATTAGGGGAAATAATAGCTAAAAACATGGCAAGACAATTCGAAGGGCGGCATCTGATATGTGGAGAATATTTGAGGAGCTGAACAACCCTAAACGTGCACTATCGAAGATGAACTTAAAATCGATAGAGATAAGCATGTTTTAGCTTTGTTTTTAAACTACGAATTATCTTGAGTGAATAATAAAACAATTATTGAATTCGGCTTTCGTATCATATGAAGAATTATGGAGATCTCAGAGGGTGTTATCCGCCTCGACCAATAACACCCTCCTCGATCTCCATAATAGGCCATTTGCACGATGGTGTCATTTTACTACTACGACCAGAATCCTTCAGGGTGTTGCTTCCTTGTGCAAATTAGGGCTTTTGTTATTTAAACCTCACTGGGATTACCAAATTTAAATACGAAAGGAAAAACGAAATGAATTCTGATCTTAGTTGTAAAAAGACGTCATCGTGCAAATGGCCCAATCGGTCATTAGATACTCCGCGTCATTCATTAATTGTTAAATATTCTAACTAAATTGTGCCCACAAAGTCATTCCGCGTGAGTCGTGTTTAACACTTTATAACGCCATGATACTTCCAGAATTCGACTATTGGGCTGTCGTGTTGGACTCCTGCAGTAAGGCTGACCGAGAGTACTTGGTTAAGCTGCATAGGGGTGTCGCCAGTATTATTGATGGCTACGCAGTCTCACAATCGCAGATATCTTACACTTTCGGTTGGCCTACGCTCCAGTCCAACCGGGACTATCTAAAGTGCATGCTAGTGTCTAAGAGCCTTCATGTCCTGGCTCCAGCATATTTACTTAATGAATTTAGCCACGCGCGCGATTCCATTCATATAACACGCGCCATAGAGATTTGCTCCGTCTCCCGCTAGCTCGGACAACTATATCTGGAACACGCTTCCTCTGGCCCTGCGGAGCGAACATGATTTAAATAAGTTTGGGTTTGGCTTAAAAAGGCACTTCAGATCCAAGCCAAATTGAGCCTCCAATACTTTCGCTATACTAAGTTGCTCCAATTTTTTATTTGGTATTGTTTTTTGTCTTGTTTTTTTTTTTTTTTTCTCATCAGGGCCCCATTCAAACCAGCCACGCTGAACAGGGCACCCCTGAATAAATATTGTTCAAAATAAAAACATAAAAAATAAAATTATTTACAAGATCAAATGTTTGAAGTAGTAAAGGCAAGGAAGCCTATATGGAAGCCGGGGACTTATAAACTATAGGCTTCCTGGAATTATAGGGTAATCCATGCAAGTTTAGAGTATTGAATGAAAATTTGGATTATTTTTTTTTTTAAAAAAATAAAGAAAAGAAAAGAAAAGAAGGGAAAAACGGAAAGAGGAAAGAGAAAAAGAAAATGCAGTGTCCTGAGTATGCCGTGGTCACATGATACGTGCTCATTACAGATAGTTCCTATCAAGAATTTGTTAAAAGACGAGCTCATACTTAATTGTAATTTGTATTTTGCAGAGTCAAAATCGGAAAGTGAACCTCAGAGATGACTTTTAGCCAGAGGTTTCGCTTAAACCTGATCCAGGAGGCTAAAACAGAGCTAGACTTCCTTGCTCTAGTGGATGATTTTCCTAGTTTGTATGAGGGTCCTGTCCTTAAAAATGCTATTCGGAGATATGAAATGTTCTGGCTTCCACTGGCAGCTAGAGAGGGTAGCGCCAGTAGACTCCTTGCAGCTCCATTAGACATTGCGTGGGTGTGGTATCTTCACATGTTGTCACCACAAGATTACGAACAGGACTGCATTAACATTGTCTCTCAAGTTGTTGACCACTTGCCGAAGAACAGAAATCAAAGAGGAAGAGGTCTTCAAAATGCACGATATTTGTGGGAGAACGCTTATCCTAGAGAACAGTTTGAAGTCGACTTGAACTGTCCTACGCCATTTGCTATGCCACACAAATTAATAATTCGTTACGACATCGAGAAAGCATCTTACAACCAATCCAAGTTCTATTATCAAGTATCGCTCCCGCACTTTAACGATATCAAGTTTCTGGAAAGCGCTGTTGAGCGATACGAACACCATTTGCATCTAAAAATGCAGCATCCGCAAGTTCCCATGGTCCCGTGCACTGACATCGACTTAATTTGGCACGCGCACCTTCATCATCCACTGACCTACAAGCAAGTGACTTCAGAAATGTTCGGGGTAGTAGTGAACCCTGGAAGCCATGACTCAAGTCTCACCCTGGGAACCACCTTGCACGATTTTGAGACTGGCACGAGAGCTGTATGGTCTGCAACTGGTTTCAAGTATGACAAACCAGGAGCTTTGTACAGAGGTGACCCTCCTCGGGCCAAACCCTCTCGACAGAATGGGTCTTACGCTTCCTTAGGAAGGCTTCAATACGTGATGAACATACTGCAAGTAGAGGTTGTAAATGTGGATATCAGCAAGATGTTCACCCTGCGAATTTACGATCCTACGGGCAGTCTGGTAGTGGATACAATGATTCAAGGTGGAAACCGTCGCAATATGTCGTCCCAGTGCATTGTTGACAACGAAAACCTCCACAAGCTCACGGTATCTTTGCACCAGAAAGCTGTACGAGGTTTCGAAAGGGTCATTGGTTCATCTGAAACGAGTTTGCTGTCTCTTATTGACGCATGCCCATATGGTGGAGCAATACCTGAACTGCCTTGGGTGATCGATATTCCATTTAGTGCTGCACGAGCTATCGTGAGACTGTCGGCTAAGTTGAGCCCTCCGTCAATCGAAGGTTATCGGTTTAAAGTGGAGCCAGAACCTTACTTCGTAAAGGTTGATCATCCATCTGTGGTACTCAGCTTTCCACAGTCTATGTTCTCACCCAGAGATTTTGCAAAAAATTACCTGCCTTGCGAATCTGCTACGCACACTTTACTCGACTGCAGAGGGCGGGAGTCTTTCAAGTGTCGCGTTGTCCACAGTACTGCAGGTTTGCTATCGGCAGTGGAGATCATCAGTCCTGACGGTGTTGTTGTTGCATCTACCCACACAATGGATCTCAACACTCTTCCCGATAAAGCAGCAATTGAAGATCACTCAAGATGCGCCTACTTAGACCGTGTTGAAGGCGAAAGAGCCATGCTTATCCGGGGTCGAAAAGATTGGGGCATTTGTATTGGAAAATGGCAGAGGGGGAAAGTGTTAAATCGTTCCGCAGGCCAAGTTGAAGTAACACTTTTTAAGCTCAACGGCGTGAGAGGATGGTGCGAAGTACGCAAATTCAAGGGTGGTCTTTACGTGGTCTATCTAGAAACAGCTGTCTTTGTTTACGTGGATTTAAAGAGAGGATTGTTTGTGCTATCTCCATCGGCGCGGGATGTTCCAGAACTCATTGCTTTAGCTTTTTCGATGTCCATTCTCTATCTTCTCTGCAAGCCGTACAATCCGACACCAGCTAACGTTTCGTCACCATCCTTTCACAAGAAGGCCAAAGAAGATAAGGTGACCCCGATGCTTCTTGCTGCCGGATACAACAGTTCTACAGTTCCAACGAATGTCTATCTTTTACGAAGCTTAATGGGCTCGTCAGCATCAGGTCCATCCCTGGACGGTGCGGGAACGTACGATCTGGATTCAGAATCCGGTCTTGATTGGATTAGAGAACTCATGAGAAAGAAACAGGAAGCATACCTTTTTCATTATATGAGTGGTGTGACTTATGAACTTCCATCCGAAAAGGAAGGTAGCGGTACCTTACGCAGGACGAATGGAACTTCCTTTACCCTGTAAGGTGGCGGAGAAGGAGACAAGAGTCAGTGTTGAGAGGACGAAGCAATTGACTAAATCAACCTCGAGATTAAAGAAACTGTAATATCATTACGTTTTACAATCTATCGTTGGACATTCTCGGGACTTTAATTCATTGTTCTCATTAGCGCGAGTCTGTAATAGCTTGCGCCATTCGAACGTCCCTAATTTTCGCCTGGGATCTCGCTGCTGCCCGTTTTGTCGGGACGGTTTTCTGTCACTTAAAATAGCGAGGATCCCGTAATTTGACAGTATTTAGTTATAGAATTAGTTGGGAGATTGCTAACACGATAGAAGAGCTATCGTCTTGTTCGACTCAGTTTCTACAGTGGTTAGCAAACCTCTCAAGTGCACCCACGGGCAAAGACCAATCAAAGCGCGCGTAGTATTTACTACATTGTATAAAACTTAATAGATAACACTGTGCCTTTGAGCCATTAGATTCATAGCATATTAAAAACGGCAACCATTTAGGTGATAGGTAGTAAGAGAGTGAAAAGTGTGTTTTCATGTGCGCGCCAATACGAGTAAAGGTCATGCTTTGAAAATTTTTCTCTTTAAAATTTCTTTCGCTGAAAATTTGCAATAAACACAAATTATAGTTTCGTGTATCAATAAAATTGACTCATAATGCTTTGAACGCAGACTTGCCTTCGGTACTGTGTTGTCATGCGCCAGTAGTAGATCGGTAGTTAGCCAACCAAAGTCCTCGCTTTAATTTCGATCTTTTTATCTTTTAATAACCCATATGTTAATCTCCTTATATTTGTTACATGGCATAATCGAGATGCAACTATAAATAAAGGAAATGAGTAATGATTAACTGCAGGTAAATGTTAATATCGTTATTGAGCTATGATTAACATTAGAATCAAGATGACATTTTGTATGATTATCTTAAATGATTAATTGCTGGTCTATACATGCTTCGCCGTGCAGCCTAAATCGTTTCACACTTAACCTACTTTAAGATACCGAAAATCCTCTATGAAGCCTCCTTCTCTAATAAGCCCCCTCTTCCCTCCTAATTATTCTTCACTAATAATTGATAGACTGTATTAATCAATCATGACTGTAAAACTTTGTGTGGACTGATCCAGAATGGTTCATTCACCAGCTGGAAGTTCTGACTTGTTTCTTTTCCTCGGCTGCATGACCTCCAACTTCTTGCATTTGAGCTTTTCCACTTTGAATTCTAGCTCTTTATGGAGAACTGATACCATCTTCTTTGCTAAATCAAATAAGCCTGCCCCCTCAAATAAATCGCCCGTCTCTTTTAAGTCCCCTCCACTCAAATAGGGTTTGAAATAAATATCCTCCCCACCCCCGAGGGGTTTAATTAAGGATTTACCGTTCTCAACTTACTCAAGGAAGTATTTGAAAACTTGTGCTAAGAACCCGGCCACGGAACAGCGAGACATGTTATTCAGTTTGTTATTTTTGTTTATATTTTGTTCGATCCTATAATAAAGTTCCTTTGAATGAATGTAATTTCAAGTCTTTCAAGGGCCCCTTAAGGTCACCGAGAGCATCGTTAGGCTTGTCAACCTGCGATTCTTGATTCAATTATAGCAAATTCACGAAGTGCACCAATTGATATCGACGCGTGTGTGAGTTTTTCTATTATAGCATCTTTCCCCCTAATTCATGTTCCCCTAACACCTGCATCTGACACTTAAGAAACTAGAAGAGATTTACCAGAACCGAAATGTGTCCCGCAATTGTTTCTGGGATCGTTACTGGGGACCCACCGCTCAGCTATTAGGGACTTTAAGATCCAACGACGCGGACGGCAACGAGAACGTTGCTTAAAAAGTAAATTTGCGTTCTTTTAGTCATTATAGCGATTATTCCTACCCACTTACTTTGTCAAATGTAGGCGAACCCTCCTGGCCTGAAGCTGAATTTCAAGGAACCATATTCAAGCTCAGAAAGAGAAATAAAATTTCGTCGTTGCTTGTTTACGTCCTCCTTATAGCGCGAAATTAGGCATTTCACGTCGAAGTCGTGCAAAAACAGGAAAGAAATGTACAAAAAAGCGTGATGCACCTGCAAAGTTGTTGTTTTGCTTATTAAACCTTTTGCTTTTTTGACGTTCTCGTTGCCGTCCGCGTCGTTGGATCTTAAAGTCCCTATTGGCTTATTTGTCCCCTGTCGCTATTAACAGTCCCAGAAGTATTTGCGAAGTTAACTTGACCCAGTTTCGTTTTGGTTTCTAAAGTGACAAATTTTGATTCGGCATAAATACACAAATTCACATATTTACAGTTCGATTGCAAACAAGAGAGTTAATTCTCTCTTTGCACATTAGTGACGAAAACTTATACCCCTATATTAGCTTATATTCATAATAGACGACCTATTAATATTTTAGTAGGTTGATATAGTTTGTAGGGTAAACTGGTTATCAAAACCGGAGAAAATAAAAACCAATAATGGCGCTGGTGAACTAAATCCTAGTCTTCACTCCTAAATAGTAACTTTCGTCTCAGTGGATTTCAGTCCTCGTTCCTATTTATTCCTCTCTGAGAAACTGGCTCAAGTCTCATGATACAAGGTCTTGGTTGCCTTATCGCCTTCCTATTACACGTACCAATACCATTATCCCACAAAACTGTGGGATAATGTCAGCGACAATGATTGAGTCCTCTCTTCTGATGTAAAGAGGTTCAAAAGAAATTACCTTGATTCAGTCATGTGTAAATTCACGCCTGACAGTTTAAAAATTGACAGAATTGTTTAGCTTTCAAATGATTTAATATTTTTAGTAATTTATTATCTTAAAGTGCTTTTGAGTTTTTATTCATGTTTAAATTCGAGTAAATTCTTGTCTGAGAATTTTAGAATTGACAGAACATTTTTAGCTTTCTTAAACTTGATATTTAAATTATTTATTACCTCAGTATTTTAGTTTTTAAGGATTTTAGGATTTTAGTAGTTTGATAGGGCCATCATAAAGGAGACTATAGTGAGACTGAAATTATGCGCCCTATTGAAATGAAGTGTCATTCATTCATTCACTTCAGCTACGGTCCCCGGAATACATGTTCACACTGCACTAAAGTGTGGCACAAAATCTACCTCAGTGGTGGATCCAGGGGAAATCTCCCCTTATTTTTAGAGAACACTGAGGCCCAAAGGGCCTAAAATATGATTTGGAGACCGCCCCCCCCCCCCCCCCCTTGTCTAAAGGTCTGGATGCGACACTGTATCCTACATGTAACGCTCCGCTTCAACCTCGTCCCCAGGGCTTTTCCCTTAAAAAATGGGTTGGGCGGGAAAAGACCCTGGCATCGGCTGGTCACGTGTGCAGCCTAATTATTCCTGAAAAGCTAATTTATATGGAACCCGCTGGTTTTGCGCTGACAGAAGTCGAAGGGACATACAGAAGGCAGTAACAATGGAAAATAGATAATAACATCAACCTACTTTTGAAATGAGTCCTGGGTTCAGACCTTTCACAGTTTTATCTCGAGCTATGTCAATTTTTTCTCGTGCGTGCGATTCAGAAGCTTAAAATCCATTTAATTGCGCATTATTCAAATGTTACAAGTTTATGAAAGTGTGTACCGGTTCTACGTTGGCACGCACAAAATATGTCAAATGCTTCAGAGTTGAGACAAGCTGTTATCGACTAGTACTTCGACTGAAATTTTTAAGGGAAGAGCCCTGGGGACGAGGTTAGCTCCACTTATGTGTGAATAGGAAAGCAAATACTACTACTTGTAGTTACCTGACATCACATCATTGCGAAAATAGGCCTACACCTACAGCATGTCGTAAATCTCTTGAAGCTACCCGAATATTCCAATTTGTTAGGTAGCTAACACTCGCAGTTTGGTCCGTGAGTTTCATAAACTAACATATTCCTGCACAGGGAGCCCACACAATTTGAATTTGTAACCGATTGTTAATTAATGTACCGGATTTGCCGTTTGCTTCAATTGCAGCGATGTGTCGCTAAATATATATGTGCAAGGATCCAATGGTAAATACGTGTTGTGTTACCTTACTACGGTAAATTGTCGTCCTTTTGCCTCAGAATTGGTATTTTGAGAGCGATTTTGAAGGATGTTGAGTAGCTACTTACTGTTCCTCTTAATAGAAGGACATGGGTCGAATCAATGTTTTGAACAGCTCCAGCGCCGGAGCGATTTTTCTTCTGAAAATCGCATCGCTCCCCTTTCAAACCACGCAGCAGAAGGGTTGAAAGATTCACGCTTCTTAATATCTTTTCATACCTTGCGATCGAAAATCCACCCGAAAGGCCCTGAGCTAGTCCTCAAAGAAAATTAAAATCCCACAGTTTTGAACGGTCAAAATGCATAGCAAGATTTACACATGCCAGCCAGAAACCGTCCCGCTCATTACCTCTTTTTGATTGGATATCGCTAAACAATAATCGCTTATATTACTAAGTCTGCTTTAAATCAGTTATTGTTTAAACATTTGGTGATTCCTGTAGCTTCTCTAAGGGCCACTTAGCTAATAACGCATGCGCATGCAAGAGCGCTTGAAATCTCATGTAGGGGGAAAATAATACTATATCCTTATGTGACGCGGCTCACCATGACAACGCCGCCAAGCTACCTGATTCAATCAATTTCAGTATGTTGCCTATCTAAAAGTTTCTCAACGCCCCTGAAAATCGGAGGTCATGTCAAATTCTTTGCAAAGTGAAGGCTACCGGTGTTTGACGTAAATAAATTGCCTGAATAGTTTAGTTTTTATCAGCTTCAGTCAAGACAAGTAGAATATAACTTTTGTAGACTTGTCCCAAAAATCTGTTTCAAAGAGAGGCTTAGTACAAAGCTATGAAAATGATATTTTATTCCCCATACAAATAAAAGAAAAGTTTTGCACTTAATAATAATAGTAATATTAATGAGAATTTTTGAAACTCTGAAATGGCCTATTACGTTTATCAGGTGAAGCGAATCATTCCAGTGCAGGATAGCTGAAAACTCTAAAACAGTTTGAGGCCAAAGTGACTTCTTCCTACGGACTCGGGCAATTGCTGTTCCATTTTAGCAGTCGAAAATTTCAAACAGAGATTTATCCATAACGCTCTCATTAAAGTGAAAAAAAATTGGTACAGCTCAAGGCAGTTGGTATGAAATAAAAGCTCTTATACGCTATAAGTCTTATTAGCTTCAAAAACGAATGTCTAGTTTTCTCACAAATTATGGAAAAGTAATTATGGCAATGGCGACATAGTGTTGCCATGGATACATCGATCTCGAAAAGAGGAACTTTTGGAAACTACAAGCCATACCACTATTCAAATATGCGATACAATATTCTATTTCCAGCTTTGTTTCAGGAAACATCTTCGCATTTTGAGTTTAAATAAAGAGAGTAGGTATTGTTACTGAAAAACCTAGTCAGACCACCTTAATTAAGTGTCATTGTCAGAGAAAACCGGGCAGGGGCCACGAGTCGAGGTCGGCCGATTTCTTTCAAATTCCTACCACAGATTACCTTTCTGATATGATTTTAAAATTTTCCCTTTTTAATCTGAGTGACGTTTTTTCATGTGTTTGACCACCCCCCCTTGTTTCTGGCTAATTTGCATAAGATTACCGGGTCAATTTGGGGTGACTTGTGCAAGTTATTTCTCCTACCTCTTGCCAGTTTTCTGTGCATTTTTTTATTTATTTAGATTATTTGAGATTCGATCCAATTGTATTCATGTGATGAATGATTCTGGATTCTTCTTACGTTTTTCGCGGGCATGCAAATTTCCGTCTCGTGTGAATTTGGCAGATTCGCCAATTTTAAGCCATTTTCAAATTACATTTTCTCAAATCTGCGCGGATAAAATTTCAACTCAAATTGGTTTTGGCACAGTCCATTTATAACTGTTTAATGTTCGGTAAGTTTTAGATTGGGATCTCCGAATCCTTTTGCAAGATTGACCACGTAAGTGCGCCCAGATCTGCAAAAATAACAAGAAATTTCCTGTCATTTTTTACGTACCAGACAGCCTTGGCGAACACGCTTGTTCGAATACTTGTGTTTCATCCATAAATATGTTCTCAGTTCGCTGTTTCATTGAGCCTGACAAAAATTAATATACCCTACAGCTTTTACACGTGTTTTTTAGCAATATTTACCGCGAAATGTAAACATTACTTTCTCACAGCTTCATTGAGTTTCACATGCGATGTTTTCTGCAAGATTTATCCCTAAATATTGAACATAAAATCTAGTTTGCGTGTGTTTGCGTCTAATTTACCTCTAAAAATGTCTAGGAAAATCCGTCGATATTGTTACGGAGAGAGAGAATTAGCTAGACTAAAGAAAATTGTAAAAGCGCTGATTTCGTATCTGAAAACAAACGTAACGTAATTTGAGCCGCTAGTTTTACATCGAGGACACGTAATCAGAACATTCGCATTCCCTTTAAAACTAGCCTGCGTAGCAAGCGTTTCCGTTTGGTTTCGGAGCAAAGAAAGACCGGGGAACGGTATTCTAGGTTTTGGTCACGCGAGAAATGAAACAAGAGCCAAAAAAATGAAAGTGGGGGGAGGGGGAGGGGAAGGAAGGAAACGTTTCCTTCCTTTCTTCCCCACCCCCTCCCAGCTCTTTTACTGGCGCCATTTTTCGCGCGGGTCTTAGACTCTCGTTCCTCGTTCTTTGCTCCTAAACCACACGGAAACGCTTGCTACGCAGGCTGCTTTAAAACATGAGTACTCTAGTGATCTGCTCTTTTTTAACGGGGATCCATCCGGTGACAAAGTAGGTATAGGAAATCGAAGAAGTCCCCACAATCTCGCTGCACCCGGGTACTTCGATGTTGCTCCTTAAAAGGTTAAGTGCGATGACTGTTTTTCCAAAGCATAGAAATCCACTTGGGAAAGATTGGGCCTGCCGTTAAAGTGACAAGTGTAATGGGTCTACAAAGAAAGTTAGCTTATTCACTGCCGAGTAACAGCTGCTTTTTCCACGGAAATTAATGAAATACATAGCAAAGCAGCTCCCACAGGACTGTTGGATCAGATAAGAAAACGATTAAGTTCACTGGGAAAGAGGACTGGTAGCGCGTCCAACAGAAAAGAGTGGGTAACCAACATGTTATGATGAAATATAATTATCCTTGCTAGCTGAAGGATCGTAGTCTACAGAACCTACTGAAAGTGGCATTTTATACAGAAACTCCGATCCTCTAACTTCAATTCATTCTTTCATTCCAAATCACAAGCTCTATATATGCGATCCTTGTTGTGCCTAATTTAGTACTATTTTTCTTAGTTCCTACTTCGATAACACAATCAATTAATCCCGCTAATGGTCATGAGACATGCACTCCTAGTAACCGTATAAAGGATATATAAAATAAAGAGAATAGCTTCAAAAGGTAGTCTATATTGAAGAAATCCTATGCTAATTCTTTTTCTCGTGCAATCTGAGAGAGAGGGGCGGCGGGGGGGGGGGGGGGGGGGGGAACACAAGAGACCCAGATACAGCAGAAAGTGTAATTGCATCTTCTGCAACCTAGCATGTTTTCGGGGGTGTCTGCCTTACCTACACCCGCCGAACCGTTCTACCAGAAAAGAATATAAGTTTGGAGAGAGCTATTTACTTACAATATTAATAGGTCTTATATTGAAGAAGAAGCTAAGCAAGATGTGCTCAGTAAACTGGACAGTGAACTTTACCTGATAATAATGGATTTGGTAATGACGTTCGTCCATTCAGTAGTGCGAGCTAATGAGTGACTTTGGCAAGCGAGGAAGATGTTTGCATGTTAGCGCGGTAATCACCAGTCAAGGCAGCATTTATATTAGCAAGTTTCAAGTAGATAACTTTGTTCTTCTTTTAACAGTTGCACACAGAATAGTTTCGCAGTTAATTTTGCCTATTATCTAGCGTATGCTACACACTTTCAAGGTTTAACATCATGCTCTCATAACTTTTTTATTCATTCTGATAACGCTGGCTGTTACCATAATGGGCCACTCCTTGTCAGCTTACCACAACTTGTGGAGCGAGAAATGGTGTCTGATTAATTTGTCATGTCATTTTTGATCAGCAGGCTAACTGTAAAGGACATAGCAATATCGTAATACTGCACCTATGAAGGTTCCTATTAGACGCCACGTGAACGAGAAACACAACTTTACTACTACCCAGGAAATGAAAGAGGGATTAGAGTGATATGGTAGGCTAAGGGACTTTAGTAGAATCCAACTAGTGGTCTATTAGCAATGCTGCGTTCTGATTGGTTGAGCTCCTACTAGGCTATAATTATGTTATAGCCTACTAGTAGCGAAAAGCGCTGACTTGTTGGCGGCAAAAAAGGATTTTTAACTTGCTAAAGTTGTTTTGTCTCGATATTTTTTACCAAATAGTTGGATTTTACGAAAACAATTATTCCTCTCGCCCTCGTGGCCTCTGAGTCAATAGCCTATTCGGCCTTCGGACTCATGGGCTATTGACTCAGAGCCCATTCAGGACAGGTTTCTCAGGAAAGGTTTTTTTCTACGAAAAAAAAAAACCCTTTCTGCGCGCCCATTGAAATGTATGCAAAATAGTGCTTATGTCTAGAGAAAAGACCTTTTTTCTTTAGAGAAAAAAATTTAAATGCAAGTTAAAATCGTTTCTATAGGGTTAATTCACAAAGAGGTGTCAAAAGGAGCAATATATATTTAGACATCACGCTACTAATTTAGGAACCATTGACAATCGCAACAAAATACAGTGAACAGTTTGAACCCATAACCGAGGATTCATTTCATAAATTAGTGGAATATAATCGTTCGGGAAGGTGTAGTCCTGAATAGGACTGTTGCTGACTACCTGTCAACAGTCGTATTCAGGACTTCGCAGATCTACACTCACCTGAAAGTTTATATCCCATAAACTTATGAAAAATAAAAAGCGCGCGTTTAAAGTAATGGTAAGTTTATATGAAGATTAACGCAAACCGAAGTAGTCAACGAGAGTGGCCGAAAGTTACCAAAAGTACCCTAAAGGATTACAAGGGTGTTCATTACTCTTATAGAGTTCACAAGTTGTCAATAGCATTTAAGCGTTCGCGATAGCGCGCGATTGAAGAAATGGTAAGTTTCTTTATATGAAGATTAACGCAAGCCGAAGTAGTCAATGATAGTGGCCGAAAGTTACCAAACGTACCCCGAATTATCACAATGGTGTTCATTAATCGAATAGAGTTCACAAGTTGGCAGAGGCATTTAAGCGTTCACGGCAGCACGCGTTCGAAGTAATGGTAAGTTTATATGAAGATTGACGCAAGCCGAAGTAGTCAATGGTAGAAGCCGAAAATTACCGAAAGTACCCGGAAGAATGAGAATGGTGTTCATTAATCTTAAAGTCTTTACAAGAAGACAAGGGCAATTACGCGTTCACAATAGCGCGGGTCTGAAGTAATGGTAAGTTTATATGAAGATTAACGCAAGCCGAAGTAGTCAATGATAGTGGCCGAAGGTTACCCAAAGTACCCCGAAGGATCACAATGGTGTTCATTAATCTTACAGTGTTCACAATTTGACAAAGGCATTTAAGCGTTCACGAAAGCGCGCGTTTGAAGTAATGGTAAGTTTATATGAAGATTGACGAAAGCCGAAGTAGTCAATGACAGTGGTCGGCAAAAGTTACCCAAAGTACCCCTAAGGGATTGCCAGAGTGTTTATAATCTTAGTTGGCAAGGGCATTTAAGCGTTCACAAAAGCGGGTGTTTAAAGAAATGGTAAGTTTATATGAAGATTGATGCAAGCCGAACTGGTCAATGATAGTGGTCAAAAGTTACCCAAAGTACCTCCGAAGGATTGCGATAGAGTTAATTAAGTTCAAAGTGTTCACAAGAGTTGGCAAAGGCTATTAAGCGTTCACGCACGATAGCTCGCGTTTAAAGTAATCGTAAGTTTATATGAAGAATGACGCAAGCGGAAGTAGTCAATGATAGTGGCCGGAAGTTTTTTTTTTTTAATTTCAATTACAAAGTACTTATTTAAAATACTTACTTACAAACAATATATGGTGCTTACACCACTGACAAAAATATACTCTACTTACAAAACAGTACTGACTGATTTACAATGTGAGATACGCTACTAACAATACTATCCTCTACTTACAATACGATTTACATACGCTACAAAAACCAGAAAAAAAGGGGGGAGTATGATAAATTTTTATTAGTTAACTGTAGTTCTAACTCAAAGGAGAAAAAAGAGATTAAAGATTAGTGACCGAAAGTTACCAAAAATACCCTAAAGGACTACAAGGGTGTTTATTACTCTTATAGTGTTCAAAAGTTTACAAAGGCATTTTAGCGTTCACGATAGCGGGCGTTTGAAGAAATGGGAAGTTTATAGGAAGATTGACCCAAGCCGAAATAGCCAATGTTACCGAAAATACCCCCAAAGGATTGAGAGAGTGTTCATTAAATTTATGGTGTTCACAAGGGTTGGCAAAGGCGTTTCAGTGTTCACGATAGCGCGTGTTTGAAGTATTGGTAAGTGTATAAGAAGATTGACGAAAACCGAAGTAGTCAATGATAGTGGCCGAAAGTTACCAAAAGTACCCTAAAGGATTACAAGGGTGTTCATTACTCTTGTAGAGTTCACAAGTTTACAAAGGCATTTTAGCGTTCACGATAGCGGGCGTTTGAAGAAATGGGAAGTTTATAGGAAGATTGACCCAAGCCGAAATAGCCAATGTTACCGAAAATACCCCCAAAGGATTGAGAGAGTGTTCATTAAATTTATGGTGTTCACAAGGGTTGGCAAAGGCGTTTCAGTGTTCACGATAGCGCGTGTTTGAAGTATTGGTAAGTGTATATGAAGATTGACGAAAACCGAAGTAGTCAATGATAGTGGCCGAAGGTTACCAAAAGTACCCTAAAGGATTACAAGGGTGTTCATTACCCTTGTAGAGTTCACAAGTTTACAAAGGCATTTTAGCGTTCACGATAGCGGGCGTTTGAAGAAATGGGAAGTTTATAGGAAGATTGACCCAAGCCGAAGTAGTCAATGATAGTGGCCGAAGGTTACCGAAAGTACCCCGAAGGATCACAATGGTGTTCATTAATCTTATAGTGTTCACAAGTTGACAAAGGCATTTAAGCGTTCACGAAAGCGCGCGTTTGAAGTAATGGTAAGTTTATATGAAGATTGACGAAAGCCGAAGTAGTTAATGATAGTGGCCGAAATTTACAGAAGGTACCCGGAAGGATTACAATGGTGTTCATAAATCTTAAAGAGTTCACAAGTTGACAAAGGTAATTAAGCGTTCACGAAAGCGCGTGTTTGAAGTAATGGTAAGTTTATATAAAGATTGGCGCAAGCCGAAATAGTCAATGATCGTGGTCAAAAGTTACCCAAAGTACCCGCAAAGGATTGCGAAAGTGTTAATTAATTTTTTCATAGTACTCACAAGAGGTGGTAAAGGCTTTTAAGCGTTCACTGTGGCGCGAGTTTAAAGTAATTTTTTTATGGTAACTTTAATGAAGATTGACGAAAGCCGAAGTGGTCAATGACAGAAGCCGAAAGTTACCGAAAGTAACCCCAAGGATTGGGGGACGCAATAATAATAATAACAATTAAAAATTTATAACGCGCCTTTTCCATGCAAATAAGATCAAAAGCGCGAGACAAGACGTAAATGTTAAAAGAAAATGAAAGCTAAAATAAGCATAATAATTAAGGCTGAGTAAACAACGCTAAATCTTACATAAAGATAAAAACATTAAATATGTTATATAGTAGGTTAAAAACATTACATATCAAAAGCTATTCTAAAAAGATGCGTTTTAAGTAAAGCTTTAAATCGTTCAAAATTGTCCTCAAGACGGATGTGAAGGGGCAGATTGTTCCATAAACCAGCGGCAGCAGAGGAAAGAACACCATCCCCTTAAGTCTTTTTCAGATTTAAACTAGATAAGACATGATAAGATAAGACAAGACTGCTAGCGGAACGGAGATTATAGCGCGGCTGTTCGCTTTAATAGCAATCAAATCGATCAGGTAACCAGGCGCATGACCGTAGATAGCTTTAAAAGTAAGAAGAAGTATTTTATACTCAATACGAAATTTGACAGGAAGCCAATGCAAGCAGAAGTAATAAACGGTAGTGGTTGAAAGTTACAGCCGGAAAGTACCCCCAAAAGAACGCAATTTGGGAAAGGCATATAGGCATTTACGATGGAGCCGGTTCGTAGTAATGGTAAGTACACATGTAGATATAACGCAAGCCGAAGTCTGAGTTAACAATGGTGGTCGAAAGTTACCGAAAGTACCCCGAAGGATTGCGAGAGTGTTCATTACACTAAACGCAATTTGACAACGGCATTTAAGCATTTACGATAGCGCGTGTTGGAAGTAGTGGTAAGTTCATATGAAGATTAACGCAAGCTGAAGTGGTCAATAATAGTGGGTACCGAAAGTATCCCCAAAAGAACGTAATTTAGTAAAAGCATATAGGCATTAATACGACAGCGCCGGTTCGTCGTAATGCATCGTACGTTAACATGTAGATTTAACGCAAGCCGAAGTAGTAAACTATATATAGTGGTAGAAAGTGACCAAAAGTGCGCCGAAAGATGGCGAGAGTGTTCATTACAGTGTACGCAATATGAGAAAGGCATTTAAGTGTTTATAATAGCGCGCTTTCATAAACACGAAGATTGACGAAGGCTGAAGAAGCCGACAATAGTACTCGCAAGTTAACAACACGGCCCCAAAGGTTGGCGGGAGTCTATCGTATTTCACGATCAGCACTAAAAATATTTTGACAAGACCTATCCTAAGCGCGCCGGTCTGCCGTGCGGGAGGCCGCTGGTTCAAGAAAGGTCTTAAGTAACTCAGGAGAAAGTGCTGCCTTTGTAAAGACATCTGCAAACGGTTAGACTTTCTAGTCTTCTCGGATAAGGACGATAAACCGTATGCCCCGCCTTACAACCCTTGCATATATAAATTCTGTCGGATGTTAAAGAACCCACTCACTGTTTGTAAAGAGTAGGGGACGTACGTAGCCCCCGGTGTGGTGGTCTATCTCACATGGGGGGAGGGACTCTTAAGGGCCCGCAGTAATTGGCGTCATGCTGTTGCGGTGACCCTGCGAATAATTGGCGAATCTAATAAAATAAAATAAAACAAAGAAGGCTATTGCTGCCCAGTAGCAGTCGTTTTCGTAAGAAGGAAAGTCCTCCTTTGAAAATGAAGCACTTTTCCTGGTGTCCAACTTGAGAAACCTGTCCTAAAACAGAAAAAAAGGTTCAATGTTTATCAGTAGACCGAAGATCAATGATAGAGAAATTTGAGTGCTGGTTATTATTCGCTCTTGTTTTATCGCGTTGGTAAGTTTTTTAAACGATTTGCGCAGTCCAACCGCTATTTTTGCAACTGACCCTGCTCGAAAGCAAACTACGCCAGTGCACAACTCCTACGATGCTATGCTCTTATTCTTGGGGTATAATTAGCAGTCCTACCTCCATAAATAATATCAACCCTTAACAGTAATGGTGCTCGCTATGTGGGTCTTAAAAGAAAACGGGAGATTAATACAAAGAAGAATATCTGTTATACCTGAGGCGTAGAAAACGCCTCCCAACGTGATGAACAAATTAACTGCTGGGTCCTTTCAATCTAGAAAAGAAAAAAGCTCAAGAAAAGAAAAAAAAAACAAGCGATTAGAAAATATTACCCACAGACTTAAATTGAACAAATACAGCTTATTTCATATGGAATTAATTCTCAAGCTTTTTTCCCCGGACGCTTTCCAAGCCAGTCTTTCAGTTGCAAACGGATCCTAGACTCAGTTCTAGGAATTTGTGAGCACATTTCTTGCTTTGTTTAAGACCTGATAATAATTTTTCTCTTCTTTCCTCTCCACCCTATTCATTATTTATCGCAAAATAACGTTTTATGTAACTTGCTGAATATGCTTTTGATTTGCAACTAAAGGGGATTTAGATAACAAATGAAGTTTAACGCCAAACTATCAGCAGATATTTTAAGTGGGCAGGAGCATCAATAAAAAAGAAAGTCGACTCACAATGAACCCTAAATCACCGCTTCTCCCTGTAATAACAACTCCGCAAATTCATACAGTTATACTATAAGTAAAATAAATTCATTCCGACTTCTCAACTGAGATATTTTTAAAGCGTCCAGCAGTAAGCCTCGTTATAACCTGCAAAGATACGACAGTGGAGAGTCAAGCGTTTAAAAGATTTTGAGGGCCACGTCAATGTTTACTAAATGAAATGTAGAATTTGAATCACTACAGTGATTATCTTTTTATACTATCTAATCATTTCAAGGTATATCAATAATATTATTAATAATAATAATAATACAGATAAAATACTAATAATAGTTCATTCAACAGTTGCACGAAGTGGCTCTTCCCTATTAAACTGAATTATTATGCAATTGAAAACATATTAAACTACGTTGATAAAAAAGTTCTTTCTTCTCAAAAAAAAAAAAAAAGATTCTGCGTGCAAATACCATTGGCCCTAGTTAAGGGCAGATTCGGGCAAATCCCAGTTTGTCTAGTTTTAAAAGCACGTTTCATCCATCATAGACTGATCTACCAGTCAAGGGAGGTCCTATTTCCCTTGCTTGCTGGGTTGGAATCCCAGCTTATCTAGTTTTACTAGTTTGTTTAATCTATTAATATGTTTAATCTATCAGACTGACAAATCAGTCCAGGGAGCTCTTATCTCCATTGCTTGCTGGGTTGGAATCCCAGTTTATCTAGTTTTAATAGTAAGTTTCATCTATCATTGACTGAAGTATCAGTCCAGGGAGCCTCTGTCTCCCTTGCTTGCTGGGTTGGAATCCCAGTTTATCTAGTTTTAATAAAAAAGTTTCATCTATCATTGACTGAAGTATCAGTCCCGGGAGCACTTGTCTCCCTTGCTTGCTGGGTTGGAATCCCAGTTTATCTAGTTTTAATAGTAAGTTTCATCTATCATTGACTGAAGTATCAGTCCAGGGAGCCTCTGTCTCCCTTGCTTGCTGGGTTGGAATTCCAGTTTATCTAGTTTTAATAGTAAGTTTCATCTATCATTGACTGAAGTATCAGTCCAGGGAGCCTTTGTCTCCCTTGCTTGCTGGGTTGGAATCCCAGTTTATCTAGTTTTAACAGTAAGTTTCACTTATCATTGACTGAAGTATAAGTCCAGAGAGTCCCTAACTCCCTTGCTTGCTGGGTTGGAATCCCACTTTATCAGGTTTTAGTAGTATGTTTTAACTATAAGGACTGAAGTATCAGTCCAGGGAGCTAATTAATGTGTCCCTTGCTAGCTGGGATGAAATCCCAGTTGACTTAATCATATATTACGGTCCTTGTAATAGTTCGGGGAGCATCTGTCTCCCATGGTTGCTGGATTGGGATCCCAGTTGATGTAAGTGCACATTACTTAGAAAATTAGTTACAATTTTCTCAGAGCAACAACTCTTTCACAAAAAACCCCAAATTTAACCAAAAATTATGCAAAAAATTTTATTATTTTAAAAAACAAACAAACAAAAACATGAAAAGCGTACACTCCTATGGCCTGTGCAGTATCGAATAAGTCAATAAGCACATGAGTGCGAATGCCACAAGAATGACTGTGACCTCCGCTTGTGACATACCGGGACACCTGGGCATGAGCGCTTACAACAGACCACTACAAGAGGCTGGGATATGGCATGACCCGATGAGCGGTACACCGCTACGGCCCGTGCAGTATCGAAAAGCTCTGCCGCACTGCGGAATGAGTCGATAAGCACTTAAGTGCAACGGCCGTTTTCTTATCAGGCGCCCAATACATCACCTGTCGGTCAGAGGCGACCACCCTAACCTCAGATGAACTGATGGCTCAATACCACTCTCTCCGCATATGAAGACAAGCACCCTGTGGAACGCACGAAACCCTCCACCTGGCTTGAGGTCACTATATTGGCAGCAATGGGCCACCTTTGTTTCAGTATCCCCTTTAAGCACTTAAAGCAGTTTGTTTATTTTACTTTACTGAAAGAATTGCTGCTGCTCAAAACATTCTAATACTTAAGTAATAATTTAGTCCAATAATTTACGCATAAAATAGTAAGTACAACTGACAGAACTATCAGTCCAGGGAGCTCCTATCTCGCTTGCTCGCTAGGGTGGAATTCCAGTTACTCTAGTATTATTAGTAAGTTCCATCTATCATAGACAAAAGTATCAGTCCAGGGAGCTCCTGTCTCCCTTGCTTGCTGGGTTTGGAATCCAAGTTTATCTAGTTTTACTAGTGCCTTTCATCCATCATTGACTGAAATATCAGTCCAGAGAGCTCCTATCTCCCTTGCTTGCTGCGTTGGAATCCCAGTTTATCTACTTTAATAGTAACTTTCATCTAACATTGACTGAAGTATCAGTCCAGGGAGCCCTTGTCCCCCTTGTTTGCTGGGTTCGAATCCCAGTTTATCTAGTTTTAATAGTAAGTTTTACCTATCATTGACTGAAGTATCAGTCCAGGGAGCCTCTGTCTCCCTTGCTTGCTGGGTTGGAATCCCAGTTTATTTAGTTTTAATAGTAAGTTTCATCTATCATTGACTGAAGTATCAGTCCAGGGAGCCTCTGCCTGCCTTGCTTGCTGGGTTGGAATCCCAGTTTATCTAGTTTTAATAGTAAGTTTCATCTATCATTGACTGAAGTATCAGTCCAGGGAGCCTCTGTCTCCCTTACTTGCTGGGTTGGAATTCCAGTTTATCTAGTTTTAATAGTAAGTTTCACCTATCATTGACTGAAGTATCAGTCCAGGGAGCCCTTGTCTCCCTTCCTTGCTGGGTTGGAATCCCAGTTTATCTACTTTTAATAGTAAGTTTTATTTATCATTGACTGAAGTATCAGTCCAGGGAGTCTCTGTCTCCCTTGCTTACTGGGTTGGAATCCCAGTTTATCTAGTTTTAATAGCAAGGTTTATCTATCATTGACTGAAGTATCAGTCCAGGGAGCCTCTGTCTCCCTTCCTTGCTGGGTTGGAATCCCAGTTTATCTAGTTTTAATAGTAAGTTTCACCTATCATTGACTGAAGTATCAGTCCAGGGAGCCCTTGTCTCCCTTGCTTGCTGGGTTGGAATCCCAGTTTATCTAGTTTTAATAGTAAGTTTCACCTATCATTGACTGAAGTATCAGTCCAGGGAGTCTCTGTCTCCCTTGCTTGCTGGGTTGGAATCCCAGTTTATCAAGTTTTAATAGTAAGTTTCATCTATCATTGACTGAAGTATCTGTCCAGGGAGCCTCTGTCTACCTGGCTTGCTGGGTTGAAATCCCAGTTTATCTAGTTTTAATAGTAAGTTTCACCTATCATTGACTGAAGTATCAGTCCAGGGAGCCTCTGTCTCCCTTGCTTGCTTGGTTGGAATCCCAGTTTATCTAGTTTTAATAGTAGGGTTTATCTATGGTTGACTGAAGTATCAGTCCAGGGAGCCTCTGTCTCCCTTGCTTGCTTGGTTGGAATCCCAGTTTATCTAGTTTTAATAGTAGGGTTTATCTATGGTTGACTGAAGTATCAGTCCAGGGAGCCTCTTTCTCCCTTGCTTGCTGGGTTGGAATCCCAGTTTATTTAGTTTTAATAGTAAGTTTCATCTATCATTGACTGAAGTATCAGTCCAGGGAGCCTCTGTCTCCCTTGCTTGCTGGGTTGGAATCCCAGTTTATCTAGTTTTAACAGTAAGTTTCATCTATCATTGACTGAAGTATCAGTCCAGGGAGCCCTTGTCTCTCTTGCTTGCTGGGTTGGAATCCCAGTTTATCTAGTTTTAATAGTAAGTTTCACCTATCATTGACTGAAGTATCAGTCCAGGGAGTCTCTGTCTCCCTTGCTTGCTGGGTTGGAATCCCAGTTTATCAAGTTTTAATAGTAAGTTTCATCTATCATTGACTGAAGTATCTGTCCAGGGAGCCTCTGTCTACCTGGCTTGCTGGGTTGAAATCCCAGTTTATCTAGTTTTAATAGTAAGTTTCACCTATCATTGACTGAAGTATCAGTCCAGGGAGCCTCTGTCTCCCTTGCTTGCTTGGTTGGAATCCCAGTTTATCTAGTTTTAATAGTAGGGTTTATCTATGGTTGACTGAAGTATCAGTCCAGGGAGCCTCTGTCTCCCTTGCTTGCTTGGTTGGAATCCCAGTTTATCTAGTTTTAATAGTAGGGTTTATCTATGGTTGACTGAAGTATCAGTCCAGGGAGCCTCTTTCTCCCTTGCTTGCTGGGTTGGAATCCCAGTTTATTTAGTTTTAATAGTAAGTTTCATCTATCATTGACTGAAGTATCAGTCCAGGGAGCCTCTGTCTCCCTTGCTTGCTGGGTTGGAATCCCAGTTTATCTAGTTTTAACAGTAAGTTTCATCTATCATTGACTGAAGTATCAGTCCAGGGAGCCCTTGTCTCTCTTGCTTGCTGGGTTGGAATCCCAGTTTATCTAGTTTTAATAGTAAGTTTCATCTATCATTGACTAAAGTATCAGTCCAGGGAGCCCTTGTGCCCCTTGCTTGCTGGGTTGGAATCCCAGTTTATCTAGTTTTAATAGTAAGTTTTACCTATCATTGACTGAAGTATCAGTCCAGGGAGCCCTTGTCTCTCTTGCTTGCTGGGTTGGAATCCCAGTTTATCTAGTTTTAATAGTAAGTTTTATGTATCATTGACTGAAGTATCAGTCCAGGGAGTCTCTGTCTCCCTTGCTTGCTGGGTTGGAATCCCAGTTTATCTAGTTTTAATAGTAAGTTTAACCTATCGTTGACTGAAGTATCAGTCCAGGGAGCCCTTGTCTCTCTTGCTTGCTGGGTTGGAATCCCAGTTTATCTAGTTTTAATAGTAAGTTTCATCTATCATTGACTGAAGTATCAGTCCAGGGAGCCTCTGTCTCCCTTGCTTGCTGGGTTGGAATCCCAGTTTATCTAGTTTTAATAGTAAGGGTTATCTATCATAGACTGAAGTATCATTTCATGGAGGTGCTGTCTTCCTTGCTTGCGGGGTTGGAATCCCAGTTTATTTAGTTTTAAGAGTTCATTCCATTCATCACTTTCTGAAGTATTATTTCAGGGAGCTCCTGTCTCCCTTGCTTGCTGGGCTTGAATCCCAGTTTACTAAGTTTTAATGACTGAATTGTTACTTATTAGTTTAGGGAGAACCGGCCTACCTTGTTGCTGGGTTGGAATCTCAGATGACCTAAAGTTTCTGTTATCTTTCTGCGTCCCAGTTGTTTGCTGGGATAGAATCCCATTTCAGCTAGAGTACGTATATAATTTCTTATATAAATATTTGACTTTTCAGGTAATTTTTCAGGGAGCACCTGTCTCCTATTGTTTGGGAGGTTGGAATCCCAGTTGACCTAAGTGTATATTTCTTAATAATAATAATCTAAACATGAAACTGGCATGCATCCCAGTTGTTGATCTGAAAGGTTTAAAACTGATATTTTTTGCCAGTTTGAGTGGGGTATCTTCTTCACTGTATTAATTGCTAGATTGGATTATATTGTATGTACATGCATGTAAAAAGAATATGTTATTTAAATTTTGTATTTACCTTTTTTAATTCTTGGTTGTCAAATCCTCTAATTTGTACCTCTGATCTCTGAGTGATAAAAAAATGAACTTAATTTAGTTACGGTCTCATACTAACAATCTAATAGTCAGCTCAAGCACTCACCCACAGGTTGTATTATAAACTTAAAGAGTTAAAATTAACTGTTGGAGAGGAAGTAGTAGTTTAAGCTTAATAAGATTGTCAATTTACTGAATGTTACTATAATAGTATTATTATAGCATGTTACCATGCCATTCTAAATTTTCAAAGTATGGGATCCAGCACTGGGACTAATGCACATCACTGACATCTTCCAGGGAAGGACCCTGTACCAACCAGGGGAGACCACATCAGAGAATACAATGGACTGAACACAGGGCTCGAAATTAACAGTAGTGTGTTAACCAATGGTTAGTAGTTTCCAATGTTTGGTTACTAAAAATGTGCCGAAGTAACCCATCATGGTTAGTAAAAATTACTGTCACATAAGTGGTTTCATTCAATTCACAGCAATTCTTCTTGCAAATGAAGATCAAGTTTCACAAAAGGCTGACGCATTTCTTTCTTGTATAAGAATGATTGTTTTCTATCTTACACAGTAATTGTTTCAAATGGTAGCATATATAATCGAGTAACATTAAAAACCCGCATTTCATGAAACTAAAGGTGACCAAAGATAAGTGGGCTTTAGTTGGTTGAGGGGATATGGACACAACCTTAATATACCTCCACCATCTTGTGTTTTTGCATTAATGTTTGGAAGTGGTTCATTTGTGAAACCTGATGAGATGCAAAGATCCTTTCAATTGATAGTTTTTTAGAAAATTAATGGTCACTGCCCAAAATTTGTGATCAGATCAGATGCAAAGATTCTTCAATTGGTAGTTTTTCAGAAAATTAAAGGTTGCTACCCAAAATTTGTGATGAGGAAAAGGAAGATCAAGAAACAAAACAACATTTTGATGAGTTTAAACAAATCATGTTTTGAAACAATCTGTCCATAAGTTTTCCTCATTTAGTAGCACAATTCTCGATAGTTGATATATTGTAACTTTAAAAACACTGAGATTCTTGGATAACAAACCTAGGGGTGGCGAATGGTAAACTCCGAGACTCGCCGAGACGCCGAGATCCTATAGTTAGAAATCCGAGCCCGAGACTCTTTGGTAAAAAGTTTCGAGACTAGAAAAAAGCAAAAACAAACCATGCAAAAAACGAGACTTCAAGACTTATCAAAAACGCTTCCGAGATTTCGAGATCCTGCCAAAATTTTCCGAGACCCACGTTTTTCGTGGTACCATTCGCCACCCCTAAACCTGATAATTTGGTTGGCAAAATTTATGCCCACTAACCTGAAGGGTTAGTTATCCAAAAAATTAATTATGAGCCCTGGAAGAGATTATGGCTGAATTGATAGTTATTCATCTACATCATGAGTAATGCATACAGGATCATCAGAATGAGAATGCACTAACATGTTACAGTTTCTTATGAGATAAGTTTTATTTCTACTGTACTGTACCGTATAATGAATTGCTAAAAAATTATGAACACAGGAAATTAAGTCTTCAATGGACAGCAGTAACTCGAACCTTCACTGACTTGAACTGCTTTACATATCTCTAAAGTCTGAGTTTGAGTTTACAGCATTCTGTTGTTTCATTAAAAGTCTCCTCTAGCTGTACCAATTGGATATGAGAGTATTTTTTTTCAATGACAAGCCTTTAACTAGGGGACTTTGTCTGTTAAATTTCCCTCAGCTTTGCTTAAAATTGTCACCTGGCATCACCCCTTTTTCCAATTCCCCCTTGTTGTCCCAGGGTCCTATCCCATGGCAGCACTAAAACACGGAATCCGGAATCCGGAAACGGAAACGGAACGGAATACGGAATCAAATATCAATGATAGAAAATTTAAGAATTTCACATTGCATAATTTAGTACAATCCAAAAAGAATTTGTTTTAGTTTTCTTGGCAGTTCCCTTAAATATATTCTTGTTATTGTGTCTTGATAAGGTTTGCCGTAGTGTGAGTTATTGCACTGCAAGGCCGATGAAAGTGATTTTACGATTAATTTTTATTCACGAGTCTATGGGTTGGATAATACAGTTAAATATTGCCTTTGTAGCTAAATGTCAAGAATAGTAGTAATTGGCCTCAGACCACACCACGTATGGCAATAAGTTCAACTTTTTCGCCAAGCTGAATACTGATCGATGGAATACTGGTGTACCAGTAACTGAGTTTACGTTCACTTGACGTCCGTATTTTTGTTGAAGAGGCTTATTAAACAAGGTGCATTATTTTGATGTAATCAGTTGCGGAATCAAGAAAATGCATGCACAAATTCTCTCTTCCCTTTGGACTCCACAATGCCATGGTTCTCTTGAGTAAGTTGTCTTGATAAATAATGCTAACGCTGTTGAAGACAACCCAGAAAAGACACTTAGGAAAAACTTGACGGCGACGCCTTTCAGTTACATAAACAACGCCTCTGTCAATTTAAACGAAGTCTGTCTCCATATAACTTACCTTTTTCTTAAGGAACTAGTTTTTGTCATTGCCGTTTTTCTCCTCGCTTTGCTGTCCCATGACTGTTTGCATTCTTTCCCGGAAGTGGTATCAAGAGTCTTTTCACCGGAATCGACTCCTCTAGTGATACAGCGGTCTCCTCTACTGAGCTAATTTACTCATCTATGTCTTTTTTTTTTTTTATCTGTTGAGTTATTTTATTGTCATTGCTAACATTTTTTTCCAAATCGATCGCTTGGAACCTTCTTTCACGGATTCCGTATTCCGTTTCCGTTTCTGTATTCCGGATTCCGTGTTTTAGTGCTGCTCCCTATCCCAGGGAAAAGCCAATGACATGTGCATAAGACCATAAGACAGCCTTAAAGCTTCAGTATTATTTTTCAAGCTCGTCTACCGCTAGTTATTTTGCTCCATGAGTTACATCAGCTATATATTAAGCTTCACGATTTAGTCTTTTACCAAAATTAAAGCACATATTTTGCTCTACTGGTCTTACATATAAATATATAAATAGCAAGATTTATAATTGGAATTTACGGACATCGAACCTCCTTCATCGAACCTAAACAGTGAAAAGGTCTATTCAGGGGAGCCTCGACCCACAACACTTCCTTACAAGAGAGCGAGCTACCATACAATAGGAGCAGTAATTTTTTTCCAGCTTTTCCACTCTACCCTCCCTGTAGTATAGATAGTGCCAGGTCGTTTGTACGTCTGATCATGACAGTCGACTTGAACATGTTAGGCTAAGCTTTTTCTGGCTTTTGTCAACTGTTGAGCTTACCTTTTCGTCGGCCCTGACCTTCTAATTCTATTGACTTGTTTTTTGTTTTGGTTTTTATATTGCAGAGTCCTTTTTCGAGATTGTTGTAGGTACTTTATAAGCCTAAATTAGGTTTACTTTGCTTCCACCCTGCGCCGCCATATTGGCCGGGACGCCAGAAGACCCTGGGGCGAGGATATACGGCTTGTACTATACCACAGCGTCCCAAACCATCTGTTTATGGGTTGGATTCACCGTTAAGTTTGCTTCATCTTTCTGTGGCAATATATCGCTAACTATGTATATAGATCAAAGTTAAATAAACGTTGTATTACCTTACCTACGGTGTATTGTTGTCCTATTGCCTCAAAAGTGGTATTTCAGCAATTTTGAATGATTTTGAGCTCGCCGGTTTGCTACTGCGTAAAAAGCAAAGAACAAAAGATCGAGTTACCAAATTAGCCATTTTATCAAGTTTGTAGTAACGTTAACAGTCAATATCCTGAGTAGTGGTAATTCATAAAGTCACTAAAGAAAGATGGGGATCAAGGTTGTTAAAAGCACTTATGTTTTCAAAATCTCCTATTTAAGTTGGGTCACGGCGCATTTTTTGAACAATCAATGAGATTGTCACCTACATGAATGAACCTGACAAAAATTAGTTAAAGCATGACATAAGAAGAACTCGGATACGATATTTTGAACAACTCTTTATCCGGCAGTCAAAATTTTATCATGTTAGGTTTTTGAAATCAGTGATTACCTAACACAGCTGGCCGTGTCTCCTAACAATAGCTAGTCTGATAAAATCCTTAACCAGGAATTAATATTGCATTATCTAATTCAAAGCGAGGACAATCAGACTCACGTTTTTCAGGGTCTTATGTCCTGGATTGACAAAGATATATAGTTGTGAATATTAATTGGAGTAAGTCGTAAGGATTTTACAAAAGGAAAGAGAGAGACGGGGGTGGGGGTAAGCTAAGGGGATCGGAAGTGGAGGTGTTGTTGCAGGCACTTACGTTTTAAAAGCATTTCATGACGGTTTTGGGTGCTGGGCATGCTTTGATCAACTTATGACTGCACTTCTCTTAGATTGAGCTACCTAAATAGAGTAAACAAAGTAAATATTACGTACTGAGCAAAACAACATAGCAAAGAAAAAACTGAGAAGCTGAATCTCTCTCTCGTGATTCCCGTGTAGCCCTAGTGTGTGGTGAACGGTGAACGGTGAACGGTGAACGGTGGCCGTTTTTTTGCATTATTTACGACCCCAAAGCGACTGGAAGAAAATCCCGGTTTAGACCAAAAAATGTCATTTTCCACGCCTGTTTAGTTTCAGTTCTGGCCTCTAGGCAGAATGAATTTTGTCATAGAATTAAAATGATATGCTAATATTAGCATATCATTTTCCCCTTCTTATTCATTTGGAATTGAAAGGACAAGTACGTTCTTATACTCCCGCAGTTTCCCCGTAAATCATACCCGAATCCAAACCAAAATGAACAAAGTTTATACTCGTCTTTAAACCGAAAAAGCGCAAAAACCATACCCTTTGTGGGTGGCATATGCCTATATGGGACCGGAGAAAATCCAAGTATCTTAAAAAATCTGTCCGAGGGCCTGGGTGCCCTCTAAATGCTTCACTGTTTTGCCTAGACACTTTGAAAAAAACAAAAGAATTGGTTTGAAGCGTTGATAACCAAACAATGCAATGGTACGTAAATAAAAATTTGGACGACTCTCGTCAGTAAGCAAAAAATTGAAGGAAATGATTTTCATTTTAGAGAATGATATGCAGGCTAAGAAGACAACTAACTGACTTGTGACGATATAATTTCTACTTTTTATTCTCTAAAACCCATGTCCCATTTTGCTCTTATGTGTTTGACTTTTAATAATCAGTTTAAAAAACATTGAAGTAAATTTAAAGGTATTAACAACTTTAAGTGGCAGCCTATTTTCTCATTGGAATAATGCTCATACAACTAATTATTACATTGCCTAATGTAAAATCGCTCAGCAGCAAATATTGTCCAGAGAAAATCAAACCTCAGCTCGCGGCCAGGTCTAATTAATATAACTGTGTGATGAAGTTATAGAAACCTATATGTATCCTAGATATAAAAAATAACAAATTTTCCATCACCAAATTAAAACCTGTTTTATCCTTCTGCCAGTTTATGATTGTCCGCGTAAAGGTGACTTTTTACTTGGATAGTTACCTCTACAAATCTCCTGTTTGTTTTTTCTACCATAAGCTGAACATCCCTTCGTTACGCAGTTTCTTTATCTGTCAACCACCAAATTTTACTTGCGGTAGGATAACTCAAACTGAGGAAAACGAAAAAGCAAACCGCCGATTAAAATAAAACACCCCGGGAAGGTTTTAGTAGAGAAGTTCACAGTCTATGAACTAGCGTGCAGTTTGCAACTCTTTGGCAATTCGTTTAGACAAGAGAAAGACAAGAGATGATGATGATGGTGTCAGTATTAGCAATAGCTGTAACACTTACACTTTCAAATTTCCAGATTGCTTCGCGAGTTGAATTTCTTCACTGTGTTTCTGGTACAGTTCTAATGTTATACCTTGCAATAGAACGAACATTTTTACAGCAGTAACTTTCATCAGGCATCGTTAAATACAAGCGATCCATGATCGTTCAGGAGAGACTAGCTGGAAACTGCGATGCCGTTAAGAAATTTCAAAAATCAATTTGGGGTTATCTGCGCATGGGTGAATAAAGTCGACTAATTATTCTATTTTGGTACTCGCAAAAATTAATGAGAATCTATTGTATTGAAAAAAACCTTCGAAGTATGATTATTTACATATCTGTTCCCTTTTTTAGCATAACGTATTGCGATCAGAACTACGTGCAAATGATAAACCATCAAATAAATGATAAAAAAACGAGTATGCTTTTGTTCATTATTCTCGCCCTTCTTTTTCAAGCATTTTAGGCCTCGTCCACGATAGTTCGATTATTTCCATATGAAACCGTCCGATGGGTTTTCATTCCAGGGTTTTTGTGGACTGAACCTTAAACCGCCCTGGAGAAAGGTTCAAAAAGCAAGCGGTTTCGGCAGCGTGCATCCGACTGGATGGTTTCGTGTAAAAAAGGCTGATTCGTATAAAAAAGTATGTCAGTATAAAAGCATATCCGAATTCGTATAGATATGCACTCTAAGGCCAAGTCCACCTTATCGGAGAGTAAATTTCTGGAGTAAAAAATTTGAATACTTGTAATAAAATTAAAAAAAGAATCAAATGCAACGCAAATACATCCGTTTTAGAGGGTTGCTTTTTGCTGTCAATATTAAAAAGATTTAGAGCTAAGTTAAGAATTGACAATTAACATCTGAGCTTTTTTGCGGGAATTGGAGGGTATTTCGGCAAATGGAGTTTAACATGTTGCTGTTACTTAGGGCGCTTTCCATTTGTCAGAACTGAGCGACCTGACCATTCCCTTGGTTTCTAATCAATTGAAAGAGACGGTTTTCAGCAAAAACTCTTGGAAAAAGCTTATCTCTTTGTCAAAGTGACTGGTCCCACCAGCCAGTTCTGACTTCTGGAAACCGCCCTTAGTTGTAGTCTCGGCACAGCTACGAAAATTCTAAGCGGCAACTCTTTGTATAAATTGAAAGCCTCCTTTGCCTGTGTGCTTGCTTTGACTTCAACTTCTCAAGCGCGAATTACCCTGCCGCGTCCTTAAAATAGCTGGGTAATGAACTGGGAGACTTTTTAATACACATATATGATGTGATATTTATTTAGTCTTAGATGATATTAGTTTAAGTTAACACTAAAAGTGATTTTTACGGATTTGCCACTTGTTCGTTTGTTTTAGAAGTGTTTTAGAATTGCTCTTTCACCTTAAATAGAGGGGGGAGGTACATAATAGGGAGCAAACGTAGAGAGAAGGGAGAAATCGGAGCGAAATTATAGGGAGGAGGGAGAAAATGAAATTTTGGGAACAGAGAGATATCGATGTGAAGGCAACTTTATGGCTTTTCTTTAACTTGCGTCATGACAAGGGGTAGGAGAAAGGGGAAAATGACTTACACTGCAATCCCCTTGGGCTTTTGTCCTTGGGCCATCGTAGTTTAACGAGGAATAAAACACAAACATATCAAACTTACGCATTTTAATAACTTGACGTTTCGTATGCTACGCAACATACATTTTCAAAAGTGGAATACAGACCGTTACAATTTTATGAATCCAAGAACTTAAGCCGGCCCTTAATGTAAACGTCAGCAGTGAGAAGCTGATACTTTACTAATTAGCTTAAGCTTTTATTGTTTTACTGTTAAGAAACAGATGTTTCTTAATCTCGTTTCCAGACCCCTTATTTATATTTCATATATAGTTTTCATAAAATTGTAACGGTCTTTATTATTCCACTATTATATCATTTTACCATATAAGGTCAAGAGAACAAGCAAAATACGAGGCCGTAATACACTGTAGTGTCCTGGTTTAACCGGTCTACAACAGGGCGAATATCGGCGGATGGAGAAGGAGCAACTATGGCTAACAGAATCAGGATGTTTTGGATACTCTTACTAGAAAATAGAAGCCAAAATAACATTTTCTTTTTGCAGTACATAAGTAACCTCTCATTCAATGGTTTGGCATAATACGCGCGAACATTTTGCTCATTGTTAACGTCATTCTCCCAGACGGAATCAGGATGTTTCTGAATACTCTTACCAAAAAATAGAAAACAATTGCCAAATAGCAATTTTTTTTTGTAGTGGAATAATAAACCTCTTATTCGATGGTTTAGCATATAATACGAGCGGACATTTTGCTCATTGCTCGTATTTTTCCTCGCCCCTGAGGGGCTCGGAAAAATACTACGCAACTCGCAAAATATCCGCACGTATTATATGCTAAACCATCGAATAAGGTGTATTTATTCCACTTTTGAAAATGAATGTTGCGTAGCATACGAAACGTCAAGTTATTAAAATGCGTAAGTTTGATATGTTTATCACCGCTGTTTGTGTTTTATTCCTCGTTAATCCCCTTGGGTCTCCTCTGACTCCCTTGGTCGGACGTATCTCAGTTTACCAGGTATAAAACTTGGGGAGAGGCTCTTTAAAGATTTCTCTTAGCCGTTGTTAGTTTTGTACAAGGTGCCATTTTCCCACAGTATTTCTTCCGGCTAAGTATGACCTGCGTGGCAGGCGTTCGAAATGGAAGCCGGGAAGGGAATTAGGGCGCGAGACCTCGCGCGAGGGAGGAGGAAGGAGGGGAACGCCTGCAAGGAAGCCACTAATTTAATGACAAAAATAACGCAACTGTGAATGACTAGCTGTTAAATAAGTTTTGCCACGATGCATGTATTCTAGTCGTATCCAGTCTCACACTGTTTTTATTTTGTTTTCCTAAAAATAAAAATCTAAAATAAAGGTACTAGTGATAAAAGAAGTTCAAATGGCTGCGGTCCATTGAAGGAGTCTTCCTTGAAAGTTGCAACGACGCGTACCGAGTTACATAAAATCCAGCATAAATCTGTTCAAGTTGTTGCTGAAGAAATCCGGGGCTAGAAAACTATTTAATAAGAAATGTAGCGGCTCTTCGCAAATTTCAATGGAATATTTGTCAAGGAAAAAATAAAACACTTTGCCGACACTCTGAATTTCTATCAGGACGAATTGAATTCTAGCGGAGCACACAAAAGTGGACAAAAGAACTCTGGTAACGGGGAAAGAGCTGTACTTCGAAGATCTGCAAGAAGGCAACAATTTATTATTAAAGTAAGTTCCTGGCGGTTTTATAACCAGCAAGAAGAAGTGCTCAACCGAAAATAGCCAAAAAGTTATGGATCGCTTTGTCTTCAATTCTCTTGCCGTTGATAACGCGGGTCAACCAGCAGATAACAAGCGCACAGGCAGCGCAGTGATTTTTTCTAATTTCTTTCTCCTGGCGAGTAAAACCAACAAGCCGTTGAAAGATGACACTTCTTCTGAACCAGTCAGTAAAACTCATCTGATAACAGACCTTTTCCTTCACACACTTCTTTAACTGCCTTTGTTTATTCTCCTTTCGAACTGAAATTGATGCCTTCTAACGATGAATTCCCGTAGAGAAATCTCATCCGCGCTTCAATAACAGCATTTATTATTCCACTATTATGTCATTTTACCATATAAGGTCAAGAGAACAAGCAAAATACGAGGCCGTAATACACTGTAGTGTCCTTATTTAACCGGTTTACAACAGGGCGAATACCGGCGGATGGAGAAGGAGCAACTATGGCTAACAGAATCAGGATGTTTTGGATACTCTTACTAGAAAATAGAAGCCAAAATAACATTTTTCTTTTGCAGTACATAATTAACCTCTCATTCAATGGTTTGGCATAATACGCGCGAACATTGTGCTCATTGTTAACGTCATTCTCCCAGACGGAATCAGGATGTTTCTGAATACTCTTACCAAAAAATAGAAACCAATTGCCAATTTAAATAGCAATTTTTTTTGTAGTGGAATAATAAACCTCTTATTCGATGGTTTAGCATATAATACGAGCGGACATTTTGCTCATTGCTCGTATTTTTCCTCGCCCCTGAGGGGCTCGGAAAAATACTACGCAACTCGCAAAATATCCGCACGTATTATATGCTAAACCATCGAATAAGGTGTATATGTTTAGCTACTCAAATGGCGTCATGTTGATTTCCACATATCACTAGTGATTTGTGTTCCCCCTTCTGGGAAACATACATCACTAGTAATTTGTGTTCCCCACCTGGGAAACACATCTCACTAGTGCGTTGTGTTCCACCGCCTGGGAAACACATATCTCTAGTGATTTGTGTTCCCCCACCTGGGAGACACATATCCCTAATGATATGTGTTCCCCAACCTGGGAAACACATATCACTAGTGATTTGCGTTCCTCCGCCTGGGGAACACACATCACTAGTGATTTATGTTCCCCCACCTGAGAAACGCATATCACTAGTGATTTGTGTTCCCCCACCTGGGAAACACATATCACTAGTGATATGTGCTCCCCCACCTGGGAAACACATATCACTAGTGATTTGTGTTCCCTTACCTGGTCGGAAATGCATGTCACTAGTGATTTGTGTTCCCCCACCTGAGAAACACATATCACTAGTGATTTGTGTTCCCCCACCTGGAAAACACTTATAACTAGTGATATGTGTTCCCCCACCTGGGAAACACATATCACTAGTGATTTGTGTTCCCCCTCCTGGGAAACACATATCCCAAGTGAAATGTGTTCCCTCACCTCGGAAACACATATCCCAAGTGATATGTGTTCCCCCACCTTGGATTTGTTGCTCTGTTGAAGGGATGTTTTCCAGTCGGCGAATTTTAAATCAGAGAAGTATTTTCTCACAATAGGGACAGGGTAGTCTCTAGCTTTCTATCAGGCGATTTTCTATATTTTGGATATTTTCTCAAAGTGGTCTGAGATGAATCAGTCCTTAGACCTTTGAGCAGTTGTCCTTTAATGAAGGGTCATGAAGCATTTTTTCACCCCTGATGGTTGACATGAGTACGTGAAAGGCATGGCTCCTGGTTGGTTTATGATGTCTTTGCACGTCTAGGTTTGGTTCCTTGTTGAATCCAACCCCTTTGCACACTTTGTGTCTAAGAAAGTGATCTCTATTTCTGACATCTCAGCCTTGAATTTGATCAGTAGTAGAGTGAAAGTTATCTGCCTTTTCCACAATTATTTTTAGCTCTCTATTTTGTCTAGACTTGTGTTCCGTAGGGAACACTCATCGTCAATATACGTACTATCTTTTCCAAAACCGCGGTTCAATATCCCTGGGTGCCCCAGAGACTTTTTATGCGCGGTTTCCGGTTCGGTGAAGTCTTCAAGATAGTGACCCACGCGAAAAAAAATCTTGTAGGAAACATCGCATGTGAAACTCAATCGAGTTGAAAGTAATGTTTACATTTCGCGGCAAATATTGCTAATAAACACGTGCAAAAGCTGTAGGGTATGTTAAAAATTTTTGCGCAAACTAACTTTTAAACTTTGTCAGGCTCAATGAAACAGCAGACTGAGAACATTGAAACACAAGTATTCGAACAAGCGTGCTCGCCAAGGCTGTCTGGTACGTAAAAAATGGCGGGAAATTTCATGTTGCTTTTGCCGATCTGGGCGCACTTTCGTGGTCAATCTTGCAAAAGGATTCGGAGATCCCAATCTAAAACTTACCGAATATTAAACAGCTATAAATGGACTGTGCCAAAACCAATTTGATTTGAAATTTTATCCGCGCAGTTTTGAGAAAATGTAATTTAAAAGTGGCTTATAATTGGCGAATCTGCCAAAGACACACGAGACGGAAATTTGCATGCTCGCCAAAGACGCAAGAAGAATCCAGATTCATTCATCACATGAATACAATTGGATCGAATCTCAAATAATCTAAATAAGTAAAAAATGCAGAGAAAACTAGCAAGAGGTAGGAGAAATAACTTGCACAAGTTACCCCAAATTGACTCGGCTATCTTATGCAAATTAGCCAAAAAGAAGGGGGTAGTCAAACTCACATGAAAAAACGCCAATCATATTAAAAAGGGAATATTTTACAATCATATGAGAAAGGTAATCTGTGGCAGGAATTTGAAAGGAATCGGCCGACCTCTATCCGTGGCCCCTGCCCGGTTTTCTCTGACAATGACACTTAACAGCTTCCAAACATCACTCAATTCACCAGACTATGAATATCACTTTTTATTATATAGACACGAGTGTTTTACTGGAAAATATACCACTCGTAAAATTCATAAAAATTACATCCGGGACCCGAGTGGTTTATTTTCCATAATCTCACACGTGAGTTTATCGATGACGTAATTTCGGTCATTTCGCTCTATTACTTTATCGATGTCTTTTTGTCTATATAATAAAAAGAACATTACACGGCGGCTTGAAGATATGAATTTTATTTTCTCGTGGCAAAAACAATATTTTACGAACGAGCGCAGCGAGTGAGTAAAATATTGTTTTGCCACTCGAAAATAAATTTCATATCTTCGCGCCACCGTGTAATATCCTCTATGTATTGATGCTCAGTAACTGACGGATAACTATATTTACATTTATCACCAAACAATAAAGGAATCCCAGTTCAGCACTGCAGAAATAACGGCAGTCATGATGAGTCAGTTCTTGGTTTGACGTCACATTTAATGTTTTAATATAGTGTCAGCCAGCCGTTAAGTAAAGTTACTAACTGAAGTAAGTAAACCGTTAAGTAAAGTTACTTTTTAGCAATAACTTCCTCCGTTATATCATAAGGTTGCTCTCTTCAAGGTAAGCAAATTTCTGACTGCTAAAAACAGCAAGGACCAAGATACTAAGGAAATAACTGTGTAATCCGTAAAGGTAAGAATCTTACAATTTCTCTGAAACTGACAATTTATTTGATTGCCTGAGGAAAAAATATATTGAGTTGAACGTGTTCGCTGCTAATGAGGTTTAATTGCGCCTCACTAGATCTGTAGTAAAATATGTCAGTAGTTCTTGGGAAGAAACACTACGTCAAGATAGATAGATAGATAGATAGATAGATAGATTTATTAGCAAATTCCTTGCAGCCGCCGAAGCGGCTGAATTACGAAATATTTTACAATAACATTTATATTATACAAGATAAAATAATTACAACCTAATTATAATTGAAACTATGGTTCATAATAAAAGTTTTCCTAAACCTATGTGTCTTACAGATCGGTAGCTCAAAGTATCGCCGGGATCGTGTGCAGTAAGTAGACTCGTTACGTGGCGGCAGTAGATCATGTAGCTTATGGCTTGGGTCTTCTATAATTTGATCGAATAAAGTTTCGCTCAGCTCCTGTCTTCTCTCATACAGTGAAGTAATGCCTGCAGCTACTAGAGCTTCAGCATAAGATAGGTCAGGATATATTATCAAGCTCTTAATTCATACTTGACTGAAAAAATCGGTGTGACATCAGGGGAAATACTGAAGGAAATGCTGTATTTGAACAGATCCAGGTTCTCGCAGTGCCTTGTGGTTCTGCCATGTATCTCAGTTTCTTCAGGCGCTGTTGTTAGACTTGTTAAGACATTTGTACAATATTACAGAATCGTTAAATTCTAGCTTGAGAGGAACGTCCAGCCAAACTAAGACCTATCCTAGCTGCGAAGATTTGGACTAGTTACAGTTTCATGATATTTTAATTTGAGGTAGTTCACACTGAGGAACAGTGAAACGTCAAAATACGAGAAAGGGAATTCGATATCAAACTTTTTCAATTTTTTCCTAACCAGGAGATTCTGTAGATTCTATCAAGCAAATAGAGAAAATTAATTAAAAGCCTTGGTTCTTGTTTAGCATAAATTACATACATATTTTTTTTGTACAAGAACGGCAAACAATCTCCACTTTTCCGTTGAATACTGTTATTGTACAGGGATCCTATGACTGTTTTTTTTTTCACACACACACACTATACTTTATTTCATACACATCATTTTGCCATCTCCACCCGCAAATAGCAAAAGCGGGCGGAGAGAAAAGGTTACAGCAGTCATAACAGATATATAATAATTGTAAAGTAACTAAATAAACTATCTGGATAAATAAGAATTACTGAAACACAAGCTAAAGTTACAAAATATATAGTCTTACAGAATGATATTACAACCAAATTTACTACTAACAGAACCTATCGATTATTAGTACATCCAGTCGAGGATGCAGAATTTGCCATTTTTTGTAGGACAATGGGCACTTCAACATAATCGTCCTCTGCTTCCATTATCGAGAGTAAAAAGTCATGAAAAGTTTTCTTAAAAGCTCCTTTGGAGAGTTGACAAAATTCGTTAGGAATTGCGTTCCAAAGTTTAACTCCAAACCTGGAAAAAGAATCTTGATTTAGATTCAGTCTTGAAGTTTGGACATAATAATTTCCAGACGAAGAAAACCTGGTCTCATGTTTGTGGTTTGAATTAGCTTTAGTGAAGTAATCTCAGATGTTAGACGGAGCATTCATGCAGGAAACGTCAAACATTATAGAGGGGGGAGGTACAGGACGGTAAATCTCCCTCCTCCCTCCTTTTTGGGGGAATTTCTCTCTCTTCCCTAAACTTGGTTTAAAAATTAACGGCGGGCAACACATAACTCCTGCACTCAGTGGTAAAGGAAGTATAATGACCTTCAAAGCTTGTACCATACGAAAAAGGCCAAACCACCATATGTATGCATACGAAGATTTTATGGAGGGAAAGCTCATACACCCACCCCCGGGGGAATACTCCCTTATATAAGCAATTTACGTAATTGTCACCTCAAAGGGTAGGGTTTTGCGCCGTTTCAGTCTTAAACGGGTATAGATTTTGCCCATTTTGGTCTGGAATCAGTGCCAGATCCAGTTCTTGAGATAAGGGGGAGCCCGGTCATCCAGACCCTTAGATGAGGGGAGGGGGGGGGGGGTGTCTGTCTCCAAAAAAAAAAAAAATTGGGGGCGTAAAAATCGGAGGGGGACACGCCCCTCCCCTGAATCCTCCTCTGGGGATTGGGTATGGTTTTCGAGGAAACTACAGGAGTGTATGAACGTATGGACCATAAGGCTATGCTAAACCTACCCGCGGATTGACAGTTGAGTCAAACTCCTTGGCTGTCTTTAACTCAAATTACTCCCCTACCTAGCTACGAATTACCAGACGTTTTTTACTGTCATAATTTTTGCCCTATATTATGATTCACTTATTTTTGTATATGTATTATCAGATTTTATTTGTTAATTTTTTATCCGAGCATTGTATATATTTTATGATCGTTTCTTTTAATAGTTGGTGCGATGTCTGTAAATAACACTTTTTTAGTGTGAAATAGGGTCCGGATTTTAAGAACCGGGCGGGCGGCTCACGCCCACCAAAAATTCCCGAGAATACCCCCCACAACCCCCGGGGTACCTACCAGGTATCTAAGAGAAATACTTTATCTTATATAACGAAAACGCATCTCAGTTTTGCGGTGGCAACTACCTACATGGAGCAGCCATTGGAACAAAGATGGCCATTGCTTTTGCTAACATCTTAATGGCCAGAATAGAAGACCAGATATTGAGACAGAGTTGTATTGAACCGCACCCTGGTCACCAGAGGATTTTTCTCGGGTGCAGCGGGATGCTTTGGTGTTGCTGCAGGCCAACAAATCTTTGGCCGAAGGCAGAAGTCACTAGAGGTGAAGCCGCGAGAAAAAAAGCTTTTCACGCGGGTCACTTTAAACGGCTTACCAAACCGGAAACCGCACATAAAAAGTGTCTGGCCACCCAGGCTAATTGAATCACTATTTTGGAAAAGATATATTGACGATGTGTTTTCCCTATGGAACCTAGACAAAATAAAGAGCTAAAATTGTGGAAAAGGCAAATACTATCAAATTCACGGCTAAGATGTAAGAAACAGAGATCACTTTCTTGGGCACAAAAGTGTACAAAGGGATTAGATTCAACAAGGAACCAGTCCTAGACGTGCAAACGCATAAACCAACCAGGGGCCCATGAGCCAAAGTACAGAAGCCTTTCGTGTACTCGTGGCAACCACCAGGCGTGAAGAAATGCTTCATTAAAGGAGAAGCGCTGATGCGTCTAAGGTCTGTTCCTCTCATGCTCAAACTACTCTAGAGGAAACTATCAAAGATTTCGAAAATCGCGAGGTAAGAAGAGGCTACCCGGTCCCTATTGCGAGAAAGTGCCTCTCTGAGTTAAAATTCGCTGAGAGGAAAACAGCCCTTCAACAGAGCAACAAATCTGCACGTAAAAAACCACTACCATTTGTTACAAAATAGCGACTTTACTTAGACTGAAGAGAATATTATGGGAAAATCCACCTTATACAAAACCAACGACGGCTAAGAGAAATCTTTAAAGAATATTATATCGCAAGGTAAAATCCTAAGGACCAGCTATTAGTTAGAGCGAAGCTCTGAAGGACAGAGAACTTCCTTTACAACTAAGTGAAGGAGTTCTGTGTCATGTTGCGACTGTCGTCATGAAGTTTTAACCTGGTAACCTTAGATGCGTCAAAGTTTGATCCCATGCTTTCTTGGTTAAGTCTGACCAAGGGAGTCCCAGTAGACCTAGAGGGATTGTAGTGCCCGCCATTTTCTCTGTCCCCCCCCCCCCCCCCCAATCCGACCTTGTCAAGTTAAAGAAAAGCCCGTAAAATTACCTTCTCATTGTAATCTCCCTGCTCCCAACATTTCATTTTCTCCCTCCTCCCTTCATTTTCGCCCCTATTTCTCCCTCCTCCCTACTTTTCCGGGCCATTTCTCCCTCCTCCCTATTATGTACCTCCCCCTTCATTATAGAAGATACTTTTTCAGCATATAACATTTGTAAGGGTAGAATTTTCGAGGAAATAAATAAAGGCACAGCATGGGCTCTAGGTTCAGAAAAGTACATCAAACGAAGGACTCGTTTTTGAAGCACGAGAATTTTTTGAAGATGGGTTTTGGCAGCTTGATCCCAAGCCGCCAAACCATATGTCAGATGAGGCAAGATCAATGATTGATAAATATTTAAAAGGGTTGTACGTGGGACGAAGTGCCTAAGACGGGCAACAAGACCAACAGTTCTGCTTATTTTTAATGCAACATTATTAATTTGAAATTTCCAGCTTAAATTGTTGTCCAATAGGACTGTTCAGTAATTCAGAATTTTAAATAGAAGCATTTTAGAAAAAGAGCATTTGATTTAATTCTAGTGCAGACGCTACTTTACTATGTTGCCCAATATCACGTATTCACGCATAAAGAAAGTGTTAATGATTATCACACTCAATGCATAGCGGAAGAGGCCCTCTACAATAATCTTTTTAAGTTGTTTCAGCAATAGCAGACCGTATATGTATAACTAGTATTATCGAACATAATCTTAAAAAACGAAATGGTTCCAGATAGCAAGACAAACTTTTTTCTTTCATTTTATTTTTGCAGTCATTTGAAGAAATAGAACATTAGTGTTACTCCTAGTCTGCCACGATAGCAGAGCCCTGGTCAAATAACTCCCAAGACTTAAAGAAACTTTTCGTGCTTTATTTTTATCCATCTTCTCTTTAATTTTCTTTATTTTTTCCTTAGTCACATCATAGTTATTAAAGTGGAATGGTTATGAACCCGTTAGACTCTTTGTTATATGTTGTTGTTAGCTTTTTTGGTCCTGACCGTGCACAACGTTCAAAAGCATTCCTATCATTTTGAACTAACTGACCAATAGAAACATTGCATTAATTTATTCAGTCACCATTTGTGAACATAAACAAAGGACTATGCCCCGGTCAGGGAGCTTCCAACATAAACTACAGCGCCGTTGTTTTCATAACCAGTCTCCTCTACTAGCTATGGTCACATTTCATCATACTAAAACAACGACATATAGAAACTAAAGAAACTTAATATTAACAAAGATAATATTAAAACATTTTTATCGTATTCCCTGGAGAATTAATCCAGCTGAAATTCTGTTCTTGGGGCTGTTGCGCGTTCATATCTGGCCACAGAAATATCTTAAAAGTATTTTTAAGAGAATTTAGTATCTATCTCTTCTCGCCCTCGCTGCCCTGTGCATTTTGTGCAACAGCAGATGATTAATTCTTGAGCTCATGATCAAATGTAATGTTTATTTTTCAGAATGACATCAGGAAAGCAAAATGACATTAATCAGAGATTTCGCTTAAATCTGATTCAAGAGGCCAAGACAGAGCTAGATTTTCTTTCTTTGGTAGATGATTTTCCCAGTTTGTATGCGGGTCCTGTTCTCAAAAATGCTATCAGGAGATATGAAATGTTTTGGCTCCCAATGGCAGCTAGAGAGGGTAGCTCCAGTAGACTCCTTGCAGCTCCATTAGACATTGCTTGGGTGTGGTATCTTCACATGCTGTCTCCACAGGATTATGAACAGGACTGCATGAACATTGTCTCTCAAGTTGTTGACCACCTGCCCATGAACAGATATCAAAGAGAACGAGGTCTTCAAAACGCACGGTGCTTGTGGCAGAACGCATATCCTAAAGAATGGTTTGAAGTCGACTTAAACTATCCTATGCCATTTACCATGCCGTACGGACTGAAAATTCGTTATGACATCGAGAAAGCATCTTATAATCAGTCCAAGTTCTATTATCAAGTATCGCTCCCACACTTTAGCGATACCAAGTTTTTGGAGAGCGCTGTTGAGCGATACGAACACCATTTGCATCTCAAGAGCCAAAATCCACAAGTTCCCATGGTCCCGTGCACCGATATGGATTTGATTTGGCACGCACACCTTCATCACCCCCTGAACTACAAGCAAGTAACTTCAGAAATGTTCGGGTCAGTAGTCTATCCTGGAATCTATGACTCAAGTCTCAGCCTTGGACTTACTTTGGACGATTCTGAGACTAGCACGAGGGCTGTATCTTCTGCAGCGGATTTCAAGTATGACAAACCAGGAACAGTGTACAGAGGTGAACCACCTCAACCCCGACCACCTCGACAAAATGGGTTTTACTCCTCCTTAGGAAGGCTTCGCTATGTCATGAGAATATTGCAAGTAGAGTTGGTAAATGTGGATGTCAGCAAAAAGTTTACTGTCCGAATTTATGATCCTTTAGGCGTTCTAATAGTGGATACAATGATTCAAGGTGGAGTCCGTCTCAATTTAATGTCCCAGTGCATCACTGACAACGAAAACCGTCACACTCTCACGGTATCTTTGCACCAGAAGGCACTACTTGGCTTCGAAAGGTCTATTGGTACATCTGGGTCGAATTTGCTGTCCTTTATTGATGGATATACATACGGTGGAATGCCTCAACAGCCTTGGGTGATAGATGTTCCCTTTGCTGCTGCACAAGCTATCGTGAGATTGTCAGCCATGTTGGACCCTCCGTCCATCGAAGGTTATCGGTTCAAAGTTCAGCCAAACCCTTACTTCGCAAACGTTAACCATCCTTGTTTTGTACTCAGTTTTCCACAGTCGATGGTCTTACCCAAAGATTTTGCAAAAACGTACCTACCCTGTGAATTTTCAACTCACACTTTGTTGGACTGCAGAGGGCGGGAGGCGTTCAAGTGTCGCGTTGTCCACAGTGTTGAAGGTTTGCTATCGGCGGTGGAGATCATCAGTGTTCACGGTGTTGTTGTTGCGTCTGCTCACACAATGGATCTCAACGCTCTCCCCGATAAAGCAGCGATTGAAGGTCACGCTAGATGCGCATATATAAACCGCGTGGAAGGCGAGCGAGCGATGCTTATCAAAAGTCGGAAGGACTGGGGCGTCTGCATTGGAAAATGGCAGAGAGGAAAAATGTTCAATCGTTCAGCAGGCCAAGTGGAAATCAAATTTCTCAAGCTCAACGGCATGAGAGGCTGGTGTGAAGTACGCGAATTCAAGGGTGGCCTATACTTGGTCTATCTCGAACCAGCTGTCTTTGTTTACGTGGACCTGAAGAGAGGATTGTTCGTTTTATCTCCATTGGCGCAGGATGTTCCAGAAATCGTAGCCTTTGCTTTCTCGATTTCCATTCTCTATTTGCTCTGCAAGCCGTACAATCCGACAGCGGCGAACGTTTCGTCACCGTCCTTTCACAAGAAAGCCAAGGAAGATAAGGTGACCCCTATGTTTCTTGCTGCTGGATACAAAAGCTCTATAGTACCAACGAATGTCTACCTTTCACAAAGCGTTAAGGGCTCTTCAGCCTCAAGTCCATCCCTGGACGGTGCTGGAGCTTACGATCTTGATGCAGAATCTGGTCCCGATTGGATTAAAGAGCTCATCAAGAAAAAACCGGAAGCATTATTGTGGTATCATATGAGCGGTGTGCCCTATGAACTCCAGACCAAAAAGAAACGCACCAAACGTTCTGGTCCAGGAGGAGGATTCGGATTCGGAGGAGGAGGATTCGGAGGAGGAGGAGGTGGAGGTGGAGGAGGTGGAGGTGGAGGTGGTGGAGGTGGAGGTGGAGGAGGAAGTTGCGGGGCCGGCGGTGGTGGGTGTTAAGAGAGGAGAAACTGATGTTTACCTATGTTACCTACATAGCTTAGATGATAAAAATTCTACTGCACGGTTGAGTATTGTACTGCATCACTGAAGTGTAGGAAGGCCAAGCATCTGACTTAAATAATGAACCGAACTTTGACTGATTGAATGTTGCCAAAGAAAAGAGTTTTAATTGTGTAATAATGTTGCTATATTGGCCGCTAAGTTTATATCTGTCAGAAAATAAAAATAATAACACTTTCAAGACATCAGAAGTTTAGAGAAGCACAACATCTTACCCAAATTAGTGAACACGGCTTGTTGAAATTTGTCAGAATCCCTGAGAAAGATTACTTGAATTGTATCATTGTAGTTATGTAATAATTCAAGTTTTAACAATTTTTACCTTATAATCAAGTAGCTGATATGCCTTTTGGGTAATCTTACCTTGTAAGCAAGGTTGGTATGTATGTAGTCATAGTTAACAAAGTACAACGGAAGCTCGCCAGACTTCTTTGTTTCCTTTTTTAGACGTTTAGACGGTGCAAAACGTTCATTAACATTCCAAGAGACTAAAAATAATTGATCAACGACTTTACTGTCAATTATGTTTTAAGAGCCAGTCTCTGTAGTTGCGACCCTCTCTTGAGCAAACACTACTAATAAAAAATGGCCTCTCTCTGGACATATGGGAGCCTAAATAATCTTAGCTCTCCCCCTAATTTGGTCTTTTGCGTCATAAAGTTGAAATGTATTATACTAGATCAGAATTCCAGGTATCGTGCTTTCTCTTCATGCTTTTTAGCTTTTTTAGACTTACCGTATTTACTCTAATAAGCTCCTAGGCCCTTATTTATAATTCAGCTAAAAGGAGGGGCGCTTATTGGATAAAGGATACTCAATCAAGGGGAACACTTTATTTAACAAATGGACTGTAATTTTATTTTGTCGAAATATTTAATAAAAAAAAAACAAGACAAAAACTACAACATTATCCTCGAAATCCCTAAGTCAATATTTAAATCGTTTCCGTTTGTTGCTTGAAACAGTGTTGGTAATCAAGCGTACCGTAGTCCCCATACAATTTACTCACTTTTCGCAGTATCGGTGTGCATGTATACAAAATAACGATTATCTCATCATCATCGTCAGTGACACGCAGATCGTCGCATTCCTCTTGTATTGCTACTGTTGCAGAAAAAGGAGTTGAGGGAGGGGGCGTTTATTCGAGAGGGGCGCTTGTTTGATATTATGGCCTGGGGAGCTTTTATTTGCGAAAATGCGGTATGACAACTTACACAACAGTCAAAACGCAACTTGAGACCATAATCCCTACTGAGCTAGCCTTTTTGTAACGAAAGTTTTGTACATTGTGCTGGAAACGAAGTATATTGAATTCAACTTTGAAAACGTATTTTGACCGTTGGCAACGTTTGAGTTTACTAAAAAGCACCCAAGACGTCCTTTCGAGAAAACAAAGTGTACATAAAGTTCAGCGATACACGTATTTCTAGTATAGAGCGACTTTCGTATGACCTTGAAAAATGGTTTCCGTAAGTGTTTGTTATTTGTTTTATCAGCCAATGGATGGAAAGAACAAAACATGGACTCTTCGTTTTCCCGCCAAAGAAAACCCTAATATGGAGAAGGCATTGTTCGATTGACCAATCGTGTTGCAGTATGACGTCAAAGCAATTTCTAGAAAGTTCTTCGGGCATGAAGTTTGTTTACCCGAGCGTTCGCTTTACCAACCAAAAGCCAGGTGCGTTTGTATCCGTTCGATAAACCAATCAAATCGCTCTATTTCCGTTCGTTTGTTGTTTCTGTTTTGTTCGCGCGTTTTCATTTCAAGGTCATACGAAAATCGCTCTATTTGGATAGTGGTATTCCACTAGCCGTATGGTGGAACTGTGCCTTGGAAACGTTAGGGTGAGCGTTTTTAAAATTGCGAAGTCTATAAGCCATAGGCCCCGTCTCACAACCCTTGCTAATATATATTTGTGGGACGTTAAAGGACCCACCCTCTGTCCGTAAAAAGTAGGGGAAGTAGTCCCCGGTGTGGTGGTCTATCTCTCCTGGGGGGAAGTACATAAATCATGTATCATGGTATACACATCGCGCTTTTATTAGCTTGTCCCAGGCTTTCGGCTATCACCCCTACCCCACCCACTCATTGTTTTTTTTCTGCTCACATCTCTTTGTGCCGCCCTTACGATCTGAACGCCTGGAACAGGCTATGCTTTAATTGATTTTAGCTGGGATGGTCCTACCCTGGCTCCAGAGGTCTGTTCTCGAAATACCATCACGAATGGGACAAAAAATTATTCTCTGGAACCCAGAGAGGATGATCCTCAAAGGGTTGAAAAATGTCTAAGATATCTGGCCTTGTAGCAGGTTTTGCCGCATTGCTCCGTATCATAATCTTACAGAGTATTCATGCCAGAGGAAGTCTAAGACTACTGGACTGACTGAAAAGTGGGTCCGGTTTAGCGCTAATTTAAAATTTTGTTCCGTTTTTGTATTTTACCTCCCTATGTGTTGCTTAGAGCAAAATTTATGTTATCATTACTGTATCTCGGAGTAAAAGCTCAGCAGTATTTTATGAGCTCGAGTTGCACGTTCTTAGACAAGAAAACCTTGCTTAAAGTTTGGCTTAATCTTGCTTGGGTTAAACTTAACCGTCTTTCGAAGAACCGGGCCATGGCTGTTTTAAATAGATGAGTCACTCAAAACTCTCTCTCGTCTCAACTTATAACTTTTGAGAGGAATTAAAAAAGTCAGTCTGTTAAGTGCGTTGATTAGACACACGCAGATAACTTAAGGCATCGAAGAGACCCTTCCACGATTTTTTCAGTAATTTTTTGATAAAGAGCAGTAAGCGAATATCCATGGATCAACACTGTAAGAAATAGGGCATTAAAATATGGTAACTAAGTTGAAAGTGATAAAGTTAGAAGAGAGCAAATAAATTTCTTCACTAAGTGGAGAAACTTTCAGATGTGTGTATGGTGGTGGAGGGGGAGGGGGCCACAGACGTGCCCCCCCGTTTTTCGCTAACCGGTGGCTTGCACTTAAAGGGCTTCCGCTGTGACGTATTCGAGATGACGCGAGCAGCTCAGACAAAAGCAAGCTACCACGAGTTCGAAAAACAAATTTATTGAATGTGAAATCGTCTAAAATAAGCTTAAACAAAACTTCAAAAACGCTTTGTAACGGAATCTGACAAAAGCAGTTGTTGATTCTGTAAAACTCGAGAAAGGGTTTCTCGTCGATCAAACAATATTTTCTTGGTTACAAAATATGGATCAAGTCAGTGTCAAGTGAAGCTGTGAAAATTAATTCAAAACTGGACAAAGTTGATAAAAAATAGCTTCAAAGTCAATCGTCCTCATCGCTATCGATAACAATCCGACGCTTCCTTTCATTCTGGACAATTTTCACATTGCCGTGAAATATTTGGAATGTGCACCCACTGATGGATCCTATGTTTGCATCTGTAAAAATTGGAGCGGTGGAAGACAGTAAAGGCTGGTTTTCACTAGCGACGTAGTCGGAGTCGGAGTCGTAAGCGGAGTCGTAAGAGCGCTTATGACCTAGTGAAAATCAAAAATTGGAGTCGTAAGCGGAGTCATAAGCTTGACGGA
>JBBMOI010000006.1:7940000-8020000 GCA_038088405.1 Porites divaricata
TCATACTGTTCATACCAGTTAAAAGAACAAAAGCATGCCAAAAATGTGGCCAGAATTTTCTTAAAACCCACATACAGTTAAAATAAGTGCCGCTGAGTACCCCTGCCAAGATTACGTCTGCTTTTGCTCGCCCACAACTATAAAACCCCTTCGCCTCTAAAACAGTCATTTTCTATGATTAAAGAGATATATAAAAGGTTTTTCTTCTTGTCGCTTTTTATTACCACCACAACAAATCACCTAAAACCACCATCACACCTAGCTTATCCTCCTCCCTCTTCTCCACCATTTACACCAGCGTCCTCATAAAAATAAACATACTGCGTACTAGTTTATTTAAACTGTCTTGCGCTTTGTACATCGTCATAAATTTAAGAGGAAATCCCCATTTCTTCCTCCTCCCCTTCAACCACCACCACCACATTCTAACAACAGCAAACAACCACAACAACAGAACTTTATACAGTTTTTTATAACCAATATTACGGACGTTGACAACCCGCAGTTAACATAGAAAAACACTGGTTATTTACTAAGAAACAGTGATTTTGATATCCATGCTTTTTACACTGTCAACTATGGAAAACATTCTCTAAGATATCAAGGACCTCATGTATGATCGAAACTAGGTAATAAATTGAAAGGCTCCTCGAATATTGAATCTTTTAAAAAAGACCTTAGTAAAGTGACTCTTAAACAACAACAATAACTGCTGTCACCTTTGCAATTCTTATAGAGACTACCTTTTATATACCCATTGTTTTATTCACAATTTATACAAGCGACATATTTTGATTGTATATTAGTATATTATTAATTTTTTTGCTCTGTCGACCCTAGCCTGTGCGCAGACGAAATTAAACTCTGGTTAACTCCGTCTGCGAAACAGCGCTGAAATCCTTGTTCTGGACTTTCAGCTATGTACCCAGATTTGAGTACGCGCCACGATTGGCCGGTTAAAAAGGCCTTTGTTTTGTTTGTAGTGATCGCCAATCAGGTTGAAGGAAATTCGAAACGCACTTCCGGTAATTCGTTGAGTCCGTTGGGGGTCCAGAACAAGGATCTCTGCGCTGCTTCGCAGACGGTACTAATCAGAGTTTAGTTATCGGCTGCAGGCAGGCTATGTCGACTCCAATTAGTTGTGAAAACTTAATACATTGACACATTAATAAAGCTGTTACTTACTTACTTAGCTAATCGTGGCGGGTTGTATAATACACAGTCAGTGATTTTTACGGAGTCTTTATAACTCCAAAAATGGAATAAACATTTTAGGTACAGGATAACCCCTTTTTGGGGTTACTTTAACTCCTAATTTAACTCAAAATTTCGGGTCATTTTTACGCCTAAAAAAGAGTTCATTTTACTCCCAGTCTGAAGTTAAAACAATTCCGAAAATGGGGTTATTTAAATGGATTGTTTAGTTACTTTAACTCTGAAAGTGCATTAAAAATTTTAGGTACAGGATAACTCCTTTTTTGGGGTTATTTTACTCTTCAATATCTGGGGTCATTTTTACTCCTGAAAAAGAGTTCTTTAAACTCCTTTTTGGAGTGAAAATAACTCCCTAAAAATAACTCCACTGTAAGGAGTTAAATTAGCCCCACTAGAGGAGTTATTATAACTCCTTGAAAATTAAAGTTAAGTTAGTAAAGTTAATTAAAGTAACCCCAAAAAGGGAGTTATCCTCAACCTAAAGTTTTTACTCCATTTTTGGAGATATAATAACTCTCTAAAAATTACTGGGCAGAAAAACTAGTGAAAAAGTTCAAAATTTAGAGAAGCTTAAAACCCAACCTCCATTTCTGTCAATGCAACTCACCGCTGAAGAATTCCCTCCGTTCGACCAACTCAACAAGAACCCTAGCCATCACCACCTGAATACCCTCCAAAGGCACCACAGACACTACCAACCCCTTTATCGCAATAACCTCGAGCAACAACGTAACCAATATTTTCGCCTTCGCAGCTCCCTTCATGGATAAGGCTGCCATCAACCTCTTTCTGGTCATCATCAGTTTCCCCGCCAGCAAGGCTTTCCCAAGTATCGTTCGTATCATCAGAATCTTCACTTCCTTGCTCTGGTCCCACATTACAATTATAGCAAACCTCATCTTTATCAAAATCATAGCTTACATTACCGACAAACCTGTACGGAGGACGGAACTCAAGAGACGCACACTCAATGTACGTATTCGTTGGCACGGTGCGGCATAAATATCCAACAGTGAGAAAAATCGGTGAGATCCGATCTGTGCCGCGAATTTGGTAACTGGGAGACGATTCCATGGACCGCTTTGCTATGTAAGGCATGCACAGAAGATGGAGAACTGCTACGGACAATGCTAGAGCGATAGCTTCAGGGATGGCTTGAGCATGTGGGGAAAGAAAGATCTTGCTCTTACTCAAGTCCAAGCAGACCACAGTGTTGGGATCCATTTTTATCACGAACTTACCGAATGCCGACTTTTTTACCGCACACCAACTGGGTTTGTCATAAAGTTTAAAAACTTTAATTTTAACAAAGGCCTCGTAATGTCTGTAACTCCAAGATCCTGGCTTTATTTGGTGGACCCATTTGGCCACGCAGACAGCCCAATCTTTTTGACCCCGAATGAGCATGGCTCTCTCACCCTCCCCTGGCTCCATTACTACGCACTTGTTCGCATCTCTAACAGCATCTTTATCTGGCAAAGAAGCCGAGTTGATTGTGTGAGCAGAGGCAACAACCTGTTGATACAGATTAACAATTTCAACAGCAGACATCAGTCCAGCAGACGAGTGAACTATGCGATATTCAAATGCCTTTCTTTTTCTCCAGTCCAGCACACTCTGCGTAGCTACACTGCAAGGCAAGAACTTCTTTGAGAGATCACTTGGAGAGAGGACAAGCTTTGGATCGCAGAGATATGCAGATGGGTGTTCTTGTGGGGAAAACGTACCGATGCTCACTTTGAAGCTATATTTCTGTAGATTAGGTGGATGTATTTTAATTGTTACTTGTGCTGTGTACTGGGCTTTATCGTTGCCAAACGAAATACCTACAGACGTAGTCGTTGTGTCGTTCACTGATGTAGCCTCAAGAGACGACAACAAACTTACAGTCGACTTTGTCACAAATTCTCTTTTGAAAAATAAGCTCCTTTGATAAATCAAAGCTGTGATGGTGTGTCTTTTATCATTGTCAACAATAAACCCTGTGGCGTTCAGATCCTTGACTGCACGGTTACCTTAAAGGAGGAGGGAAATGATAAAATGGTCAATCCATACGGACTTTTTTTAAATTCACTTTTTGCGGTTTTGTTGCTTATTCATTATGTAGATTTGCTTAAAAAGTCCCGGTTGCCGTGTTAAGGTACGGTAAAACGTGCAACAAAAAACATGCCACTTGTCTGGCAACATTGCCTTCAAAACGAACTGAATAGCGATGTCGCGCGTTTTACCAGCCACATCAAACCTGTCTTGCAACAAATCAGGTTGTTACTAGGTTTGAACACGGGTGGTAAAACGCGCAACAAGGATTTTCAACTCCTTTTGTATGACAGCAATGTTGCGAAACAAGTTGCACGTTTTTGTTGCCCGTTTTATCGACGCCTACGTTCGGTCATTACAAACGCAATCTGAAGGATGCCCCAGTTGTGATAAGCATAAATAGAGGGTGATATACAGGCACTAGCCGTAGGCGGCAGAGTAGGGGGGAACAGGGGGTCCGTAGCCCCCCTCAAACAAAAATTCGAAGCAGAGCACATGTTTTAGTGCTGAAAAACAGTTTAAAGATGTATTTACAATACCTGTGACAAAGGCGACTTCAGAGCGCACAACGAAGCAGGGGCCCGTTTCTCGAAAGTCCCGGTGACTTTTCGGGCCCGAAATCAAATATTCAAATTTAAATATAAAGAATAAAAGCGCGGATCCTGGCTAACAAACTACTGCATTTTGTTTCATTAACTGATAGTTTTATCATGTTAGATGCCAAGCTATTGAAGCCTCTATCTTGCACGTAAACAACAACAGCTTTGCGGGCCCCTTTAATTATCGGGACTTTCGAGAAACGGGCCCCAGGACCGAAGACGGACACACTAGATCCTGGGTAGATTGGAAAGCGGTTTGCTTGTACGAGCAAACAACGCAAAAGGCATTTTGAAAACACTGAGTAGCGGTATGCTTATGGCTTAGTCGAAGATGAGCTACCCCCACGTTTCAAAACACTCCGCAGCGTCATTATATAAAAAATTCGGAACGATTATAAGGAATACTACACTTCATAAGGTGTCTAAGAGATTTTAGGTCGATGGGATCTGATGCTTAACTCCGCGAAATGCGGACTGCGCGGTAGGTGGGCATGTGAAAATGTCATTTTTGTGCCAGTTTGGTGGGCATATAAATCCAGGGTCCTATTTTTTTCACTTTCGGACCAAAAAAAAATGCTTTAAAAAAAGTGATTAAAATTTTTTTTTTCTTCGAGTAAAATGCTTCGCGGAATTTCACCGGAAGTAACACTTAACAAAAAGTGGCCCGAAAACTTCCCTAAAACTGAAGTCAAGAAAAATCTTTGAACATTGCAATTTTTAATCTTCGTGTTCTTCCACTGCTGCCTCAAAATGAAATACAGCTGCTATCAAGATTCTTCTGTTATTCAAAGCTGGTTTGTTCATTTGGCTTTTGGGCTGAGGAAAGAGTCGCTACAAGGCCCGGCGGGTACTCGATATATCCTTGGGTGGGGAGGTGCGCCCCGGCCCCTCATACCCTGATCCTGTTTAAGACAAAAATCGCTGATTTCCTACCCCGTTTAAGACATTCGTAGAACATACGCACAGGCTGTTTATCGTCCAAAAAAAGATGCCCTGTTTTTAAAGACAATTGATAAAATCGATACCCTGTTTAAGACAAAAATCCCGAAAAACATACCCTGGCTGGCCGCACGTCCCCATTAAGCCCCCTTCCCCGGGAAGAGACAAAACAAAAACTTACCTTTGAAAGAATGCGACAAAATATCTTGTTCTTCCGGACCGATCAGTTGAATGTAGAAGGTTCTCTTGCCCATGTTGAACGTTTCTATCTGTAGTACATCCACGGTGTATTCACAGCGAGCAAGAGAAGCATACAGCCACAAAGGTCTAGGTGGCAGTGGGTCGGGTGGATCTCCTCTGCGCATTGCCCCCGATTTGGTAAACTCCAAACCAGCTGCTTTCCACACTTTTCGAGTCTCTGCTTCACAATCCTGCAACTTGGATCCTGGGCTGCAGCTCTTTACCGTATCATCATGATGCAGTAGCCATCCCAGGAACTGCGTTGTTGACCGGTTGTAATTTACAGGGTGAAGTTGGTGTGCGTGCCAAATGAGGTCAAAATCATAGCATGGGACAATGAATACTCCTGGATTTTCTTTCTTCAAATATAGATGGTGTTCATAACGCTCAACAGCTTCCTCCAGAAATTGTGTATCTTTATAATGTGGTAAAGAAATTTGGTAGTAGAATTTAGATTGACGGTAACTCGCTTCCTCCAAATCGTATTGTTGGAGTTTGCTTTTCGTCTTGTCAACCTTTGCTAGGTCTGGTGATTGGCTGGGGTCGACCTCAAAAGGTTCATCTGGGTATTCGTTTTCCCAGAGGGACTTTGCTCTTTCAAGTCCATTTTCGAGATGGACTCCTCCTAAAGGCGCGTGGTCAACTATTTTAGATACACAGTTAATGCAGTCTTGCTCGTAGTTATATGGCGCCAACATGTGTACATGCCACACCCAGGCAATGTCCAGTGGAGCTGCTAGAAATCTGCTCCCATAGCCTTCCTTCGCCGCCAGTGGTAGCCAGAAAACTTCATATCGCCTGATCGCATTCTTAAGGAAGGGGCCCTTGTACAGGTCCGCAGGATATTCGTCAACTTGTCTCAAAAAGTCCAGCACATTCTTAGCTGCTTGCACCAGGTCAATATCAAGTCTTGAACAAAATGGTTTCCGATACATGCCTTTGTTCTATGTTGAGTGACGGCAAGTAAAACACAAAATGAGTTTCCCTAGGGAAGGAAATTATGAAAGAGGTAATTGTCGTTTGTTTAATTTTAATGGATCCGAGGAAAAAAAAACTGAGTACGAGATATCATGAAAACGACGAGGAAACTCAAATGGAATTGAGCTGGTCATGTGGCGAGAAAAACAGACAGCTGTGGGACAACCCTCATTTGATTACGTCCTGGACGCGGGGACACCACGGGGACACGTACACAATGGGAACCGACGAAGACCAAGGACGAGATGGAGGGACGACTTCAATAGATCGTTTAGCAAAACACTGGCATCGTCCAGTAGAGGTCAATGAGGAATAACCTGGGGTCAAGCCCAATTTTAGCAGCTTCCACACATTCTCTCTTACGTGGTGACCCGTGGTCCATTCTCCTTTCCTCCCAGAATTTCATTCATAAAGCGAAACGAAAATAGAGGCTGATCTCAGGTTAAATGGCGAAGGTCTACGTCCAACGACGGACATTCAATGGCTGAAACTGAACTGAACTAATTCCAAAAGATTACGAAAGATTGGAGTAAAGGGCAAGAGATTTTTTCAGAATTGCGTGACGAAAATGTTGGGTATTTTAAAATAAACGTGATGCTTTTCGTGCCCCCCAAATTTTGCATATTATGTTATTGTATTAAAAATGTTCTTGGAAATATGCAGTCCTCCCAGTTGCATCTTAAAACAACAGTTTATACTTCTCTCTTGCATTTTGTTTATGCAAAATTTCAAGGTGAAAAGAGGCGGGCAAACAGAGTGTACTATGGGGGATTGCGTGATTAAACAATGTAAAAAAATATCCGTTTATGTTGCAGAAATTCTAAAGTTACGGTAAAACGCGACGGGCAACAAAAACGTGCAACTTGTTTTGCAACATTGCTGCAAAACGAGTTGAACAGCGATTTTGCACTTTTTTAATACAACCCACGAAAACAAACCTTGCAACGTTATTTGTTGCCAGACAGGTTCGAAAGTGAGTGGTAAAACGCGCAATATCGCTCTTCAACAATGTTGCAGACAAGGTGCACGTTTTTTGTTGCCCGTTTTACCCTACCATAATTTGTCAAAGATGCACTGCAGTACTGTAATAAACGATTCAGCAACTTACTGTAAATATCACAAAATGACTTCTAACAGTGTGGATAATAGCATGCGAACACAGACGTATTTCCGCGGGCTATGTGGATTATCATTCTCCTGAATTTCATCAGATTGCTTCGAGTCGTTTTCTCCTCGCGGCAACTCAAAGCAATCAGATGAAATTCAGGCTAGGGTTTAAGATTGTAAAAGGATATGAGGTACACGAATCTCCAAATCTCACCTCAGTAACGATTTCTCTATGCTCACCCTCAGTCACACAAACATAGGTAGCTAAACATGTGCTCGACCTAAGCTTTTTGCCCCACGCAGACATTACGCAATCTTTCTCTCAAGTCTAGTAGGCATGATTTAATTTCTTATTTCCGGTCACACAATTGTGTAGTAAGTTTTCGCCGGGGATAAAGGGGTAATTATTTAATTGGTTTATGTACAACCTGTAGAAGAGATCAGCAGGTAACACCAGCATTTTCGATTTCGCCGGTTTTCTTTTTAGGGCGCAGGGCGAAATTTCGAGGACGCACCCACGCGCGTGGTGAGAAAGGGCAAGGAGGCCTTTTTGCCTTTCCCCTGTCGCGCGTTCCGCTTCGCACGCCCTCTATAAAAATATTCGAAAAATTAACCAGGGCCTCCGCAAGCTAGCATTTTCATGACCGCATTGGCTGTAAAGGGGTTCATTTTAAATTAAACAGATCAGAATTAGTGAATCTAGGTTGCACATGTTTTACACGACACAGAAGTTTATATATACAAACTCGCTGGACTCCGTTACAGGTTTTCCCGATTATTTGGGGGACTGGAGTTGTAACTCCGAGGCTTTCTCGGGTCACTAGTTTCTATTTTTGTGCTCAAGTCTCTTTAGGGAATTGCGAGACCATTCAACTATGACGTGAACATTCGTTAAAAATAAACGTTTTGAAGGAGATGTACCACCACGTCCGCGCCTCTCCGGTGTGTTTTTCTGACCTTTTTTCTCCCGAGTACCCTTGGAGGAAAAGGGGACATTTTTGTTGCCTTCATTCCCCGCAGGAGCTAATACTCAAACAATGAAAACGCAATTAAAAGTTGAAAGAAGAAAAATCGATCGTTTTCATGCCTTCACGAATCCAGGCGCCTATACTCCTGACGAATCTCAAAAAATTATTCCTGAAAAGCTGACAAAAAATCGCCGTGTAACTATAAACCTTCGACACTTATCAGTTTCAGGCCCGACAAAGGGATTGCCTTCCACTTTTCGCCGTTGTTAATTCTTCGATTTTGTCTGGATCCGGCCACAAACTTTCTGGTTTATTGGGCAGGGAGGGGTGGAGGAACAGGTAATGTCTAGTGCGAGAGCACTGGGGTAAAGTAACAAAAGCGGAAAAAATGCTAATGGCGGGAAATCACAATTCACCATTCATTGTTGTCGTTGTTCAAGCCACGCTGTTTACTTAAGGGAAGGAACAGTCTTTAACAACCGTTCATGACTCGAAATTTTTTCTTAGAAGTTGTTTTCCTGTCACAGTAATACATGACGTAAATTATGTTCTCACAGTGTACAATCTCGGAGGAGAGTTTGTCGGCCGAGCAGGACTGTCAACACATGTTTGCAAATAATTTGAAGAGAAAACTCGAAACTGGCCAGAGAAATGGCTTTGCTACCTCGATGGATAACGAATTATGTACCCAAAGGCAGGAACATTGTATCACAAGCGAGGTAGGTTGTTTCGAGACCATTGATTTGAGGCTGCTTTTGTCTTCTCAGAAAATATTTTCTCAGGAAGTTGATAGACATGACTGATCTTCACCTTCGAGATAGAATGTACGCTCTAAACTTCTGCACTAAAATAGCAAATAAGTCAAAAGTTAAGCTAACTTCAACCCCAATACGTTGTAAATATTCAACTCTTCTGATTTTTATCTACAGAAAAGACCACGTTTGTCAGGACATTTTACCAGTGATCAAGTGGAAGCCGCAAAACGGATTTCCGGAAATGTCGAGTTTAACTTAAATTATGACCAAACTAAAAACAGCTCTGTTGTTTATCCCGGCGAAGCCCGAAATGAAAACGTTATGGGAGCTGATTCTTTGCTCCAAAGTAATTTGGAATGGAAAGCATCAAGCGAACTCGAGGAAGTTACAGGGATGGATGTTGAATGTGGTCAATGTCAAATTGCAACTTGCCCGCCAGATTTGAATGTTGTGACAAACGCCGTGGGTAATGAAAGCTTTAGCAGTGATGAAAATTCTCCAACAAAAGGATCACCAGCAAGGGAATTTTTACAAAGGTTAGCCTGCAAAGGCATTAACTTTTCTTCATTGTCATTGATGTGTAACAGGCCACAGAAATACTCATCCCCCCCCTGCTCCCCACTTACATTAAGCAGAAAGAGTCAAGCCTATTTTGTAGTAAAGAGGCATCATTCATCTGGACGAACTTAGGGGAACATTTTGTTCCTCATCTTGTTATGCATCTCTAGTGTATGGGCTTCCTTTTGTTCATGACATATCACAAGGGATAGTTCGTCTAGTCTCGTAGTGTCCCTTATGTCTGTCTTTCAACTCGAGACACAACCAGACACCAACTAAAAAATGTTCTCTCAAGTTCTTCCAGACAGATCATGGGACTTAAGTATAAAAGTTTGGATGGATAATGCACCCTCAGGTATAAAAATGGTCATTCACCATTGTATAGCAATGTACATGTATACCCCTTCCCCTTATATATACGACTGTATTCCGTGCTAACTTTTGCAGATCTCCTTATTGTAGGCTTGTGGCCAACACTATGCCGTAATATTCCACGCCTTAAATTGACATCCAGTTACAGTGTACAGCTGTAGCTCTTTTGGTACAGCTCAGATTTTGCTGAGTGGCAATGCCACTGCCACAATGTTATTGTGCATGTACGTAGCAGCAGCAAGTGGTTACTGCTAATAAATAATGTGAAGAGGATATGTGTTGCTGTTGTTGAATCAATAACATTTCATTTGGTTCTTGACTAAAAGTACAGAAAGTGTTTGTTTATTACAAGTGGTTTAACAAGTATAAGATCATTCCAAACTTTAGATGCCTTTTTATGTTCTAGTTGCCATGTGACTCTAGACTCCTGTGGGATAATTCAAGCTCCATTTGAAAAATATTGGATCTTGTTGACAGCTGTCTTACAGTGTTAAATAGGATGCCAAGGGCCACTTAATTTTGGCCTGGACCACCAAGAAAATGACGAAAAGTGCCAAACTGGCCACCAAGCTCTGGCATTAATTTTTAGCCCTGCTACACCTGTAGTTAGGGGCATCATCCCTCAGGAGGTGTCTGTGTTAGGGGATGTATTACTGTACATGTCTAAAGACATTTATCAGAAGGAAACACTGCTTAAGAGGTTTGAGTAATGTCTGTCAAGGCCGTAGGCAGTATACATGTTAAGCAGTACACTGCAGACAGGAATCAAAACACATACATGTGTATAATATCACAAAACGGTTTTTTCGTCCAGGGCCCCAGAGAAATCCTTCCTTTGGTGGTATGTGCTCCTTGTTTGGTCAGTTTGACAAAGTATAAGGGGAAGGGTTGGGGATTATGATCGGTTGAGTTGTTTTTGTAAGGAAATAAATTGATGAGCTCAAAACATTTTATTGGTACAGGTAGTAACAATGTTATACAAGGTCTGGGTGTCAATTTTCGTTAATTTTATTTAGTCAATGACATTAGTACATGTAACTACTAAAGCTATTGTAATTAAGTCCCTGTAAACCACTTGCTTTAGTTGAGGGGCTTAGTGAGTGTCAACTGTTCATATGATTAGTGTTTTTTACTCCAATGACATAACCATGAGGTGTTTATTTTGTTACAGACACCGGCCTGAGTACCAGATGAACTGTATTCCATCATACTGCCATCCAGGAGGGCTATGGGATGTCATGTTGGAGGTTTATCATGGACTATAGATTCTGGGTAGACACTGGCATGAGTGACTTCTAATGTGAATTGATCATGAATATTCACATGTATATTAGTTATGATCCAAGTTTGGTCTATGGTCTTGTTCAGTAATAAAAATAAGACTTAAAAATTAATGACCTGTGATGAAATAGCTTACATGTACATGTACTGGTAGGTCCCTTGTCCTGTTATGGATATTGTGTTATTTGAGTGTCAATGTATTTAGCACTAAGGTACTAATAATGGGGACACTATTTTTATGTCCCCAACTGGAGACAGGACCACCACTTTATGTGGTCGTCCAATCCAATCCATATGAAGGTCTAGCTGTTTGCAGGGCAAAGGAAGCACCTTCATTTCTCAGTAATTATTTTGGAGAGCCCAAGTAATGGTCTAGCCCAGGAATTGAACCTGTGACCTCCTGCTCTGTGAGCCTCTGTGGAGGAGAGAGACACCAATAACACTACAAATTTACATGTAGATTAAGCACAACTTGTCTGAGTTTTATTTGCTAGTTTTAGTCGTTTTCTTGATACTACTTTTAGCAATTGTCTATTACATGAAAAAAGTACTTCATAATTATATCTATTTTACTTATGTAATTAGAATTAAGGAATTACACTTGTATTTTGCTTTAGAAATATTGTACATTTACCTTTTAACCTTCATTATGTTTGACCCTGTGATGTACAAAAATGTAAAAAGTAAATAAATTAATTAAAAAATAAACTTCTGCACTGAAAATTTTTCATTTCATTGCATGCTCTTTTTCCTGAGCAAAGAGTCATCTACCATAGCCTATGAGCAGTAATAGTGAGTGGGTTTTCTCTGGAACACCCATACTTCTTCTATGCATGCAGTTTGCAAGGCTTTGCTCTAAGGAAAATTGATGGGAGCCCAGTGCTCTAAACCTGTAAATTCCTGGGTGCCCAGCATAGAATTCAGAGTCACCATACATGTAGACTCAATAGCTTATTGACCCTGTAAAAGTCTGAGTTTTTTTTAAAGTAGTGAAATGTATATGCAGGGTTCGCACACACCTTGAAAGTCCTTAAAAATCCTTGAATTTTAAAATGAAAATTCAAGGCCTTGAAAGTCCTTGAAAATTGCGGTCAGTGCTGGAAAGTCCTTGAATTTAGGTGCTAACTTTATAATTTAAGTAGAACTCCAAAGGAAAAGGAGCAAACACAGAAAGACCTTCGAGATAAAATTACCTATGTTGTGGAAGAACTAAAAAAAGACATAGAATTAAGGCTCTTTTTGAATTGAACAGAGTCCTTGAAATATGGGAAATATGTCCTTGAAAGTCCTTGAAAAGTCCTTGAATTTTTTGTTCAAAAACGGGTACGAACCCTGTATATGTGTGTTTTATAGCCTTGTCAATAATTTCTATTGCAGTTTGTCATGGCTGTCTGGTTCAGTGGGTTAATATTTCCAGTAACGTGCCTTTATTTGCTAAGGAATTTAATGTTACCAAAGACTTCACTGAAAATGACTAAGTTTCTCCTGAAGCATAATGTCAAATGCTACATGTAACAAAAAAGAACTTTGTTAGAAACAAGTTTTAAAAAATCGGAATAGCACTCTGTCTTAATCGTCTTCAAGTTTATCCACCCATGCATTCTTTAATTTTGTATTTGCTGTGTCATTTATACCCTCTTAAATGTTTTGAGTGGCTATTTTCTATGTTTCACTGAATTCAGTGGCACTCTCACTGTTTGAATTTTGATAAATTGCATGCAAAAGCCTTACTGATATAACTTTTCTAGATCAAAATATTTTTTTTACTCAATATTGCTATAAATTCTTCCAATGTTACCTTTATTTTGTTGTTGCTTTAGCTTTGTTTCTTTGTCTGTTTTCCTTACATCTGGTACAGTATATAAGGTTTTTTATTTCACTTAATTTATTTCATTTTATATTTTACTAGGATCTTTTTCAGGGCCATTTTAAAATTTCTTTTAAATTAATTAGTTATTCAATTAAATTTCTTTCTTTTTTTTTTGTAAATTTTTTAAAATGAAAATTTATTAAAAGTATCCCGAGTACAGTGGAACACCTCCATTTAGGAAACACAAAATTTGGTCCTGAAAAAATGTCCACAAAATCTTTGTGTACAAATTTGTTACCCCTATTGATAGGACACCTCTATTCAGGAGAAAGGGACACCATTTCTGGGTTGTGAGGGCTGGGTTTAACCTCCATTCAGGGGACACCTTAGCAATAAAAAACTGACTGTCCACAAATATTGTCGATAAGTTTAATTAGTGTCCACTAGTCACAACGGTGACAGCTTTGAAAACATGAATTAACTCACTTAAATCCGATGTACTGCACTTGTGGGACTTCAACACACAACATCGCAGAGACAAGTTAATCATGATTTCCTATACATTATCTAGCTGCTTGAAGTAATGATAGTCTGAAATGTCATATGTCGCCACCCCTGTTGCAGATTCCACAGCCTGCAAAAGCAGATGCCTTTTTCAATACAATATAATTGTTATTGGTTGATTGTTATCATCATCATCATTGTTATTATTATTATTATTATTATTATTATTATTATTATTATTATTACAGTGTGACTATGGTACTGTAACTGGGGCCACTTAGACAAAGTTGACCAATTGTTTTTCCTGTTATCTGATTGGTCAACTTTGTCTAGATGGTGGCGGTTTTGGTAGTCACACTGTAACAAACCCGTGCCCATCCGCCATTCTGGGGACACCTCTATTCTGGGGACACTTGGCTTGGTTCCGAGGGTGTCCCCTGAGAATTCCAATCTGTCTGCAACGTTAATCTGCAACGCAACCAGCGACGCATTGCTCCCTTCCTCGGCTCCCACGTAAATAAATCCTAAAGGCATTCTGGGTAGTTCTTGCTAATACAAGATGGCGGACGTAAGCGCTACGAACCGGCGTCTTCTCGAGATTTCTATATGCGCCATACTAAAAGAACATGGATTTGCATCTGCTTCTAAGTTAGCTTTGGAAACTCTTACTGAAATGCTTCAAAGCTGTAAGTAATGTAATTTTGTCTATGGTATGTGCACGACATTAATTTTGATAAAGTCATTTGACAGAGTCAATTTCATCAAAAGATCGATTTTCGTTGTTTATTCTGGTCATCCCCCCAAATCGAACTCATACCTATTTGACTACAATGGAAAGTACGTTCCTTTTAATGAAAAAAAAAAAAAAAATGAGAGATCATTTGATAGTTTTATGATCTTGTTCATCAGGTGTTTTGTTTTCTGTCATCAAAGTATTTTCTTCTTATAATATAAGCTTATGTTTTTGTCTTGTACAGAATAAAGCTGAGTAGCAAGCAGATAATTTCACTTCAGTCTGTTTAACAAATTCATCGCATTGCAACATTTTCTATACTCTTACAGTCCATAGAAATGATGTGTAGAAGACCTCTAAATATTCGCATTTTGGGTGGTCGATTACGGGAGGTTCGACTGTATTCAATATTTCTTTTCTTTCGAATATACACTACGTAAAAGCACAAGTGGCCTAGCTCGAAATATGACCATCGGTACTTTTCTGTAACGTTCACGTTCAAATTGTAAGGACTTGTATGGAAGAAAGAAAACCAATTGTTTTTGTAGCCTATGAATGTGAAAGGACTTGTTTGTAATGTTTTGGGGCCCACAGTTTTAGCTAAAACTGTGGGCCCCAAAACAGTACAAACATGTCACACCTTGCAAATATTTTTCCGCTTGTTTCCTAGATGTATATATAACCACGAGGTTTGCAGTTCCTTTACGCAAATTCGTAGGTGTGTTGTGTTTTTAGGTATACAGGTATGCTTAGTTGTATTGTAAAACTCCCTGATGAAGTGTGCGCTAGTCACACGAAATGCTTAGGAGAAAATAAAGGTTTTTTACAACTTAAGAAGTTCGCAGAGGTGCTGCTCACTGGTTTATCCTTTTAAAATTATTCTTTAAAAATTAGTCGCCCATGCAGACCACATTCTTTTTAGTGGTTCTTCACGCGTTCCTCCCCCACAAACGTCTTCTCATTTCCCATTGTTGTAAGTATCAGCTGGAGCCCATGTGCTGACTATGGAGAACCAATCGGCACTGTTAAAGTCAAAGTGTTGACAACCCAAACACGAAGTAGAAGCTTGGTAGAGTGTGATACATGACCAAAGAGTTTTGCTCCAGACAAGAATGTAGGAAGGGTTGGCTTTTTGTATATTTCTGTCTGTACAAAGGCGTGTGAGTTAACTGAGTAGCTTGTTCTAAAAGTATAAGAGACCTCATCAGACCTTCCTGATCTTTTCTAAAATCTTGTCAAAATTTTGCAAGGTCCAAAGTGCACTTCCCAGATCTGGAAGTGTGCTGTGATTGGTCTATGTTTCAGCAGACATTTGTGAGGCAAGAATGTGTGACTAACCCCTAAGAACATCTGCATGGGAGGCTTAATAAAAATCTGCTAACCTCTGTTAAGTTGTGTGTGTTGTCTTCTTTCCTGTGTGGTTTGTGAGCTGATTTATGGCCATTTAATGGTTTTAATTGGTCAATTATTAACTATTTTATTTCCCAGTATATGAGAGACTACCCCTACGTTGGGTACCAGAGCAAAGCAGTCAAATGAATCTGCCAAAAGAGGTAATGCAGAGTTCAAAATAGAGCTTCTGTCAATGGCTTCAAACAGTAACATTTGCAAAGATTAGCAACCTTTAATTCATTTTCTATGTAAATGCCACTTGAATGAGGTTTACGAATGGAAACCAGAACTATCTTCTCGGATATAGGTGGAATATGGAGGCAAGTGGAGCCTTTAAGTTGGATTTACGGCTGTGTTTCTTTGGTGGATCTGTTCGACTGCTTTGCTCCAATACCCAACCTCGAGGAAGAATTATAGAGAGAACAATTCGGTTCCAATAAAACCAATTAAATGGCCATAAATTGGCTCAGAAACCACACAGAAAAGAAGAAACACAACTTAACTGAGGTTCACCAATTTTTATTTAAACCCTTTCACATTTGTAGGCTACAGAAACAATTGCTTTTTCTCCCATACAAATCCAGTTATAGTTTGATTACGTTATACAGTGGTGCGGATGGTCATATTTTGAGCTTGGGCCACCTGTGGTTAAAGACATTATTTTACTTAGGTTTAAAATCTTTGTTTTTTGCTGTACAATATAGATTTGTGTGAGCTTGGTCATAGCTGTAAACTCAGTTGTGAAATCTCAGCTCGTGTCAAACCAACACTTAGTGATGTGAAAATAGCTTTAATAGACATGGGTAAGTTTGTGTAAGTGCTCATTGAGTTATTGTTATTACAGGGGTAACTTCCCATGTGACTAAAAAAAGAGAAAAATGATGTAAGGGCTCAAGAGATTAGACAGATTGACAACTAAGGTGTAATAATTAGATTTTAAAACACAGTTGTTGATGACTACATGTGTAGTTCTTGATGACATTGAAACTTAAAAAAAATAATTGTATACTGACATCAGTCTGCTGAGTCACAAAAGTTGTTCAGGGTCTGCCAGGAGGGTAAGGGGAAGCTGAGGAATGCTACTGTTCTCAAAAATATTCCCAAAAAGCCAAATATTCCTTAGTTACACTTAAAAGTGGGAGTTGTGTGTTACACTTGACACCCAAAGTTTTTAGCCTTAGTTAGCTTTTTTCTTGGGCACTGACCTACACAGGGAAAAATTTCAAAAAAACATTAGTGAATTTTGAGGAAACATCATGTTTTTTCTTGAAATGCCATTTACAAATTTTGACATTGATGGTATCTTCTCCTATCTTCTACTTTTAACATTCTTAATAATTAACCACTAATGTTAATTCTGCAAATACCATCATGTGTAACAGGGAAAAACCATTCTTGTATTTAAAAATCCACAATTAAAATGAAAACAAAAACACATTAACTGAATTAATTGAAAACCCAAACATGGGTGTTACCAAAAAAAACATTAATGGTACTTTCAATTTATTCTCACCAATTAACCATTCATGGGTTTTTTAATAGCATTCACAGAAATACTGAAAAAACCATTCCTGGAAATTTAGAACACATTACTGTAAACTAACATTCCACAAGAACCCATCATGTAATTTGTGCAATAACCATTTATGGTTCTCTGGACCTGCTCTCACAAATTTACCATTCACAGGAAACTCCCAAAAAACATTCATGGCACATCAGCTGTAAATTTTAAGCCTTAACATGCCATTTTGTACAATTACCATTACCTTTATTTCTTCTTTATCATCAGTCAAAAATCATTGTATCATTATGGGTTTTTGAACACCATTTGAATAAGAAAGAAAAATAGGCTGGTACTGTAAATGATTTTTTAACTTACATGAAAACTCCATGTATGGATATGATAGGTACAATGCAGTACTTACAGTGTTTGTAAACTATGCTTGCTAAGTTATAAAGTCTATAAATCTAAAAAATTAATGCCCCTCAATCACTAAAAACCATGTGTGAGAATTTAAAACACGTAATTACTGTGAACTAATAGCTCATTTCAAATGTTAAATACTAAGAACTATTGTTAATACCTTTCTCATCAAAACAGGAGAACTCACTATACCAGTCATGGGAAAAGAGATACATTAACTACAGTACTCTTATGTAGCATATTTCAAATTGCTTTCCGTTTTGAAAATTATTCCACTCTAATTTGAGTTATTTGGAGAATAAGCCATCTCATTAACTACTTGCTGCATTGAGAAAAAAAAAACTTTATGCATAAGCAAATCTGCAAGTTTACAATGTAATCATTCCATTTCCCAAGCACCCCCTCTCCATTCACCACTTGCTAGGCACATAACAGAGTCCCATGAGACAAAATCCTGTGCTTGCCGTGTATTGCAAAATGGTACATACAGGTTTTCACCTGGTCTTTCAACGTCTTCTGTATAGTACCAAAGTTTCACAGTTTTTGCTCTTTCTTGGATGGTCAACACCTTTGCCAACCAAGGACTGGGGTCATTTCCTTTAATGAAAATCATGTTGTTAAGTTGTGGGAAGAAAGGCACAAGAATATCAAGGTGTGAAATTGGTAGGTTTTCCCGCTGGAAGTCTACTACTATCCTTCTATCAGGATGTTCATCATCAGCTGAATTGTAGAGAATAATTTTTCTTAAAATGGCTTTGACAGGAACAAGGAGGTCTTGTACATTAGCAATGTCAATCACCAAGCCTCCACTGTAAGGATCAGAAACAGGGTGACCATCCTCATCGACATCCTGAGTGAATTTCTTGACTTTCACAAACTTAAAGAACTCTCCCTCAGAATTACGGCACAAGAAGTTATTTCAAGGAGTTATTCAGTGAGTTCTTCGTGCCGGTATGGCTGTGGCTTTAATTTACCCGCCTGTAAAAGGCGGGTTTTCTTCATAATTTATAACGGGTAATTTTGTGACAGCTTACATTTGGCACGGTTCTTTTTGTAAAAGTTGTATAAAATGAGAGAATTGCCATTCCATAAAATCATGAAACAAACACTGAAAGCTTTAGAATGCAATCTTGTAGCTTTGCAAACTCACCTTAGAGAGACAACGTTGATGGACTGCAAGGAATTTTGTAACGTCCAGTGTCTATACTCAACTGATGCTGAGACAGGCTTTCCACTACATGATCTGCAGGGGCAATGGACATGAGTGTACGAAAGTTCACTGCAGTGACAACGAACAATTTCGCTTCGATCTTCTCTTTCTTCCTGCCATTTGCTGTTATACAACTAAGTCTGCTTCGATCGTGTTCAAGACTGGGTCGAGTGCTTTGTTACTGAGCGTGAAAGCGAGGCACACTACCCAATATAATCCCCGTATATCGTACTTCGCGCCAAAACTAAAACAGTGAAGACGACGAAAGCGTTCGTTGCGGAGAGAAAGGTCGAAAGAACATGGCCACGGCCGTTAATAACCGAAGGGCATGTACAAAAGCAGAAGATATGAGTGTTTTGGAAGTGTTTGAGTGGATAAAAACTAACTTTAACGAAACAGTCGCCGCCAAATTCAAAGGTAAGCTAAAGTCCAACTCCACCGTGAGTGAAATACACAAGTGGCGCGAAAAAAGTCAAGCACTGAAATTTTCCGTACTTTTCTTCTTCTAACAGAGCAAAACAACAATTGAAAAGGACTCCTTTTCCTAGCAAATAGATCGAGGCACCAAAGACCAAATGGAAGCCCGTGGATTGGAGCTTATAGGCGACCAAATGAGGTTCTCGACACAATGGAGTCGGACATAAGCTTTAAAAATCATCAACCAAAAAAATTGACAAAACCGTCAACAAAAAACATCGACAAAGAACTATACACAAGCAAATATACAATGCTAAGTAAGTTTGATTTTTCTTTTACTTTGTAAGTTTACAATTAAGCCATCCTCTGAGGGGAGGCTAAAAAAGGAACATCCCAATGTAAACCCTAAGTGGAATTTATGGGGAAAGTAAGGATTGCGTATTTGACGAAATCTACATCGTGTTATTTATTTGCATACGTCACAAGATGATATTATTGTTAACTTTCTTTAACTTTTTCTTTTCTCACAAGGCATTCCTACGGCTTCAGCTAAACTTATAGTGGCATGTGCCTTCAATGAAGTTCGAGTGGTGGACATACCACGTTCACAGTTGCAATCAGCTGCTAAAACATTAAAGAATCTGAATCAAGGTCAAAGGAGGTGTTGATTTCCAATGTTGCACAAGCTCTTGTCAGTAAAGGATTTGTTAAAATACCACCCAAAGAGAAAATTTCAAGAGATGATGTTCAAATCTTGAAGCCTTTTTAACTCACAACCTTGGTGGCCTTCCTGTTCCTGTTGTGTACTTTAGAAAAAGCTGTTGGTGTCATCTCTTTATCTATAAGTCATGAGTGTCATCCTTTAATGTACTTAAGACATTCAATGGTACAGAAGAGAAAAATCTGTGAAGATTATCACTTTTGGGCCAGCTTTTGCTTCTTAAGGCTCATACTGTTAATATTTCTTTTTGCTGCTAAGTCAAATTTGTTCTCATTGTTGTCCTGTCTGAGGATTTTATGTGGTAAGTTAACATGTGCAGGTTTCTTTATATTGTACCAGTTTTTGTAATTACTAAAGATGTCAGCCTATTGTATTGCCAGGTGTTAGGCAGTCAAATCTTGTTCTGTAAATTATTGTCATTTCTGAAGGAAGACATTAAAACATTCATTATTGAAATGAGTTAATTTTTAAACATCATTATTAGTTCTCAGTTTAACAGACTGGCACATATAACTGTAATGCAACCAATGAGCTAATTTAGTAATATTGAAGATATATGCCAAGAAGAAAAACCTGACACCCTTGGCAACCACAGTAGTAAGAAATCCAAACCCAGATATGGCTCTAGGGAAACCAGTTATGGAAATGAAACAATTCCATCAATGTTAACAGTCAAACCATGAATGTCATCATAAATAACATTAAGTGGTACTGCTTAAAAACCAATAATGGTTATACATCAAAACCCAGAAATGTTCAAAGAAAACCATTCATGGAAATATGCAAAAAACCACAAAAGATTAAAAGAACCATCCATGTTTTCTTAACAAAAAACACCAATGTGCTTGGTTACAAACTAAAATGGGAATACCTTAAAACCCAAAAATGTTTTCAGGATTAACATTCATGGAAATGGAGGAAAATCCTGTAATGGTACCAGTAGAAACATAAATGTTAAAAGGAAAAAAAACATGATGGGATTTGCTTTTTACCACTAATGGTATAACTCAAAATCACAGTAATGGAAAATTTATTGCCATGACTGTTTTCTGTATAAAAAACATTAATGGTTTCAGTTCTGCTTTTCCATTAATGTATTTCAACGTGTTATTCCATCATTTTCCATTAAAAAACACAAGAATGATTTTTTAAATTTTTTCCCTGTGCTATCCTGAATTTCAAACAGTAACTGTTGGTATAGATGTACATGGTGTTATGGGGTGCATGCAAAAGTTCCTGCAGTGTAATAATGCATCTTTCAGTTTATCAGAACTTGTAGTTAGTTGAGTCTGTTTTCTTGGCATTTCTTTATTTGTTAAAAAAAATGTTGTCACTGTTTACATGCAGGTGCTGACCTTGATTCTTTACCATCTTATGGAAAACGTGCCAACCGCATTCATTTAAACAATCGTGAGTATCACTTAAAATATGAGGAGCACATTATAATGCCTAGAGCATGATCAGTAATGAGATGCATTTACAAATGGGCAATACTTATATTGTAGATCTTAGGATAAAGTTTTTTGCTTTTAAATTAGTAAAACAAATGAAAACGTCACCTTTTTATCTGTTCTCATCTAATATAAAGTAGGCAACGTTTCTACATTTTGCCCTTATTGTTTTCTCTATTTACAGTGGCTGTAGAAATCTTGACACATTCATTGGCTGAGAGCTGTATGTATTGTGCATGCATGAGAGTTACAGGTCAAAGTTAAGTTTGGGCTGATTCTTAATTTCCTTTGTCGCCTTGTCCTGATTATTCATGAATTAGGGCTTAGGAGACTAAGGAAATTGAGAATCAACCTAGGTAAAGAAATTTTAATTAACCTGAATTTAATTTTGACCTGTAACATGTACATGTAGTCAGACAATGGTAGTGGCACAGTTAATGGCACATTTCTCTTGCTCTGTCAGGTGCTCAAGATTTTCTAGGAAACATTGCTGGGCTGAGTTAAGATCTCAAGTCCCACTTTTGTGTTATCGTTTAACTTGAAATGGCCACAGTGTGTCTGAGAAAAAATTCAAAACACTCTAGGTCTTAAACAATCTCATCAAGTTATTATATCAAAATCTATGTGTGCTTTTTTTTTGTAGCTTTAAAATCTCGTGTTGCACCCACACCTAAGTCCTTAGCAGCTGGTACCAGACAGCCACGCCCTGCTCATATTCCAGTACACCTTCCACCACTTCCTGACCCACATTCTTACATTAAAACACCGGTAGGTTGTTTATTAATAATAATTTTAGTACAAAATGGCTCAGTGTTTTCATACTAGAGATGGACTATCTGTCTCAAAAAGGTTATCTGTTAGATAATTTGCATCAGATGGATAATTCTTCTTAATGTGAAAATGGAATGGTTAATCCATCCTACTTTATCAATCTGTTTATCCATCAATTTTGATGGATTTCGAAGAGATGGATACATGTAATCCATCTGTAGTGTGAAAATGGCTAATGGTTTACATTTAAACATATTATGATGGTTTTATGTACAGTGTATGCACCTGCAATTATACTGTATGTAAACGTGACTAGAATCAACCATGGCAACGATAGCCAGCAATGAAAACATGTAGGCAAATTTTCTAAGAGTTATTGTTAGAGACTGCATTCAAGATAAATAAAATATGTCATTGTTTGCTTACAAATAAATTGTGGTTTTTCCCTGATGGGATGAGTATGTGGTCAACCTCTTTGACTGCTGGTGATTGAGATCACTACAATCTCTATCAAGCTGACCAGCTGACTGGAGCAATAATAGCTTTATAAACAAAGAAGAACTTAAATCTGAAATCCAATGTGAACAAAATAGACAATTAAAATCGTAAAGGGTTTGATGGGTGAAGCCTGTTTACACACCATCCTGTTTGGTTGAATGAAATTGAAGAGAATGAAAATTGGTGAGTAAAAGTTGGGTAATGGGTTCAGAGGGCGGCCTGCCTCTCCTCCTCCCCTCCCCCTCCCCTCCTCCTCTCTGTTTCTTTGTTCTCACCTTTTTTCCCTGTCAAGAGTGCTTGTTCACGGGGTAAGGTGGGTGGGTCGGTCAGGTTAATGCTGCCACTAGCAAACTCAACTGTCTTCTATTAATGTCATCGAGCTTTTTCACAGCCCTGGGTGCCGCTATTGTACTTGAAGAGGATTTTCCATTCATTTTGTTTTACTGACTCATTTAGTCGAATTTATTACTTTACTATATATTTTGGATGAAATTAATTCTATAGTTGTCATAATTAGTTGGAAAAACATCAAATTCTGATTTCTTTTCTGGCTTATTCATACAAGGTGGCTGTCTTACTACCAACTTGTTTGCTAGATGTTTTTTTACTGAGTTGAAATAAAGGTCATTCTTTTAATATTGTTTGCGTGTCAGGCTTTCAGACAGTCTAGTAAAGAATACCAAGCTGTTCGAGAGAAGTATGCTTCACAAAGAAAAGATATTGAGGAAGGATTATCCAAGTAAGATCAACAGTGTAGTCATTCATTTATAAAGAGTAAGCTTGGTGCATGCACTTTTTGCTGTCTGACAGCTGGCTTAAGACAATTTCCCTTTCTCATTATGCTGTTTTATTTTGTAATTCATTAAGTAAAGATTAGTGTATGGAATACTTAATTTAGTAGAGAATGCTTGGTTGACAAAAACACTGTAGAAATGGTTACTTTTTAAAGGTCTGGCGCCAGTTGTTCAAAGGGTAGATAGCCCTATCCACCAGATAAATCACTATCCAGTGGATAACGCAATTAGTTTTCGTAATACTTATCCATTGGATAGCGATTTATCCGGTGGATAGCGCTCCAACTTTTGAACAACCGGGGCCAGGATTGTGTATCTTAGACAGGACCTCAAGCTCCGAACATGAAAACTGTATCTTTGTACTGTTGCTGTGATTATTGGGGTGTAAGTAGGGTTAACCCAGTTGTTTACAAAGATGGAGTTCCCTGATGCATTCTCCGGGTCAATACTAGTTCTCAACGTCTTAAAGAAAACGATAATCAAGGAAGTGTCTTTATCTGCAAATGGTTAAACCTTCCCTAGGTATGGAATTAACTGAGGAATGGGGTGCTCCGTTGCGGCCCTGTTTTTTTCTTATTTTAAAATAATGCTCTCAATTAGCTCTTCGATAAGTTGACTGCTACACGTACATAACACTGATTAATTTGATTACACAGATTTTTAGCAAAGACAGCGGAACTCAGCTCTGGGATCTGCGAGGGATTAGATGCACCGTCTTTTCCATGTAAGTAAATTCTGACCTGATCTTTTTGCTTCTAAGCTGTAAAGACTTCAAGAAGTTGTTAAGGATTCCGGATAAACCAGACATTCCACTTTAAGCGTTCAACTCAGGTCAAAATACACTTTTGTTTTCAACTGTTTTTGAAAATCAACAGTGTTAAAAATCCTATTAACATAGTAAGAAGATTGCTTGATACGGTCTGCAAAGGCCCTGATGAAAATAAATAAATAAATAAATAAATAACAATAATAATGTAAATAAAAAAGATTGCAATGTATTTACATTGTACAGGTTGCTTTATGTATAAGTATGAAGTCTACTTTATTTTAGCTCGCGGAGTAAAATCGAAGAATAGTAGTAGCGCATATTTGGTAGTAGATCTCCATGATGTGCCACTAAACCTTGCTTTTGGTGGGAAGAAAAGCATAATTATATAACTTCATGCCTTATCTATTCGTTTTCAGTAATTCGTCCACGTCACCTCCACTGTGTTATCTGTTCCTTTGACGAAAAAGGCTTTTGGTTCTGTTTTAAGCCTTAGCTGAGTGATGCCCCATGTAATATAAGTGTATATCAACAATAAATACCTTATATATAGTAATCATGTACTCTCCTTTCTCTCTCCCCTTTTTCTTTTTTCCTTCTTTTGTATTAATTTTATTAAATGTAAATGTGTTCTCAATAAAGCCCTATGGATTTAAAAAAGGAAAAATGCCCGTGCAGTACCAATTCTAGTTATTTTCAGTAATTCGTTCCCGTTCTTATTCTTTTCTTCAGTACTTGTGAATGAGTCGCCCGTGTTGCCTTACTTGCCAGCGGTTGGAGATCTCGATGAAGTTGAACTTCCAGACCAAGACTCAGCGCTTAGAGAATCACAGTCAAGTGGAATGTTACCCACAAATGCGCCAAGCACGGAATCTTTAAATAATGACAATCCTTACATGCGGCCGTCCAAGAGGATACGCAAGACATTAAAACCAAGCTGATGTTATTTAAAGCCAGTTTTGTCATAACTGGCGGTTAGTGATTTAAAAATTCGGCCCATGTAAGGTAATCCGGATTCTGGAATCTGGGAAATTTTGTTTGTGGAATCCGGAATTTTGAGTTTTGGAGTCCGGAATACTGCTTAAAGAATCCGGAATCGCACAAACGATTAGCTTGCGTTGTAGACTTAATTTAACCTCGGTTAGTAACGTCTGGGAAGTAGTGACGATATCCTTGCTCCAAGGCCCCAACAGACTTAACAATTTACCGGTAGTGCGATTCAAATTTCCTTTCATCTTAACTGACAAATTTACAATGTCTTTTTAACAAGCCAATCTTGGTGCGCTCTCAAATGCTGACACACAGATGGGGGCTCAGAACAAGGATTTCAGCGCTGTTTCGCAGACGGACTTAACCAGAGTTTAGTTTCGTCCGTGACGCAGTCTAACTAACGATTGGAATCCGGAATCCGAGTCCCACTGACAAAGATGGAATCCGGAATCCACGGTGCGGAATCCAGAATCCAAGACTGTCTCAAGTTCCCTTACGTGGGGCGAAAGCATATTTCTTTTTTTAAATAAGAAGATAGTTGGATTTTATTATTGTTTTTTTTTTTAAGCTGTGTAAAAAACCATCGTGCGAATCGTGCCAATGCATTGTGAAATGTAAACTCATTACTTATGGTTTCAAAACTACAATCCTGGACAAAAGTCCTTTGGACAGTACTGCAATACTAATGTTTTTCTGTCAATTCTCGGTTTCCTCTTAAAACAGTGCATCCTTTTTCGAAATTCTCTGGCAGTTCTCCCTCCCTCAAATCAGAAAAGAAACTCGGAAAAAATTCTGGATACACGCGTCGAACATTGTTTGTGGGGTGAGGGGAGGGGTTGGACCTGTGTAAATTGGAAAACGCCCCAGAAACGCAAAAGTGTCCCAAGACGTTTGTCCACGATTGTAGGTGGGTATTTGCCTTTGCGTTCACTTGGTTATCAAAGGGATCTTGTACCCAAGAAATATACACAATCATGAAATAGTGGAATAAATTACTCTTTTTAAGTACTTCGTTTATGTCTGGGTTGTCTGTCACTTCTGTATTTCTTCATATTTGACCGAATTGTAAGTACTGTAGTTTGGTGAACTTTTAATCATGAAGACTCTTTGTGATGGCTATCATAGAGATCGTGCATCGAATTAGCGTTCCATCCCAGAGTTATCTGGTGTTGTCCACTCCTAAATGGGATTGTTGTTGACAGTTCTGGTAGTCATCACCACTTCGGCACTAACCTGAGATCAGGCGTTATTTTTTTTTCTTTTTTTTTTTTTTTGCTTCTTTGCTTCTTTGGCTCAGGAGGGAAAAAAATGAGAGACATAAATGGTTAATAGGGAGAGGGCATGATCTCAGGCTACTTCCGCACAGGTCGCGGCATCAACAGTCCTATTCAGAACTAATCATACCCATCCTCGGAGACCCTTCGTGCCATATATTTTTCTGCCTGTTTAGACTTTTCCTCGTCCCCACTATCTACCCCTGGGTCTCCGAGGATGACTCATACCAGGACGATTATATTCCCTACTTCAGAAACATAAGGAAGAATGGGTACAAGCATTTCTGATCTGAGTTCGTTTGGATGGACAAGCGTTATGATTGGTAGATGGTCGATTCAAGGCTACAATTAACCATAAGTAACTCTTAAATTAAAGTGAACTGACAACAAAAAGTTAAAGGATCAAAACCGAGTTGAAATTTTAACTAAGTAGTATTTTCAGTTCGTCATACTAGTAACTCTAGATCCAAAAGAAAAGTATCAAACGGTTCTATCAAAGTGAAAGTAAAGCAGAGTAATCTTAAAGCAGACTGGACCATTATTTGTGGTTGTTCGTCGATAAAAAAATGTGTTTTCGGTTTAAACTATTAGCCAAAGTATTACATAGCGGCTGTAAAAGCGGCTTTTCCTATTCCTTTTTGTGGGTCGCTATTATTACTTAAGTGGGTCGACCTGGCATTGTAATACTGACGACAGAATTATTAGAGAATAGTTGGTGACGGGAATACGTGAATTGAACTGATTGCTGTTAAATTGCGGGTACTCAGAGCATGATGTCTTTTAAATGGTGAACGTACTCTTTTTTGGCTCTGTCGCTCACATTGTTCTAAGTCCCCAGTTGATTGACTTATCACTTAAGCCCTAGCCAAACTAAAATCTTGGACAAAAGCAGATGGAAAATTTGGTCTCCTTTCCCCCTCTCAAATCGAGGATGGGTAAATGGTGTGTTTGGGCCCTCGCGTGGCGTCACCCTTGATTTCGGGGGAGCGAAGGTTTGTCTGTCCAAGATTGTAGTACAATATGTTTGTAGTACATCGCAGTCACAGTTTGGGGACAAGGATGCGCCTCTTAAACATGGCGTGTTGTATGAACACTTATCTGATCACTAGTGACGCGCGCATTTCATGTGTCAACATCTCGCGCGTATACGTTAGTCACTGTTGGAACCGGCATGACATAAAGATGTTTAGATTTGAATAAAACTCCCCCTTTCCCTGGACCCTTTCCAAACAGTAAAACAAACAAACAAATAAAAAAGGACCTGCAGCCCGTTTGATTCTCCGTTGTTCCTACCTTGGGACTGAGATTTCTGCCAAGCTTACCTATCGGTTGTTATTTCATAGGAGCTGAAATGTTGAACCAAAGCGTGGCTTCCGTACATCGCCTTGCATATACTCAGTAGATAGACAATAAATTCCTTATTAGGAAAATGCCAAAAAATTTACCTTAAAATATAGCCGCTTGCAGACCCTCTACAGTAAATAAAATGTCAAACCCGGGTCGGACCAAGGGTGTCATTTTGTTTTTCAAAGTCAATTTTTTCTATTTCTAGTCGGCACGGGTTCAATCACTTTTCTTTATAGAGGCCAGAAACTCTTAAGGTGATATATTTGTTTTATATTATTTACCAAACGAACAAAAGAAGACAGAAAGAAGCAACAACTGTCATTGATGTCCTCCAACTTTCGGCGCGTGACGTGAGGGGGACACGCGACTTCTCCGTGAGTGCACTTGATGAGTCGCATGAGAAACTCTGCGTGACGAGTCAAACGCGCCTGCGTAGGAGGCTAGATTTGCAGCGAACACGTTCAACCAAAGAAGAAACGACCACCAAACATTGGTTAAAAATCAGGTAAAATGTGCCACTTACACATTTCAGTTCATTTTAAGATTCCATCCAGTTCTTTACTTGTCACGGCGGCAGAAAGAGACAAAGATTGTTTACAGTTGAATCCGCAATAGGATAAATGCATTGACCATAACAATTTCTGTACAATTTTAACTAGTTTGGGCTAGTTGCCAGTTTAAAGATCAGTAATAACAGGCTATTAGTATTCAGGAAAAGGCTGTTTACTTGATTTAAGTTTCATTATCGTACTGCGTTCAGTACAAGCTATTTAGCAGATAAATCTCAGATCTCAATGTTGCGACTGTTATGTTTGTCCACTTCATTTACACAACATGCTTAATTCTCACGATATAGCAGTAAAAGGTGCGATTTAGACGAACCCAAATATCATTCAGATAAGTAAAAATAGCGAATTTTCGCTTCAACAACGAGGGTCAGAGTTCTTGGTAAAGGAAATGCGCGCAGTTAACTTTGGAAGCACATGCCAGATGCAATATACAATATACTATCTGAGTCACGCAACATTTTTGTCATGGGTGCAAATTGAAGCGAGGTGAAAGGTGGGTAGTAGGTTGTGCAAGAAAAAGAGTAAAAAATGACGAAATGTTTTTGGCAAACTTATTTACTCTAATTAAGAGCCCACTGCTCCGTGTGTGCTGTATTAAGTTATCCTATTTCCATACCACGGAGTTGGTACGTGTGACTCAGTGCGCTTTCTTTGCGCTTTTATTTTTAGCCTGTGTACAGCTACATATTTTTAGAACTTTTATTTCCCGTGAACGTTCGGACGCGGACATAACTACAAAACGTGAAAGTATAAAAAGGTAAATGGCGACTTTGTTCCTTCTCCGTCAGTCCATCGAAATTTTTACCCCAGCCTGTTCTCATTTTACACTGTTAGGGAAAATATTTTATCATTTACCAGCTAATATGGAATTAATACAACAGTTTGATCGACAAAAAGTGCTGGATCGTGGAATACAATCCCGCACGTTGTGAGGCGGGTTACCCCACCGATCATGTAAACGAAAATGAGAGAATATATGGCCCGGTGGATAGCCCCACTTAGGCGAGTTACCTCCAGGGGTCCTTCACGTCGTAGAAAAATATAAAACAGCAAACTGATCGTCACGGCAAGGCGATGAAGAAGTAAACAAAAGGATAAAACAAAACAATAGTACATATTTAAACAAATTGCCCAATTTGTTTAAATATGTATTGTTTTGTTTTGTTTTATCCTTTTTTTTCTTCTTCATCGCCTTGCCGTGAGGATCAGTTTGCCGTTTTATATTTTTCTACAAGTTTAATTGTACTGATCCAGGTCTACAACTGGGAGATCCGGCACCACTCATTGGTTTGCTGCTGTGGTTTTTGCTGACATTTTAAGTATTTTGGTCCTTCACCTCCACGTAAACAGGCCCTAAACCTATAACTTTTTTGACTTGCTCGTTGCCGTTGCAAGTGACTTTTAACGCATTTTTTGGTTATATTAACTGTATCAGCACTGAATTACACACTGTCAACTCCACGGCATGGCCAGTACCTTACCCATGCGCACAACCGTATCACCCCCGGCAGTGGCAGCCATGGACAGCACTTTGCCCTTTTCGCTCATCATCAGGAGTTGGTATGTGTGCCTCAGTGCTGAAATTGGTATTTTTTGGTTACCCCTTCCCACTCATCTTACAAACCATGCATTTCGTCTGACCCTCCCTCTTGAGCCATTTTTTTTGTCATGGACCCCCTTCAAGTCCTATCAACCATGGCCGCACCCCACCTTATAAGGAAGTGAAAGGTGCCTGAAGTGTCAACAGGCGGTCCAAGCTCAGTGCATAACGTTTTGATACTGTTTTGCATTCTAAAACTATCTATAGCCTTTGATTCCATGTATGAATTTGAAATATGAAATTTATTATATTTTGAACTAACTTGAACGAAGTTTGAGATAAAGATACAAAAGTGGATATGATAACCATTGTAGTAGAATTAACAACCTAAAAGCGGTTGAAAAAGAACCTGAAAAAAGTCATGCTTGACTGGGAATTCAACCCTGCATGACCTGCCATAACCGATCGCATTCTTGCCATGAGAGACTTATCTTGCCATAAGGATTTGTTTTACATCTATGCCAATAATTTTTGGAAATCTAGCTGTGTTGAATTTCTTATACAAAGTCTAGGCATCGTATTCAAAACGACATCAAAACATAGGGTAATTTATGCACCAAGTTTTTTGGACCGCTTTGATTTATCATTTTGTCATTTGAAGGGTCGAGCTAGGATGGGAGATGCAGGCTTACGTTTTTGTTTGAAAACGGCAGGTTCTACAATGCCCAGCAGATTTCAAGGCCGACTATCGCCCTTAGCGAGAGAGGCACTGGCAGAGGTTATGGCTACGTTTATCTTGGTGGTTAGTACTCACTATAATAGACTGCTAGCAGTCCCTCAGGATGGTCACGCGAGCGAGGAAAATCGAGCGAAGTGAGCGAAAGCAAAAAACAAGAAGTTTCCCTCTCGGCCATTTCGCTCTCTCCAGTCCTGCCGAGCTTAGACTCGAATGACTGAAGAGGGACTGCTCGCAGTCTATCACTATAATGAACGTTTCATTTTCAATTGGATTGATCTATTGTTCTTATAATTGAAAAGCACTTACTTTTTATCAATTTCTTCTTAGTCTTTTGGCGTCGGCTCAGTTGCCCAGAAGGTTCTTAGCCGGGGGGCGTTTGGAACGTTCTTTTCTATTAACTTCGGCTGGGGGATCGGAGTTACACTAGGATGTTACTGGGCTGGCGGAATATCGGGTAGGTATTTTCAGTTCTAATTCAACACGGGTTTCTTGCACCCTTGAAAAGAAACTTTGCGCCGCGTTGTGTATAAATGGCCCGTACCAGCGACATACTACTGGGGGATAACTCTGCGCTGGACTCAGAAGCATCCCATCTAGGACGGAGTGGAAATATTGTGATATCCATAATCGCAAATTTGTGGTACGGAATTGTGATGAACTCCGGCCTGATGGGCCAGCTGGCTTGTATGAAGACTGGGTCACCAGCCTTCTAAACTATGTTATCTTCAGGGTTCGGATTAAGCCAGAAAGCCCGGCTACTTCAAATTTTGAGCCGCCCACTGTTTGGGACAAAAAGGATATAAGCTAAAAGGTGAGAGAGTGAACGCCTGAAATTGCATTCAGCATTCGATTGACGAGCCGCCTTCTTTAACATGCTATCAATCGGGGACAAAATATACACTTTCCCAGAGGGGGCCTTTCTCAGCTTTTGACGACTTTAAAAGGGGAAAATAAAGCTTTCTTTGCCTACCCCTTCCATTCAGTGTTGTGCCGCTGTTCGAGCGACCTTTACGAAACAACGATTATTCCAACTTTGAATGGATGGGAGGGGGAGGGTGTGAGTTCGTTTGCTCTCAGAAATTGCTTTGTTTAAGGTCAGTATCGCCGATATAATTGTACCTTATCTTTTAAACCCAATAGACCTTTCCCGCATTCCTCTAAACAAAGGCAACAAGTCGAGGCACGGGTGGACAAAATACAGTGATTTGTACTGAGATTGTCCACTCGACCTTCGACCTCATTTTTTAATGTTTGCTCACTGGAGCGTAATACGTTCTTCTAAATTATTTGTTTTAGTCATTTTATTCTTCCTCTGTAGCCTTTTGTAGTGAAGAAGTGTTCACCATGTCCTACTTTGAATTTGAATAACCAACCGTTTCCTGCAAGGAAGTCTTTTTGTTTGCTACATCCATCTCTCTGTATAAATAATAAATAAATAAATAAATAAATAAATAGTTGATGTATTTGAGAAACGCTCGCGACATTTATGTCCTATGCTTTGTTCGTGAATGGAATAATTTTATTTACTTATACGAAATTGCCTTACAGTAGTATTCTGCCCTTGTATATTTCAGCATTCATTTTCCCGTTCCCGTTTAGGTGCGCATATGAACCCTGCCGTGACACTGGCGTTTGCGGTTGTTCGACGCTTGGAGTGGATCAAAGTTCCCGCATACTGCACCGCTCAGTTGTTTGGGGCATTCTTAGCGTCTGCTGTCGTGTACGGAATTTACTATGGTAGGACCCTTCATATTTTGGTATTTATTTTAGTCATGCTTACTTGCAGAAAATTTCTATGGCCTTCATTTTCCTCGATGCGAGCTCTGAAACAAGTACATTGAACCTTGACCTTTTCTTCTCCTTGATACCAAAAGGTGTCGGCTAAATTTGGAGTCACTTTAAATGTAATTTGATTAAAAAAAATATTTAAATATCCAATAAATACATCTTTTAGTCAGTACCCAAACAGGAAGCCTAAATCACCCTGGTTCTCTAACTTCGAAAATTGGTAGTAAAATGAACCAGTCGATCATTTCTTCCAGATGCTCTCAACGCATTTGACGGTGGAGTTCGAAAGATTTTGGGCGTGAATGGTACCGCTGGGATATGGGCAACCTATCCTCAAGACTTCTTGTCTACCGGAAATGGGTTTGCTGATCAGGTCAGTATTATGTATGTAAGTTTTGCAGAAGCCGATTCATGGCAGTGCTAGTCAATTGCTGAAAGATGGTTAGTAGTACTTTCATTTTGGATTTCACAGTGATTACTTGAGAAAAGTTAAAGCCCAGCTTTGTGCAATACAGTATTTGTTCTAGTAATAATTCCAGTTGAAGGAAAATTCAAAACGCACTTCCGGTATTTCGTTGAGTCTGCTGCGGACTCAGAACATGGTATTCGGCGCTGCTTCGCAGATGTTACTAAGATAACGTCTTTGAGACTCAGGCTAGGAATTGTTTAGAAAAGGCTTACATTTGTGTTTAAAGTTTGGTAACTTGTCGTTAAATTTCAGCGGGAACGGTGGTTTATACTTCACAACCTTTGATTTCTCTATTTTATTAAATATAAGTTAGTGGCCTACCTCCAACCAATGTTCTTTCTCATCTCTTTGTTTCTGTTTTTTTTTTCCTTATTATAAGCTATTTGGCACTGCTCTTCTCGTCAGCTGTATCTTAGCTATTCTCGATCGAAATAACAATTCTCCTGACCAGGGAGTGGCCCCGGTTATGATCGGACTGGTGGTGTTTGTTATCGGTGCTACGTTTGGCTTCAACTGCGGTTATGCTATCAATCCCGCTAGGGATCTGGGACCAAGAATTTTTACCGCTATGGCTGGATGGGGTGGTGATGTATTCACGTAAGTATTGAAACTGAACTTGTCATTACAAAAGTAACGTTGAGGATAAATGCTCCATTATGCACGCTCAGTTCTTTAGCTTCAGTTCATTTCAGTTCGAACGCGGGCTATTTTACAATATAACGGAGCTGATTGGTTGAGATCTATGGTCGATAAGAGTGCAGACCATGGAAATAACGTCTTGGTGGTACAATTTGTTCTGCTCTTTCTCTCGCGCGCAATTTTCCGAAAAAAAGGTTAGAAACTTTCAATGTTATTGTCAAAAACAAATCGACACCAATTTTCCATGGTCTTTACTAGCTCATCGTTTCTATGATCGATAAAAGTATCGACCATAAAAACTATTGTCGATTTATTAACCAGGGCCGGTTTGCTCAAAGCTGGGTTTAGATAACCCAGGGTTAGTGCGAAATTTGAATTCAAATCTAAAAGCTGAAAAAGCGAATTCGACTTAATTCTTTTTGTCCACAATTTAATGATTAGATATGCTGAAAAGAACAGAAACTCAAATGCTGTTGATCGAAAGAAAAAACTGAAAAGCCGGATTAAAATTTAACCCCGGGTTAGCGCTAATCAGCCTTCGAATAACTAACTGGGCCCTGCGCGATTCCTGGGTTAGTTACCATTAACAACACATGTGATCTGTATGTAGTTTACCCAGGATTGTCGCTAACTGGACTTCGAACAACTCGGCCGTCAATCGTCGTTATCTTACTCTGGTGTATCTGTTGTAAACTCTGTTCCGAAAGAAGGAAAAACTGTTTGAATGAAGAGGTCCACGCAACAAGTAAATATAACTGACTGGTTCCTCTTGCTTGATCTCTAATTAAAGAGATGCTGTTGCCAGACGTCACTTGATGAGTGTAAAATGAAACAAAACTGAATGCAAGGCTGGCACTACGGCAAAGGGCTGATTTAGTTTTTAGGCCAATATTTCGGCTAACAAAATTAGCCTACCTCAGAGCCAGCCGTATAGCGAGAGAAAATAGTTTCTCTCGACGGTATGGCTGTAGCCCTGAGGAAGGCTAATTTTGTTAGCCGAAATATTGGCCTACAGTAAGTCAGCCCTTTGCCGTAGTGCTAGCCTGCGAACCGCAGACGTATTTCCGGTCGTCGCTTCTCTGAGAGAAGCGACGACCGGAAGTACGTCTGCTTGTCGCAGGCTACCGTGGTGGTAGTGCCAGCCTTGCATTCAGTTTTGTTTCTGTTCCTAAATCTATTCACTGACTTACACAGAGCAGAGATTATCATCGGCTTAAAAGAGCTACAAGCAAAACCTGCACGAGCACCAGTAAATAAGTCCTCAAATAACGATTTCAGTGAATTGTAAACGCTCTTTCCCCCCCCCCCCCCCCCTCCAAATTAAATCTACAATGAAACGGTCCTGGGAACTCGATCACTGGTGAGTATTTGTATCTGAAAGTCTCCTATCTGTTTCAAACTGATAGAAATCATGTTTTCGTTATGTTTAGGGTTGCTAACCACTGGGCCTGGGTACCAATCATAGCCTGTCTGCTTGGAGGAGTCCTGGGCGCTATTGTCTATATCGTCACCATCGAGCTTCATCACACACTCTCGGAGAACAGCGACGATCGTTACTACGAGCCGATTCAAAACTCCGATACGGCGAGAGAGGACCAACTATAGTGATTGTACTGAGCACCCTATTACTGTACCTCGCTCTCTCTGGATCCTATAGCAAGTGTCATTGTCGCAGCCCTTCGTAGCATAATGTATTAAATTAAAATCAAACTACATTTGCCAGCGTCAACAGCTAAAGCAAATAAAATGTAATGGACAAATTGTGTTTTACATGGCAGTGTTTGCACAATCAAACATGATTTTTTACCGTTTCCCGCATTGTTTAAAGTGTTTTAAAAAGTAGTGGTTCTTGAACATTTATTCCACGAGTGCGCGTTGGATATGAGATGGTTGATAGCCAACGAGGCGCGTAGTGCCTCGTTGGCTAGAATTATCTCATATCCAACAAGCGCGAGTGGAATAATTGCCTTATTAAAACGCCCACAAAATATCGAGAATTCCTTCTCGACTTTATTTGTAAAAACAACCGATTTTCAGCTTGTTTTTAATTTTGAGCAGACGCGTACAGTTACCATATTTGGAGAGAATGGTTTAATGGCTCATATACTATGATGGCTAAGCCAATCAGAGCTCTAGAATTGCATTATCCAATGATTCAGTTAAGTTTTTAATAATATATTGGTACAGTATATATCTACAGCTCGCAGTTTGTGAAGGGTAATTTTTGAGCCGTGAATTTAAGTTCAGTTTGCTTGATTTGCGCCGGAGGAAGAATTTTGAGCAACTTTTGAAAGTGTTAGTACACTCATGCAGTGTGAAAAAGTTGCTAACTTACAAGTGAAAATATAGTAGTCGAATATTAAATAAGCCCCTCAGTTGTTGGTTTAACATCGGATAATCGTCCTTACAAATCCGCGTAAAGAATCCTCAGAAATTCTTGTTATTAACGTGACATAACCGTCGACGGAATGAGCCTTTGGTTTTATTAGTTTTTTTTGTAACATATAAATTCGTGAGGTCTCTTAACCCCCTAGTATTTTTTTAATCATCCTTCCTAAAGAATGAAGAGTTCAGTCTGAGTCCTTCATAAGTTCAAAAACTCGTGATAAGTTATATTTCGCCTTGAATTAATTATTTTCCCTTCCTGTCGAATAATGCGACAAAGAAATATGTGGTCCGTAACACTTTATTGTAGCATTGTTTTCAAGGTACAAACTCAGTGAAGGTTTCTTTACTCGTTACAGCTGAATGCACGAAAGCTGAGCAGAGAGGAACATTCTTCGAGACCGTTTCACTGTTATGAACAGTTTGCAAACAGTCTGTCATGCTTCTGAGTCGTTGAAACCTTGAAGTGAAAAAATGCAGTGATTCCTACACAACTTAACAAAATTAGAAATAATTATAAAACATTTATATGTGGATTTGGCTAAACAAAAGACGTTAGAAAGTCCAGGTAATATACTGGAAATATAAAGAGGGATAGCCTGAACAAATTAAAATAAAGCAAATAATTATATATCTTACACTCTGACTCAATGCAATTTTATGTATTAGAGCGATTTTCGTATGACCTTGAAAAAAGGTTTCGGTAAGCGTTCGTTATTTGTTTCATCAGCCAATGGATGAAAAGATCAAAACATCGCCTCTTCGTTTTCCCGCCAAAGAAACCCTAATATGGAGAAGGCATTGTTCGATTGGCCAATCGTGTTGTAGTATGACGTCAAAGCGAAGTATCGATTGATTTCTAGAAAGTTCTCGGGCATGAAGTTTTTTCACCTGAGCGTTCGCTTAACCAATGAAAAGCCAGGCGCGTTTGTCTGTCCGTTCGATAAACCAATCAAATCGCTCTATTTCAGTTCGTTTGTCGTTTCTGTTTTGTTCGCGCGCTTTCATTTCAAGGTCATACGAAAATCGCTCTATGAATTTCGCAAAGCAAGGAAAAAAGCTGAACCAAGGTCAAACAGGAAAACGATGGGGGAGTGGCGATGGAGAAACTATTTCTCGCCTGGGTTTGATTACCGGCCACTTCTTAGGAAATGAGCCCGCGCTCCTCCCGCGTACAGACGGAGGGGGGAGGACAAAGAGAACGGCGGAAATCGAGCCTATTTCTCGCCCAATCTTCCAACGTCTTAGCGTTTGACCTTTTACTTTACGAAAGGCACGAACGTAAACGGCTACAGAAAGCCTAGCACTGGTAGAATAAAAAGATTCTAATGGACTTTCCACTCTTGGAACTGAACTCTTTAACCCTTTAAGTCCCAATAGTGTCCAAGATCAATTTTCTCCTTACAATTATCCATACAGTATAAAGAGATAAGTTATGAGAATCAATAAAATGATCAGCCAAGAGAAAATACTTTGATCTTTGAACAAATTCTCTCAACTAATTCTTTAAGGAAATGTATGGAGATCAGTTTGGAGAATTTGTACGTGGATACTGGGGCTTAAAGGGTTAACACTTTTGGAGAAGGCTGGTAATGTCGTCGATCAGATCAAAGGGTTCAGTATTGGGTAAATATCGCTTTACAGGATTTCCCTTGTGATTCACCAGGATCTTCTCAAAGTTCCATGTGATGTCATTACTCCTGATTGGTGCCCAAAGGATCTGGGTAGCAGCTTGACTAACAATTCCACCAGGGAGGGGACAGCGAGTCTGAAAGTAAATGGAACGCAAGTGTAAGCATGGATCCTCTCCCCCAGAGCTGTTACCTTTTTAGCCAGCGCCACGGATTGAGAGCTCTGTGAATATGGAATCTGGACTTCCGTCTTGCCGCGGAGCCTCAGAAATCTCAAACAATAACCTTACCAACGGTTACAACATGTAGAGCTTTGATATGGACAAAGAGATTACACAACTTCATCGACCTTCACAGGACGTAATCGGCTCCTGCTCTTGACTGTATTTTACTATTACTGCGCAAAGGTCATTCTATATAACGCTCGAGCCCCCAGGTATAACCATGTCAGTTTCACTGAAATGTGATCATGTTTGTCATGCATGAGGGCGGATCTCTTTTGTCCAAAACTATAAAGACAACCGTACGCTTTTCGACTTTTTTTAAGACAAACGCGAAGGAGTAACAATTTCTTTTATTTGCTTTTTTCTTTTTTTTCCTCGTCTCGCGCCTGGCCCGATCGTTTAATTAGCTTTAATACAAAAAACGTGGAAACAAGTTACTTCAAAGGAAAACCAGACTACCGTGATGAAGCATCAGCTGAAGCATTCAAATATTAGAGTACTTTATGACTGACTGAACACTCCTGTAGCCTGAATTTCATCCGATTACTTCGAGTCGTTATTACACCCTCAGTGACGACGTTACTGAGGGAGGTCAGGGAGTAATGACGACTCGAAGTAATCGGATGAAATTCAGGCTAACACTCCTGAAGATTTTAGCTCTGTATGTAATGAGGGCACCGACGAAAATGTCGTTAGGCGCGTCTGAATCTGTTCGCTAAGCCAAAATATCAGCTTTTCATATTACTCATACTCACTTCGTTTGCCTTCTGACGTTTCAGTTGTTTCATATGAAACTTGATTACGTAACAACAAGTAAAACCATACGTGCAATTCACTTCTCTCCCGATAAAATCTCACTCATCCTGCCGAATAGCATTCACATATTTCACTACTAAATTACCTTTACGAACGTATAAATGGGATCTTCTTGAGCGCCGTTGACTTGTATTTTCTGGAAGAGTGGAAAATTCGGCTCAAATCCACCACCAGGTCTTACGTACTTCAGACCATTCATAATTTCTCGAGCATTGGCCCCCGGTTCTTGGTAATGGAATTGATTGCAAGGAAACGCCAGGATAGTGAAGCCACATTTATACTTTCCATATGAAAATTTCTTCATGAGTGCATTCAGGTGTGGGTACTGAAAAGTAAACCCTCAAAATGTCGCCACATTGAGGACCAGCGTGACTTGTCCTTGGAAGTGTTTTAACGAAACTGAAGTTCCATTTAAGTACTTCGTTGAAAAACTGTACAGCGTTTCGCTGCCATCTTCAATACACTGCGAGTAGTTAGAAGGCTTTGCAGCTGAAAAACCTACAAAGAGGTATAAGAGAAAACCTACCAAGAGCTTCATCGTACTCGACTGTGTCGCTGTGTGCAAGGCACGACGAGAAACGTCACAGCGGAACTCGACTCGTGAGCACTCAGTTGGTCATCTGTTAAGTGCGCAATCAATCCTACCGCCACCCACTCTCCCCCGTGTTTTGTCCAGTCCGTTTTGGTCAAGGGTAAATCGAATACAATAAATTGGAACATTGGACAAAATAGAGAGAGAATCAGGCAATAATTCTCTCACTAAAAATCAAGGATGTGAAAGTTGCGCTTTACTGCCTCCTCGTCGTTCTCCAAATTAGGACCTAATAAATGAGATATCCCTCGGGGGAGGGGGGGGGGGATGGGTACTCTCCTACATAAGCCACATAGATATGTGCCGCCCCGAGGGGTGTTGTTTTTGGGCCGTCTGAAAACGGGTTTACACTTTTCCCCGTTTTGTATCCAAATGAATAAGAACGAAATAGGAATATGCGAATTCGACTGCTTTTAAAGAATATTTTTGTTTGCGCTTTAATCAAGAGGGAATGAGCAAACTTGTTTTAATCTAAGCCAGGAGCCTGTCTAAGCCTAATAACTTATTGAAATTCAGTAATTCTGTAACGCGGACCGCGGCCACCCCTTTTTCTGTGAAATTTTGATATGTATAGCTGTCCCGGCCGCCCCTTTTTTCTGGATTCGTCCCTGAATGCCGCTCTGGTAAAACTTGTCAACTTAACCCTTGTGAGGACATGTTAAATTTAATTTTTCTTTTTCCCAGGCTTTTAACTTTGGTATTTAATGCTTTTATTTTGGCGTTTTTGCAAAGGTTGTAAGTAACCAAAGTAAGCTGGTCAGATTTGTTGCATGAAACAACCTCAACGGCTAACGGGCGGGTATACCAAGTGAACATAAAACCGTTCAAACAGATTTAAAACAGATTGTAATAAACAGATTTATGTCCACTTTTTATATATTTTTGCTGATCAGATCTCCTGTAGATCGATCCTTCGTCCTTCGTCATTTTCGTTTGCGGTCCTTTGCAGTTAATCTTCAGTTGTTTCGGGTATCCTGACGTAGGTGTACTAGTGGGAACTCGTAACTTAAGGAAGATAGTCCAAATCGGTTTACATTTTAGCAGTGCACAAAAGTACCCTTGTCCCAGAGGCTTTTCAGCTGAAAGTTTCCTCCCGGCGAGAGAGGGAGCAAGCCGCCAACCGGCGAAAAAAAGTTCAAGAAAAACCTCTGCAACCAGAGTAACACAAAAGTGGACTATGATTTTCATAACAGTAAATCAAGGCAAGTAGCGCAACAAATAAAAGAATGACAAGAACTAAAATCTTGCCCTTTTCCCAATACGACCGCACAGGACTACCACACAAATAGTTAGACCTTTCGTAATGTTTGAATTTAGACCGAGGAACTTATGGGAATATCGATGTTCCGGCATATTATAGTAAATTAATGCGATGAATTCTTATATATAAGATCACAGTAAACATCTTTTTACCTGAAATGTTTTAAAGTATTGTCATTCTTGCAGCTGAAAACGGCGAATAATGATTCAGAAGGTAACATCGAATGTTAATGTCATAAGAAACGTACATACCGTATCTTTAATTAAATTGCGAGATCTTACAGCTGCCCTTTGACATGCATTGCTTTGCGACTGCCATCGATCGCTAGACCTGCCTAAAGTTCTTCAAAGGTTTTATACGAGTCTAAACCTTTCAAGAATCCTCGCAAGTCGTGTGAAAGGGGAGCACTTCCTCTAAAAGGTCTTCCCCACCCCCCCCCCCGCCTCCCCACCATCCCCTAGGATTCGTAAGTAATTGACATTTTAAATGCCTATTTAACTCATTGTCTCTTTGTTCAAAGTTACAAATAAGCCTTCGGGGCCTTTATTATTTTCCCTCGCATATTTTTCTATCGGAGTTACATGTTTTTTAAATCCTATTTTCTTTAATTTAGTCTTTTAAAGAAGTCAACTAATAATATATAGATGAAAATAACTGAAATAATATCAAATCCGGGATGTTAACATTACATAAAAAGTTAAAGGGCGGTTGTTTTTGAAGTTGTTCATGTCGTCTCGTCTGACTCGGAAGCTTTGAAATCTTACACCCATCTCAGGCACTCAAGTTCCAAGAACGCAAACTGTACACACAAACATCAGTCAGACGAACTGTTCAGCAGAGACTTTCTACTACAACAATGGTTAGTACTTAAGGTTGTCTTATAAATAGATTATATATAGACTAGTATATATTAAATGCGGGAACTCTTCCACGCTTGAAATTTACAGAGAGCGTGAGTACGGATTCGCAAGGGGACGCGAGGGAGACTGCAGTGCTACCACGGGTACTCAGCCAAGGGACCTGAATAGAGCTGCAGTCAACTCTTTAGCTCTCTTGATCTGTTATAGAAGAAGACCTCTGAGATTGGTACCTAGCGTCCATCTTAAGTTGGATTTCCACGAGCGAACGCACGTACTTTTACGCGCGTATAAAATAGAGTTTAGTCAGCTTACGCAACAAGACGGCACAAAGAAGAGGATGACAAAACGGTTGTGTGTGACAAACTTGACAGGCATATTACCTGCGTGTTTGTGTTGTTGTTCAATCGATATAACTTTGTTTTGATCTTTGCAAAAAGATATTTTAAAAAGACGGTGAATTTAGGCGGAATTGTTTTCAAACAGAATTATTGTCAAGCTTGTCACACAAGGTTTGCCGTCTTCTTCCCTCTGCCGTCCTTTTGCGTAAGTTCACAAAAGTGTGACTATGGAAGGTCACACTTACATACATTTCATACATAGCCTCTTTTTTATTTGCGCGCGTAAAATATGCGGTCGTACTCTCCTGAAAATTACGCGACAGTGGAATTCCACCATTATCCCTGGGAACGAGGTTGCATTACGAAGAGAGCCACGTTGCACAGAGTCGAAGAAAATGACTTAAAAACCATAGTGACCACCTTTAGGTTCCCCTGATAAAAGCTTGAGTTTATGCGCTGGGAAGAAAACAGCCACTTCGTAGGTTTGTTCATGTGTCTACCCAGGACACAATTAAGCATCTGTAGAATTTCCTTTTCAAAACAGTTTGTGCAGACTCTTTCTTTATTCTTCATTTTCCCCGGGGTCCCTTCTTGCGGAGCAGTCACAGTGAAACTTAGACTGTTCACAGTCCTCTATTTTTCCGTAAGATCATCGAGATCGAGCGCCTTGCGTTACGGGCTGCCATCTTGCATAAGTGTCAAAACTACTTAGGGGACGGGGGCGGTTTGGGAGGAAGCGAGAAAAATAGAGGGACTGTAATAACATCACTGCAGCGTAATCCATGCTAAACGTGTCTGGCATGTTTTTCATCACCAGCGGAATTTCTTAATTAATGAATGGTAAAAGGCGTGAAATTCCTGTCACGCCTCCTGAACGCGAACTGCAGTGATGTTATTACAGTCCCTCTATTTTTCTCGCTTCCTACCAAACCGCCCCCGTCCCCTAAGTAGTTTTGACACTCATGCAAGATGGCAGCCCGTAACGCAAAGCACTCGATCTCGATGATCTTACGGAAAAATAGAGGACTGTGAACAGTCTACAGTGAAACTCCGAGTGACTACATTCATCAGCCGTTGAATAAATCAATTAATTTATAGGGAATGCATGAGAATACCAAAAGGTACGTATAGAGAGTACAAGAGCTGATAAAAGAGTGCAGAGAAAATTTAAACTTCAAAATGAATCTTTCAAGAATTTTTCAAGGAAAAATGGCCCTGTGAGCGGCCTTGGAATTTTGACTGGCGATACTGATGTAAGGGGTCATAAGGTCATATCCCTTGTCATGACGTCAATCTTCGACAAGCCCGTTTAAAAGGGTCTTAAAAGTGTCAAAGAATATTTTGAAGACAATTAATAAAGGAGACCGGTAGTTCATTATGGGCACCGCATTCATGTCAATATTTGAAAAACGTCAAACCCGGGGGGTATGAAGATACTTCATGCTCACCTTAAAAACTGGCTAGGTATCAGGATCGCTTTTTATCCACAAAGCATGGGCTCGAACAAAAGCAGTAAAAATTAAGCAGGCTGCTGGCGTAAATAGTCAAAGCAACGAAAAAAAAGCAGCCAATTCTAAGTTAAATGTATTAGAAAGGGAAACAAAAGTGTGACAGAAATCCAGGGGCGGTACTCCTGGGAATTCTTGTGGGGGAGTGCCGCCCAGTTCTCCAAATCCTGACCTTATTTCAGACCAAAAATGTTATTTTTCCACACTGCCCCGTTTTTAGACCTGGAGGTGGTCACAAAACGCAACATCATATGTTTACACAGAACAGAAATTATGCCGTCATTGCCGAGATTAAAACCGCAACAAAAAGATTTCCTAAAATCCATTTTGAATTCGCCTTTAACACTTTCTTCCTTATTTATTTGGAGTTAAGACGACGAACACATTGATATACAACCGTAGTTCCTTCGTAAACCTTATCCGATTCCAGACCAAATAAAATGGGCAAAATCTCTACCCCTTTTCAGACCAAAACGGCGTAAAAACTCTACCCCTTGGGGTGGCACATACCTTTATATATGGCTTGGGTATAAATTAAAGGGAGAACTGTACAGTACTCCTCCCCCCGGGAAAGAAATTCGTACATGGCTGACTGATAAGTGAAGAATTCCTTAAAAGGGTGGAGAGAGTCCCGCGTAAATCATCTTTGGGAAAATATTAGGAGGGGCCTTTTTGTTGTGAATCTCATTGTGGTAGATAGTGTGTGAGACAAGGCGGCCCATATCTCAATGATTTCGTGATTTAGTTCAACGGCTCGCACTTGTGGTTTCATTTCTGTTGAAAGATATGATAAGAATCCTTAACAAACATCTCAGCAGGTCTGTCGTTCAGTTAGCCAACATTGTGCCTCTCTGGGTGAAAATTGGTTTTGCGCTGCGACTAATCGGAAACGGATCTTTTTACCTTAGGTTTTCTGCCAACTACTCAGTTACAGATGAATTCGTCACCAGAATTGCGTTTCCCTTTTAGCTCAAGCGATACCGAAAAAGCAATAAAGACTGACTACAATTTGTTAAACTCAATACTTGATATGGTGTCTGTTAAAAAAAAAAAAGGCTTGCTTGAGCTTCCTAGGAGAGCCTTGTTTTTTTAAATATACAAAGATTGATTCACAAATCAGTATAAAATTTCATCAAATGAGACCACTGGGCGTACAGTGTAGTACAGTGCAGTATAGATGATAGGCGTTCAAAAGAGAAGGGAAAGGGGATTTCGGGCGCGCGAGGAAGGAGGGATTTTCTCACTCAAGTTGCTTGTAACGCGACACCGACTCTCTTGTGGAAAGTAAATAATTTACATATAACACGCTCATAACGTGAGCTTGGGATGCCTGTGCTGTCACACTCCCAGATTCCTTTTTCTTCAAATGATTACTCGAAAATAATACGATTCTTGCAAGGATCCTTCCGACGATAGTTCTTCATTATTCGCTACCTGATTTTACAACTGTGCGTCTTTCTGGGGGCAACGTAGCCTCTACACAGACGTTGTTTTATTTTTCTTTTCTATTTCTATTCGAAAACATCAGCGAACTCTAGAAGGCGCACGGACTATCCCCGTGCGCTGGCGGTCAATAAATCCCCCGCGGTTTTTATTTTTTATCATGCGCGCTCGACGGAAGAGAAAATAGAGGGTCTGTGAACAGGCTAGAAGAAAAGTGAGAGTTACTTCTGAGTGTGCTTGCTGGCCGGCGAGGGGGACGAGGAGAGGAGGACGGGGGGCGAGGGGGGCGAAGATCCGGGGGGAGAGTAATCCTTGCAATGGCCTATACGGGGGGGGGTCTGCCCGAAAGTGGTACCTTTTTCAGCCTTCAGGTAAATGAAAGGGTAGGGATTTAACTTGTTGAAGTATATAAGAGGGTAGCAAACTCCGTCATTTCAGTCTGAAGGGGCTTACAGATGTATTTTGTGGGTAAGATAAAGTCGGAAAAACGTTCTGATTTTGTGATTTTTTGGGATATCAAAGACACCGAATTTTAAGTAGTTTAAAGGGCTGCAAAGGTCTAAACTAGGTGTGTGGAAAGGGTACCATTTTGGCAATAGAAGGTATATGAAAGGGGGACCTTTTCATTTAAAAATGTTATGTAATAGGGGAAGGGTTTGGACCTCAGGGCGGAGCCTTCCCGTATAAAACCTTTGCTGATCTTTATTGCGGGCCGCTTGTAATGAATTTGATTGAATCACGAATCTTCATTACAGTCTCCTTGTTGACTCAACTAAGGACAGCCTGTCAACTGGAGGTTGTCACAATTTGCTATACTAGTATTTATGATGAAAGGCATTCTATTCCAGAAATATTCGAAACATTAACATAAAGAACGACTTGACTCTGAAATATTATTTTACCAACTTCATTAAGGTTTGAAAGTAACCCCCCATTGTAGCTTGATGTTTAGTTGAAGGTAAGTCTCAAGACGTAAGTTCTAAGTACTCCAGGCTACAGGTTTACAGGTACCGGTGCCGTACATCACGGAAGGGCACCCAGTCCTAGAACATGACAAAACTTGCGAAGGGACAAGACGGAGTAAAATATGAGACGAAAATTAAATCTGGCTAGAGTAAATCTTTTTACGGACGTTGATTTCTCTTCCGATCCATGAGTGCTATTGTAGCGTAAAAAAATTCTCCTGATTTGTTTTGTTTGTATTGTTGGTTTTCACATGACGTCACTAAAATTCAAACTAAAAAACTATCGATCCTACCGAGATCTTACTTTCACAATGTATTAGAGCAGCTGAAAACTAATTTTCATACAAATTTTCGCTTCAAAAGAGTTCTTGGTTTTGTGTTAGAGTACGCTTGAATTTCTAAGCTTTTGCGTGACGCGGCATTTACATGACGGCCAAGAGAGCTGTCATGTAGGTTAAAAAATGACTTATTTCAGGAAATTTTGCTATCTAAACAGTCCTTGTATTAGAAAAAGTATTACTTTAATGTTTACGAGTTTCTCGAAGAATAAATTCACGCTTTTGTAGCAAAATTCGGTAACAGATGTTTCTGTTGGTTTCCGTCCGCCATGTTGGAGCTCATCCAGGTGAACACCAGCATGGAGTCTCCATACAAATTTCTATAAGTTTGGGTAAAACATTTCTTCGGATATCTCGTATACGAAATATTCCTCTGACCTGAATCTTGGCGAGGGTCAGAATACTTTACTGTTATACCCTTTACCCTGTTACCCCGTTAAGTCAGAATACTTTACCGTTACCGTGAACGATAGCATTGCTACCTCTTTTTTCTACCTAGCGCTGGCTAAGGGTTCGGTCCAGGATAAGTTTAATTCATTGTCATATGTCTCATTCAATTGTAAATAAGCGTTTAAGCCCGCGACACAAAGTAGCCGCAAAGCCTTACTTGAGTCATACCTTCAATTATACCTAGTGAAGTAAAAATGACACGAACTTCTCAAGAGTTGTCTAGAGTTGATGACCCTTTTTCTTAAGCTTTACCGTTACCTATAAAGGACTAAAACCGGCTATAATTCCAGCTGACTTCTTTCTAAAATGTTTTTCATTTCACTTTAGGTCGATCATTCGACCAGATACATTTTTGGAGGACGCTGTGTTTGGCCTTCATTCCCCAAAGAATTCGTTCCCTATCTCGTTCCCAGTCTCCCATCATGTTAATTTTAGTCGGACTAAGCGGAAGAAGAAGCCAGCCACAAGGCGCAGTGTTAAAAGACCCTTTATCGACACAAAATGGCTTTTCTCTGTCATGTGAAGTTAGGACATAGAATCAGCGCCTTTAGGAACTACCTCATAAAATTACTCTTGATCCAGTAATTATATACTTTCTGATATAAAAGGTCACTGGTTAACTCAATCTCATTTTCACTTATTCAGGTCATGCAACGTAAAGTCATAATTCCTTTCTAACTTCGAAGTCGTAACAGGTTTGATATTTTCCTGGCTGCCAATAGGGAAGACTTTTACGGCTTCAGTGACCAATATTGGATTCTTCTTGTCTCTTTCCAAACATATCAACTAAATTTGGCGTAACCCACAGAACAAAGCTTATTAGCCTATTAAGAGACGAGACTTGATCTGTTCCCAAGTACATATACTAGTATTCACTGTTAGTAATGACTTTCCAAATTGCTTGTTGTATATAATCAGCTTATGAGGAAAAGAAGTATTATTAAACTAAGCACGTACGACCATTTTCAACCTGTGCTGCAGAATTCAAAAGAGCAGAAAAATTAGGATGAAGAAATCGAAAGATAGACAATTGGCATTTTGTCTGAAGCATAATCTAAGCATTAGAGACCGTTGCGTCTCGTTCGTTTAAACTGAGAGGTATACCATCATGCACTTCTCAAACTTGTCCATCCTTATTGACAAAACGTGTAGAATTTTTGTGTTGAAAAGAACGAAACAAAAAACAAAACGAAACAAACAAACAAACAGCCAAACTAGCAACAAAAAACAGTGTGGTACTTTCTGCTGCCAAAGAGAAGCGTTATTTGAGTGTGTAAACCAAAGTAAAGCTAGTTAGTAGGATAGCGTGTAAGTACAAATGTAAGCCCTTAATGACTCCACAAACACCGTGTTTGATTGTTTTGAATTGAGAGAGGCTAGGGGGTAGATACTTTATCCTCCTTTGATTCCAGACTTTCCGTTCATATCATTATTTAATCCTGTTAGCTGAATATTGCCTCATAGCTAAAAGAATTATAACAGTTGTCGTAAGCCTACTGAGGCCTGGAGAAATGTAGCAAATTGAAACGCCGTCCGTGCAAACAGTCATACACAATGCAGGAAAAAGATACTGGCCCCAGAAAACTCTTAGAAAGAGCTTATTTCAATTTCAAGATGACCGGTCTGACTTTTGGTAAGCGCCGGCCTGAGACTGACCAACTTCAACTTGGATACTTTGCCCCCACTTTACGATTCCAATCAATTTGAGAGACAACGTCGGGGATCTAAACATGCAGCGATGATGAATTAACAGTTGCCTTCTTTTTTTCTTACAAACTTTCCTGTAAGTACGGTATTTACGTCGGATTCTAAACTTGAGGAGAGTTGACGATGTTTTTTTACACTGTCTTTAATCTAAGCTTCTCTCATTTCATCTTATTAGTTTGGCTTGTTGTTGTCGTTGCTTTTTTTGGTAGATTCCTTTCAACATTTTAACCTTAAGGTTTATTATCTACATTTTTTAGAAAAAAAACAGGCGTTTTGCGAATAATTAACCTGTGAGTACCAAGAATTTCAACATGTCAGGTTCTTGTGATACGGCTCACGTAATGGTTGCCCATGTAGTTTTTAGTTCTTTAGCTTTAGCAGGTCAACAAGTTTACCATGCGTGCAAACGTTGTTTATTTTACAAATCTTTTCGGGCACTTTGCTAGTTAATCTTGCTTAACTTTTAAGAGGCAATTCATACAATACTGCCAGATGTATCTTATACATCGTATTTTCAATTAAAAGCACCTCCCATTCAATAAGTCCCGCAGGAATTAATAACAACATAAAAGCAAACACAAATACAAAATATCGGAGTAGTGACGCATCGGCTTTGAAACACACACTTGACAAAATCGTAGACCTAGAATCTGCTGCTTGATCACAAACTTGGCAGGGGACATTGAGAATCATGGCTAGCGATTACCGTGATAATACTGCTGACAAAGTTTGCAGTACTGAAAAACTCGAAGAGGGTGGCCGCATACAGAGGTTTCGAAAAGTAAGGATCCAATTCTTTTGAGATACAGAGTAATGTTTCATTGCTAGGAACGATCATCCATTAACATGGTTAGGACACCGGGAAAAACGTCGCTTAAACCAAAAAGTCTCGCTGTTGTAAAAAAACTAGGTTAAAAATATTGTTAGCAATTCATTTGATTTTGCAGTGCAAAGAAGCTTTCGCCATGGTCAAGCGTTTCCGCTTGTCTCCTCTGATGAGAGAAGCCGTCGCGGAATTCTGGTCCACATTTATTTTACTGGTAAGTAAAAAGTGAAGAAACAATGCTAAGATATAAAGGAGTAGGTGAAACTCCCCTGTTTTTCGTAAATACAATGTTCACATGAACCTGTGTACGGTCATCCAGGCAGAAAAAAGGAACGAAGAGGAGGTAAAAAAATTGAGCAGACAGGGAAAGGGTGAAAAGAAAAAGAGGCCATACGAAATAGATATCCGTTAATAAGTCGGGATCTTAAGAGACCGATGAATGCTGAACAACACATATTTTTTTGTAGAAATTTGGAGACATTGTCGACACCCTAAGTCCTGTAGTTAAAACTTTTAAGTCTCAAAATTTGGCTAATCTTGTACGCCTTATTTCCAGATTTTTGGTATTGGGTCTGTGGCTCAGATGGTTCTTAGCAACTGGAAGTTTGGAAATTTCTTCTCTGTGAATTTCGGCTGGGGCATGGGTGTTACAATGGGATGCTACTGGGCGGGAGGAATCTCAGGTATGCAAATACAGTAACTTGTACACAGCAAAAACTCTGTGAGAGGGGAAGGAAGGGGAGGGGCGTAAGGCCTGAGCCAAACTTAGGTTCGAGAAATATCATAGACAATACCTTATTATAAGAAGTTAATGATCCATGAAATTAAGGTGTTGGAAATTAACGCGAATTCAATGGAAAACCACTTTCCAATAACGGAAAGTTAACGCGAAAGGGATGGTAGCATTTCAAAATGAAGGAAATTCTTACGACGTTCACAGAGAAAAAAACTTGTTGAGACAACAGACAGCTGAACAAAATCAAAGTTAAACGTATAATCCGAAAAATTTATGAAAACTTTGTTTGTGGTACATTCTCTAAAAGTGCGAAGAGGGCCAAGCAAAGAAATCTGGCCACTTCGAGGGTTCTTCAAAGTTTTACTGATACTGGCGGAATTCTCCATCGTGATAAAATACTCTTCGTTCTTAAGTTTCAGTAATATCTAACGGGTATCGAGAAGTTGGGGCCAAAATAACGAAAATGTAGGTCGCGGAAATTAACGCTCTTCTTTATTATTTGCGCGGAAATTAACGGTTACAAAAATTCAGGCAAAATTCGCTTTAATTTTTGGAAGCTTTGGTTTCATATAATAAGGTATCTCTCGCTAGAACCATTAAAACTGGAGGTCTTCTTGCTTTATGGTCTCCTGAGATCAAGAATTGTATTTTAGCATAAATTTACTTTCTCGGCTTATTAGATGAGCTCAATAAATTGACCTGCTTCCAATGTATTGGTCTTCATAGCTCATTTGGTAGGGGACTGCAGCACAACGCAGAGGCCTCCGTTGAAGCCATGGAAACTGAATATGCTATTTCCTAGTTCCAAATACTCTCACTGTCAAAACGAGGCTAGTGGAAAACCTTTCTTGTGAAAATGAGTTTAATCTGCATGAAAATAAAAAAATCATTTCCTATCAATGACTTCTCACTTAGCCTCGCTTTGAAACAGACGCTTAAGGCAACTGGGAAATGGTCATTTTTCAAGCTTAATTAATTTGGAATTGCTTAATTTGCGATAACTACATTGATGGTCATATCTTCATTAGAATTGTAGTCTGCAGTTCGCCTTATCTTTTTTAAAAGTTTAGTATAGAGGGAATTGATGGTGAATTTACTTTGCATGGTTAAAAAAGTTAGCTATTCTGAAGGGCATCTCACATTTTAACTTCTACGATTGGAAATAATTTAGCTAGCAAAACAAAAATATCAAATTGGATTTATATCTACGTACTCTGGTAGTACCAGCAATGTTCAGAGTTGAAGTTGATAGAGAGTTATTTATTATAAACGATCCTGCTGAATACATATTACACAGAGGCTCCACTATGTGAAGTTATTCACATTAAACAATTCTTTTGGTCTCCCATAAGAAATATTTAATTTTATCTTGGACGCTTTCAGGTGCTCACATGAACCCCGCTGTAACACTGGCTTTCGCCGTCGTCAAGAGATTGCCATGGAGGAAGGTTCCCGTATATTGTGCGGCGCAGATGTTGGGGGCGTTTGTGGCTTCAGCGTGTGTTTATGGTGTATACTATGGTGAGTGCAAAGACATAATTTGATGGATTGACATTCGTTTGTTTATTGGTTTTAGAAGCAGTCGCAGTTCGAAGGCCTGACTCTTTTAAGCGACTCCCCTGGAAAATACAAACCGTAAGAGTGAATTAATTGCTATCAAATGCTAGCAAGAGCCGCTCTTGATGCTAGTCAATACTTACTCATTTACTTACGGTCGACGCCTAAAAGATGACGGGAAGATAACTGGCCCCTTAGGGCTCGACTCGCATACAACTGTCGAGACCTCGAACGTTCTCCCCAGTATCTCCCAGCAGTGTGATAATATATGTAGTTGAAGGACATCCAAGTTTTTACCCTCCATGAGCAGACACCGGTGTTAGAATTGCGCTGGAGAGCTCTCATTTCATCACGAAATAAATGTCCAGAGAGAGCAATTTTCTTCTATGGTAGAGGTCACCTTTTCTATACTATAATAAAGCTCGCAATTTTTAACCCTGTCTTTCCAAGATATGTTTTCCACCATTCGCAGCATTCTTGTATACGTTTCATCTAGGCCTTTTTTCTTCGGCATTTGTCAAAGACCTAGTAGTAAAATATACTCCCGTTAAGGAGAATTGTCTCGGTAGTTGCTCTGAACAACTTCAGCCTGATCTTTTCTGCCAAGTCACTCTACCTTCCAGATGTTCTTAGTCAATAATGGGCGAAAAAACTTGCAGATTAGGAAATATCTTTAATCAGTGATTTCACTGATTTGCTTTCCTTTCTTAATTTGAAGTTCTTTACTTCTATACAATGGTCATCGGACAAAAACTGGCAAAAGTGCCCTTCAATTATAATTTGTTGTTGTTGTTGTTTTTTGTTTTTAAAGTAAAACCTTTTCACTTCCTCATTTGTTCCATTTATTGACATACCGTAAAATTCCGAAAATAAGCCCCGGGGCTTATATTTTCCAAAGGCCCTTTTTGAGGGGCTTATTTTTGGAGGGGCTTATCTACGGAGGAAATTTGCGTTTTATATCGATTGGGTAAGCCTTATAGTTCGAAGGAAATTTGCCGTTTTTGCCTTGTTTTACTTTGTATTTGAGGACAATTTTCCGAGTACAAGCCTCCCGGGGGGGCTTATATTTGGGGGAGCGATTTAACGGGTTTTTTTTGCGTCACTAGTTTGGGGGACTTATATTTGGACGGGCATATACTTGGAGGGCTTATTTTCGGAATTTTACGGTATTAACGTTTTCTTTATTTTCTTGAACCCCATAAATGTTTCTTATTGCTTTAAAATGTGAATCTCATAGATGCCTTGAATGAATTCGATGGTGGTGTTCGTCAGGTACTTGGTCCAAAAGGCACGGCCGGGATCTGGGCGACTTATCCTCGGGCCTTCTTATCAACGGGAAATGGCTTCGGTGATCAGGTAAATACAAGAGACGATACAGTAGTATAGGTGAAAAGGCTAACCACTTCCCATCACCAAATAATTTCTCATACAACGTTTTGATTTTCGTGATCAATTTGATAGAGATTTATTTATTAATAAACGATTCAACGCCTGTTACTCAGGCTAAAGCCGAGGAAAGAGATAACAAGACTGAACTTCCTAGCGAGGTTGATCAAGAGTAGTGAAAACGATTTTTGAGCCTCTGGGCATTAATAAGCGTGATTATTTATAATTCGCAACTATATTTACTATATAACATATCTTAATTTGTTTTTCTATTATCTTAAACATTTTTTAAGTAGAAACACAATACTACGTCACTTTCGCCATTATCGTACTCCATATATATTTCTGTAATTTCGTGATCTTCCTAATAAACTTAATGAAGACTGGTATTGGCCAGTCGAAATATCATAACTACAACCTTTTCACATTGTTTGATCAGTCCTTGCAGTTGTCTTTTTGACAATAATTTATATTCTTTTTGAATTCTCAGACTCAGGTCAGGGTTCGGATCCCGGCAAGCCTGAATTTTTTTAGGCTTTCCTTTCGCAACATTTATTTCTTCTCGCAGGTCGTTCATATATTCAAGATTTAAATCCCAGTTTGTCATGTAACGCACCATTGACTCACAGTGTCTTTCTTTGTTTTGTTGTTGTTGTTGTTTTTTTTTTTTCAGGTGCTTGGTACCGCGCTATTAGTTGGCTGTGTTTTCGCTATCATCGACAAAAACAACAATGCTCCCGACCAGGGAGTGGTACCTGTTATCATCGGACTTCTGGTATTTGTCATAGGGGCAACATTTGGATTCAACTGCGGTTATGCAATCAATCCTGCTAGGGATTTGGGACCGAGGATATTCACTGCCATAGCAGGATGGGGCGGCGAAGTGTTTACGTGAGTAACACTGTGTTTTAGTTTCTTAATAGAATGAAAAATTTTGATAATAGAAATAATAATAATAATAATAATAATGATAACGATAACGATGACGATAATGATAATGATGATTATAATAATGATAATAATCTTGATAATTTGTTATCTATTGTGATTTTAGTTTCTAAGATTTTAAAAAATAGATAACCGGTCAAGAAATGTATATCAGATCGGCTTGACTGATACTGACATCCTGACCTTCAGGGATATTTCATGCCAATTGACTCTTTTCCTTTCCGCTCGAATTTTCATACAACGATCTTCACAGCAGCAACACTCCCCACTTTGCTAACGTTGTAGACGAACTCGTGTGGAAACGCTTGTTACGCATGCTAGCTATCTTAGCTGAACAAGCCTAGTTAATATAGGACCTATAAAAATACTACAAGCGAGGGGGCAAGCGAAGAAATCCGAGCAAAAAATTGGGAAAGTGGAAAGGTCCCCCTATCTTTCCCTTCTCTTTTCCACCTCCTAGTCTCATAGCACTTTTTTGCTTCTTTCTTTTTTTACCTCTTTGACCTCCACCTCAGACAAATAAGTAGAGTTCGATCACACCGCATCCTTGGGAAGCCTATCTGGACCTGGTTCCTGAAAGGGCGATTAGCTCTAATCCAGGATTAAGATTTTGTTTTACTTTTGGTCTTCACCTTCCTATGTATTGCTTAGAGAAACAATTCGTATAAATCATTACTGTGTCCCAGAGTAAAGGCTCAACAGTATTTCGTAAGCTTCAGTTACATGCTCTTAGCAAGAAAACCGTGCCTAAAATTTCGCTTAATCCTGGGTTAAACTTAACCATCTTTCTAGGAACCGGGCGCTGGACTGAAACTTGAGCCTAAAATTTTGTTAACCTTTTTTCCCAGGGCAGGCAACAACTGGTCTTGGGTCCCAATCTTCGGTTGTTTATTTGGGGGTGTCCTCGGTGCCTTGATTTATGTTTGTTTTATTGAAATGCACCACGATTCAGAAGAAGGAAGGGAGGTCAAGATGGAACTCGAGAGCATGATTCCTAGTGAGTAAAGTCACTGCAGAAGACAAGGAGAAGTTTTCAGGTCACTGGGACAGATTTATAGAGAGACTTAACGTAAATCTAGCATTTTATTGTATTCATCTACGATCTCTCTTGAACTCACTTTAGATGTATAGTCCTACGGTCGCATTTACATGTATACACGTATATTTTTTCCATGCCTGTATCGCGTATAGGAAAAGTCAAAAGCCATATCCTACATATTGTTTCGAAGTAATGTTTTGTTCTTTTGTTATAAAAAAAAAAAATGATGATATAAAATATGTAGTTCTATAAAAAAAATATTATCCTCAAAGTCTCTCTTCTGTCTTGGGTTTCCTTTATCTGAAGAATTCCAGTTCATTTGCCAAGGTTTTTCTAGGCTTAGCTCACATTAATGGGCCCCGCCTTTTCGAAGTATGTGGCTTGGGGATCAAATCTGGCCTTCTGTCTTACGGACGCGAGGCCGCACCATGCAGCTTTACTTTCATCGCTACGACGCTCTTTAAGGACACACCATTGTCGACCGTGCAGGTGTGCTATTCCTTGCTTTGTTCAGCAAGCTAAAATATAAAGAAAGAAAATTCCTACGGCCAGCTAACCCAATCAGGTCTGCAATTTAGCCTTGAACGAGTTTTCTCTACTAGCGCCCCCCCCCCCCCCCCCCCACAAAAAAAAAAAAACAAAACAAAACAAAACAAAACAAAAAACACGTCTGGGCAACGAAATAAAACAAAATATGAAGGTTTCGGTGGCTTTCATTACGGCTCACGATTTACTTTTATTGACATTTATTACGGTTTACACAATAAGCCTTACTTCTTTAATAAATCACCTAAAAAGGGAAAATCCGGGCTTAAGAACCCATCCTCGTTCCCAGGGTTCTCTCCTACAAAGAGAACCCAGGGAACGAGGTTGTTAAGAACCATCTCTGGACGAGTTATATAATGATTTTAAGAATTTTTATATAGCATGCTACAGTCGATCCACATCTCGTAAACGACCACCTCCCATAAGCGACCACCCATTCGGAGAAACCCCCTGTGGTGTGAGTCTCGTAGGTGACCAGCTGCCTTAATAGACTGCAAGCATTCTCTCATTTCTACTTAATTTGAGAGTACGGTATATCGCGAGTACTCCACCTCAATCTCTCAATTTCGCCGGCCGCGCTTGGCTATGAGGGAAGAAACGACGGCCACTAGTTATCCACACCGTAAGCGACCACTAGATCTTGGCATTTTGGGTGGTCGCTTACAAGAGGCTTGGCTTTATTGTAGTATTCGCCACCCAGGGGTGGGGGGAGGACTCTCATATGAAAGGGGCGGGGATGCTCGTCGGAAATTTTGAATTAAACCCCCTAAAGGAGACTAATCTGAGCGTGGCCCAACCTTTTCTTCACACCGAAAAGAGACCATTTTAAACTTTGATTACTTGAATCGAGTAAATAAATGAAAGTGGCTTTTTCAACTTCTGACATTTTCCCCTTCACTCTAAAATGTGGTCAAAATAAAAAAAGTCCAAATTACATGTTTTAAAAGGCAGAACAAGAAAATAGTAATTCAATGCAAAAATCCTGCTGCTCAGTAGGGTAAGCTTTGATTTGAACGCTTACTTGATAGAATTTTTCATTCTCAAAAGTTAGATTCTCCCTTCACAGACTCCGCTATTCACTCTGGCAATTAAAGACTATTATAAGATTGTACACAATTCATAATGACTATAGTGTTGACAAGCCATACGCCTTTTATTAATCACATATCGAAACGTTATATCAGTCTTTGACCTTGTGTTCGTGGCTCAGCGACCTTTTCTATAACTTACTTTTCTCACCACATCGATCTGCCCCCACCGTTTCTATAAACTGCAATAACGGAGCCCTGTTGAGCTGGATGCTTATTAGTACAATTGCTAATATGAATAATATAGCGTTTTCTTCCGTGCCAGGCCAATGAAAATACAGCTCTGGAAGAACTATGAGCCCCATTTGGGGAAAGAAAAGCCTGTTATGGGAAATATTGAGCCCCTTTTGGCGATAACAAAGCTCGCTGAGGGATTAAATAAGCCCTGTCAGGGAAATGTAAACGGCAGAAAATCTTTCGCCGCTGAAGGATTTAATGTGAAAATACCTTTCATTAGCCAAACATATACGAAAGCTGTGGCGATTTCCTTCCGACAAAGTCATAGTAGAACTCGTAATCTTGTTAAATATCACCCAAGGGTCGTTTTACTGAATCTCTCCATGTGATGGTTAGCATTGATGAGGAGGTGTGCTCGTCGCCTACGTACCTTCATCAAGCAAAAGCATCGTTTCGGGTATCCACCTGAACCTTCTCAGTCTTTTCAGCTGCGGATTAACTTTTGATAAAGCTGTTACCTAACAAGTAACACTCTGGTTAATTGATTCGTCTTTGTGGCGAGAATGGTAAACTAAAACTGAGAACATGATCATGAAACTCTCGTATCTGAACAACGTGTATACGTAGGTGTGCTCGTTACTTATCTTCGCATGAAGGGATTTGTATTGATTGAGAACAAGGTGGTAGTCCACTTAGTTAACACATAAGAGGCCTAAGATTTTCTCGAACGGTGTGCCAAGGGTTTTCTCGAGAGGGCCGGTATTATGTAACACGGCCTTGATTTAAGTTTTCTGATCAGAATTGTCTTTTTGGTGTTTTGATTATTGTTATTGGTTTGAATACCCGGTCAAAGGAGATTACTTTTATCGCAAAGAAAAATCGACGGAGGGTTACAGCGCAAAAATATATATAGCCATAAAAGTAACAAACAAATCTTGCGTTTTGTAACACAATACCCACTCTCCATTCATCATTGTCAAACGAACACATCGAAAGGCTCTATAGGCAAGTAACTTATACAAAATGATATACTGCTTCGCGATAGGGTCGATAGAAGAACTTTAAAGGTCTCCATGCGGATTTGAGCCTTCCTGGACCCTCATAACCTCATGAAACATGGAGGGATGTCCATCGCCGTATCCCCGAGGCTGAATCGACTCATTCAAATCTGTTCTTTTTGTATTCAACGTTACGACACCAAACATTTAAAGGGTTTTACGATAGACCCTTTACTTTTTTTTCAAGTTTAGATGACGGTCATTTGATTGCTTCCCAAAGTCGTGAAATTTTACAGACCTTTTTTGCGGTGTAGGCAGGCAAGTTGGTGCCTTCCCCCCTCCAACGATAGAAACTTCGGCTATGAATTTTGCGACTTTACAAAGCTAAAAAACTTTGTTCTGATTCAACAACAGCACTCTCTTTTCAATGGTGTCGTCCGATTTTCACTAACTGGTCCATGTTAAAAGATGAATAACTTTGGAAGGGAATATCGCTGTTGCTGCTTAAGCCCTCAGGCGTTTGTCCTTGTTTTTTAATTCTTACCCCTCGCATATTTCGCCTAGGGAATTTCTTGGCCAGAGACCAACTCTGTCAATGTTAGGTGTTAATAGAGAAGAAGCTGATTCTATTCATACATATGTGCACCCTTGTACTTCATTTACCCAGTACACACACAAGTGATAATTTGGACTTGTTACATCGGACGTAGGTACTTTTTTGAAAGTCCAGTGGTATCTCTATGAAACATCTTTGTACTTAGCACGGAGCATTCCCTGTTGACTACGTACATTTATTGGCTGTAAAATAAGTAGTATCTATATGGCTGGCAAGTGTCCCGGCTTCCGCTTTTAGAATTTTCTGGATCCGCCCCTTTAGGTCTACGTCTGGCTTGGAAAGCTTTGAAATCTAACTCCTGTCGAAGACACTAATCGACTGAAGAACGCAAAAAGCCGGCTTACATAATCGTAATTTGGGCGAACAGTTCAGCATATCGATCGATCTGCATAAAAGGCTTCCTGACTTCAACAATGGTTGGTACTAAGCGTCTTATTCTAAATAGATTATATAAAGATTATATTGATGTACATTTTATTCAGGAACGCGTGCAAGCTGGGTATTTAGACAGATATAGAGAAAGCATGTACCTTTAACGGCAAGCGCGGCAGAGGCTGCAGTAACTCTGTTGCAAAACCTGGGGCCCGTTTCTCTAAACACCTGGTAACTCTTCGGAGCTAAAACCATATTTGAAGAATTTTAGTGTCAGTTGTATCCCTCTTAACCAGACTGTTTTTTTTCTTTATCTTATAACTTGCTTTAATAATTTTCAAAGTTTTTAAAACGCTGAATTGAAACACGGCGAACTTAAAACAGCCTTCCGGGCCCGGTGGTAATCGGGACATCCCTGAACTGGAGTGAGATCTCTTTAGATCTGTTAAAGACAGAAGCCTCTGGGACTGGCCTGAACTAGGCTGCGTAGCAGGCGCATAGAAGTAATGAGCGCAAGAAAGAAGCGGGGCGCGGGCAGTTAGTGTGCAACTTAATTTATTCAAGAAAAAGAAAGTGGCTCAAGAACGGTAGGGACCAACCCTAGATGTTATTTTAATAGGCATAAAGTGCACTTTATTTGTTTTAATCTAGCGCGCTCGCTAAGCGGACATAAAATCAAAATTTTGGTCGCCGGATGAATGGTTCTTTCAAAGATGAGTGCCCTTTCATGCCGCGAATTTTATATGCCCCCGCCAATGTGTTATGACCTTTTGAAATATGGTAAATTCAGGTTGTCAACAAAGTAAGTATTCCGAAACGAGACCATCGTTTTGCAAGTTCAAAGAAAAGAGTATACGTTAGAGTACTCTACAGATGTAATACAACTGTCCACCCTTGAAATTATGAAACCATAGGTGCAGCAAGAGCAGCTGAGGATGCTGAGAATTTAAAGGCATTTCCATATCAAAGGCTGAGCACCTAACCTTGTTTTGATACAGAGGCCCGGGGGAACTCGGAAATCGCCTATTGCTGTTGTTACTGATATAACGCCTTTTATTTTTGTCCTCGCATATTTCGCATTGGAGTGGTGGGGCGAACAGGCGGATGACATTTCATAGTATTTACCCACGTGAAAAACCGGGACTTTCAAACATAACAGAAGTCAATTATATTTCAAGTCAATAGGGTTTCAGGTGTTTGGCTCGGAAAGCTTTGAAACCTAACACCTATCACAGGCACCAAACCAAGCTACAATCTTGGACAAAATAAAATGGAACAGCAAACCCCCATCTCCCCCAAATCAAGGATGAAGCCGCTCGAAGGGCAAAAACGCGCCATTTTCCCATCCCTTATTTGGGGGAAGGGGATCATAATGGATCATAATATTGCGCTGATTTGTCAGTTTAAGGAGTGGACACATCTTTGTTAATTTCCTATACATCAAAATAGCGAATCATTAGTTAAAACGATTTAGCCAGTCAAGCTCAAGTTCAGTCGCCCCCCCCCCCCCCCCCCCCGTTCCCCGCCGAGTCCGTGAGACTCTATAAGGAGAAACTTCGCCCCTAATTCAAAGCCCTTACCCTTTTATATTCCATTTTTATTTATCCACGGCAAAGAAACAGTCAGGTATACAAAGTGTCAATCTATTTACACCTAGTTACAAGTTAGTTACAAGTCAGAATCTAAATCGTAATTACATTATTATCATTGATACATCAAAATTAAAGCTAAAAAAACCTGTTTTTACATGAATGTCGTGCTTATAGTTGTTCATGTAGTAATCGTTCATAAGTATTTTTGAACATATTCAGAAATTGTGCTTGGTCTTTAACCCTATTCAGACCGGTCTTTTTTGCTTCCTGCCACAGGAGGGGGGAGGGTCTCTAAAACTTCAAAACCGCTCATCCTATGGCTACCAAAATTACACACAACAACGTACTCTAACTTGATTAACACAATGACGTAATATGACGTCATTACTACACCATATTGTTAAATTTACTGACAGCATCCAAATTTTCCTCAAAGTGGGCATTAAATACGCAAATAGTAAGGTCTCTTATAAAATCACGGAAGTTGGCGAACAAAAAATGATCTTTAACAATAGCAGTGATGTCATGATGACATCATTATTAATAAACAAAGGAACTGAAAGTATCCGCCATCTTGGATCCGCCAATTTGAGTCATGTATTCCATTTTACTTAAAACTAAATAGAGCTATTTTTAACAGAAAACTTAATCTGAGTATAAGAGGATGCTTAGAAAGCAAAAAAATCAGCAAAATATGAAATTCTGCATCTGCCATTTGTTCATAATAAACTCAACTTCAAGTGACTAGTTTAAAAAAAAAGCAGAAACAAAACAAACAAACATGAGTTTAATATGACCAAATGGCAGATGCTGGGTTTAATTTTCACCAGCGTTTACTCCTCTCGGAATTTCATAACTTGCAGATTTTTTACTCCCTTATCATTGTCTTCCTGACCCTCATCAATTAACATTACTTCGATTTAGCAAAATGGAATACATCTACTTTATTCAATATCGCGGATCCAGGATGGAGGATGTTCAATTCCTTTTTTAATAATAAATGACGTCATGACATCACTAGTATTGTTAAAGATTGCACTATAGTATTATTAAAGATTGTTTATGTGTTAGCCAACTTCTTGAATCCAAGGGAATTTAGGGGTGAAACAACTCCAATTTCTATCCCTATAATTTCAACAAAATCTTTCGTAAATAATTTAACCATGTCATAATAGGCCAGACCGTGTCTGGAACAGATCATCAGTTTTTAACTCCATTTATTCCTTTTGTAGCGCAAAGAAGCCTTTGCCATGGCCAAGCGTTTCCGCTTGTCTCCTTTAATGAGAGAAGCTACCGCGGAATTCTGGGCCACATTTATCCTTGTAGTAAGTATCCAACAAAGAAGTGAAGTAAACGTGAAAAAGTGGGCGAAACTTCGTAGATACAGGCATCGTTCCAATGAGTCCCTGTGAATAGGACGAGGAGGAGAAAAACGTGGAAACGGCGAGAAAAAATGAGCAGCCTCACTGGCCTCTTCCCTGGCGGTCTTTTCGTATCCTAACGAGAATAACATGATAAAGGAAAGTTTGAAACAGAAACCTAAAAACCTTTTACATGTGTTTTTACCTTCGTTTAGAATGCGGCGTCAGTATTTCAGTGTAGCTATAAGTTTTGTCCTTGTCGTTATCGTCGTCGTCGTTATTGTTCAAGGAGTGATCAACGTCGTATGGGTTTACTTTTGTCTTGACCATCTACTCGGCTATTTCTCTATTACCAGAAGAGAGAAAGCTGAAAATTCTTTGTTTATGAACAATAGACGCCTTTGACCCTGTTCTCGCTACGACGTAAAATAGAGTTTGGCGTGTGCAAAAAATTTGAAAATTTTGTAATCTCCAATTTCTTGTTTACAAATTTTTCGTACAACCAGAAACGTCAATTAAAAGAACTTTGATTGTCCATGTAGGCCTCCAAACTATCTCGACAGCAGCTTTGAAGTTTGGTGACACTTTGGTGGGAGAAAAGAAAATCTCTCGCACCAGAAATGGCTTCCTGTTGACAGATTTTTTTGCAAAACAAACAAAATTTTGAGTTGTGGGAACAGGACCTTTCGCATTAAATGATAGAAAATATCACGTGCTTTCGAGTCTTTAGAATAGCATAGATGCTTAACTTAACTTGTTAGAAAAAGAGACAATGCAGAGAAAAGTAAGAAACTCAACTATCAATTTCATGGGGTAGCATGTTTCTGGTCCTCAGTCTGAGCATACCATCTGTGCAAAATTATTCTATTTATAGATTATGATCTCAACATTTTTTGATGACGTCAACCCCCATGGTATTATGACGTCACTTGCTCTCGGATCGATAGTAAACCTTGTTCCTGAAAAATCGAAGATAAACAGAGGATATTACATGACCGTGTGGAGATACGAAATTTCTCTTCGAGTGTTGAAAAAATATTTCACGACTGAGCTCAGCGAACGAGTGAAATATTTTTCAACACGAGAAGAGAAATTTCGTTTCTCTAAGCGACCATGTAATATTCTATTTATTATATAAACACCAATGAAATACTAATCCATTCCGCTTTAATGTTTTTAAGTCTAAGGGAAGATAAATGTTTCACAGAATGTACACAGCCTATAAAGGGTGAACGAAATACAAATTCCTTTCCTTAACAATGTAACAACTGAAGGAGCTATCCTAAAATATATTTGCCTAATAGAATTTTACATTTCAAAAAAAGCCAGCTGTATTAAAGCAAGACTATTTTTAGACATCAAATCCAATGTTGCTCTAAATTTTTAAGCTCCATTTAAGATACATAAAGAGCGAGAAAACGATCAATGCTAAAAGCTAAGAGCTGGTAAAAACTATACAGCACTATTTATATGATGTAATGGCATGATTAAAGTAGAAACAAAAGTTAGCGTAAAGGTTTCTCATAGTCATTACTTGACTACCTTATTGCTCAACTCACTGTTCACAAGATCATGATCAATTTTCTTGGCTGCTTCCACTGTCTGACTCAATGCACATCACTAGGTGAAACTTTTCTTTGGAGGCTCAGATTCATTGCTACTCACTGCACTTTGTGACGAGGCCATATTGATGTTAAAAACCCCTCCTGCAATTGCGTTGCCATAAAACATCGTTTGCAACTGGTTTTCATGCACTGACGAAGTCGATGAGCTTGCTGCAAGCTGATAGTGTTGAAAAGGTGGTGCGCCGACCGGAAAGTGAAACGCACCTCACGATCGAAACCTCTGAAACTTCATGATTTGTCGACGCCGTGCTTGACAGAATGTTTGAAATGTTTTCCATCTGTCACTCTCGTAGGCTGCTGTAGTTGTTTATTGACTGGGGGTTTTTGTGACCGGTGCCGGCGGAACTTCATTATCCTGTAACTTTTGTACGAATGTTTTTCTCCCGGCTAGGTTTGTTTTTGGGGGAATTCCCCCTGCTTCGCGCATGTCTTTTAGGATACTGTTCAGTTTATTTACTCCCATAGCTTGTGTTTTAAACCAAGTACAATCGTTCTGCTGCCCCTGAATAGAAGATCTGAAGGGGTTGACCGTCAAATAAAATGGAGCGTCTGGTTCCATCATGGACCTAAGGCGTTTATCTACGTATAGTTTATACACATTCACTGGATTGCGCTCCTCTTGAATTTCTTTGTTTTCGTACATTCTCGGTTTCACAGGCCTAACATTCCGTGAGTTGTCGCCCTGTCTGCTCTTAGTTTGTCTCACTGAATGAACAAGACATTCTTTGCCTTGACTGTCAATCTCCAAAACAACATCGCCCCAACGTAAATTTCGTTGTTCTGTGCAACCTCTGAGACCAAAGTTTTTTTTGTTCAGTAGCGATTGTGGAGAACTTGTTCCCAAGACCTTTTTTACAAAGAGAATATCAATTTCTTCTTCTGAGAGAGCAGTAGTTGTGTTCGGCTTATTTCCTCGGCCTTGTTTTTTCAGTTCTTTTTGCTTTGCTTTCAATTCGTCTCTCAATGTCGTGAATTGGGGATCAATGAATAGCCTTCTCCCATATTCGCGCCTTGTAACATAACGGTCAACGCTTGATAAGATTCCTCTCAGAGAAGACGGCTCATATTGTTTTCCTTTCTTTGTTCTACAATCTTGGACAAAATAAATGGAAAACCTTGACCTCCCCTCCCCCCCAAATCAAAGATGGGAAAATGGCGCGTTTTTGCCCTTCGCGCGGCTTCATCCTTGATTTGGGGGGGGGGGGGGGAGGGGGGGGGATGGGGGTTTGCTGTTCCATTTTATTTTGTCCAAGATTGTAGCTGCAATAATGAATTCACTGAGGTACACATTCAGCTCCTCCGGTGAGATTTTCTCTAATTCTCTCTCTTCTTTCCGAACCTCGCGAAGAAATTTTAGAACAATGTTCAGGTCACACATTGCCTTTTTCTTCGTATTTTCGTTTTCTTTTTGAGCAATAAGCTCGTCAACATCATACTTTGACACATCAATAAACCTGGATTTAGAATCATCGTCCGTCGGATCAAGAATATTTAGATTCCAGTCAGGTAAATCGTCCGCCATTCTGAAGGTGCGTCAAAACTACTTTGACAAAGGCGCCGCTGGGAAAGGCGCGATTTATTATGTAACCATAACAACGCTGATCTTTTCACGTTTGAAAATAACGTGTTATCTTCACGCGTGGAGATATCAACTCTCCAGTAGACTCCCAAGAGAGGGTAGTCTCTATTTAAAGTAGTCTCAACTTTTAAAAGAATTTCATTGGTTTTAACAGTTCGAATTAATATTTCAGATCTTTGGTGTGGGGACAGGGGCCCAGATGACTCTAAGCAACTGGAAGTTTGGAAATTTCTTCTCTGTTAACCTCGGCGGGGGCATGGGTGTAACAATGGGATGCTACTGGGCGTGGGGAATTTCAGGTATGCAAACACACTTGTACACAGCAAACACTCTTATCGATCTGAGAAGCCTGAACAAACGTGTGTGCGAGAAATATGATTAATTGGCAATATCTCTGGCTTGAACAACTAAACTGAATTGGATGAATTTTTTTTTTATTTGGAGAATGGAAACATTGAGGTCTTCGGATCATAGTAGTTATCTGCCACTGGGCAACCGAGCTCGATACTGAGGTTTATCGAGCTCGACATGTCAAGCAAGCTCGATAAACAATGTACCTGATATGTCGAAATGTTGTAACCAAGCTTGAATCCACTCGTACTCGGTCTCCATTGACCGTGCCCGACAAGTAATGGAGCTCGTGTTAATAATCGAGCACAGAATTCATATTAGTTATCTGGGAAAAACCACACCGACAAACCAGTGAGGGTCACCCAGATCCTTAGTAGACCTGGATAAGTAAAAACTTCAACGCCAAATTTAAATTAAAACAGTAAACTGATCATTACGGCAGGAAGCTTGATGGAAAAAATAAAAATAAAAATTGTTCTTTTTTAGACCCCGTTTAAGGACGAAAACAACGGGCAAATATAATTCACCATTTTCTTTTTGTTTTCTTTATTTGTCTTTTTGTACCACTCTTCCTGCCATAAGGATCGGTTTGTTATTTTAATTTTAGAATTTGGCGAATCAAATACATTGCACATTTCATAAATAAATTAACGTTTCTGATAGAGAATCATCATATATGTATCGCTTTCACTCACGAGATCAGCATCTATGAGAAGGAAGTTTTTACACGCGAAAAGAGGACAATCCACACAGGGTTTTCTTTGCACACTAACATGGCCCTCGTTTCATTGTTTTCTACATGAGAAAGGCCGCCGCAACGTCATGTGAAAAATGATCTAATAGTATATACACCTGATTGATAAAACGTTGTCGCTTGAAAAGAAAAAACCATTGACGATGGGACCTCATGGATTCATGGGCAGAACTTTATAAGCGTTGCAAATATAAAGTTCTTTCCAGAAAAGTTTACATTATCGAAGCTCTTCGCGACGGGATGCTCACATCTTCACCTGCGCAGGGCACATCAGAGATTTCTATTTTTAAGGGGCGTAGCCATATCGCCAAAGCACACTTGAAACTCATAAGATAATACATAAAAAGACCACTGCATGCCTTAATAATCAAGGGATTTGGACCTGCACCGAGCAGCTCGTAACAATGTTAACTTTAGTTGAAAGAACTTTGAATTTGCTTTGTTAATGAACGTATAACCATAAAGCCTTATAGTTCATGGTTTACGGTTTTCAATCAGGTATATTACTTTCGTACGTTTGGAATGTAATAAGCCACAGGAAAAAAATGAGTTATTCATATACATAATTATATACATTGGTGGTGCCAAAAGTGTCACTATTGGCAAATTGTCCGTGATAACTGATTCAAGTTAACAAGCTACAATGTGCGAAGTAATTTACGTAAGCACTTATTTTGGTCATCTTTTAATAGAAAACATTTTCCCTTGCTCGCCTTTCAGGTGCTCACATGAACCCCGCCTTAACACTGGCTTTTGCAGCCGCTAAGAGATTGCCATGGAAGAAAGTTCCCGTATATTGGACGGCGCAGGTGCTAGGGTCGTTTGTGGCTTCAGCGTGTGTTTATGGCGTATATTACGGTGAGCGCAAGGGAATAATTTGATGGATTGACTATTTATTAGTTTCTGTTTGCACATCCTTTGGAAAAAATATTGCATCATAGGTATTAGGACAAAGCACAGTTCTAAGGCCCAATTTATCCAACTTCCAGAGGAGGAAAACGCTAGAGACGGTGTCATGCCGTAATTTAGAGCAAATTTCTTTTAATTGTTTCCCTATTTTGACCGTCAAAGTATGAGTTCTGTACTTCTATACAAAAAGTAAAAAAATAGATACTTAGAAAAACGTCCTCCAATTTTGCGTTGTTGTTTTTGATGTTTTTTGTCTGTTTTAACCTTTTACCTTCTTAGGGCTTTTTCCATTTGTCAGAACTGACCGGCCAGGACATTCCATTCGTAATGAGAATTTCACTTTTAATCAAAGCTATCCAGCCAGATCAGTCAATTGCTAAATAGTATGCACGAAGGAAATCGTTTTTCATAAAAACTCTTGGAAACGGCCTAGTATTTCATTTTCAAAATGACCGGTGCGGCCCTGGTCCGGCCGGCCAGTTCTGACTTTGGAAAGCGCCCTTAGTTCCACCTTAATTTGTTCCATTTGTCGGCATATGTAGTAATGTTTTTTTCCTTAAATTTCTTAATTAATATATTTTATTGCCTGGATTTACACTTAATAGATGCCTTGAATGAATTTGATGGTGGTGTTCGTCACGTTCTTGGTCCAAAAGGCACTGCCGGGATCTGGGGTACTTATCCTCAGTCCTTCTTATCAATAGGAAATGGCTTCGGTGATCAGGTAAATACGAGAGACAAAACAGGGGTAGTTAAAAAGTATTAAAAGGCGAAACCTTGTTGACGTAAATGTTTACATTTTTGCTCATTAGCATATGAGTTAACCCATAGAAGACGTCGCCGTATGTACAAATTATGCTCAAAAGATGAAAGAGCTGGTTAATAATTTGAGTGGTTTATGCAATTTGCAGCTCTTTGCAACTAGTAACAAAGGAAATAGCAGCAATCAAAAACTGTGAAATTTCTGGGCAGCAAAAAAAGCTCACAGATGCTTAGTTAAGTCTGGGGTTTTTCCAAGAGAATCTATTAATTTAATATATAAACAAGGGGTGTTATCCATTTAAACGGGCAAACTGGTTGGTTTGTGGTTTGGGCAAATGGTAAGCAATTCATCAGTGGCTAATTTTGTTCCGGAATCGCGTTTACCAATTTCGTACAAATCAGTTTCATTTACCGAAAAACGGCCGCGAAGGCTTGGAACTGGTTTCAAAGATGGCTTTGGACAAATGGGACACGAATTTCTGTTTGAAATATTCCATTCGAAAAAAAAAAAGAAAAAAAAAAAAAAAAAAAAAAAAACAAGACAACGTATTCAGCTGTTCCGTTGCTCCCGGAAATTTTCCGTAGGAACGAGCCAAAAAGTCGTTTTCCATTTACTTTCCAACCGGATTTTCCGGAAACTAGTCGTACATGGTAAACAACCAAGGATTCGCCTTTAGATCGTTTTCACTCACGTGCTTTGCAGCCAAGCAAATTTCTTGGTACAAAAGAATTATTTTTCTTTCCATTAAAAGGCCCCACAGTTTTTTTTCTGCACATTAAGGGCTTGTTTACATGGAGTTGGGGGACCCCAGGTAGGTGAGGTAACCCTCTCAGGTGGGATAACCCGTCTGTCCATATAATCTCTCATTTTAATTTGATCACGTTTACATGATAGGTGGGGTGACCCGCCACTTGTTACCTCACCTACCTGAGGTCCCCCACCTCCATGTAAACAGACCCTAACATGGCCACTGTTTCATTGTTTTGTACAGCATTATGGCCGCCTTTACTTCACCTCCTAATAAGTCGATGCAATAAAGTCTTAGTTTCAGCTTCCTTCTTAACCTGCTGAACAGTTTTTTCCTTAGTACATACCTCTGTATTAATGATTTTGAGTCAACTTTAAAATTGAACTTTCCTATTACAATTATTCCCACTTTGTTATAAAAATGTACCGCTGACTCGCACTGTTCTTTAGGTCCTTGGTACGGCACTGTTTGTGGGCTGTGTCTTCGCTATCACCGACAAAAACAATAATGCTCCTGACAAAGGAGTAGCACCTTTTATTATCGGACTGTTGGTATTCGTCATCGGCGCAGCATTCGGATTCAATTGTGGTTATGCAATTAATCCTGCTAGGGATCTGGGACCGAGGATATTCACTGCCATGGCAGGATGGGGCGGCGAAGTGTTCACGTGAGTAAATAGGGCATTAGTTCTGAAGAGTATTAAATTTTCATGACTTCAATCTCCAGCAATTTCTACAAAACATAACTGGCAAAGACGAAAACAAAACAAAATAATAATAATAATAATAATAATAATAATAATAATAATAATAATAATAATAAACAACTACAACGAATTATTATTATTTTCTTAACAACAGAATAATGATATAATGAGTTATGAGTGGGGAGCAAACTGGGACAAGGGGGAGCCCCCGCTTCCCATTTTTTCTCCTTTCCCTCTTTCTGTCTACTCTCACGTTTTTGCTTCTTTTTACCTTACCTCCCGCATCCCTACCCTCGTCAACTAGAGAGCCTGATCACAGGGTGCCGTAGCCTAAAAGTTCGTTAACCTAATTTCACAGGGCAAACAATAACTGGTTTTGGGTTCCAATCTTTGCATGTTTTCTTGGCGGTGTCCTTGGTGCCTTGATCTATGTTTTCTTCATTGAAATGCACCACGATTTGGAGGAAGGAAGGGACACCAAGCCGATGGAACTCGAGAGCATCATTACTAGTGAGTAACGATACTGCAGACGACAAGGAAAAGTTTCCAAGTCTGTTGGACAGATCCGGACGGAAGACCTGAAGAAGATATAACCTTGCATCATATTTGTGCATTCTTCCATTGATTTTAACTATATATCATCTATAGTCACGTATACTTTTTTGATTCCACGCGCAAGTCAAATCCATTATATTTTAATATAATTATACTGTTTATAAAATAGCTACTCTTCCATTTGAAATAATGGTGCAAAAGACGGTGCAGACTACTGAGTTTTTGCTGACAGCATTAGGCAAATCAACTTTCGCAATCCCACAACTATAAAAGAAAACTTAAATTTTATAATACTACGGAGATTATTCGGTTAACCAGGCTTTCAGGTTAGATCTGTTTTGCATTCCCCAATTCTCTAGCCAATGTTGCATTGAGTTCAGTCCTAGCTAGAACCTGCGCCAGGCTTGTCACTGGATCTGAGTGGCGGCAGTCAGTTATCATGTATGTCATACCTATTTTCGGTCTTATTAGAAATATAATTTGTCTTTAATATTATATTTTGAAATTTTCCGTTTCTTAACCTTAAAGCCTCTTGTTACGTAACTTACGAAGGTTTAACTGTAAACAATTAAGAAAATAATTAAAAGCTTGTTTTAGAAATTTTGATCACGTGCAGTAATGAACTTTCTTGATGGAATTTCGTTAAAAAAACTTGAAAGACATTCTCCATAAAAATAAACAAAAAAAAACAACAAAAACAAACAAAAACAGCAACAACATATCAAGCAAATAATAGCAAAAGAACGTTTTATTTGACCTTTTCTGTACTGACAAAGTATATGATAGAACATCTTACATCCTGTTTATAACATTACTGTATAAAAAATAAGCGAAACAAGGAATAAAAGCCTAGTTAGACTAGGCATTTTTCTTGCAGTTTATCGCGCACAAATGAATTAAACCAATATTGTGACCTGACAAGTTGCTCAGTCGAGACTATACTTCCTCATTTAAAGCCCCTGTAATCAGAGTCGAGAAAAAGGCTGGGCCCCACTCCAAGAGAAAGGATCTACTCATCGAGACCCTACGATAAGAGTGCATTGGGCCCGGCTCAATTCCTGAATTTCTTCATTCCTTTTGCTTTAGGCTTTAAAGTTTATATAGTAGACCCCCGATAACTCGAACCTTCAAGGGAAATCGAAACAAGTTCGAGTTATCGGGAGTTCGAAGCAAATAACTAGAAATAAAGAAATAGAATGAGGGAGGAATGCAAATATCATACACGCTTCACTTCAACGGTAGCAAGAAATGTATCGATATTCTGAAAAAGTAATATTAAGCAACAAAGCTTGATGAATCTGTACAGGGCTAAACGCAAGAAAGTAAGGACAATTGGTACACAATTTTTTGAAATAAATTCAGTGTAGTGTACTGCTTATTTTTCCGACTTGTCACGCACTTAAAAATGTTTCCGAGTTATCGATGATAACTTACAATATAGAAATTATCTGGGGGGCGGGGGCAAAAATAACTTCGAGTTAGCGGGAGTTTAGAGTGATTGAGGGTTCCACTGGAGTTACCTAGAGAGTAAAATGTATGAAGAAAATCCAGAGTTTGTCCGAGATAGCAGGGAGTCGAGTTAGCGGAGGTTCGAGTTAGCAGGGGGACGAGTTAGCGGGAGGTTCGAGTTAGCAGCGGGACGAGTTAGCGGGAGGTTCGAGTTAGCAGGGAGTCGAGTTAGCGGTGGCTCGAGTTAGCAGGGGGACGAGTTAGCGGGAGGTTCGAGTTAGCAGCGGGACGAGTTAGCGGGAGGTTCGAGTTAGCAGGGAGTCGACTTAGCGGTGGCTCGAGTTAGCAGGGGGTAGAGTTAGCGGGAGGGGTTAGGGTTAGGGTGAAGAGATAGTGTGATAGACTTAAAAATGTATATGTTGATAATCGTTGAATACATTAATTAAAAATGCACATTGTAGTCTTGTGATTTGCCGTTTACTCAGCTAATATATTAGAAAGAAGGAGACATCATGGCTGCTTCCGTGCAAAAGGTGTCTATCGTTAGACTTAGCTAGGCCAATTTGGGTAATGCATTGTTCATTAGAGCAAGTGCAGCGGATTCTCGCTCGTTAGTCATCTTCGCTGCCAAGTAGTTTTCAAGTATGCGAAATGTGTTATGCCATCGCTCACGTTCTGCTGATGTAATTTGTAACAACTTGTATAAGTTTCGAAAGAATTCATGGCAAAGCCCTCAACTGCACTACTAGAATTTAAGGTCTTCTTCCACGTTGAGCCACTTGCGCTGCCAACGGAAAAGCCCCCACATCATGAAAATAAGGGGCGATGGTAGCCTAATAGACTCGACGTCTTGCTTTCAGAGCCTAATACTGATTAGCTTTTTTGTAAGAAAAAGGCACTGCATCATGGTAGCCTGTGTGGAATATGATGAATTTATAATTGAATATTACATGTTTTAGTCATTTCGCTGTGCTGTTAGTGTTAGTGTCCCAGTTTCAGAAAATTTGCTCACGCTGATTTGCCAGCCGATTGCTGATTTCATGCTACCTTATCACTTTTATGACCGTTTACACTGTCCTTCTGCCTCTACTAAGTTTGTATTAAACCCTCTCATAGTCAAACAATTATAACATGCAATTGAAAGCAATCAAGACCAACAAAGGTGCTGAATCCAACATTGCAGACTTGTGTTTGTATATATACACTGAGGGGCCTCGTGCGATCTTCCTCATAGTATTCATATGTAATCCTCAAAGTGTTCCTAGACCTTCTTTTAAAAGTAAACCTTTTAATAACCCTAGGCCACTGGAGTATGGAATTTACTTCTCATGTAAGTAATCTCAGATAATCATATAAACCAAAGTTTACATACTTGCAATCTAACATTCCAAGGAATTTTAGTAGATTTTCCATCATAAAAAAGAACAATATGCTAGTACTAAAATCTCGCTAACGAGCGTCACCAGATATAACATGAAACTTCTCTAACTTCTCTACCCTAACACGCACACCTATATATACCGGCACTACCCTGAGCTAGAAAGAAACACTTCTCATTAATTTGAAATCGGATTAGGGACTCAAACAGAGAACGATAAGTGAAAGAGAATCCCCTCTTCCCCCTAGCTAGCCAGTCTCAGTGCACAATGAAAATACTATTGTCCTTTACTTTGCGAACGTGTCTTGTAAAATGCCTTATTTTCTTATTGGTACGTTTTCCCTAACATTTTGGCAAAAGCATTGCCTAAGGAAAAAAGACGTCCACTTCCGGTCGACCTCCGTCGCTCAAGACACTCTAATGATGACGATGATGTTATCGAACGGTCACAATTTTAACTAAATTAACCCGCTGGCTCACAACCCAAATTTCTACTTGCTTTGCTTTTCGCGACAGGTTATTAATTTAAAAAAGTAGCAATTGTCCTGTGATGAAAGTTTAGTTTATATTCTTTAAATAGCTTTTGCAGTACTGTATGCACTTGGATGGTCATGCAAATAAAGATTGTTATCATTCAAAATAATTTTCCTTTTCTGATTCGCTAAAATCACACGACAATTCATCATAACGGGTTACTGTTGACCAAATTTGAAAGAATTTTGCCATACTGAACCGATAACGTCAAAAGTGCAGGAAAGTTGCAGATTATTGAACCCTTAACCGAGAACACGAGTTTGAGTTGTTTTCGAAGCGAGTAATGGCGGAACTTTTTACTCGTTTCACGGCGTACTATTGTCTAAAAACATAGCAAGAACAGCAAGAAGACAACTCGACGGACGACCTCTGCTATTTGGAGTATATTTGCAGACATGAACAGCCCTTTATCTGCTAAACTTCCCAATAAAGGTGCACTATCGATATGAACTTAACATCGAACGACTTGTTTTTAAACTTGGAATTATTTTGAATGAACAATAAAGCAGTTATTGAATTCGGCTTTCGTAGGATATGAAGAATTTTGCAGATCAAGGAGGATTTTATCGACGTCGGTGGATAACACCCTCTTCAATAATTGCAAATTGTTGCTGTTACGGCACGCTATCATCAAGCGTTGCACTTACTGACCTTGCTTGTCATCAGTAGCACCGTCATAAAGAAAGTTCTCTTGTTGTTCATCATTCTTTGTATAATAGAGCAGAAGGAGTGACAGAACAAATGTTCCTGCTACGACTACACCAACAATTCGTAAAGGTGAACTCATGACACCACAGATAGTAATGGTAGGGAGAGGGTGGAAAATCTGATCTGAAACAAAAAATGGCAAATGTCCTTTGGGTGCTTAATACAGATGTACTTACAGTGTACTAGTGCTATGTGAGATAGTCAGCAGGATCGGAAATTAACTGAAAACAAACAAACAAATTAAAACAACAACAACAAAAACACGAGTGCAAGCATTGTTTCGCGTGCACATAAAAATAAAAGTCCATTCTTCCCAGCTTGTTACTGCTACTTGCGACAGTATGACATAACCTTCAGGCGGAGAACACGTTACGGCTTCTATTAACGGCTTCCACTTACCAATAGGCCGTTTTACAGTTGTGTGCATGGCGGTGACCTTGCAATTTTACAAACCTTCTTGTTTTTCATATGTATACCTGGATTTTTGAAAACCGGGTTAGCAAAAATATCAACACAACTCATTCTACTACTTGGCAATTTAAAACAATAAAACTCAAAGGCCGATTAAAAGCCTTTATCTGACGCCGGGCAGTAAGCTAATGTTCCCCAGGAACATTCCAACTAGTCCACGTTTAAAATGACGCCAATTTTGAACATTTATTCAGTAATCTGATTTCCTGACGTTTCAAACCGGTGCCAGGGGTGGATCCAGGATTTTTCCAAAGAGGGGGTTGTAAGTATAAGAGTTCAAGGCAAACGTCCCAGGGCCAAAGGAATGGGGGAGGGGGGAGCGTTAGGGTTATGGTTAGGGTTATGTTTGAAAATGTAGATTTTCTTCATTTTTATTTCAGAGGTATAAATTTGAGACACTGCTGTTATTGACGACTAAGAGTACAGTGCAACAACGATAGTTGTTTGCCTTCTTTTTACCCGCCTATTTAATCAAACAGACTAGCGCTAGCTTGAAAGAGCCTCCTTGGAAGAGCCTTTACAAAGGTAATTTATACTATTTTAAAATAAACATCTTTGAGCTCGAGTATTTGTTGCTCTTGAAGACCTTGGTTTATTGTGGCTGTTACGTGTTTAAACATGAAAAGATTGTAAGGTACATTGTTTATGTCATCGGATTTACGACCTCCAATGAAGTGCTCTGAGCATGCAAATACGGGTGTTGTCAGTGCAAGGCGAGAAGTGTTTTTTCGAATTCTTTTCAACCAAACCCGTCTTCGATGAATCAGTCCTTCGGAATGCAATCTAATACTCTGAATTTTCTCTAGTTTTTCTAATGCTTGAACAACGAGGATAACACAGTCAAAGAGTTGTTTTTTTTCCCATATTAATTTACTGGTTGAGCAATACAGCATTGAAAAACAGTGTTGTCCTGTTTATCCCCCAAAACGCAAAGCATTATGAGATGTATGCAAAGAGAGAATACATGTTATCATCACTTATTGGAAATATTCCTTCGGTTTTGATTGGCTTAAACCGCTGGCTAATTTCCAATATCTGTCACCGCTGACCAAGTTTGGAAGACTTTTATTCAGTTGATTATGCTATGATTAAGATCAATCCTCGAATAAGAGCTAGAGAAATCAATACAAGTACTTTTACACAAATAAGCTATCAGAGAGACTGGTACAACGATGATAATCAAGCTAAGTTGAATTAGAGATACAGAGATATTCAACAGTGCACTTAGAAACACTAAAACTTGTCACAGAAAGAAATCAGAAAAGAAGTCATTAAAATTAACGCGAAGGGCCTGAACTCCAGGATTGCGTTTTCCTGTCAGAATATAAGAAAAAGCTCCAGTTACCAATGCACCGGTCATTTGCACAACCCCAACCCACAAACCCCAGGGAATAGTGGGGAGATTCACAACAGTATCCTCGTAATTTAAAGGATTTACCCCATGCCCTAGGAACAGATTTATAAGGTAATTGCCTCTCACGTAAGGCCGTCAAATGCATTGTACGCCTCCCCCTTTAAAAAAAAAAAAAAAACGAGTTATCAAGGTCGCAGGGGACACCTTGGGCTCATTGTTTTGCATTTATTGAAAGCGTATGCACGAAGTATAACGACTAATACTGACAGTAAACCTTCGCATATAAGAACATATCATTTTGGTGATCAGGCTTTTCGGGGTTCAGGCTGATCTATTTCTTATTTATCGGGTGTTTAGTGGAGAAATCAGCCTGAAGATGTTCTTAAAGGGACAAGTTCACGGTTCAGCATTTTCATTTATCAAAATGCTGTTTTTCCGTCGGGACATGCTGTATGGTCCATGCAAGCAATATGATCATGTCATAATGTTGTCAAGCTAGAACCAATCTGCACACTCCCCTGGCAGTCACTTGCACTTGATCAACTTAAATATTTGCAAATAGCTGTAAATTAATCAACCATGAAATAAAACCTTCTTGTCAACAATAAATTCAACGTTGGTAGTGTTGGCATAATCCACTAATTTTTTTCTACGATTTTAGTACTCCTCCATCCTACTTCAGGTTACTCTGAAATACAATTCTACTTTGAAATACACTTTGAAATCACTGAGATACATGAGAGTGGGATTATTAAATGATAGAATGAATAAAAAAATGGGAAAGAAGTAATTTCATTAATGAGCATGCGCTTAACCGTGAACCTGTCCCTTAAAAAAAAAGTCCCTTTAATATGTTCTTAAACTTTGTTTCAGAAATAGTAATAAGAAAAATGATATATCAAACAAAACCGCGATCATGTAAATCAATGAATGAAACGTAAATTAAGCAAACTCTACGTAACTGCCACCGAAAAGGGCAGAGTGATTATTGACATTATTGAACCGCGGTTCTGCAGATAATCCAACAAGCGAAAAACATATCATTAATTTTATGATAATCAAGATTCGTGCTTTCAGACTTTTAGCGTCTACAAAAAACATTTCGAGAGCGACGGTAAAGAATTATCGAGCACTGAATGGCAGAAATTGAAAAAATCGATTTTTTTTTCCATTTTTGTCCATAGATAGCTTTTAGGTAGATGAGAAACGTGACGTAATTTTTTTCCGCCAAAAGCGTTTTATTTGCGAGAAAAATTAGAATATAGGTTTTCGAGGTCGGAGTCTCAATTGAAAAGGGCCTAATTTTTAACCTTAAATTCGTTAACGTCAACTTTCCTCGCGTATGCAAACAAAGCCGTACTTAGAAATTTGGACACTTCCTGCCATTAACAGAACAACTCTTTTTCTCTTTCGCTAGAAGATATATTCAGGGCAATAGCCAGAATAGCAAGAAAGAAGCCAAGCCAATCCCCATGTCTAAATGAGTAATGAAAACTATTAGGTTGAAGAGAATTTGGCCTTATACCACATGTAGCTTGCGTAGCGTTTCCGTGTGGTTTCGGAGAAAGGAATAATCTTGAAGACCTGCTCCTCATTTTTGAATTATTTCAATTCGACAAGTTCCCCTTTTCCCCGAAAGTATCTTCTTGTGAAAGAAGAAGATTTTTTTTTTTTTGTTGATGAGAAGTGTCCAAATATCTCCGTGCGGCTTTGTTTGCGAACGCGAGGAAAGTTGATGTTAGCGAATAAGGGCATTCTGAGACTTCGACCCCGAAAACCGATCGATAATCTTATTTTTTTCTGGCGAATAAAAGACTTTTGGCGGGATCAATTTACATCACGTTTCCTATCTACTTTAAGGCTATCCATGGCCAAAAACAGAAAGAATTCGATTTTTCAACTCTTGCCACGAAATCAAGATTTTGCTCGATTTTTTTTGACGGTCGCTCCTATAAAACTTACCTGAGCTCAAGGAACTGTCAGGATTTAGCTTAACCGTCCTGTAATGTCATACGTATACCTTTTAGCGCTTGAAGACCGTTGTAGCCTACCTAGATACTTATAGTTATCGGAAGGAATGACGTGAGCAATGCGCATAATCATATAGGTACAGATCACATGCAAATTTGTAAGCAACGCAATGCGGACTCCATCAGTGCTAAAATCTTTGTTTAAATTGCAAACATATTTTTATATGTTACTTTCCTTTCTAATGAACTATTGTTTTTCTTGTATATATTTATAGAACATACGCATTTTATTTCTTTTTACTTGATAATGACGTCCGGTAACGTCAAAACGTCGTGTAGTTTTAAACTTTTTAAAAATTTCTTAAATGTTTTTAAGGAAAGTTTTGTCGCAATTACAGTGTTGTTATAATTGTTACTATTATCTTTCTCTTCTTTGAATTCACAGTTTGTACTGTCCAGGGCTCCAAGAAGCAACCAGTTTCCTTGGAAGCGGCTAGGGAGTCATTATATAATTGGTAGACAGCACTTTTCGTAAAATATGGGCTGTGGCCAAAAGGCTGATCCTTTGGAGTTCCTGGATATTGATGTTTCTAGGGATTTTTTCCACGTTCTTTCCCAGGCCCCACTTTCAGTCAAAGCATCTTGCACATTATTCCTTTCCATTAAAAAAGACACTTCATTTCGATTAAAAAAAAAAACCCATTCCATTAAAAGATATAATATATTCGAAAAAAAAATTCCATTAAAAAACGGTTCATTTCAAATAATGATAATAATAATAATAATAATAATTTTAAAATAAAAGAATTCATTATTTAACAAGTCATTTCTTTCAAAAACGCACTAAAATCAAAATCTATCGTCATAAAAGTCCTCTTTCGATGTCAATAATAATAATAATAATAATAATAATAATGCCAATAATGATAATAATAATAATAATAATAGTATTTAAAAGGAATTAAAACGAAATCTGTACCTTAATATCTGTTAGAAAGAAAAGATCATAATGTCTCAATATTTCTTGAAATATAATCCACGATAGAGTTCTCTACTGATTATTATTACTATTATCTTTAGCAATCACCACCGATATTAAACATCTTTTTTTTTTTATTCCTCTTTCAAATCTGGCACGATAAGAATATTCTAAATAGTAAAAAAGAATTCACTGTTTACAAGTCATTTCATTCAAAACACTAAAATCAAAATCTAGCGTCCTAAAAAGTCCTCTCTCGTTGTAAAAATCCATCTCTTTTAGGTTGAGATTTACTCTCCTCAATGAACGCGATCCCTTTAAACATAAGAGGGATGTTCTCAAAATGGCAAATGAGATTTTGGTTCTAATCCAAGACATCATAGTCGAGTAATCCTCGCCTTTCTTGACTGACAGGAGTTCCGCTAAACGCCTGTGATAGACTTGACATTCAGGTGCCATGCCACCTGTAGTGGTGAACACCAGCGGCGTGAACGTGGCTTGTTCCACCTCCATAACTCGGCTTGCGTACATACGCTTCTTCTCGTTTTCATGCTGGCGATATATTTGCTGAGGGGTGAGGTCCTTGTGCGATTCCGCATTTGGGTGGCACACCCATACGTCAAAGAATGTGGAACCCTGTCTAGACCTAAAACCCCGTGCATGAATGTCCAGCCGGGCATCGGGAGCTGTATTAGCCCCCCCTGGCTAACGACTCACCGGTAATCTCCTGCAAAACAGGTTCAACTTCAACATCATGACAGACCAAATCAAGCATCTGCGCCCTCAAGATCCCGCAGCTCGTTATGACGTTGTATAATGAACCCCCCCCCCCCCGTTTACAAACCATAGCATGATCGACATTAAAGGGCTCTCCACAGATACATACATTTGGTACGTCATTTATCTGCCAGTCATACCTTAGATGGACTGCATCTTTGAATTCTGTCTTGTTGAGATTTAAGTCTATTTCCTTTACCGGAATGACAGTTAACCAACTTGAAGCACCTTTCTCTGCTGCGAGATTGACCGCTCTCTTGGTCTTCTCGGGAAGGGATCGGGCCGGAATTCCTCAGGTCTTCTAATTTATCGTCCAGTCTCACATCTCTCTCTCTCTCTACGAGTGGTTAACTACAAAGAGCTTATCAGAGCATCATCTGGAGGTTCATGCGCTTGGGATACGATTTGCGTGACAAGAGGGGCGGTTACCTGAAGAGACATTGCGTGTTCGAATCCAGCACACTCAAGTGGGTTTACTAGTCCCAGTCCCCAGATCCTCACTGGTAGTGCCAGCAGTTCTCGTTCACTCTTTGTGTATGTATGGCCCGTAATTGTTGGTATCAGGGCATCACTAATAGCACGTTCCAATGGTTCTAGCAGTTCCTCAGTATCAGATAATGTTCTTAGGTAGTACGTCCATTTGTGCTTCAAACCGAAGGTATATGCCGCATAGCAGGCTTGTGGATGGGTTGCTGCAAACTCTGCCAGTTTCACCACCTGGCCAACCCAATCATCCACTTTCTCACTTACATACTCCTCAAGATAAGATCTTGAGCTGAGTACTGCTCCTAAATGCTTCTGACCCCGAGTGGAGAAGCTAATTGAGGTTTGATCAAAAAGATCCCTCGCTGCCTCTTCTTTCTCAGGCTTCACAATAAGCCAGCAATTGTTCGCATTGGGAAAATATCCCAAGCTCGGACCCGATTCGTTGAGTACACCCTACCATTTCTTCAGTTCCCCCAAGGAACCAGCACCAGTCGCGTCATCCGCGAACCAACACTGCTTTACTAACGTAGAGGCATTCAAGCGTGCTATTAATGGCTGAAGACTTACTGCGTAGAGACACATAGCATGCAAGGGGGTCCCCCTGGGTTGTACCTTCTTCTGATCTCATTTCCTTTCCTCCAATGATAATCAGACGTGCCGGTTCTCTATAGGTGTTAATTGCATAAGTGGCTATTGTAGGGCATAATATTCTCACGTTATGCAGAGCAGCAGCCCTATTCAAGGAGTTG
>JBBMOI010000006.1:8025000-8065000 GCA_038088405.1 Porites divaricata
GGAACGATGAGCTACTCAAAAAAGTCACTTCTTCTTAATATGCAAAACTGGTTCCGATTCCTAAGAGAACTGTTTTTCAACTTGACAAAGGGTAAAAAAGCGCGAGTGACTATCCTCAGAATTTTCATCATGTCTACAAATTGTACTAACAATTCCTTAAACCAGGAATTTTGTAAATTTGTGGCGGAACCTAACTTTTTGATAATTTGTAAATTAATTTTCTTGTCCATCATTTTGATCTGTGGCTTGTTTGGAAATGTTCTTATCATAACTGTGGTTAGTTTGAGGCAAGAGCTAAGGAAGACGATAAACGTTTTTATAGTTAACATGGCGGTTTCTGATCTCATTTTCCCGTTGGTGTCTATCCCATTTAGTTTGGCTGGAATCTCGGCAAATTCTCTACAATGGCCCATCAGAGGTTTACCGGGTTTCATCTCTTGCAAGCTCAGTCTATTTTTGACGCCTGTCTCATTAACTGTCTCTGTGCAAAGTCTTCTCTGGATTGCACTGGATCGATTTGTGGCGGTCGTGTTGCCACTGAAAGCGAATCTTATTTCCTCAAGATTTCGTGCATTTGCAATCGCTTCCACTTGGGTTGTGGCCATGTTAATCAACTCAACAGATTTGTACACCACTAAGTTAGTTGAAGTTGGTGAAAAGTTTTACTGCATAAGAGAGAATTCATTGCTACACAAAACTTTCGGATTTCGGCGTGTTGTCCTTTTAACAACAGCTCCATTGCTTTTAGTTACCATTTTGTACTTTGCAATAGCAGTGACCTTGCGAAGGCAAAACAAAACTCTTCGATGTACAGCAGTAAAAGAGCATAGTCAAAGGAAAAACAAAGCTATATGGATGAGCCTTTGCATCATAGTTACGTTTAATCTATGCGCTCTTGTCTACACTATTATGACAATAGCTAGTCTTCAAAGTGAAGCTCCAAATATATCCTGTTTCGTTACTAATGTTTTATGGTTTTTGGCTCTTCTTGGTATATACTTATCTTCAGTCGTAAATCCATTCATTTGTTTTACATTTGTTAAAAGCTATCGGCGTGGAGTGAGAGAAATATTTACTTGGAGAAATTAAGGTGGGGGTCGAAAAGATCTAGAAAAAAAACGAACATGGCAATTAAAGGAAAGGACAAGGAGATTAAACGCCAAACGGAAGAACTAACACCTCCGTCAGCAGCAGGCAACTCTCTGTTTATGGATAGTTCTCTTGGACTACATGGTGCCATTACTTTTATCATGTCTTTCTTGCCTTCTTTTTCTCCACCGAAAAGAAAGATATATAGCGACCATTTTAAATGAAAGTCACAACAGTATAATGATTATGATAATAATCATGATTGTTATTATTATTTAAGCCGGGGTAGCACACAAGTCAAAAATTATGATTCATAAAAATATAGGTCTGTTTAATTTCAAACTCGTACCTCAACCACTCGTTTGAAACGTGAAACTGTGGATTGACATTATAGCCATTATGTGTCAAGAAAAGCGTGAACACAATCTGTTTAGCCCTGGTTATGTTCTACTTGTATATCCATAAGTTCAGAATCTCCATATCTTAGCTTTGATGAAGGCCCAGTTTCTTAGACTTCCCATTCATACGGCGCAGAACTGAAATTGAAATTATTAGAAGAAAGCATTTATATCGTAAACGAATTTTTTTTTCTGTGGGAAGAAATATTTCCGCGCGACTACTGATTTCTAATCAAAACGTAGGCCGGTTTTTTATTGATGGTGATGGTGATTATGCAAAACGAAAAGATGCCAAAAACAGCAGCATCATATATAAAGCTGTGAAATTGTTAATTCATACTTGATATTTATATGATGGTTCTAAACCATTTTTTCATTTATTTAGATAGTTATTTCTTCGAGCTAGCAGTTTGGCTTTTAAATGTGGCCTCAGACCGTTACATTAACGAAATTTTATTCTCAATGATTTATAGAAGCGACGAAGAGAAATATTTACTTCAAGACTGGCCGGTACGAAGAAGATCTAGAAATCTAAAAATGGTAGAAAGTAGGGATGAAGATGAGGATATTTATCTCAAAGAAACATTCCAAGAACGTCGTTCGACATGCAGTTATGGTTGCAGACAGTTCTTTCGGTCTGAGAGATGCCAAACTTCATGCAATCCCTACTTCTTTTATACACTCAGACATCTCTCCGTTATTTCGAACACTTGCTTTTTAAGCCATGGTTTTGCCGGCACATCTTTTTTAATGCCACATTTAAGAGGACCAATGACAAAACACTTTTTTGTAACAGCGACAGGATTTGATTTCATGGGCCGCCAGACTTAAGTTAGATTTAAACGCCAGTAGGTAATCTGCGAGTTTAAGCAGTGATCATCCGTTCCTAATATTAAGGTTAGATGGTAAGGTTGTAATGTAAAATTTGACCGGGAGTAAATTTCATACGTTTCAACATTAATATTTTGTTCTTAAAGGGGATAAAGAAGGTAATATTTAATCGTCCTTTACTGTTTTTCTAAACCATAGGGCATAAGTAAATATGGTGTATATGCTATTGAGGAGCACTGGCTAAGATGTAAAAAGAGTCAGTACTAGTGTTCCAACTTCTAGCCGCATCACGTATCGTTGTAGCTGTTATGATGGTTTACTACTTGCACCATAAAGATTCTTGAATGGCTTGGAGCTATGTTTAATAGAAGTGATTCCTAGTCAGCGAGGAGCTGTCTATAATTATAATATATTATAAAAAAATGACAGTAATGATATTTTAGGCGAGAGTCCACCTCTCAGAAAGTTCTTCAGTAGTTCCCCTATTAACATTTTAATTACTTTAATTTTAATTTACTTTATTCTCTGTTTCTGCCTTTTGTTTTCTTCATAAAACAAAAATTATAAAAAAAGTAAGACAAAAAGAAAAAAAAAACAAACAAACAAAAACAAAACAAAAACAGAATACAAAAGAAAAAATTAAACTCCGGCCATCATGACGGCATGGCAAGTATTTAAAAGATGATTTTCCGTATCTTCCTGTAATCAGATTTTCAAATATATGGTGAAATGAATAACTTATTAAGTTAATAAATAAAAAGGTAAATATTTCGGTAAAAAATACTGTTTCATAAAATCTTTCTTGCCCTTGTTGGTACGCTTAGGGTAAGAACTTGCTTGCAAAGTGGTTATTATTAATATATCATTAATAGATTCATACCCTACAAAAGTTTTTGTCTAATTGTTTGCTTAAAAACTGAAACAGCTGCTGTAGTTAGAACTCAATAAATAGCCACTCTTACATTGTATAATTATTATAAATTTATAATGGGTCCCACTACCCCCTTTTTCCAACAAATACAGTTGTAAACTCCCAAAAAAATTTAAGTGCTGATTTTTATCTAGGGATGCAGTGGTGGATGTCTTTTTTTCCTCTATTTATTTTGAAATTCCTCCTCCTCCACATAAGAAAGAGTCAAGAGTATTTGTTCCACAGGGTTTCGTTATATCGAGATACTCAGTTTATCAATATGCTATTGGAATATTGTTTTAAGTGTTCATCTATTCAGGGATGGAGTGATATATTTCTGTTTTTAGGCCAAAAAAAAAAAACAGACATAAGAAAGGGTCAAGAGATTTTGTTCCATACAACAGGGTTTCGTTATATCGAGATATTTTACCAGTATACAATGGAAGAGTATTGTTCATCACCCTAAAGACGAATCGCTTTATGAGGCTCCAATAAATAAAGGTTAAACTGTACTGTTACGAAATCTGACCCGGGAGGTCATATTGTTTCCAATTTTTTCATCATAACTGATGTGGCTAAAGTGATTCCAATTCAGTCTTAAAATGTAAATCGGTACAGCATGTTTTTTCTTTTAATTCCCCTCTGTATTCGACAAGTACACTGAAATTCGATGGAATCAAAATGTCATTTTCAGTGTTCCAAATAAATACGATAAACAGATGGATAGAAAGAAATGACTGTTTCAATATGTTAAAAACTTGTTTGTATGAAAGCCATATGTAATTTCAAACTTTAAGTGCATGTTTTCATCAAAGTTTGAAGGAAAACGCGCAAAACTGTTTACAACATTTCTTCCTATTTCATTTATACAATGTAAATGTTTGAAATTAACCCATGGCGAATAAAAAGAAAAGTTGAGCCTTCATAAGATAGTTTAAAAATTTGAGATCATGGTTAGATGGCTAGCGGTGTCTTGCATATAATTTGGCGTAAACTACACTTGTTAACACACTCATCCGCCATTCTGCCTGTGGTCGTGAAAACTATGGGAGTGAACGTTCCCTGTTCGATCTCCATTACTCTTTCCGCATACTGCCTCTTCTTCTCGTTCTCATGCTTCTTGTAGATCTGCTTATTAACCCACTCATCCGCCATTCCACTTGTGGTCGTGAAAACTAGGAGAGTGAACGTTCCCTGTTCGATCTCCATTACTCCTTCCCCAGACTGCCTCTTCTTCTCGTTCTCATGCTTCTTGTAGATCTGCTTAGGAGTCAAGTCTTTGTAAGACTCTGCATTAGGGTGACACACTCGGACGTCGAAGAATGCAGATACAATACACTACAATACTTTAAAAGTAAAGTTACAAAATATCTCTTGAAAGGGGATATCTAGAGGTCAACCCTATATAAAAGATTCCCCAAAATAAAGATGAAAAGGCAAAAATCTAGGATCTAAAACATTGTACAGGGAGAGAAAAATCTAAAACCTAAACATATTGTACATCCTGTTTAAGACTCAAGACCTTCAAAACCATACCTTAATTGTAAAGTGGCACATACGCTTATAGCTAGGCCAAATAAGGACGTTCCTCTCCCCCCCTCCCCCCCCCCCCCCCCCCCCAGGGCAAGGAACTCGCTCGGTGCAGATTGGGTAAACTCAAGAAGGTACTCTGCATGGATTAAGTACAATAAAGCTTGTGCAAGAAATTGCTACCAAAATGAAAAATTTTCCCTGTAAAACATATATTAGACATCACATCTGCTTATTAAATAGGTAAGGATTTAAAAACAATGGAATGTTTTTACAGCTTATTGTGATATCATAATGGCGGCCACAGATAGAAAACTCTTGGTATATCTCCTGTAGAAACCTCCCATAACTGACAATGAAACTACAAAAATCTGATCAAAACAGATTTTAAAGGCAAATAACATTGATGATCGACGGTGCATGTACGAATTATTTTGGAACCTTGGTAATGTTTATGAACGATTTACTAGAAATAGGTATCTCACAAAACAAAGTAATAGCGGAGGTCTCGCGCGCGAAGCGCGCGTAGCGGAGCACCATGGGTAAAAAATGTGGTAAACTACTCATCCGAGAAAATTTGGTAATCACATGACCGTACACCGACCTACCGGCCGACCGCACGCCCGATCGTCCGTCCGCACCAAAGACATACCAATGTAAAATAATTTATTCAACAGGTATGGCAACCCAAATGCAAGTCGCATGTCCGCCCGGACTTTTAGAAAGAAAAAGCAAAAACAAAGTCGCGTGTTTTTCGACGTTATTTTTGATGTTTACATTCACGTGGATACCAGAGACAGAGCTAGAGCGAGTGATTGAACAGAAGAGATGAATTTTGTAGGAAGAAAAACATGAAAATTCAAAGCGGCTGTGAGATAATGAGAAATGCTTGCGGGCAGCAAGGTGAACATGAGCGGCAGTGAAAAATAAAAGCGAACATGAACAAAAAACGGGCGCTAGGGCAACAATGACCCGTTAACTAGGCTCCTCACCCCACCACGCAAAGGGAGTAATATGACGCTCGCGCTATGTGGGCGTGGTTAACGGGTCATTGTTGCCCTTGCATCCGTCGTGTAAGTGCCAATTGTCACCCTATCAAGGTTTCTAATTTCAAATGCAAATTAGTTGGTAAGCGCAACATTCGTCACAGGCACTGGACGAAGGCCAGAAGTACCTTGAAGAACGGCACAAATGGCTCGATTTGATGGGGAAATTACGGATCTTCTTTCGAGCCGATCTCCCAGAGAGAAAGAAAAGGTATCCCTCTTGGGCTTGGAGCTGAAAAATTGCAGCAGATTTGAATTTCGGCTAAAAAACGGCATTCTTCAAGATCTCGCTGATCTCGCCTAGATCTCGGCGAGATCTCGGTTGAATTTATTGCACGGGGCTAAACCGGTTCTTTGACGGACTAAATTTGAAAATTCGAAATCTGAAACGCCTTTTTTTCAGGTTTTGGATGTGAGATAAGGTTAAAACGTCCGGGTTTCATTTCCATCAGGGTCAATATTGAAAGTAGGTGAGCTTTTTAATTTTAAAAGCCTTCGACACCTGTTTTATAGACTTAAAACAAACACCTTAAAATAAGAAGAATTTTGCGTGTCAATGATCTTCAGTAAACTACAGTCTTACGAAGGTAGTCAGCCCAAAACCCTGGTTCTCAAAACAATTTCATTGGAAGAAACAATTTCATTTTAGTGCCTTTTTCCCCATTGCAAGCAATACGTCGCCATTTACTAGTTGCAACGAATGACATGTTGTTTTTAAAACTTTGATTGGGTATAAGATTTAATGATGTGGTCTAGAAATTATAATTTGCATGTCTATGAAATCGCATAAAAGGAGGAACAAAGCTAATCAAAAAGTCAGTTCTTGTTATGCAAAACTGGTTCCGACTCCTAAGAAAACTGTTTTTTCAAACAAAAGGGAGAGTGACTTTTAATCCTCAGTATTTTCATCATGTCTACAAATTATACTAACAATTCCTTAAACAAGGAATTTTGTAAATTTGTGGCGGAACCTAACTTTTTGATAATTTGCAAATTAGTTTTCTTGTCCATCATTTTGATCTGTAGCTTGGTTGGAAATGTTCTTATCATAACTGTGGTTAGTTTGAGGCAAGAGCTAAGGAAGACGATAAACGTTTTTATAGTTAACATGGCGGTTTCTGATCTCATTTTTCCGTTGGTGTCTATCCCATTTAGTTTGGCTGGAATCTCGGCAAATTCTCTACAATGGCCCATCAGAGGTTTACCGGGTTTGATCTCTTGCAAGCTTAGTATATTTTTAATGGCTGCCTCATTAACTGTCTCTGTGCAAAGTATTCTCTGGATTGCAATGGATCGATTTGTGGCGGTCGTGTTGCCACTGAAGGCGAATCTTATTTCCTCAAGATTTCGTGCATTTGCAATCGCGTCCACTTGGGTTGTGGCAATATTAATCAGCTCAACAGATTTGTACACCACTAAGTTAGTTGAAGTTGGTGGAAAGTCTTACTGCATAAGAGAGAATTCGATGCTACACAGAACGTTTGGATATGGGCGTGTTGTCCTTTTAACAATAGCTCCATTGCTTTTAGTTACCATTTTGTACTTTGCAATTGCAGTGACCTTGCGAAGGCATAACAAATCTCTTCGATGTACAGCAGTAAAAGAGAATAGTCAAAGGAAAAACAAAGCTATATGGATGAGCCTTTGCATCATAGTTACGTTTAATCTATGCGCTCTTGTCTACACTATTATATCAATAGCTAGTCTTCAAAGTGAAGCTCCGATATCCTGTCTCGTTTATAATGTTTTATGGTTTTTCGCTCTTCTTGGTATTTACTTATCTTCAGTCGTAAATCCATTCATTTGTTTTACATTTGTTAAAAGCTATCGGCGTGGAGTGAGAGAAATATTTACTTGGAGAAATTATGGCAGGGGTCGAAAAGATCTAGAAAATAACAAACATGGCAATTAAAGGAAAGGACAAGGAGATTAACCGTCAAACGGAAGAACTAACACCTCCGTCAGCAGCAGGCAACTCTCTGTTTATGGATAGTTCTCTTGGACTACAAGGTGCCATTACTTTTATCATGTCCTTTTTTGCTTCTTTTTCTCCACCGAAAAGAAAGATATATAGCGACCATTTTAAATGAAAGTCACAATTATAATGATTATGATAATAATCATGTTGATTATTATTATTATTATTAGTTAAGGGGTAGCACACAAGTCAAAAATTATGATTCATAAAAATATAGGTCTGTTTAATTTCAAACTCGTACTTCAACCACTCGTTTGAAGCGTGAGTGGATTAACACTATTATAGCCATTATGTGCCAAGAAAACCGTAAAAGCAAAAAAAAAAAAAAAACAAAAAAAACAATCTGTTTAGCCCTTGATATGATCTACTTGTATATCCATAAGTTCAGAATCTCCTTAGCTTAGTTTTGATAAAGGCCCAGTTTCTTAGACTTCCTATTCATACGTGCGGAACTGAAATTGAAATTATTAGAGGAAAGCATTTAATATATCTTATAAATAAACGATTTTTTTTCTGTGGGAAGAAATATTCGACTCGCGGCTACTGAATTCAAATCAAAACGTAGGCCGGTTTTTTATTTATGGTGATGGTGATTGTGTAAAACGAAAAGATGCCAAAGTCAGCAGCATCATATATAATGCTTGTTTATTCATACTTGGTATTTATATGATGGTTCTAAACCATTTTCCCTTTATTGAGATAGTTATTTCTTCGAGCTAGCAGCTTGGCTTTTAAATGTGGCCTCAGACCGTTACATTAACCAAATTTTTATCTAAATGATTTATAGAAGCGACAAGATGGCGTGCAGTTCATACTAGATCGAACGACAGAAATTTCTTCACAAAATAAACATAAACAACTTGATCTAAAAGGCGACCAATATTTAAGATATGAGTGCGAAAAGAATGATAAAGAGACAAACCAAAGTCCTGTGATCAGCTATCCTCATAACAATTTCTTTAGAAAAAGTATCCAGTGTTTCTTTATAGACGCAAGTCCGCCCACTTCGCGTTCCGTTAGTTGAATTGTACCCGTTTGAAGTTTAAAGAATATATATGCAAATACGATTTGAAGGCGTGACCTTCAGGATATCATATAAATCTAACTTGTACTCTTGTACTTGTACTCTGCCATAGCAGTGACGTTAAGGAGGAGAAACGCAACCCTTTCATGCTCATCGACAAAATACAACGAACAAAGAAAAAGGCAAGCGTTAAAGATGAGCTTCTACATTGTAGTTGCGTTTAATCTTTGCGCTCTCCTTTATATCATAACGGCGGTGGTTGGTCTTCAAGATGAAGGTCCATGTCCTGTCTCGGTTATTGGGTCTCATGGTTTCTTGCTCTTGCTGGTCTTCACTTTACTTCAGTCGTGAATCCATCCATGTGCTTTACATTTAGTGAAAGCTATCGACGTGGACTAAGACAAATATTTACTTCGAGACGGGCGGGTACGAAGAAGATCTAGAAATCTAAGAATCGTAGAAAGTAGGGATGAAGATGAGGAAATTTATCTCAAGGAAAAACATTCCAAGAACGTCGTTCGACGTGCAATTATGGTTGCAGATAGTTCTTTTGGTCTGAGAGATGCCAAACTTCATGCAATCTCTACTTCTGTTATACACTCGGACATCTCTCCGGTATTTCGAAGAATTAATGCTTTTTAAGCCATGATTTTGCCGTGACATCTTTTTTAATGCCGCATTTAAGAGTGTCATTGCCGAAAAGCTATGTAACGGCGACAGGATTTGATTTCATGGGCCGCCAGACTTAAGTTACATTTAAACGCTAATACGTAATTTGCGAGTTTGAGCAGTGATCATCCATTCCTAATATTAAGGTTAGATGGGAAGGTTGCAATGTAAAATTTGACCGGTACAGTAGTAAATTTCATACGTTTCAATATTTTATTCTAAAGGGGGATAAAAAAGGTAATATTTAATCGTCTTTTATTATTTGTCTAAGCCATAGGGCATAAGTAAATATAGTGTATAATATGCTATAGAAGAGCACTTTGTAAAATTATGAAAAAAGAGTCAGTGTTCAAACTTCTAGCCGCATCACGTATCATTGTTGCTGTTATGATGGTTTAGTTCTTGCATCACAAAAATTCTTGAATGGCTAGGAGCTGTGTTTAATACAGGTGATTCCTAGCCGCCGAGGAGCTGATTATAATAATATATTATAAAAAAAATGACAATTATGACATTTTAGCCGAAAGTGCACCTCACCAGAAGGTGCTCTTCGGTGGGGCCCCAATTAACATTTTAATTAGTTTTTTTTTACTTTTCGATGTTCTATTGTGTTTTATTCTTTGTCTCTGTTTTTTTTTTTTTTTCTTCATAAAACAAAAATTATAAAAAAGTAAGACAAAAAGAAAACAAAAAAACCCAAAAAACCAAAAAAATACAAAAGAAAAACTGAGACTTCGGCCATCATGACGGTCATGGCAAGTATTTAAAAGATGATTTTCCGTATCTTCCTGTAATCAGATTTTCAAATATATGATGAAATGAATAAATTCTTAAGTTAATAAATATAACGGTTAATATTTCGGTGAAACATAAACTAATGTTTCATAAAATCTTTCTTGCTTTTTTTCACTACGCTTAGGGCAAGAACTTGCTTGCAAAGTGGTTATTATTAATACATTGATTTATAGATTCATACCCTACAAAAGTTTTTGTCTAATTGTTTGCTTAAGAACTGTAACACCTGCTGTACGTGGATAGAACTTAATAAATGGCCACTCTTACATTGTATATAATTATCATAAATTTATAATGGATCCCACTACCCCTTTTTTCGAATAAATATAATTTCCCTCTCCCTTCTTTTTGCATTGTAGTGCAATCCATGCAGATTTCACAATGCGCCAAGCTTCTCTTACAAGAACTTTGCTTTGGCAGTTCATGCTATTTTAATTAGCGATTCCAGTCGATTTACAAACGATGTTTTACCGTAACTAATTTCTTCAAGGCAAACGACAAGTGAAGTAGTTCCATTATAGGTAGGAAAATCTAACTCAGTTTAAGTAAATGTAACGAAGTTTGGTCCAAGAAAAGTAAATAGTAATTTAGTATATTTTCTTATCAAGCACTCCTTGGCAGATGTTTTCCAAACACGTACATTATAGCTATAAAAACCAATTAATCATTTGTCATGTAGTTTATTTGTTGGCACAAAATCTTCACAGAAAGGTGGGTATTTTTCTCTAAATAAACTGAACTGAGTGGCAATCATCACTGACAGTCAATTTCGGCAGTTATTGATGAGTGTAGATGATGCCAGTTTACTCTTTGCACAATTTTGCGGCCTATTATTTGCATGTATGAGACCCTGTGCGAGTAAATTTACAGTGAAAAAGAGAGAAGAACTGAAAATTGCGACACAATTTCATCTCGGTAACTTCGGTATACTTGTGAAGTTCACTGCAGATATTCTTTATCGCCAATTGAAATAGACGCAACGAATATTTACAGCCGCGTGGCTCAAGTTAGTACTTTCTAAGATGTTCACAAATTTTACTAACGATTTGTTAAGAAGTCATGAGAATTGTGCCAGTTCGACTGACTCTTCCCCTGTGAAAACTGGCAAATTGATTCTTCTTTCCAGTATTTTGATCTGCAGCTTAGTTGGAAACGTACTTATCATAACTTTGGTACGTTTGCGAGGAGAGCTAAGGAGGACGATGAACTCATTTATAGTTAACATGGCGGTGTCCGATCTTATTATTCCCATACTGTTAATGCCATTAAGCTTGAGGGCAATTGCGACCGATTCTTCAAATTTCCAGTGGCCTATCACTGTCAGGGGAAAGCCTGGTTTAATCTTTTGCAAGCTCAGTGTTTTCCTGGTAGCTGTGTCGATAACAGTTTCTGTGCAAAGTCTTCTCTGGATGTCACTGGATCGATTTATGGCGGTAGTGATGCCATTAAAAGCGCATCTTATCTCCTCAAGATTTCGTACGTTTGCAATCACGTCTACTTGGATTGTGGCGCTAACAATTAATTCAACAGATCTGCTCACAACTAAGTTGGTCGAAAATGATGGTAATTTGTACTGCATTAGAGAAAACATTATTTCGGCGCTACTTAAAGCCATCGGCTATGGGCGGGTCTTCCTTTTATCGATCGCTCCTTTTCTAGTAATAACTAGTTTGTATTCTGTAATAGCAGTGAAGTTACGAAGCCAAAACAAAAACCTTCGGTATACAGCAGCAAACGAAAACGGTGAAACGAAAAGGAAAGCCATTAAGATGAGCATATGCATAATAATCTCTTACAATATTTACGTTCTTCCATACATTATATTCGCAATGACTTATCTATCACGGGCAAAATTGCCCTGTTTGATATGTGGCTTGTTTGGCTTTTTTACTGTTCTTGGCATTTACGTATCCTCTACTGCGAATCCTGTTATTTGCTTTATATTTGTTAAAAGCTACAGACGTGGATTAAGAGGGTTATTTTCTTCTTGCCCGAGTAAAAGAAGGGGTACCCAAAATACTGAGAGGGACAGAAAGATTGACGAAATTGACCGTCGGTTAATCGAGCTTAAGAAACTGAGGAAAACTAAGGTGTTACCTTGACCGATCCTTGAAAGATTTGATCTTACGTTTTACCATCTGAAGTTGACGCGAGGCCTTTAAATCGTGGGAGTCTGTCATGTGCATGGGTCAAAGAGGAAACCTATTTTTTCTGGGCAGTTAGTTTATTACGAAGACAAGGAAAACAGAATAATTCTTTGCTGCCGAGAGGGAAAGAAACCATCAAAGAAAAATACAAGCTTTAAAGATGAGCGCCTTCTTCTTTATTTTTAAAATACTGAGCTGGCAGTGTTGTTTCCAGTTTTCTCATTATAACTGTTGTTCCTAAAGTGATTCCAATGTAGTCTTAAAATGCAAATCGGTACAGCATGTTTTTTCTTTTAATTCCTCTCTGTTTTCGACAAGTACACTGAAATTTGATGGAATCAAAACTTCATTTTCAGTGTTCCAAATAAGTACGATAAACAGATGAATAGAAAGAAATGACTGTTTCAATATGTTAAAAACTTGTTTGTATGAAAGCCATATGTAATTTCAAACTGTAAGTGCATGTGTTCATCAAAGTTCGAAGGAAAACGGGCAAAACTGATTACTGTTTACAATATTTCTTACTATTTCTTTTATACAGAACAAATATTTGAAATTAACCCATGGCGAATAACAAGAAAATGTGAGGATTCTTAATTTAAAAATAGTTTAAAAATTTGAAATGGTTAGACGGTTGGCGGTTTCTTGCATATAATTTGAGGTAAAATTCATTCGTTTTTCACAGTGACTTGTGACCTTTTTTGCACGGGGACAAAAAGGTCATCATGATCATCCATCCCTGTTTACCTAAACCATGAGGAAATGCCATAAAAGAGCATTCGCCGAACGGTCGGTAACCTTTGGATGCGAGAGAATTTGATCACAATGTGATGAACGTACGCCAATCCGTACACCCGTCCGTACAGATTCGCTCTTTTTCTTTTCTTTTCTTTATCTTTGAAGGAAGGGTAAGAGCAAGAAAAAGCCAGGAAACAAATCTAACTGATGAATGGTAGCTGCCAATTATTTAGTTTCATTGTTGATATTGATAGTGGCTACAACACGAAATTGTTTTTTTATAAAAGCAAGGAACTGGAGCAGTTTACGAGGCTCTTTTGCAAGAGCTTTTAAGCTAATTTAAGCTGTCTTACGTTCTCTTAAAAGAAATAAAAAACGAAGTCTGTTAGACTAGATATTTTCCCTCCAGCAGGCTGGAAAAAAAATAAAGTAGTGTGTGAGTATAATGCGAACAGGCAACCCTGATAATATACACCAACTGGCATCTAACGTATTTCTAATGCTTATCTAATGTATGCAGTAGTCAAATGAACCCAGCCATGGTTCCAGAGGATGTGATCCACCAGTTAGCTCTTCCCCCTAGCTAATATTGCGAGCTGTTTGAAAACCAAAAATTCCTTCTAACAGTTTTTCAAAATAATAATAATAATAATAATAATAATAATAATAATAATAATAATAATAATAATAATAATAATAATATAACGATCTTCTGGATTTTTGTAGAACTTCTAACCGGCTTTCCTGATTTTGAGTACAAGATTTTTTAGAATGTTAAAATTTCACAATTTTCTTAATATCTGGAACTATACTCTTGTAACTCGATGTTACCAGCTTAGTCACTAGATTGGAGATTACGTAAAGTATATGTATGTAATAGCCCTTTTCTATGTTGAAACTGTTCGCCATAACATTTAAAAGCATAAAATAATCAACGCAGTTTTGTTGTTATTTCCTACTTTCTGTTTGATTATTTCCAAGGGCAAAAGAGCAATTAATTACTTTTTTATTATTATGATACTCAAAGGGTCAGGAGCAGAAATAGCCCTTTTCTCTGTTACGGTTTCCACGTTTAATTGCAACTATAAAGTAATCAAGGCAACTTTGTTTTGGAACGATGATTTTTACTTTCTGTTTGATTATGCTCAAGGCCCACTGGAATTCTTTTGAAAATGCAATTTAGAACATTTAACAGCGTAGGGGCCATTCTCGCATCTTTTCCTTGCGTCATTATTATAATTATGACAAATCCTTTTCTTTCACTTTTTAGATTTAGCCTTAAGGTAATTCCCTTGTTTTTCACTGCGCACCCTCTACTGCGCATAGTATTGGGACATCCAAGATGGCGGCGGTTCTTCCCACTAGCGCGAAAGGAACAAAAAAGGGCCGCTTTTGCAGAGCTAAAGCTTTTATTCACACTAATAATGCCACAGATCGGCTGACAGTTTCCTGGTCTGCTATCGAAAAACAAGAAAATGACAGAAATGTGCGTGATCCCGAAGTCTGCAGTGGTTTTCCACTTCGCGGCCGTCGAGTTGTGGAATTATTAAAATGCCCCGGCTGAGGCTTTGGATTATGGGTGCTGTGAAGCATGTGGGACAGCTCTACGGCTCTCCAACTGCATTAACGAGCCAGTATATGGCCTAGGATCGCTACTGTACATATGTTGTTCAAACTCCGAGAGTGGAGAGACGAATATTTCTGGAACAAATAAGACCCACCGTAGCACCAGAACCACGCGAGGTAGACCAATCTTTGATGTAAACGAGAAGTTTGCTGCTGAATTCACATTTTGCTGTGTATAGAAACCAAACAAGCGAACATATGAAGAATAGGAATCAATAGTCTTTTCTTCAAGTTTCTTTGTCAAGCATTATTATGCAAAAGTAAAAAAATCGAACCCTAGCTCACTGGAATTAAACAGAACGCCAGCGCTACAAAATAGCCCAAAATTAAGATTCATAACTCCAAAATCTCCACAAATCTTGACTTACCTCCTTCCTTGGTATTTAATGTACTCTTTTCAAGTTTGAATTTCTGTGTTGGCGATATCAAACACATAAAAATAACCGAAAACAAGCTTAATCTCTAGTACATACTTCGAACACGATGGGCGTTATTTTGTATCTCGCCCCAGTCCCCGCCGAGCAAATTATCCATCCAGACCACCTTTCACGGCAGTTTGTGAGGAAACAAGCACGGTGACCCCCAATTTTTTTCCCAGGTATTTGCTAAGAACAGTCTAATAACATGCGGCGTTTTACACCATCGATCATCAAGTGTCATTGGATAGGTACATCAGAGATTTGGCTTTAGAGATCTGGCCCTTAAATGTCTTGCTTTGTATGTAGCGGACCGCAAAAATCAGTTCATAAAAGATCTGCTCTCTCATTGGATAGTCAGGTGCCGTTCCGGTGGCGTTCCACATGGGTCTGTCCTGGGACCTGTCTTATTCTACTTGTATGTTGCTCCGGTTGAGGATATTGTCCTTTCTCACAGCCTCCATCCTGTGTTCTGCGCTGACGATAGTCAGATTTACCTCATAATGGAGCTCAGCGTTAGAAATGCATCTATAGGTAAAATGGAAGATTGTATAAGCCACATTATTGGTTGGTACTCCAATAACCTCCTGCTTTGCAACACAACCAAGACCAAAGCTATTCATTTATTCAACACCGCCCCAATCCCTTCCATAAACTTTGGTGCTAATAGTATCAAACTGCAATCTGCAGTATGCGATCTCTGTCGTTTTGGATAGACATTTTGAAATGTCAACACAAGTAAAAAGTATATGCAAATCGGCGTCCTTAGTGATACGTAATATTGGAAAGATTAGAAATTACTTAGCTCAAGCCACTGCAGAAAAGCTTGTCCACGCCAAGCAAATTTGACTTTTGCAGCAGTTTCTTATTCGGGCTCTTGAAAAAGCAGGTTCATAAATTGCAACGTATTCTAAATGCTGCTGCTAGAATTACCACAAAGACTAAAAAATCTCAGCACATTTCTCCAGTATTGCGTAGTATAAGTATTCACATCCTTTAGCATCCGGTCCTTCTATTTTGTAACGTTGGTCCTTGCCTCCAAAACTGAACTTAATTATTGAGAGTTTGGGTCAATTGTCAAATCAAGATCAGAGATTTTTTTTTAGTCATAGGTCAGCTTGAGCTTATTCCTTTCAGAAAATAGATGCGTGAATTACAGGGAGCCTTCATAAGACATTAAATTTCATCAAGAGAGGATAAAGTGTTACACGCACACGTATGGGTAAGAATTCTTCTCCAAGACTATTACTACTGTCGAACCTCTTGACAACAGCCACCTTGGGGGCAGAAGAAAGTGGTCGTTATGGAGAGGTGGCCTTTATTTGGGGGGGGGGGGGGGGGCGAGGGAGGGGTGTTATATGACAATTTTTTAAGGAGTACAATATGTTTTTTCGTGCAAGGCAGTATTCAAACAGGGCTATTTTGAGAATCTTATTTCCATAGGATAAATGACAAAACAGCACTCGCCAGTACTCTTCAAATAGAGATCCCAAAACTCATTTTAGGGATTAAGTTCAAGACTTCAACAAGGTCAATTTAGTTCTCACTATATTAAATGCCCTGCAAGGGGTAGGAGAGGGAAGGCATTTCTAATAAGAATTAAAGTAACATAAATGTCCTATTTTATAAAAAAACCTATAAGTTTGTTTAATGAAATAGTACTGTCTCTTTCCACTTACACCGGTCGGTGCTGTGGACATGCTTACATTAAGGTACTTACCATAATTTGTACAAAGTTGTGTAGTGTGATCATTATTTTCAAGCTGTTTGTACTTTCTAAGACATGCTCGATATGAGCCTATTAATTTTAATGTCAGTAGCAATCTTCTTAGTGGATTTCATGGTCAATTGAAACACAAATAATAACTCGGTCAACCATACACTACTGTTTGGAATCAGATACCCAATCACTTTTTGAAAGGTGGGGGAAACACATCTTATACCCAAGTTCTAGTAAATTACTCCTCCCCCTCCAAATCCCCAGGACAATTGTCATCTAGAAATACAGACTACCTAGTATAACCAAATTAAAGGAGCTACATAACAGGGTGAAACATTGGTTGCTTATTGGCAGACCTTTTTGTTTAGAGTATGCAAGCTTTGAATGGGATCCGTTACATAAGACAACACAAAATCAAAGGTCATCAAAGGAATGCGAGGCAGTGCAGCAAGGTTCGTAAAACAATACCTCAAGTGTACACCTGGGAGAGATATGTGACTAAGATAATAGGCTGCCACAATAAGCCAAAGATGGACAGAAGCAAAACTGTTAATGATGCATAGACAGTGGTAAATGGTTTGTTGCTCTCCTCCCACTCACAATGGGGCTCAGCAATAGGAATGCATCCATCGGAAAAATTGAAGGTTGTAAAAGCCACATTATTGGTTTGTACTACCAATAACTTCCTTTGCAGCACAACCAAGACCAAAGTTATTCACTTATTCAACACCGACCCCATCCCTTTCATAAATATTGGTGCTAATTGCATCAAATTGGAATCTGCAGTATGCGATCTTGTTGTCGTTTTGGATAAACATTTTGACATGCCAACACAAGTCAGTAATATCTGCAAATCGGCGTCCTAAGTGATCCGTAATATTGGAAAGATTAGAACTTATCTAGATCAACCTACTGCAGAAGAGCCTGTCCACGCCAAGTAAAATTAACTTTTGCAACAGTCTCCTATGCGGGCTCGTGAAAAAGCAGGTTCATAAATTGCAGTGAAGAAGTGAAGAAGCATTCCATTTTGTGTTAAAGTTATTAGAGCAACTGTTAATGTATACTGTACCTTTTTGTCTGACTTTATCTAAACAGATTTGCTTTTGCCTATATTATTTCTACTTGGGCTCGTTTATGCTGGTATGGCTTTTGAATTTAACCTTACATGGTTCTGTTTGCATCTACCCCAATGAGCCACTAGTGTTTCTTTTTAATTTTCCTTTTTTGTAGTCGGATTCTTTCCAATCTACTACTTTGATCGAACTTGATTTACTGCAATAATAACTTACTCTATTTTAAAGGTTGGTTTCCATATATGGTCGATGCGATCAATTAAACGTTTAGATCGCTGGACATTCGAAGCTGTCGCAGCAATCTTTCTCCAATCATGTGAATGAGTATCACTAATGATCGCTCTTAATTTCGTCGAATAGTATAGTTGTACAATACTATTAGTGGATTTTAACGCACTTGTAGCATCTGTTTGTACTGAGAACCTTGCTTTGGCGGTTCTTGCGTTTTAATTTGTAATTCCCGTCGATTTGCACAAAAGACTTGATTCTACCTTTTGATAAAATGCTAATCTTTTAAGCAAACGACACAGGCAGTTGTCGGAAAATCTATCTCAGTTTATACAAATACAACTAAGATAAGCCCCAAAAAAGTTAATTACATATTTGAGTTTTTAACTTTGCAAAACACTTATGGGCAGATGTTTTTTTTTTCAATGATCAACATAGCAGCGTGAGGTCAGACGTTTTTAGGCATAAAGGCAGCAAAGCCATAACAACTAAGAAAATTAATTTTGCAAGTAGATATCAACTTGTAAAGTTGTAGAATCAATCATCACTGGCAGTCAATTTCCAGTATTGAATGTATAATGTTTACACTTTTCATGTGCGGACTTATAATTATTTTCATGTGTTTGTAATTTTTTAGGAGTAATTTACTGTTAGAAGCAGAGAAGGACGTAAAAATGTGACATGATTTTGATATCTTGGTTATTGCCATCCAGTCTCCCGCAGTTATTCTGGCCCACCAATTGATACAAGCAAAGAAAATGGAACGTATGTGTGACTTTATAAGAGTAATTTACAGTCAAAAGGAGAGAAGGACACGATTTTGATATCTTCGTAATTGAATTGCTACCGAGTCTCCAGCAGATATTCTAGCCCATCAACTGACACCTCGAAGCAAAGGAAATTGGACGCGCGTTCCAAGTTGCTAGCATTTTCTAAGATGTTTACAAATTTTACCAACGATTCATTAAGAAGTCAGGAGAATTGTGCCAGTTCGACTGACTCGTCCTTTTTGAAAACTGGCAAATTGATTCTTCTTTCCAGTATTTTGATCTGCAGCCTGGTTGGAAACGTACTTATCGCAACTTTGGTACGTTTGCGAGAAGAGCTAAGGAGGACGATGAACTCATTTATAGTTAACATGGCGGTGTCCGATCTTATTATTCCTATACTGTTAATGCCCTTAACCTTGAGGGCAATAGCGACCGATTCTTCAAATTTTCAGTGGCCTATCAGGGGAAAGCCTGGTTTAATCTTTTGCAAGCTCAATGTTTTCCTGGTAGCTGTGTCGATAACAGTTTCTGTGCAAAGTCTTCTCTGGATGTCACTGGATCGATTTATGGCGGTAGTGATGCCATTAAAAGCGCATCTTATCTCCTCAAGATTTCGTACGTTTGCAATCACGTCTACTTGGATTGTGGCGCTAACAATTAATTCAACAGATCTGCTCACAACTAAGTTGGTCGAAAATGATGGTAATTTGTACTGCATCAGAGAAAACATTACTTCGGCGCTCCTCAAAGCCATCGGCTATGGGCGTGTTTTCCTTGTATCGATCGCTCCTTTTCTAGTAATAACTAGTTTGTATTCTGTAATAGCAGTGACGTTACGAAGCCAAAACAAAAACCTTAGGTGTACAGCAGCAAAAGAAAACGATGAAAGGAAAGGGAAAGTGATTAAGATGAGTATATGCATCATGATCTCTTACAATATTTGCGTTCTTCCTTACATGGTATTCGCAATGACTTTTCTGTCAGGGACAAAATTGCCCTGTTTGGTATATGACTTGTTTGGCTTTTTTACTGTTCTTGGTATTTACGTATCCTCTACTGCGAATCCTGTCATTTGCTTTATATTTGTTAAAAGCTACAGACGTGGATTAAGAGGGTTATTTTCTTCTTGCCCGAGTAAAAGAAGGGGTACCCAAAATACTGAGAAGGACAGAAATATTGACGAAATAGACCTTCAGATAATCGAGCTTAAGAAACCGAGGAAAACTACGGTGTTACCTTGACCGAGTTAATCTTAAGTTTTACCATCTGAAGTTGACGCGAGGCCTTTAAATCGTGGGACTCTGCCATGTCCGTGGGTCATGATCATCAAAAAAGGGAAACCTATTTTTCCTGTGCAGTTAGTTTATTACGAAGACAAGAAAAACAGAATAATCCTTTGCTGTCGAGAGGGAAAGAAAACATTAAAGAAAAATACAAGCTGTAAAGATGAGCGCCTTCTTCGTTATTTTGAAAAAACTGATTTCGCAGTGTTGTTTCCAATTTTTTAATGATAACTGATGTTGCTATCTATAGTAAGTGATTCCAATTCAGTCTTGAAATGGAAATCGGTACAGCATGTTTTTATTTTTATTCTTTTGATTCTCTGTTTTTGACTAGTACAAAATTTGATGAAATCAAAATTTCATTTTCATTGTTCCAAATAAGTACGATAAACAGATAGATAGAAAGAAATGACTGTTTCAATAATATTATGTTAAAAACTGCTTTGCATGAAAGCTATATGTAATTTCAAACTGTAAGTGCATATGTTCATCAAAGCACGAAGGAAAACGCACAAAACTGTTTACAATATTTCTTCCTATTTCATTATTACAATGTAAATGTTTGAAATTAACCCATGACGAATAACAAGATAATTTGAGGATTCAGAAAATAGTTTGAAAATTTGAGATGGTTAGCGGTTTCTTACATATAAGTTGACGTAAAATTCATTCGTTTTCAGCAGTGACTTGTGACCTTTTATTGCACAGGGACAAAAATGTCATCATGATCATCCATCCCTGTTTTAAGTAAACCACGAGGAAACACAGGTCAACATCTAGCTTACATGCCATAAAAGAGCATTCGCCGAACGGCCGGTAACCTTTTGATGCGAGAAAGTTGGTTACAATGTCATGAACGTACGCCCATCCCTACGCCCGTCCGTACAGATTTGTTCCTTTTCCTTTCTTTTCTTTATTTTTGAAAAAAGGGTAAGAGCAAGAAAAACGCCAGGAAACAAATCTAACTAATGTATGGCAGCTGCCAATTATTTAGTTGCATTGTTGTTGTTGATAGTGGCTACAGCACGAAATTGTTTTTTGTAAAAGCAAAGAACCCGAGCAGTTTACGAGGCTCTTTTGCAAGAGTTTTTAAGCTAATTTAAGCTGTCTCAGTTACGTTCTCTTATAAAAGAAATAAAAAACAGAATCTGTTAGCTGCGAGAATCTAGATATTTTCACCCCAGCAGGCTGGAACAAAATTCAAGTAGTGTGTGAGTATAATGCCAACAGGCAGCCCTGATAATATGTACCCCACCAACTGGCATCTAACGCATATCTAATGCATGCAGTAGTCAAATGAACCCAGCAATGGTTCCTGAGGATATGATCCACCAGTTAGCTCTCCCACCTAGCTAATATTGCGAGCTGTTTGAAAAATAACAATTAGTTCTAACATTTTTTCAAAACAATAATAAAAATAAAAATAATTATAAATAATAATAATAATAATAATAATAATAATAATAATAATAATAATGATAATAATAATAATATGCCATGATAATAATAATATAACGATCTTCTGGATTTTTGTAGAACTTCTAACCGACTTTCCTGATTTTAAGCGCAAGATTCTTTAGAATGTACTAGCTTACGTGCTCTAAATTCGATAATAAGTAAAGTATATGATATTATGTCTGTAATGGCCCTTTTCTATGTTTAAACTTTTCACCATAACATTAATATTTAAAAGTATGAAATAATCAACGCAGTTTTGTTGCTATTTTCTACCTTCTGTTTGATTATTTCCAAGGGCAAAAGAGCCATTAATTACTTTCCCATTATTATGATACTAAAAGGGTCAGAAGCAGTAATAGCCCTTTTCTCTGATACGGTTTCCACATTGAATTGCAGCTATAAAATAATCAACGCAACTTTTTTTTGGAACGATGATTTTACTTTCCGTTTGATTATGCTCATGGCCCACTGGAATTCTTTTGAAAATGCAATTTAGAACATTTAACAGCTTAGGGGCCATTCTCGCATCTTTTCTTTGCGTCATGTTTGTAATCATTACAAATCCTTTTCTTTCACTTTTTAGATTTAGCCTTGAACTTTTGCCGGGCTTCTGTTATTTTGAGAGTGACTACCAAACTATCAGACTATCAGGAAAGTGATCTGGACACAAAAGTTACAGTGGGGTTTGGCAGCTGAAGGCTAAATACCTGAACAATTTACTGTCCATAGTTATAAAAGCTTGAAAGGGTTAGGTGGAAAAATTCCAGGTTATCTCTGATGATCTACAGAACTCTTCTTTCAAATAGTCTTTTGTTGATTTGAGGCAGTAGAAACCAATGGAGCATTTTAAATTACATAAAGATTCGCTATTTTTCTCATTTAACCCATCTTGAAAGAAATGTAAACGGTTACTAGTCTTTTGCTTGCCTGTAACAATATCAAAATAACTGAACTACAGGCTGTTTCAAAAGTTCGTTCCGATTTTTTCGTCCCTTAAACTTCACTGATTAAAAAAAAACCTTTTGTAAAACTAAATATGTTATTCACTATTCATTTAAAGGCCCATGTTCACCCAAACGGCTTTGCGCGCTTGCGTTTTTGTTTTCAAACGATTCTTTTGTCAAATGCAGTGTTTTGATTGGCTTCCACTTTTGAGGAGCGTTGCGTGACCATACTAAAAACGACTGCGAGGAAGATTAGCTTTTTTTAAGCTTGACCGAAGCTTAACACAGACAGTATCAATGAGGCCAGTAAGACTTTAATTGTTTTCCAAATGGAGGAAGATATATCGCCGGCTTCATTAAATGTCACCGGAGAAAGCAGTTCAAAATCTAAACTGGTAGTGAATGCGTATATATGGATGCTTTGTCGAGTCCGATGAACACAATGAAGGTCATAAAATTATGAAATGTCTAACTAAGAACCAGGTGAGATTTTCCTGAAGCCCGTTTCGTCTGTGAAATGTTGGCCGTCGATAAAACCCGGAACATGCCGGAACATTCCGGAACATGAAAAAATAATAAAAAAAATTCATAAAAAAAATAAATAAAGAAAATAAAAAAATGAAATATATATATTTTTTTAATTAATAATAACATAAAATAACAACAACAACAACAAAAAGAAAAAGAAAAAAAAAAAAAAATAAAGAAAAAGAAACTGATATCATCTCCGAGGATGAGAAAACAATATTTTGTCGCAATTACTTTGTTGGGCGATTGAGGGTCCATGAAAATGACAGTAATGAGTGAAGGCTTGTTTCTAAATTCAAACTATCTTAAAATGGGTCGCGAGAAGGGTAGTCTCCTTCGCAGCCGTTTTTAGGCTCGTCACGCAACGCTCCTCCCCACAAAGGAGCCAAGTCAAGCCAAGTCGGTAAGTAACTCATTTCAAGCCAACATGTAGTCTCCTTATATATATAACCGACATTTGCTTACTTGAGGTGCTTTGCTTTCTTGAGGTTGATATGAATTACTTACAGACTAGACTCTGTCAACTTAAGAAGAGCGTAGGAGCTCCTGTCTTTGGATTTTAGTGGACAATACTCGCATTGTTAATGATATATGAAATGAATCATATGTGAACTGCTGAAATGAAATGAAATGAAGAAATGATCGTCGCAGTTAACGCAATTTATGCAATTGCGTAGAGAAATTCGTAGTAGTTTCTATACTGTTTACAGTCAGCCTAATATTTCAGACGTCTCCTCTAGTCGCAAGAGGAGTTTGCGACTCGTGGAGACGGCTGAAATTCAAGTGAAACGCTGTTCCCCCCTATATTTCGAGCCCATGCCTAATTTATCGAAGACACTTGAAGGTTTGCTTACGCCACATGTTATTACAGTATCCGTTTGTTACATTTCCGGGTCAAAGGTGAATAGAAAGGAAAGGCGAGCCGCGTGCGTCTTTGTTTGTTTGTTTTTGTGTTCCACCTTGCTAAATATATCAATTTCGGAGCATTTGGTTCCGTTGTGAAGTCTTGTCATCGAGAATAGCTACGCAATACTGTTTCCAAAATGAAATCTTGTTCACTAAACGGCCTGGTTTCCATATGATCGTCCGGATCGTCCCGATCGTCCCAGTAGTCTCAAAAATGTCCAGACGATCGGGACGATCATATGGAAACTACCAATCGCCCCAGTCGTCCGGATCGTCTCGAAATATTTTGAAACGATTGGGGCGATCGGGACGATCGGGACGATCCGGATGATCATATGGAAACCAGGCTTAAAATCCAGGGAACGTCACAAAATTCAAAGAAACAAACACGTTAAAAAAGCATTCGAATTAGCAGATAAATATAAATACACTGCAAAAGTATCTCTCAAATAACTTTGCTCTCACCAGTTTTGTCGTCGAGGATACCCAAATCACTTTGACAGCGTCGATTAATTGCCAGTCCTCAAATTGCGACTCGGGAGACAGCTAAAATTCAGGCTAACTGGTAACAGTTAGAAACTACCACTGCGCTACCACTGCCACTACAACTATTTACGGCGACTGTGAATCTTATCCACTAAAGTCCAAAGCGACGAGCCCCTAAGCTCTTCTTATTTTAATATAGTTTGAATTCTCAATCGCCAAACAAATTAAGAGCGGCTGTCTGTAAATATCGACCAGGGGTGGGAAAAATGAAAATTTCGAAAAATCCCAAAACAATTCAGTGGACTACCCTAGGTACCTTAGCAATGAAAATATAAATTTTACTTTCATCGGTTAAATATTTTTGCAATACAGCGAGTGCAAAGATTGACCGCTTCACGGCCTTCACCGGGCCGCTTTTTCGGGACGCGCGACAGGGTAACAAAAAAAGCTCGATTTTAGTCTACTTCAAACATCATTCAATTCACAATGCTTCTCATCGTATTAAAGGGATTTCAAAATACATTTTGAGTGGTAATATGCTTCAATTGATTGCAACCAGAATATTTTACGGATTTTAAGATACTTGAATAATTTTGAGGATTTCACCCGAGCAAAATTTTGTCGAAATTCGAAGGCCTAAAATTCAACCCGATACATCGTTTTAAAAAGAAATAGATATCTGACATTAAAAAGCAATCTTTAAGCTTTCGAAATATGGGTTCAAAACTTTGGGCAACATGTGAAATGAATTTTTGGGAAAGCGAAATTCAGGAAGCACTTGAGTGAAATTTGACCTCTCTGACTTGACAGTAGTTATGAGGTTCGGCGCGACACGGTGAATTCTAAAACAAATCGTTCAGCCCAGGTATGTTTAATTCAGGCGATTCCAAGTCCCACAGTGATACACACGTAATTGAAAAAAAGTAAGATGGAAAATTGTACCTCAATGTTTAGCCAAAAAGAAGGTCAAATCCCGGCTTTTTATCGTAACCTGTAGCTTAACGCTAATGTAAACATGAAGGTCAAGTACGCGTATCGCGACACAGCAAAGTGTTCAAACTTTACACCAAATATCTATCCTTTCTAGTAAATATGAGGTCGGCAATATTTTTGTTTGTACCTTATGTCCTTGCTTGTCTTCATGACCGCAAAAACTGAGGCAAACTGCAGCGAAATCCCCGCGCACTCGACCTGTGTCAAGGAATGCTGTTACGTGAGTCGAGACTGCGTTACATAATGTGACAAACCAAGAGTTTTTTTCTTTTCTTAATTCGTCGTAAAAAAAATGTCATCTCTTATGAACATGCGATAACCATACTATTTTTTTCTCGCCATTTACCTCGCAGCTTTACGATCGCAAACATGTGAACCCAAACGTCATAAAACATGTCAAATAGTATTCATTAGCGTTATGTAAATACATCCGTTTTTTTTGTTTGTTTGCTTCAAGTCAAATGTTACTTTTCCGCCCCATATATTAGTTCTAATTTATAACGATTGGGAAATATCCTAACGCGTTGTATAGAAGCGGGTCACGGAGACTGCTTTCGCTATACCTTACTTTTAGTGAGAATGTCTCCCGGAGTCATCGATTTCTTGATAGCGCGATTTTCGTTAGAAATAAAGTTTTCGGTAGCGAGAGCTCGGCTATAGCAGACGTCTACTACTGACTGATGTGCGACCACACTGAGTGTGAATATCGTCGGGAGCTCTGGCTGGGGGTGAGTGTGGTTCAAGTGCCAGATACTTCAGCACAGAGCACCTACTCATCAGGGAATGTAGCCGATCAATTGAGCGCCACATTACAGACACACTGCAAGCCAGTTTTGCCAACTGTGGTTTAAACACTGAAGCAGAGCTGTTATTAGCCAGGGCGGGTAAGTTTGAGACATGATTATACATATATATCTTTTAAAAACTCACGACACGCCCTACATATTGCTGACAAAGAAAATAAGCTATTATTATAATGGGGGAAGGTAGTCTTCCATTTATAGCGCAGGATTTCCTTTTACAGGAAGGCGAGTTTATGCTTAGTCTGGTCCTCAGTTTAAATTAATTTGTGGCTTGCCAATGACAAATGCACACGCCAAAAAGTATCAATGATAATTCGAAAAGGCACAGAGTAGACATAATTATTTGAGTTAATTAAAGTATACAGTACTAAATATTTTAGACAAAAAAGCAAGGCTGATTTGATAGTGGGGAATATATTTGACCAATATTTCGAAAGGCACGGCCTTCCTTCCTCAGGGTCTTACAAATAATGGGACGTTACAATCTAAAAATAAGAAATAGCGTGCAATATGATACTATGATAGCAAGTGAACGTTGAAAACAAAAACCGTTGAAGTAGTGATACAAAGAAATTTGAAATAGAAAAATAAGTGATAACAAAGAGAAGAAATAAATATAGTATTACATTTCATCTTTCTTATTAATACCTAAAGGTTCAAGAGTTTTACCTCTCTCGATAAGGTATTCCTCTCTAGCTTTTCGTACACTGTCTCTATTAGATTTGGTAAGCTCTAGTGGGATGAGGGTGATGTCGTTAGCAGAGTGACCATTGGTAAGAAAGTGTTCTGAGACTGTGGTGGGTTTAGAGATATTAGAGGGCTTATCAACTGGTCTGCGGTGTTCGTTGAAGCGGTCTTTAAGTCGTCGTTTGGTTTCACCTACGTATTGTTTGGAGCACTGGTTGCATTGTATCATGTAAATGACGTTTTTAGAGTTACAGTCAATGTGATTAGTGATAGGTCTGGTTTCTCCTGTAGCGTGGAATGTGTATGAAGTTTGTCCGTCAGATATGTATTTGCAAGTGAGACAGTTTTTTCCGCAAGGGTATGAGCCACGGGGCTGGTTGTGTTGTACAAGGTTGCGAAGTTGAGCCCTCACTAGAAAATCACTGAGGTTACTGCTTCGTCTATAAGCTACAATGGGTGCAGCTTTAAAGACGTTGTAGCAACGGGGGGATGAAATAAGGATGTGAAAGTGTTTGCGAATAATAGATGAGATGGAACGAAGGGCTGGGTTGTAGGTGATAACAAAGGGAACACGTTCTGGTTTGTCCAGTGTGGAAGTGTCAGGGGCGTGAGTGCTTCTGTCCGTGTGATATTGTTAACTCGTTGTATTTCCCGTTGAAGGAAATATCGGTTATACCCACGTTTGTGAAGATAGCCAATAAGTTCATTGGTGCGTAGTGTGTTACCAAATCTAATAGAGACAGTGTACGAAAAGCTAGAGAGGCATACCTTATCGAGAGAGGTAAAACTCTTGAACCTTTAGGTATTAATAAGAAAGATGAAATGTAATACTATATTTATTTCTTCTCTTTGTTATCACTTATTTTTCTATTTCAAATTTCTTTGTATCACTGCTTCAACGGTTTTTGTTTTCAACGTTCACTTGCTATCATAGTATCATATTGCACGCTATTTCTTATTTTCAAATTGTAACGTCTCATTATTTGTAAGACCCTGAAGAAGGAAGGCCGTGCCTTCCGAAATATTGGTCAAATATATTCCCCACTGTCAAATCAGCCTTGCTTTTTTGTCTTATATTTTCACTTATTGCTGATTAGATCCTTTATTAGGATCCGGTCCTTCTTTTTTGTAAGCTGGTCCTTGCTTAAAAAATTAAGAGCGGCTGTCTGTAAATATCGACCAGGGGTGGGAAAAATAAAAATTTCGAAAAATCCCAAAAAAATTCAGTGAACCACCCTAGGCACCTTAGTAATGAAAATATAAATTTTACTTTCATCGGTTAAATATTTTTGCAATACAGCGAGTGTAAAGATTGACCGCTTCACGGCCTCCACAGGGCCTCTTTTTCGGGACGCGCGACAGGGTAACGAAAAAAGCTCGATTTTAGTCTACTTCAAACATCATTCAATTCACAATGCTTCTCATCGTATTAAAGGGATTTCAAAATACATTTTGACTGATAATATGCTTCAATTGATTGCAACCAAAATATTTTACGGATTTTAAGATACTTGAATAATTTTGAGGATTTCACCCGAGCAAAATTTTGTCGAAATTCGAAGGCGTAAAATTCAACCCGATACATCGTTTTAAGAAGAAATAGATATCTGACATTAAAAAGCAATCTTTAAGCTTTCGAAATATGGGTTCAAAACTTTGGGCAACATGTGAAATGAATTTTTGGGAAAGCGAAATTCAGGGAGCACTTGAGTGAAATTTGACCTCTCTGACTTGACAGTTATGAGGTTCGGCGCGACACGGTGAATTCTAAAACAAATCGTTCAGCCCAGGTACGTTTAATTCAGGCGATTCCAAGTCCCACAGTGATACACACGTAATTGAAAAAAAGTAAGATGGAAAATTGTACCTCAATGTTTAGCCAAAAAAAAGGTCAAATCCCGGCTTTTTATCGTAACCTGTGGCTTAACACCAATGTAAACATGAAGGTCAAGTCCTCGTATCACGACACAGCAAAGTGTTCAAACTTTACACCAAATATCTATCCTTTCTAGTAATTATGAGGTCGGCAATATTTTTGTTTGTATCTTATGTTCTTGCTTGTATTCATGACCGCAAAAACTGAGGCAAACTGCAGCGAAACCCCCGCGCACTCGACGTGTGTCAAGGAATGCTGTTACGTGAGTCGAGAATGCGTTACATAATATGACACACTAAAAGATTTTTTCTTTCGTCGTAAAAAAAATGCCATCTCTTATGAACCTGTTATAACTACACTATTTTTTTCTCCCCAGTTACCTCGCAGCTTTACGATCGCAAACATTTGAACCCAAACGTCATGAAACGTGTCAAATAGTATTATTTCATTTGCGTTATGTAAATACATACTTTTTTTGTTTGTTTTTCTAAGTGAAATGTTACTTTTCCATTCCCATATTAGTTCTAATTTATAACTATTGCAAAGACGGAGACCGCTTTCGCAATACTTTATTTTTAGTGAAAACGTCTCCCGGAGTCATCGATTTCTAGCCTGAAATTCATCCGATTGCTTCGAGTCGTTTTCTCCTCTCATCAGGAAGTAATAACGACTCGAAGTAATCGGATGAAATTCAGGCTAATCGATTTCTTGATAGCGCGGTTTTCGTCAGAAATAGTTTTCGGTAGCGAGAGCTCGGCTATAGCAGACGTCTCAGCTACTCGCTGATGTGCGACCACACAGAGTGTGAATATGAGTTAATATGGAGCCCTGGTTGGGGGTGAGTGTGGTTCAAGTGCCAGATACTTGAGCACAGAGAACCTACCCATCAGGGAATGTAGCCGATCAATTGAGCCCCACATTACAGAAACACGTGCACTGCAAGCCAGTTTTGCCAACTGTGGTTTTAAACACTGAAGCAGAGCTGTTATTAGCCAGGACGGGTAAGTTTGAGACATGATTGTACATATATATCTTTTAAAAACTCAATTTTCCTTTTTTTTTTTTGCTTGATGTTGTTAAGTATGATTTTCCATCACTCTCTTCTTTGTCTTTTCCTCGCAAGAACTTTTTTCGTGGAATTTTGCCTTGAAAGGTTTTAATTTGGGATTTCTCTGATCCTCAAATCTTCCCTAAAAATCTAATGGCTACCTCAGTCCAAAACAGAACTCGGCAGACCAAGCGCAGTTTGCTCTCAATCTTAAGGGAATAGGAAATAAAAATTCCTTGTTTTATCGTCATTTTCATTTCTGTCCCAGGTATATTTGAGTTTGATCACTCAAAATTTCAAATGACGATTTGCCCGAAGCACCGTGACGAACTTAGCATCGGATGGTGCCGCCGACAAATGTTATGTAAAGGTCCCCTGGCATGCGCGCACGGTCTGGAAAATCTGGAAAATCATGGAGGCCATTAACGAGAGTAAGCGTGGATTTCACTGTTTTGTCTTCAAATTTTCTTTGTTTTAGCGTGTTTTTGATCAATTGAACCTCTTAATATACTGTGGTATCAAAATAAACGGAAGTAAAGAGAAACCAAGTCGATTTTTGCAACTACAATTGATTAGTGTATGGCTTATTCGCCACAATCACTGTAAACTTATAAAAGTGACTTTCTTTGTACCCTTTACTAAGAACGATATATTTAGACTTACAAAATGTGAGCTTTCTCCTAAAGCTTTATGTATTCTACGCAGTGTAACACGGATTATGGTTAAAACGTATAATTGCAGCTGTAACAGGAACATGTATCTTTGGTGATGCAGCAACGTTTATATAATAAAAAGATTGCAGAGTTTTATTTGGAGATATTTTTATTCTGCCTCTCTTGGGTCCAGCCTTGGGATTGACAGCAATGTGCAGCCTGGGATGGGGAAATTTGGTTGCATTTGACTGGAATGCTTTCCCCGTGGGCAGGGAATTTGATTGAAATTTTTTGAAAAAAGTCAAATCCCCACCCTATGCCCTGCCCCCCACCCCCCCGCCGCCGGCATTACATTGATAGGTGCATAAAGCTGCGAGGTAAATGGGGAGAAAAAAATAGTATAGTTATAACATGTTCAAAAGAGATGGCATTTTTTACGACGAAAGAAAAAATCTCATGGTGTGTCATGTTATTTATGTAACGCATTCTCGACTCACGTAACAGCATTCCTTGACACACGTCGAGTGCGCGGGGGTTTCGCTGCAGTTTGCCTCAGTTTTTGCGGTCATGAAGACAAGCAAGGACATAAGATACAAACAAAAATATTGCCGACCTCATATTTACTAGAAAGGATAGAAATTTGGTGTAAAGTTTGAACACTTTGCTGTTTCGTGATAGGAGAACTTGACCTTCATGTTTACATTAAGTGTTAAGCCACAGGTTACGATAAAAAGCCGGGATTTGACCTTCTTTTTGGCTAAACATTGAGGTACAATTTTCCATCTTACTTTTTTTCAATTACGTGTGTATCACTGTGGGACTTGGAATCGCCTGAATTAAACGTACCTGGGCTGAACGATTCGTTTTAGAATTCACCGTGTCGCGCCGAACCTCATAACTGTCAAGTCAGAGAGGTCAAATTTCACTCAAGTGCTCCCTGAATTTCGCTTTCCCAAAAATTCATTTCACATGTTGCCCAAAGTTTTGAACCCATATTTCGAAAGCTTAAAGATTGCTTTTTAATGTCAGATATCTATTTCTTCTTAAAACGATGTATCGGGTTGAATTTTACGCCTTCGAATTTCGACAAAATTTTGCTCGGGTGAAATCCTCAAAATTATTCAAGTATCTTAAAATCCGTAAAATATTTTGGTTGCAATCAATTGAAGCATATTATCAGTCAATATGTATTTTGAAATCTCTTTAATACGATGAGAAGCATTGTGAATTGAATGATGTTTGAAGAAGACTAAAATCGAGCTTTTTTCGTTACCCTGTCGCGCGTCCCGAAAAAGAGGCCCTGTGGAGGCCGTGAAGCGGTCAATCTTTACACTCGCTGTATTGCAAAAATATTTAACCGATGAAAGTAAAATTTATATTTTCATTACTAAGGTACCTAGGGTGGTCCATTGAATTTTTTTGGGATTTTTCGAAATTTTTATTTTTCCCACCCCTGGTCGATATTTACAGACAGCCGCTCTTAAATATTTTAGCTTCGTTCAAAAGCGCCATCATCACTTAGAGTACTATACTTACGAGATCCAACTGGTACAAGTATCATCGTAAGGCTGTAGATCAGCTTTGACTGCGCAAAAGAAAGCGTCCTTTCTTTCCTCCTTCTCTTTTTAATATTATGGGGGGCCAGAGCCAGGGGAACTTTACATAACATTTTTCGGCAGTGCCATCCGATACTAAATTCGTCACGGTGTTTCGGGCAAATCGTTATTTGAAATTTTGAGAGATCAAATTCAAATACACCTGAGACAAAAGTGAAAATGACGATAAAAATGGACTTTTTATTTCCTATTCCCTTAGATTGAGAGCAAACTGCGCTTGGTCTACCGAGTTCTGTCCGTGGACTGGGGATAGCCATTCGATTTTTAGGGAAGATTTGAAGATCGGAGAAGTCCCAAACCTAAAACCTTTCAAGCCAAAATTCCAAGAAAAACGTTCTCGCGAGGAAAAGGCGAAGAGAAGAGTGATGGAAAATCATAACGGACAATATCAAGCAAAAAAAAAAAGAAAAATTGAGCCAGTAGTAGAAGTCTGCTATAGCCGAGCTCTCGCTACCGAAAACTTTATTTCTAACGAAAATCGCGCTATCAAGAAATCGATGACTCCGGGAGGCGTTCTCACTAAAAGTAAGGTATAGCGAAAGCGGTCTCCGTGACCCGCTTCTATACAACGCGTTAGGATATTTCCCAATCGTTATAAATTAGAACTAATATATGGGGATGGAAAAGTAACATTTGACTTGAAGCAAACAAACAAAAAAGTATGCATTTACATAACGCTAATGAATACTATTTGACATGTTTCATGACGTTTGGGTTCACATGTTTGCGATCGTAAAGCTGCAAGATAAATGGCGAGAAAAATATAGTATGTTATCGCATGTTCATAAGAGATGGCATTTTTTTACGACAAATTAAGAAAAGAAAAAAACTCTTGGTTTGTCACGTTATGTAACGCAGTCTCGACTCACGTAACAGCATTCCTTGACACAGATCGAGTGCGCGGGGATTTCGCTGCAGTTTGCCTCAGTTTTTGCGGTCATGAAGACAAGCAAGGACATAAGGTACAAACAAAAATATTGCCGACCTCATATTTACTAGAAAGGATAGATATTTGGTGTAAAGTTTGAACACTTTGCTGTGTCGCGATACGCGTACTTGACCTTCATGTTTACATTAGCGTTAAGCTACAGGTTACGATAAAAAGCCGGGATTTGACCTTCTTTTTGGCTAAGCATTGAGGTACAATTTTCCATCTTACTTTTTTTCAATTACGTGTGTATCACTGTGGGACTTGGAATCGCCTGAATTAAACATACCTGGGCTGAACGATTTGTTTTAGAATTCACCGTGTCGCGCCGAACCTCATAACTACTGTCAAGTCAGAGAGGTCAAATTTCACTCAAGTGCTTCCTGAATTTCGCTTTCCCAAAAATTCATTTCACATGTTGCCCAAAGTTTTGAACCCATATTTCGAAAGCTTAAAGATTGCTTTTTAATGTCAGATATCTATTTCTTTTTAAAACGATGTATCGGGTTGAATTTTAGGCCTTCGAATTTCGACAAAATTTTGCTCGGGTGAAATCCTCAAAATTATTCAAGTATCTTAAAATCCGTAAAATATTCTGGTTGCAATCAATTGAAGCATATTACCACTCAAAATGTATTTTGAAATCCCTTTAATACGATGAGAAGCATTGTGAATTGAATGATGTTTGAAGTAGACTAAAATCGAGCTTTTTTTGTTACCCTGTCGCGCGTCCCGAAAAAGCGGCCCGGTGAAGGCCGTGAAGCGGTCAATCTTTGCACTCGCTGTATTGCAAAAATATTTAACCGATGAAAGTAAAATTTATATTTTCATTGCTAAGGTACCTAGGGTAGTCTACTGAATGTTTTTGGGATTTTCCGAAATGTTCATTTTTCCCACCCCTGGTCGATATTTACAGACAGCCGCTCTTAATTGCATGCGACAAAATATTGTTTTTTCATACTCGGAGATGATACCAGTTTCTTTTTCTTTATTTCTATGTTTTTCGTTGTTTTTGTTGTTGTTGTTGCTATTTTATGTTATTATTTATTTTTACAAAAATTTTATTATTATTATTATTATTATTTTATTTATTTATTTTTTCATGCTCCGGGATGTTCCGGAATGTTCCATGTTCCTGGTTTTATCGACGGCCTTGGCTAAGGACTGGTCTGCTAATAATAGTTCTCGCTACTTTAGAGCGATACGCAAGACGATCAGTTTACGTTAAGGATATCACTCGCTTCATAGGTTAAATTAAATAAAGCATTAGTCATGTACTAGATTGACTCTCTTGAATTGCTTTCAACTGGTATCAACGGGACCTTTGTTTACTATTGAACATCAACATTCGATGCAGAAGGAACTCGGCAAACACGCTGTCTGTAGTATTTGCAGCCAAGAGCTTCTTCCCCATCTCTCCAGAGATTAATCAAAGGCTCCTAGGAGCGAGCTCATGGATGAATTGAATTAGTGTAGAGAAGACAGTTCAATAATCAAAGAAAAACAAATAAATCTTTTTGAACGGTTCATTGTGTACGGACTCTGTACGGACTTGCCAAAATACAGCGTGGCTCGAAGTATCCTATTGCATGTGCACCTGAATATTCTTTCTACTTACAAAGCAAAGATCATTTTTAAAAGCAATTATTAACGCTTTTTAGTTGTAAAATAATTTTCTTTCTCATGTGACTGTCAAACACTTTCCGAACGACAGTGCACTTTCTTGTAAAATAGCCAAAGCGTACGGGCAATTTTTTGCCAGGGGGGGCGGTAAACTATTTGCCCAAAAATTCTCGCAAGTTGCCCAAATTTTTACGAAACAGTGGAAAAGAAACGAGGCCAAACGATGCAACAACGTAGGCCGTACTGGCATATGAAGGTGGCTCGATACTGTAACAGTTTTTCAGTGTCAATACCTCCCAATTTTGAGCATAACTACGTCGCCATAGACAAACATTTGGAAAAATTGCTACCATAGTTTTATTAGATATAGATGAAAATTTATCATAGGGTTTTACATCAGAGTTGTCATAGCAACGAAATGACGCCATTGTCTATAGGGTGCGTTCGATTGGGAAATCCGAATTTCTAAATCCGTTCTCAGGGTGGATTTCAATTAAGAAATCCAAATCCAGATTTTTTGGATTTCCCTTTTTGTCGTTCGATTGGGAAATCCGAAAAAGGATTTGCTAAACTGTTCTCGTGAACAGCGGACTATCTTGTGAACGGAATCTATAAAAGAGTTATCGGGATATTTTGGGATGAAGTTTTAGAAATATGCTAAAAAAAATGTTGATGTTTGGCCGTTATCTGTAGAAAACCAATTTTTTTTAAATGCAATTTCACCCCATAGTAGCTTCGATCTTTTTAATAGCTCCGGCCGATCGCTAGAGAGAAGGATCCCATTTCATTAGTATGCAACGAGGTGCTCTTGTTAGCGGTTTTGTAACTGATTTCGGTCTACTTTTATAACTTATCGTTTGATAGATTATTAAAAAAATTTAACATTCTTCTCGTAATTCGAGCTGAGTACTAGTCAGACACTTCTTCATTTTCACACTCACTGTTGCTGATGCTATCTGCCATACACTGTTCTACGGGCGGAGATGATTCTAGAAAGATATGCGGAAGTTCATTCTAATTAATTCACGACTGGAAAGAGCGCATTCCAGTCAGTGCAGTGCAGTGCAGTACAGTGCTCAACAATAAAAAACTATAAATATGTAAATCAACAAATGATACCCTTCCCTATAACCAGAAACTCATCACGTGCTAAGCAACCACTGTGAGTGTCTCGAGAGAAAGTAACTGGATTATTACGCTCACTTCAGGATTTTTTCAGATTAAAATAGAAAATATTTGCCTCTTTAAACTAATAAAAAAAAAAACACAGAATCGTCTTTAAGAAATGGCTTTGCCCAAATTTTCTCTTGCTGCCCAAAAAATCTGAGTTGCCCAAAATTTGGGGGGGCTGCAGCCCCCCTCGCCCCCCCGGCCCGTACGCCTATGAAGTTTTACATAAGCACGAGTTTTCTTTACTAGTAATAACTTACTCTATTTTAAAGGTTGGTTTCCATATATGGTCGATGCGATCAATTAAACGTTTAGATCGCTGGACATTCGAAGCTGTCGCAGCAATCTTTCTCTACTCATGTGAATGAGTATGAGAATGAGTATCACTAATGCTCACTCTTACTTTCGTCGAACCTCGGCGAAGTTTGCTCTCCCTTCTTTTTTTACAATACTATAAGTGGATTTTACCGCGCGTGTAGCATCTCTTTGTACTGAGAGCCTTGTAGAAACTTTCAGTAATAGTCGACACCTCAGCACCAGTGTCAATCAGACATCTAACATCCACACCTCCCAACTTAACCTTCACCTCTGGGCAGTTCCCTACAGCGTTCTCAATGATTGAGCCTCCATAAGTTAAATGCTCACCCACTGCATGGCTCGCTTCAGTGTGCCCGGTTAGTTTAAATTCTCCACCGGGTCCCCGAATGAACAATAGTGGTTGCTGGCCTTGTGCTCTCAGAACAACACACCCAACACCTCCGCTGCCCATCACCCCGAGAGGACACACCCCTACTACTCAAAGCAGAAAGAAGAGACTCAATCTGTTCTGTTGTGCTGACATCTGCTGACTTTGCTGCCTTAAGGTAATTCCCTTGTTTTGCACTGCGCACCCGCTACTGCGCATAACATTGCCACATTCAAGATGGCGGCGGTTCTTCCCACTGGCGCGAAGAGAACAAAAAAGGGCCGCTTTTGCAGAACTAAAGCTTTTATTCGCTATAATAATGCGGCAGATCGGCTGAAAGCTTCCTGGTTTGCTATCGAAAAACAAGAAAATGAAAGAAATGTGCGTGATCCCGAAGTCTGCAGTGGTTTTCCACTTCGCGGCCGTCGAGTTGTGGAATTATTAAAATGCCCCGGCTGAGGCTTTGGATTATGGGTGCTGTGAAGCCTGTGGGACAGCTCTACGGCTCTCCAACTGCATTAACGAGCCAGTATATGGCCTAGGATCGCTACTGTACATATGTTGTTCAAACTCCGAGAGTGGAGAGACGAATATTTCTGGAACAAATAAGACCCACAGTAGCACAAGAACCACGCGAGGTAGACCAATCTTTGATGTAAACGAGAAGTTTGCTGCTGAATTCACATTTTGCTGTGTATAGAAACCAAACAAGCTAACATATGAAGAATAGGAATCAATAGTCTTTTCTTCAAGTTTCTTTGTCAAGCATTATTATGCAAAAGCAGAAAAATCGAACCCTAGCTCACTGGAATTAAACAGAACGCCAGCGCTACAAAGTAGCTCAAAATTAAGATTCATAACTCCAACATCTCCTCAAATCTTGACTTACCTCCTTCCTTGGTATTTAATGTACTCTTTTCAAGTTTGAATTTCTGTGTTGGCAATATCAAACACATAAAAACAACCGAAAACAAGTTTGATCTCGAGTGTATACTTCGAACACCATGGGCGTTATTTTGTATCTAGCCCCAGTCCCCGCCGAGCAAATTATCCATCCAGACCACCTTTCACAGCAGTTTGTGAGGAAACAAGCACGGTGACCCCCGATTTTTTTCCCAGGTATTTGCTAAGAACAGTCTAATAAAAAACATATTTGAAGAAGAAAAAAAGTTTGATAGTAAAACATGATTTTTTTGGGGAAAATAGTTTCGTATTTGCTGTATTTGCGTCAAGGCGAGGACTTCAATCTAACCACGGAACTGTCCGAAAAAGTGCAATGCCCCACAAAAACGAAAACGAAATTCAAAAACGAATTAATGAAGCAATAGTGTTTATTTGAATAAAAGAAGCTTTATTTACAAGATGAAATTTTTTGTGTTTCAAGTAACAAAGACTTTTTCTGTAAGAAGGGGATTCGAATTTTTAACACGCAACCAGTAAAAATACCCTAGTTTAAGAGCCTGCTGACGCGTAAACAAGCACAGTGACCCCATCTTTTTATTGCAGTTTTTTAATGTTCATATCATGAATGTTCATTATGCCAAGTTTCAAAGAAAGTTTGATAGTAGAACAATTTCAAGGGAATTACCTTAAAATGCTATGAATATCTTCATAACTCGGCCAAGCACATGAGTGTAGCTCACTTCGAACTCTTAGTTCTTTTAAGCGATTCCTTCACTGTGGTTCAAAGTCTTGGGTATAGTTCAAAGTACTAAATGTTTTGAGTTGAAGTGACAAACCGTGTGCGGTAGATTTTCCATCTGCGCCAGTTGTCAGGGGTTTTTTGTACCTCGATACAGGAGTATCTATTATCGTTCTTTTCACATCGACGTCGTAGCTATTGTTTTCGCCGAACTAAGGCGAAGTTTGCTATTAATATAGCTATATGTGGATTTTATCCGCTCTCTGAGTTAGCATATCTTTGTACTGAAAACCTTTTTCTTGCTTTTTCATAAGTCATTCTAGTCGACCAGGTGATTTTTACGAGTGACTAAAATCTATCTTTAATTAAACGCTTTCTTTTAGGCAAGCGACACAGGTAGTTCTATTATAGGTCGGATAGTGTATCTCATTTTAAATAAATACAACGAAGATCAGCCCACCAAAACATAATTACATTTTTTGGTTTTAATTTTGTAAAACACTTCTGGGCAGATGTTTTTTTAATGAACGATCAACACGGCAATGTGAGGTCCATAAAATAAAAAAGAAAAAAGTAAATCTCTTGCATGTAGTTTTTTGTTTCAGGCGGATATTTTTCAGTTTTTTTTTTTTTTTCGACCTAAAAGCAGCAAGGCCATAACAACAAATAAAATTAACTTTGCAAGACATCAGCATAGTGGTAGACTTAATTATCATCGACAGTCAATTTTAGGTATTGAATGCATGATGTTACACGGCTGTGCATGTGCAACCTTATGGTTATTTGCATGTATGTGTGACTTTATAAGAGTAATTTACAGTCAGAAGGAGAGAAGGACACGATTTTGATATCTTCGTAATTGCTACCGAGTCTCCAGCAGATATTCTAGCCCATCAACTGACACCTCGAAGCAAAGGAAATTGGACGCGCGCGTTCCAAGTTACCAGCATTTTCTAAGATGTCCACAAATTTTACCAACGACTCATTAAGAAGTCAGGGGAATTGTGATAGTTCAGCGGATTCGTCCCCTTTGAAAATTGGCAAACTGTTTCTTCTGTCCATTATTTTGATATTTAGTTTGGTTGGAAATGTTCTTATAATAACTTTGGTTCGTGTGCGAGAAGAGCTCAGGAGCACGATAAACTCATTTATAGTTAACATGGCGGCCTCCGATCTTGTTATAACGATACTGTTAATTCCATTTAGCCTGAAAGAAAATGCGGCCAATACTTTAGATTTCCGGTGGCCCATCAGTGGAAAGCTTGGTTCGACCTCTTGCAGGCTAAATATATTTCTGGTTGCAGTCTCGATAACAGTTTCTGTGCAAAGTCTTCTCTGGATTTCGCTGGATCGATTTAAGGCGGTAGTGATGCCACTGAAAGCTCATCGCATCTCCTCAAGATTTCGTGCGTTTGTAATCACGTCCACTTGGATCGTAGCGGCAATGATCAGTTCAATAGATCTGCTCACATCTAAGTTAGTCGAATATGATGGCAATTTCTATTGCATAAGAGAGGAAATTACTTCATGGACACTTAACATCTTTGCGTATGGGCGTATTTTCCTTGTATCGATCGCTCCATTGATTGTAATAACTGTTCTATATTCTGCCATAGCTGTAACGTTACGAAGACAAAACATAAGCCTTCGTTGTACAGCGGTCAAGAAAAACGATCAAAGGAA
>JBBMOI010000006.1:8070000-8337500 GCA_038088405.1 Porites divaricata
GTTTTACTAGGAACCAACTCAATTCAACTCCCGAGTTTACTCACCGTAGTAGACGCCATAAACACACGCTGAGGCCACAAATGCCCCCAGCATCTGCGCCGTGCAATATACGGGAACTTTCCTCCATGGTAATCTCTTGACGACGGCAAAAGCCAGTGTAACGGCGGGATTCATGTGAGCTCCTGTGAATCATTGCATAACAGAAAGCTGTGGATCAGTGCACGTGCAATGGATTTCGTCTGCGTATCAGTTATCAACTTTAATGAGAACTAATTAAGAATTAATAAGAAAATTGCATAAACTTTGCTGCACTTATGAACAAAACTACGAAGAGTCACAGTCCTTAAAGCGATAGCCCCTTCTAATAATATCTTACCTTTGAGAGCATGCCCTCCCCTTAAGAGCCTGACCCAGGAGCCCGTCCTAATTACAGTGTAGCATGTTTTATAGCCATGCAGTCAACACTCACACCGTACACCTGTACTGTGCTCACAGGCAGGGGAGAGGGAACAAAGAAAGACCGAAATAAACGAAAATCGATCATAGGAAACTAATAATCGATAAAATTAATTGATTATTATCAATTGGTGAAACCAATCGATAAAAATCGATACTCTACTCGCTTATGTCTAAATAAAGGATAAACTTTTCTGAATGCGTGCGGCCCTAAAAACCTGCCAAGATCCTTGGCACTGGATAATTCACCTGATACGCCTCCTGCCCAGTAGCAACCAATGGCTACTCCAATTCCCCAGCTGAAGTTAACAGAGAAAAAATTCCCAAATTTCCAGTCGCTAAGGACCATTTGAGCCACCGAACCAGCTCCAAAAATCTGAAAGAGAGCATAGGTAAACAAACTCTGAGCTTTAGTTAAAAAGAAAAAAAACAAAACAAACAAAAACAAAAACGCCTTCCCTGCATAATATATCTTTTAATAATACGCACACCTCGGTAATAATTAACAGCTAATGAATTCGGTTTTCGTATCTTATGAAGAATTATGGAAATCGAGGAGGGTGTTTTCCGTCGGGGCCGTAGGCCGAAGCGGATAACACCCTCCAAGATCTCCATAATTCTTCATAAGATGCGAAAGCTGAATTCAATAATTGAATATTATTCATTCAAAATAATTCCTAGTTTAATAACATAGCTAAAACATGCTTACCTCCATCGATACATCGATCCGTAAGTTCATCTTCGATAGTGTACGTTTAGGTTTGTCCAGCTCCGCATTAATTCTCTTAATAGCAGATGTCGCCCTCCGAGTTATCTTCTTGCTGTTTTTGCTGTTTTTAGCCATTACTTCACCTATTTCCAGCTGTAGTTCTTACTCGTGAAACGAGTGAAGTGTCCGCCATTTTTGCTTTCACAACCAAAACAACTCAACCTTGTCCCCAGGTCTTCTCGGTTAACGGTGCCTTAACCTGTAGAAGGCTGCATTTTTGACGTCATTTTCTCGTTAAACTCAAAATTCTTCCATTTTTGGTCATCGGTAACTGATTATGGTGAATTATGCGTGTGCTTTTAGCCAATCAAAATTGGGGTAATATTTTGAATGAATAATAAGGGCAATTAACTCTGTTCCCGTGAAACGGTGAGGTTTAACTATACTTTCACAAAATGAATCGACAGTTACTTTTTTAACATAAAAGGAATAGTAGGATTTCATTAACAAGAGGGATTCCGGATTCGTGGTGCCTTATTCCGGATTCCACAACACAAATTTCCTGGACTCCGCATCCATATGCATAAATTTCCCGGAATCTGGATTCTGTTACAGGGGGGCGAAAAGATGTAGTGGGAGGGGGATTCAGGCACTCATTCCCCCTTGAATTCCCGATTCCCCCTAACTCTCTCGTTCTTTTCCGCTTCCCCTCTCAAAGCCTGGATATACGATGACGTCACTGATAATGGCATCTTGGACCTTCAAAGATAAATCAGTATTCGCAACGCTTTTGCGTCACTATTATTTTGTTCCTTTCGATTATGCCAGGAGACCAAACGTTATTTATAAAGGAACATCAGAGGAACATGTGAAACAAAAGAAAAATTGCGTGCGTCTCTGCAACGCAAAGAAGGAGCTTTTTAATGCAGTCTGAGTGGAGTGGTCTTTGAATTCTTGCAAATTTCAGGTATGTAATAATTTTTTCTGGTTTTGACAAGACTACTCCGAGATACTAGAGTAAATTTTCTTGTTGATTATTCAAACAAACTCCATATGCTCGATACTTTTGTTCATATGCAGGGCCTTTGAAAATTTTGTGTAATTTCGGCGCCATTACTGATTCACTGTGTGAGCGTTTCGTGGATGGTGTTCTAAACTGATCTTTGGTTTCGTTTAATTTGGAATTGTTCTTGTTACAAGACGTTGCAAATTTTTATTAGTTCTTAAATCCAAACTCCGTAGAGTACACTGTGGAGGATTTCAAACTTTAACTAAGCGAATCAGTCTTATCTTTGCTGTTGTTTGTGTCACATTTAGAGGTCATTTCCTGTGCTCTTTGTAATTGTTTTGTCCCTGAATGTGATAATTTCTTGCTCTGCTTTGTCACGCGTTCTTCTAGGGAGTTGAATTCTGACGGGTAGCGATCTACATATTCGAATTTACACGGTATAGAAAGGGGTCTGTAGGCCTAAACTACCTTTAGCTCATGATGTAAAATGTCGCTTGTTCCGATTATTTCCTTTCTAGCGGGTAGATTATGCTGTAGTACAAATTTTATGTTTGCGGCTGGTCTCACGTTGAGAGGTCATGAAGCTGACCTGTTTCAGGCATAAATTTATTTCTTGTCATTTTTGTTTCTTACAGGATTTATCTCTGATGTGATGCAGTTTAAAAAAGCATTTTCTTTGGCTATGGTTTGGGGATCACGACGTTGATATGATGAATTTGTACTAGGAAGAATTCGGTCCATTCTTCCAGAGTGTAAGAGTAAATGCTGAATAAATTATTTTATTTACGCTATTTTTCCGTGCAGTTATTTCGTATTAGTTAATTTTGTTTCGGGCGATAGCCGCATTACAAGTGCCGCAATAAAAATTTATTTCACTTCTACTCAACTCCAGTAGCTCTCGGCCCAATTTACTTTGTTTCTGTTTTGATCTCAACCAATCACAACGCACGATACCTACATCCAGAAATGGATATCTCCAGGACTGCTCGTGCTACAGCCCTGGTTTGCCGTTCGATGCGCTCAAGTGCATTTCTTTCGCTAAAGAAAAAGGGAGACCGCCTGCAGAGAATAACCCTCCTCTATTGACAAATGAAATTTTTAAAAGAAGATGTTGACAAATTTGACATGTTGTCTTTAGCAATAATTGACTTGATATCAGACATATCGTGAAGACGTCAAACTGTTGAAATTCTTATTTCGCTTTTTGTCTGATTGCCACCTTTGAAGAAGCAGGGTAAAAATTAATGTGAATGAGACTATACGAAATATCAAACGTTCTAAAAGAAAAAACAATACTCACCAGCAAAATGAAGGTGGAAGAGAACTCGGCAACGGCTTCTCTCATCAAAGGAGGCAAGCGTTTACCCATGGCAAATAGATGCTTGTTTGTACCTCAAGCTGAGTAGAGAAACACGATTAAAGTTTTAAATGTCAGTCGAAATTTTTTGCACAATTCAAAACTCCAACCAATGGCTCATCGGATCTCGTCTTTTCTTTTTGCTTCTAGTTGGAAGAAAACACAATGGTGTGTAATTTTTTATTTGTACATGTGCGAGGTACAACACAATGCAATGCTTTGTGTACTTTGACGATAGAGGCCTTAAACTCTGGCAAATTAAAACAGGCTACAGTACAAAGTTTTTATCTTTCTATTGAACTTTAACTCCCGAAAATGAGAAATTCGCGATAAAATTCGAGACTGGAAAGATTTTTTCAATTAAAGATTTTTACGATTCAACGGGTATAACTTATGATAGTCAAATGGAGGAATTGAATCGGTTGTGACTAAATCGGACGTCGGCCTATTTACTAAAAATTGTTTATTTATGGATTTTGCGGGAGTAGTTTTCTGCTCCTGCAAATTTTAGCTCGTCTATAAAACGCCTAGTCACTGGCCCGGCTGGTTCTAAGCGTAAATAGAGCCTTACGCAGGTTATCTAGGCATAAAAAATGTCTCCATTGACAAAGTTAACCGGCCCAAAAGATGTGCCTAAGGCAGAAAAGCCCTTCGTAACTTGCACGTGATAAATCCCGTGCTAAGATTGGGTTTTCCATGGGATCGTAACTAGCCTTTGCTGGAGACCTTGTCTGACACGTGGGCGCTGTTAGTGCAACTGTATACCACGCTTGTAGGATACTCGCCAGGTCTTACAGAGACGTGGCTAGTCGGAACAATAAACATTTGTCCTATAAAATTCTGTTTTTTGACATTCTACAGACTGAAATTATTTTGAAGTGTTATATTTTGTGTAGAGGCCACTCTTCTGCAAGGATTATAAACGAATGAATCGGACTTGTTGACAAAAAACGTGTTTTTCAGCAACCCTTATACCGTTGGCCAACAATACAATTCGCAGTATTTTGCTTCGAATTCACCGTTTTTAATATTACGCAATGAAATTAAATTATCAGCATTAGATTTTCTTATTTGAGGGACTCTGTATTGACTGCTCGTATTTAAAACAAACCAAAGAAAACGGAGTGAACACCTCCAACAACATAACATGGCATTCACATCTCAACCGCCGGCCGCGTTTACCCTATACTACCTTAAATATATTTAAAACAGTATTTTTCCTGACTTCATTTAGTCGAAACAAAATATAAGTTGTATAATGCATGTTCAAGGAGCTTTACCTCAGTTAAATCCCTTCTCGACTGTCCTCGGTCAAAAGAGGAGCGTTTGGTACGGACTGGCGTCCTTATAAGAGAAGTTATGTATTAACAATTACATAACTTATTCCTAAATAAACAATGGCACAGGTTTTTGCTTATGTAAATTTAATACCCCCTCTGAGAGTAAACTTGCCAACCTTTCGTTTTTTGGAAGGGTGTGCTTTAAAAAAAATTAATACCATAGTAAAAATTCTACTACTACTACTACTACTACTACTAATAATAATAATAATAATAATAAATAGAAGATCTGTTTAAGTCGTTGATGAAGAATTCGATCGATTGTTCATCTCAAAAAGTTGCTTTAAAAAATACTACGTGTCACTATATGGACTTTTTTTGGAATACAAATGAGTTGGCAAACAAACTAAGCAAACTTACAAGCTGATACAAAGCAAAGGGAAAACAAAATTATAAAGAAGAAGCAGATTAAACAATCACTGGCTTGAGAAAATCTAGTTCAGGTATCTTAATGCAGCTAATTTTAATATTATTTAAGCATTTTTCTTTCACCTCATGTCCAAACATATGAGACTTAAAGAGAGGAAAAGAGAAGAATTGGGTTATTTGGTGAATTGCAATCCAGACATTGGGAAATACCGTTTAAAAGAGGACAAAGAGGTGTTATTAGATTCCTTGAATGACGCATAGAGCCTCTTCGATATCCAAAACTCTTACATTAATCATGAGTTGAGTGGATAAATCAGGCCACAAGGAAAAACCAAATATGTTCTTACGATTTTAACACGTGAATGATCATAGCGGCGCGATTATCCTTCTCGTCGTGTTATTTTTTCTCCCACAGTTCAGATATTCACTGTCACAATGAGGTTTTTGTTATTTTTTGTCATTTTGTCCTGGCTATTCTCACTCTTCACAGAATTAGGCAGAATTGCATGTTAACATAAAACTGAAGCCCAATTAATGTTAGATCTCAACGTAGGGTGGCTGGAGGTGCACATCAGCAAGACACCACACCATTGTTATTTTCAAAAAAATTATTATTCTTTATTCATTATAAACAAGAATAATAATACCGCAAGGAAAAGGTGCGTGGGGGTTTTTTGGTCAGTTAAAACTGAGATCCTTCAATTGAATATACCTTGTCCTAGGGTTGTTCTAGACTCAAGAATCTATCTTTCTGATTATGGCCCGTCTAAGATGCATTCATGTGCAGGAGATCGATAGCGGCTCGTGGCGCATACGGCTAAGTCACTGACCCTGAAATCAACTCTTTGTAGGTCCCGAGTTCTACATGTATGTAGCATATGTAATTCATTAAACTTTGTGGGTGGCCAGTAAATGACGCAGACAAACACAATTTTTTAGCTTTGCTTACTGTAAGGGCAAAATACGTGGTCTTTTATATAGCTTGTTCCAGGCTTTCAGGTAGTAGAGCGCGGTGGTCATTGGGGGGGGGGGGGGGGGGGGCAGTTTTTTTAACTTACAATTATATCTGAACGCCTGGAACTGAGGCTACCTTTTATCCAATACCAGGCACTCAGACATGTGGGTTTTCACCGGTCCCACAGACATAACCCGCGGGGAGGAGATACAGCGAACACTCTCTTTTATGATTTCTCAACTAGGCGCTTCATTAAATTCTCTGGAGGAAAAGAATAATTGATAGCAATATCTTCGTAAACTTGACATTTTGCATTTTTGCATTACAGGCGGCCCAAGCTCAGTATTAGAGTTTTTCCATTAATACAAGGATTTTTATTTGTATGGGAACCCAGGTAGATAAATACCGCTGGAATTTTCAATATTATCCCACTGCATGAGAAATTTCTTTAATTTGATTGGCTTAGGGCCTGTTTACATGAAGGTTGGAGACTCCGGATAGGTGAGGTAACCCGCTTAGGTGGGTTAAAAAAATAACCCTCCTTTACATGCAATCTTAGAACCCCGCCATCCCGGGGTACACTTTCTCAAGATTATTGAATGGTCGCCAAGCACGTAAACAAGAACAATGCTGGCAATCCACCTTTTTTTGGCGATTAAAGCTCTTCTAGACTTACTCACTGCTCTTGCTGCATCCTTCAGTGCTGTGGCTTTCTATTGTTACCTTTAATAATGATGCAAAGCTACCGCTTAAGTGAATTTTGCGCGAATTCAGTATCGCGAATTCGACCCCGGCTAGGCGGGTTACCCCACCTTGAAACGTTTACATGGCAAAATTTGACCCCGGCTGAGAGGGTTACCCAATCTGGCTAAGCGGGCTACCCGCCTTGGCGCATCCCCCCACCTAACATGTAAACGTGATCAAATTAAAATGAGAGATTATATGCATGGCAGGCGGGTTACCTCACCTTCATGTAACAGGGCCTTAGAGCAGTGGTATTCGAGCTTAATTTGAAATACGTACACGTGAAATTAAACCTTTGCGGATAATAGTTCAAACAAATAATAGCACGTGATAGTTGGCATAAATACCCTCCTGATATTTCAAAATTGTCTCAAACTTCACTCGCCTAAGAGCTCGTGAAATTACGTATAACAATTTCGAAATATTACTCCTGATATTTATGCCAAACATCACTGCAAATCATGCTATTACCTATTATTTACACATGCCCAGTGCCGGTAGACCCTGTTTGAAGCTGGTGAAGTTGTATTTATCATGAATTCAAAGATACGTTTTAGGAAAATTAGACACAATGATATTTGTTGTTGCACAGGCAGCGCTCCTCAGGCTCATGCAGCCAAATTTAGAAACTGGCGCTCGTCGAACGGGTAGATATACACTCTTCGGTCTGGCGATTCAGCCGCCGTTGTTTTGGTTTTCAAAGCCGGCGCTTTTCGCTACTAATGGGCTATATAACATGTAGCCTAGTAGTAGCTCAACCAATCAGAACGCAGCATTGATAATAGACCGCTAGTTGGATTTTTCTAATTCAGATTATACTAACAAATACCGGAGCTTTGGGCATTGACGATTTTACAGCCTACGGTAGAAGCACCATGAAGCAAAAATCGTATTTATTTAACAACTTCATATTACGTTTTCCACATACTTTTCCATTGTACATCCATTGTGCACGTAACGTCTTAACAATGTTTTATTTGAATGAACTTTATCATAAACTGTTACCAACTCGTTGACAAGTGATGCATCAGGATATTTACTGAAACCTGATAATTATAGAAAAAATTGTCAATTACAATGAGGTTTTAAGGAGTGTCAGATTTCGATCAAATTCTATTCTCTTTCTCAATGAATTCCATCGGTATTTTACTCAATTATGGAACGGGATAAATAAATACCAGACGTGTACACAAAAGCTTTTGGTTATTGATTGACTGATTGATGATTTATTTAGGCGTGTTCCTGTTCTCGCTTTTCACAACTTTGGTATTTGGAACTCTTGTCGATTTGTCTAGCAAAGTGCGTTATAGTATATGTGAAGGGAGAAAAGCGGAGTAATTGAATATCTACATTTATCAACTCTACCTTTTGAGAATTTCTCTTAGCTAGGGGATATTTCAGAATTCTCTTCTTTACGTAAGAGCGAAAATCGGGCAACTGCACTAAATAAAGTGTAAAGTTAACTGTAGCATTTGACATCGCTATCAAGCCACTTACAATGCGAATGATGAAATCGGTTTTAAAATTAACAGATGCCTTAGTTATATGGTTGTACGCAACCTGAGCGAAGTAAGCTATATATGGAATGATGAATGAAAAGGTAAGAGCAATGATGATCCACGTGCTTCGAATAGTAGCCGCCCTATATTTCATTCTGATTCCGTTGTCTCGTTGAACATCTACGGCCGTCTTTCGCACTGTTCTAACCCGCCATACTGTTCTAATAAGTGACAAATTAATTTTAACTATGATGATTGTTGGTATAATGAATTGCAAAGCCACGAAACTTAAAATGATTATTCTAAAAGGCAAATGTTGCTGCTTGAACCTACAGACTATAGTGTAATGTGTCTTGTTATGATCAAATCTCAACCCGTCGTAAGTTAAGGCAGGAAACGAGACAATCAATCCCCCTGCCACCCATGCAAATATAACCATTTTCCTTACTGTAGAAAGCCGAAACGTGCGCGGATTTTTACGGGTTGACAAGTACCTTTCAACGCTTATTAATAACAGGTTGTTCATAGTTATGCACGAAAAGAGAATTGTCAAATAACGAATGCATTTGCAACTCCATCCTGAATGAAATAGATCTAAATACAACTCAAAGCATAACAATGGTACTGAAATAAGCGAAGAAAAAACGTCTGAAATAGCTAAACTCTTGAGGTACACTGCAAAGTTTCTTTGAAAAGAGCATGCTTTCAGGAACGATACTGGAGTTTTTTTCCCTGACTTTAAATAGAATATGAAAAGAGTATTTCCCATAAATCCCGCAAGACCTACAGTAACCAGTAATGACAAAAGGACAGATGATGTATATCGCCCTAGCGGGCTATAGACGTATATCTTATTGGTAAGTAATGTTTCATTAGAAGATATGGAAATATTGCTGTCCGGTATCGCAAAGTAGACATTCATATCGCATGTATCGACCAAAGTTTCGGTTACAGAAAATTCCAAATCTGAAATTAAAATGGAGGGAAAGATACGATTAGAATTGATAAAAGGGCAATTTTTGCAGCAAGTCAAAAACTTGCCAAAATGTTTAATTATTTGTTGAATAAATGTAGAATTCAACAGAAACCTTTAGCTCGCACCTTAAGCGAAGTAGCAGATACAGTAATTTCAATTTCTTCTTAGTTGACAATGGAATGAGTGAAAATAACGTCACTCTGTACAAATCCGAAGTCGGTCCTTTAGCTTTTCTTTTACTCTCCGAAGGAAGTTTAGAAGCCACAATTGTGCCGTTGCAGTGTTATAGTCTCTGTTGATACAGCGTTCGGTAAGTCTGAAAGATATTCTGCTGTTGTTTTTCACTTTCAGGGAAAATACATTCTAATAAGGGATATGACGACAATACAGACAGCTGTTTGCGAAGAACTCAAAGACTGCCTTTTAAGAAATAACAGAATGTAGTCGGGAAAACCATGGCTTCCAACAGCTACACTTACAAACTGAGCAAATGATAAAATGAACATAATGGATGAATATCTAAAGGAAACCACAGGAAGCTAGTTTAAATGGAAACCGACGGTGAAGTTTCCGCGGACACTCATTGGCTTGTTTGTAAATAATAAGTTGGATATGCAAAGGTAGGATTTTAGATGAAAATTTTAGTAAGAAAGCATCTATAGAAAAATTTCTGTTGTCTCGTGGAGCATTTCATTTAGGAATCAGAGAATTCAAGTTTCAACAAATAATAATAATAAAAAAAAAAATCAAGTCGCTGTCTGAAAGCTTGCCAAGTTAAGTTACGTTGAGTATGCTAAACACCCTATTTTGTTAACGTTTTATTGGCTCCATCTTGAGTCTAGTTGCAAAATCAAAAAGTTATGTGAAGGGCCTTTCTAGCGTCTGTATTGGAAGTCCTTCAGTCACATAATTGTCCTTAAGGGGCCTAATATTGGTAATCCTGGTCTGGATCTAAACGTCGCCAAAACCACACTTTGTCTGGTATGAAATGAATGTATAAGTAAGATAGAATGGTAGATTTCTCTTCAGTAAAATGGCTAAGGAGGACACAATTATACAAATCTGTTCAAGCTGAAAATGTGGTTCCGGGATTTATTTCGTTGCTACCGTACGTCAAAGTTAAGTTTCTTCGCACTAAGATCGCCAAAACAGGCGTTTTATGTTTCTTGTGGGATTCCTGCCAGAAAACAGCAGCAAGGGATAGGATTAGTAGGAGCTAACTTGATTTCTATATCCCACGGTACATCCCTAAATGAATTACAATAGGCCATTTCCGAGTTCCGCCCGGCCTCTGTATCAAAACGAGGTTAAGTGCTAAGTCTTTGATATGGAAATGATTTTATGTTTTGTTCTCATGCAAATAAAATGCCTTTTCACAAGAAAGGTTGTACACTTGGCCTCATTTTGAAAGTGTGGGTTTTTGGTACTCGGAAGTAGGCTATTGCTGAAACAAAATGAGAGGGCATCATTTGTCACATGTTTGAACGAGGGAATAAAGCAAAGGCTCTGCACTCCCAGCATATTTTCTTTTCGGTCAAATATTGCACTTATGTCCAGGATCGATCTTGTTAGGAAAAATTTGCCAGCATTTGTTTTCGCAATTTTAGCAAAGAAAATTTAAAGAAAACTGCTATCAGAAAAGTATAGAAGAAATAGCAAATTTTCCAAAATCCACGTGAAAAGATTGAGTAACAAATGTGGCAAAAATAGCAAGAACAACAAATTTAACAAAATTCTACACTTAGAAAGGGAAAAGTCAAGAATGGCTTCGTATTCTTTTTAAAGTCAGGGAAAACAACTCCAATATCGTAAAACTAGTGACTTAACTCTGACTCAGGTTAGATGAACTGATACCTTGTTGATGTCATCACTTTGAATTAGGTGAGGAATGGCCGAAGAAAAGAGTATTTTTTCATCTCAATAAAAATCGAATCGTTGAAGTCTTTTGTCCACTTAACAAGGCGACGATGCTTTGACAGAATGTCTGTTCCGAAGAGATATTCAATTCCATCCAGATAAGTATCGTCGCATTTAGTATCCAAGAATCTGCAGATGGTGTTAAGCGTGTCCCTTGGTCTTAATTTTAAGTCGTTAGTATTGACATCCAACACAGCACGGCCATAATTCTTGCGTATATCTTCATTGGTCTGGACAAATCCAAAGAAAGTATCGATCGCTCTTCTTACTTCTTCAGAGTTGTTGGCCTAAAATGCAATACAAATTAATAAATACAAGGAGGAAGGACTTCTACTACAAAACTTGCTAAGTTACTGTAACAGTAATTACTGATTGGTTGTTGTCATACCTGCTTCACATCTAAGGCAATGGTATCAAATGGATTTGAAATTAGATGCACAAACTTGACTGGAATGCCCACGACCGTTTGAAGTTCTTTAAGAACTGTATAATTATTTTGAGCGTGTAGTTTCATAGTTGTTGTTAAACCACTTGAATCACCAATAATCTGCAATGAAAAATATTAAAATGTTCCCAGGATTTTAATCCTAACCTTATAATTTGAACAAAGCCCTGTAACCGCGCTATACCATGGCTATGCTAATTCCTTTTCAAGTTGTTCGCACTCAATCCACACTTTTCGTCCACTTCCTTCTATTTTACTTTATTTCTTTATTTCTTTTTATTTTTCGCTGCTAAAGTGCTAAGAAATAGATTTAAACGCACCTATTGTTTCTTGTCCCGTTATCAGGCTCTCGAGTTCACTGCAGTAATTAACTGAACTTGGACTTTCCAGGAAATCACCGATGCGGTTTGCACATTTTTTAGTCGGCTCTTTTGAAAATAACAAGATCTTTTGTTGATAACAAAGCTAACTAAAGAATCTTAAAATCAATCAATTTCACTTTAAAAAAAACTATTCAAGTCAAAGCACTATTTTGTTTGTTTGTTTGTTTGTTTGTTTTTTCCTCGTTAGTTTATACATTTTAATTTCTTGAACAGCACATTTTGAATTTGCTTTGGAAAGAAACTTGTAGAGCTGTTATTTAACAGCTGCGAATTAAATTCTGACTGGAAAAATTCTGCAATGGGAATTGAGAACTGATGGAATCCAATCTATCATTGGCTGAAATAGAATTATTCAATAAGCGTATACAATATCACTGAGTTTCCCTAATCCAAGACTTACTCAAGATTTACCTTTGGGGAAAAATTGGTTTTGTTCTAGGTCTCCTAGCGAGAGATATTGCTAATCATATGCTCGGAACACACCTCTACCCAGGCCTTAAATCCCCTTGAGATTTTAGGATTTTGGAAGATTTGAAAAAAAAAGGCTGGCACAAAGATGAATGTCTCAATATGTACACACACATGTATGTAATAAACACAATACCACACGAAAAGTGCTTTGTAAGGTATTTGCGCACTCGTTGTTTCTGATACATCTGATTCAACAACTCGTGTGTAGATACCTTAATTACGCACGCACTTTCCATGAAGTATTCTATACATACTCATCAAGCGCGAGCGAGTAGAATAATTGTTTCATTGAAAGCGCCGACAAAATATTCAGAATTTTTCCTGTCTTTATTTGTAAAAACAACCGATTTTCAGCTTATACTTAATTTTGAGCGCACGCTTACCATATTTAGAGAGCATGGTATAATGGCTCATATACCACGATGGCTAAGCCAATCAGAGCTCTAGAATTATCCAATGATTCAGTTTTTAATAATTCTAAATATGATCACTTTAACGCACTTAACAACGTACATGGTCTGCGTGATTAATTTCTATGGGTTAAATTTTTGAAATGCATATCACATTCATTTCTATCTACGCTCTCACAATGACACAAAAGGTTACTTTTGGACAATTAGAACTTTTGCGTTCTTACGCGAATGTTTTTGAAGTGAGATCCCAGCGAAAACGGGAAATTAAAAAAAAGGAGCAAAAGAAATGAATTTACTGGTTCTAATTCCCAATATGTTGTCTTCGCCTAAAAAAATATACTTATTCCCGCACTGACAATATTGGGTTTATAAGCCTTTCTATGAGTAACTAAATTTGAATTACCAACCTTAATTTTTCCTTTGATAGATCCCTGCCAGGAGTCAGGAAGGAAGAAGTTGGGCACGATGCCGCCTCTATAAGTCCACAACCAGAACTGGCTGGGTTTGTTGGCTTTATTCCTAAACAAAGATTGGTAGCGTGAAAGATAGTGCAAATGGAAAAACAGCATGTATTTCTGCTGGCCAAGATCTTGAAGATTATTGTCGCGAAACATCTTCCAGTTCCCGATGATATCGTACTGCGGAGGAATGATTATTTGGGGATGTGCATTTAACATGGCGCTTGTGAGACTTTCCATAGGCGTTGAGTAGCCCAAAAAAATTACGAACGTCTTAACATCGTCGTACATTTGGTTCAGTTTTACCAGGCTCTCGGGAAGTCTTTCATAGTCGCAAGGACTTGGTCGAGCTTAAAGTGAAATGTGAAAAACGAGAGAAGAACATAAAATTATATTATCGTTAACAAAGCCGAAACAAATACCTTCAAAAAGGCAGTTATTGCTGTACAAGAGGTCTTTACTTTTTTTTTTCTTGGGAGGAGGGGGGGGGGGGGGAGGGGGTGGTATCACATGACTAATGATTGCAAATTAGAAGAGCGCTTTCGGCAGGTAGGAGTGATTAAGCAAGGGCAGACTAGCCGATTGGGCAAGAGGCTGGAGGAGTGAGAACTAGAGGTAAGGGTGGGGGTACAAGGCGTGTTCAATATGATATCATGTTGTCATTTTATATTGATCAAGAGCATGGGCTCCTGTCTCGTTATTTGACATCCGTTTTCCTATCTGGCACTCACGGTAGGCAATCATAATCATAATTAACTTTATAAAATAACTAAGATAGTACGCGCGCTCTGATTGGCCGAGAGGAGTGTTTGCATGAGAGTATGTAAGCATGGTTTTGACGTCAAGATGTTTTGTTTTTCGCGCGCTAATCACGTAAGCACGAATTTGAAAAAGTTTTCGAGTTCAAAACTCGACAAGTTTACCCTATTTACCCATTCCTTCGTCGACTGAAACTTGGAAAATCATTACAAAGAAGGTGTGTCAATTTTTTTTTTTCGCTTAGCTGACATTCTAAGCGAGAAAAACCCGTATTTTGGAAAGCATCTTTTTTGCAAAACAAAGACTGATTACGCGTACAAGCTTCGTGTACAGGACTTGGCGATTGGTAAGAATTTCTCTTTTAATCAATGCTTCAAACAAGAGAGTTTTGCTTTTTACTGAGGAAAGTTATTTTATAAAAGCAATAGAAAACTTTTTTCCTGAGTTTGCATAGCCTGATATAAACACTCGAGGGGATGGGAGAATTCTCGACAGTTATGCAAACCCTCGACTTCGTCTCGGGTTTGCATAACTGTCTCGAATTCTCCCAACCCCTCTCGTGTTTATATCAGGTTATGCAAACACGGAAAACGTTTTCTATTGCTTAAATATAATACTAGTAATAATTGCAAATTAGGAGAGGGTGGAGGAGTGAGAACTACAGGTGAGGGTGGAGGGGGGGGGGGGGGTGCAAGGAGTGTTCAATATGATATCATGCTGTCATATTATTTTGATCAGGAGCATGGGCTCGTGTGAGTCCTGTCTTGTTATTTGACATCCGTTTTCGATCCACGAACTACAATCAAAACGATATGTAGTAATTGCTCAAGTTGATGAAAGCTGATCTGTACGTGAGATTGATAAATGAAAACACAAGTCAATAATAACCCTTAGACAAACGTTGGCCTTAGTCAATAAGATCTCAGTACAGATGAGACTCGATATAACGAACCTCTATGGAACAAAGCTCTCGGTATAGCGAACGATTTTCTTTACCCCAGTAATCGCAAATTATATGAAAAAGAATCTCGATATAACGAAAACTCGGTATAGCGAACATATTTTTCCATTCCCTTGGCCATTCGTTATATCGAAGTTCCACTGTAACTGCAGCCTCCATCGGTGTTATTTCCCTGTATTATACCCTTCAAATTTGTCGCAAAGATATAAGTTTGTACGTATATACCTACAGTGGAGAGTTGTTGTTTGTTTTCTTTCATGGAGGAAAAGTAAGCAATTGTATATAAGTGCGATTGTTTCTCCCAGATTCAGCAGAGCGACATCATGTCAAACTGATCATAAATCTGTAACACGTGACGCAAATAATCCCCAGACAGCAAAATGGTTCCCAAAATCCATCCCTCCGCTCTTTTTTTCACGGGATTACTTGGAGTTGAGGATCATTCGTGGCCCATGTGGTGGATCATTTGCGTCGGGGATCATTAGGGGTATTCACACCTCGCGCCACAGATAAATAGTAACAAAAGTAAAGTTGCAAACGCAGTTGACAGAGTATAAGATTAAGGTGGTGTATTTAAACTCCGAGCAAAGGCCTCTCTGTGTTTTACCTGTCAGAGATTTTCTCTGCTGCAAACTGTTTCTGACCAGAAAGATGAATATCACCGTTCCAAGGAAAACAAGAAGTCTCCTTGTAGTGAAAATCAAAATTTTCATTTTTTGCTTTTCCTCAGCCATCTCCTGAAAGCAAATGAAAAAGCCAATAAATAATTGACTGCAGTCGCGAACTGCAGCGGAGCTCTCGCGTGGTCGAAGCAAAGCACCATGGGTAAGAAAATTTGGTTACCTATGCATCCAAGAAATTTTGGTAGTGACTTAGTCACGTGATCGTCCGTCCTTCCGGCTGAAAATCGCAAGGCCACCCGCGTCTTGTGAAGCAGAGACAATTAAAGAGTCAATGGCCGGAGAAAAAGGAAAGCGCAAATTGTTTCTGTATCGGTGTTGTCTAAAGCATTAAGCTTACATTACTTGTAATTTTCACAAGTTTGGAAAATATAAAATGGCAGAGAAAGTAGACAGCAAAAGAGGGACAGAGAGATACAGCTAGAGATGAAAAACAAAAAAGGAGACGACTTTCGTTGGAAGACAAACATGAATATGTTATAGGGGTGGTGAGAAAATGAGAAATGCTAGAGGCCAGCAATGTGAAAATGAGCGGCAGTAAAAAGGAGAAAAAAAAAAGGAAAGGTGAACAATTAACACAAGCAGCAATTTTTTTGTGAGCACATACGACGCATGTTCTCCCTAAAACGTCCAACTTCACGTTGCAACAGCAACGAAATGTACAAAAAGTGGGCTGCACGTGCAAAGTTGTTGTAATTGTTGTTGTTGTTGTTTTTTTTTCTTAATAGACTTGTTGATTGCCGTTCTCGTTGCGGTAGCCGTTCAGCATCACACGATTTTATATTTTGAGTACATCATAAGTATATTAACGAGAGTTTCGGTTTTAACCCTGGCTAAATCTATATATTATGAAGTAAACAACACGTTAACTTGGACTAGATTAGGGAGTAAATGCATAGTGGCGACATAACTCACTAGTAGTTATTGTCGTGTTTTGAAGCACATAAACGCTCCCCCGCCACCCTCTCTGAAAACAACTTTTGACTCGAAACACTTACATCCCTCTCCGTGGACTCTGTGATTGTTGAACTAGCCTAAGTGAAGATATTTGTATTTTAGTTTGGAGGTTGGGTTTTGGCGAAACGAATATGGTTTATACTAGTTATAATGTCTGCATTTCCAAGAGGGAAAGGAATAAAATTTATATATTAAATACATCGACATACACGTAAAATTAAAATAAAAATAAATGAAAAAGCTTCTATCAGGGAATTCGATCCCAAATCTCAAAACATCGAAGTTATGGATGGCATTGTTGATTTAGTTAAGCGCCTGACCGTCTTTATTCTTTGAATGCCAAAGAAAAAAAAACATAAAAGACAAGTTTCAGTACCCTTATTTATTCCCTCGTTTTTCGCATTATGAAATAAAAGATAGAACAACTTATAGCGATATATATAAACAGAAACAAACAGTTTCCTCCTACTTGTGTCTGGCTGAATGATTTTTTAGGGGTTATTATACATTGTGAAGCTTGAGCTTATATATGAGAGGTTTCACATAGAAGAAAAAAAAGCATATATTCAGTAAAAGAACTATATACGATACCACTCACAAATTACGTTAATATGTTATAACATCCAGTAGATCCTTGCTTGAAAGCTAGCTCTTAAATAATGATAAGTGACGGTACAATAATAGAATGTTTCGATCGTAAAGCAATAACCAGTTTCCAAGCAACCTCGAAGATTTCCAAAGCATGTCACTTGTTAGTTAAACATTTTAAACAGGCCAATCGTTTTTTTAATGTTTTATTTCCATAATATCACCTTTCTTTCAAAAATCACAAAAGGGTCGTTATCACCTCCATTCTACTGGTGGTTATTGCTCGTTTCCTCTTATAGAAAATAATAAAAGAGTGCGGGACAGAGCTAATCTGAATGTGACTAATCAAGTGCAAAGAGTTCTTACCATGTCTTAAAGGGCTGCATGAAAGCCGGGTGGGAATCACGTTGACTCATCAGTTGCGACGTCTGCACGATATTCGTGCGTTGATGACTCTTTTCCTTTCACTAACCAATGTATGGAAATTTAACTGCCGTTGTTGACGTGTTGTCTGAGTTGTCTGAGATAGTCTTGTTTGGCATTCACAGAACTCACTTTGAATAACAAAAGAGTAAGAAACTTTAAATTCGCAATTTACCAAAACCTAAACGCACCTAATGATTGTACAATAAATTCAATATTCTTCATACTGTATTTAGAAATATCACTACAATCTAGCGCTGTAGAATAAAAAATTCCCAATGCGAGAAATGAATCTGGGGGTCTATAATTTTGTATTAATTAGTCCCCGCAACTTTCTTTAAAAAAAAAAAAAAAAACAGTGTTATTTGCATTGTTTGTTTTGTGAAATAATAAGCCCGGATCGTTCTTGATCAGTTCCAATGTAACAGACCAAGCTCTCTGAAAACCCTATAACCGATTTCCATTCGCTTTCAGGCCACAAGGCAAGTGCAAAGGGACTTTCTAGAAAGCCAACTAATCCGTTGAATGTTAATTATTTTCATATCCCTGAATTAAGAAAAGGTAGAAGGAAAGAAAATAAAAGACAGAAAGGACTATGAGAGTTTCTTATTCATTTACTTTTTTATTTAAGTCACCGTAAGCAAGTGGGGGGCTTAGAGCTCAAGCCCCCTTTGAAAGAGGAAGGAGTATTCTCTCGTGAAGCGTGTCTCGTGCTCTTCGCCCACCTCGCTCTTGCCTTCGCCAGACTGGAAAACGCGAGAAAGTAACGCCTTAACTACAGGCGGTGGTTCCACTTTCAAACATAATATCATTCTTATATCATACTAACAATCAATCAATCAATCAATCAATCAATCAATCAATCAATCAAAGACTTCATTTAACTTTGAATTTGTTGATAGCAAACTTGGTAATATCTCCGAAGAAAATAAATCTATAAAACAATTAAAGTACACCAATAGGTGACATAAATAGATAGATATTACATAAAAATTAAATATTATAGATAAAAAATATACATGTATGTACATGTGGTGTACAGGTAATTTGAACTTTAACATTGGTCACAAAAAGAGACAGCATTCATTATCTAGTTTTATTATATGGCCATGTCTCAAGAGGACTGGAAACAAACAAATTCAAGAATTTGATTGGCTAAAATCGATCTTGACCGCGGTCTAGATTTTCCCATCTAGACCGGCATCTAGACCGATCTTGTTGTAACAATTGTCCTCAAAAAGTTACAAACAAAGAATATGAAACAATTAGCTTGTTGTTGTTAATAATACCAATTATAAATGGAAGAATGAGTGGACCTTTACGAGGAAGTAGCTAAAGAAAACGAGGAAGCTACGAGCAAAGATGAAGTCGAAATTGATGTTTTTGTTCCTTTGCTTTTTTGTTTGGCCATATAATAAACATCTTATTAACCGAGCTAAGTCGGTCTGTATGGGAGAATCTTGACCTCACTGCGTTTGGTCTGTACTGGCAACCTCGGTCAAGATTCTCCCATACAGACCTCCCGCCAGGTTAATAAGAGCTAAGAACAGTTTTTAGTGCAATTTTGAAGGCAGCAAGAGAAGCAGACACACGGAAATCATCCGGCAACAAGTTCCATAGTTTGCTAGTATGATATCGAAATGAATGAAGACCATAATTTGTTGTGTTTACACGTGGAGTAACTAGTCATGACATGTTTGCGTTTGCCCCGTAAACTGACTTTCAGGTTGGGCGCTCGGTAAAAAGATCAGAAATATAACTAGGTGCAGCATTATTTAATGCTAGAAAAAATAATATGAGCATACAATTTATTCGGCGTGCCCTCAGACTAGGCTGATTACTTTCGCTTAACATAGGTAGAACGGAATCTATATTGTCCTTGACCACTAAAGTTGGAATTGAATAAAAAAAAAAAACACGTTTTATTAGAAAGTGAAGTCATTACTTCTTGTCTGACAACATTATCGGAGGGAACAGGGGTCTTTTTTGCGTGAGCATGCGCCACCGCTGACTTGACAAAGAGCACGCGACCAGTGACAGCGACCGGGTGCATAGTCATAGGAACCAAATAGTTCACTTTGAAAGCTTGCTTGAGATTGAAATGGTAGTAGAAACTTAGGAAAGACCTTCGTTGTACAAAATAAGTAAAAATCTGGTGATTGAAAGTGGAGACTGATGCGCTGAACGAGGTGAAAGAGCGGGTTTCTCAAGGATGTCTGACACGAACATGGCTGATTGTTATTGTTTGGCGCTCGATTCGTGTCTTGATTCCCCTTCAAGAACCACAAAGTTTGGCATAGAATGCATTGCTGATGCGTAGCTATTGAGCAAAATGTTCTTTATTTAGTATTTGTCTACAAATCGGATGTAAATTAGTTTCTCCATACCGCAGAGGATTTCTGTCAATAATCTGTTGATAGCTGATTTAGCCACATTTCGGAAGTGGATTAATAACGATCAGCGGGCGACTACCACGCCGTTATTAGTTGGAATGGAAAGTTGATTCCTAAGTATTTTAGCGATCCATAGTTTGTTTGTCGGAAAATTGTAGAACTTCTTGTTTTGCGTGGACTAACATTATAACGTATCTTTTAAAGGAATCTTCATTTAGCCAGAACTTAAGTGCTGTAATAATTTTTAACTTTTGGTCGGCATCACATGTTTACTTTACTTCTTGGAAAACCTAACCGTTTGTTTCATCAAAATCGGTCTCAAGATTCGACTTTAATTTCGGTCCTATTGGATACAGTTTTGAAAGGGGTCTCATTAATATTCATTTTTTTATTTTTCGAGACATAAAGAGTGACTACCACAAACATCTCACCAGGTGACCAATCTACGTCTCGTGTGCTTTTAACTTTGTAGCTTTAAAGTGCTGGGAAAATTGTAGAACATATATTAATTCACTGCTGAACTGAACACCGGCTTTTGCGCACTTCAAACCCGCTCGCTGAAATTTGCTATTTTATTTATTTTTTTTAGTATTTCTGCAGTCCTTTCCCATTTCAAAACAAAGAAAATTGAAAGTGTTTACTTGCATCAACAAACGTTTCGGCACTTTGTTTAGACTTTGATGAGGTCAGCGCAATCCTACAGGCACTACATATACGCTCGCTGTTGTCCAGGTCAGGTGGGGAGATGAGATTTGATAGTAGCTTGTGTATGTCTACTTCGCTTTTGTTAAGAGCATGTTAGATTTTCTTTGCAAACTACACATTTTGTTAAATCTCGAGCACATTCGTTAAGACCAACGAGCAAAATAATCGCGATGATAGCTTTGAGACGCACTATTTTGATGAAGGTAGACTCTGTGGTGAGCCTCCTTGTATATCGCTTGTTCAGCGGTCGCGCATGCTCATGCAAAAAAAGACCCCTGTTATCGGAGGGTGCTTCAAAACCAGAAAACTCACTGAAGCACTGAAGCGATCTATTTTCTCTGTCACATTCTGGCTAATAGTTCGAAGATTCCATAATATCCGTTCTTATATCTCGAATCTTATTGATAAAAAAGTCATTAAATTCCTGGCCAAGCTGATCATGACAAGCGATTCATGGATGGGCAATTTAGTACTCGGAGTTGTAAATAACTGATCAATGAGTCTGAATAGCTGGTTACGATCAGGCTGTTGGATTTGTGATTTGTAATAGTTTTTCTTGCAAGAATCAAGTAAACCATTGTCTTCAAGGCATTTATCCTCAAACAGTTGCTTATCTACTGTGAGACCCGACTTCCTGTACGTATTTCCGCTCCAATCTTCGCTTTTCCTGTTTAACCTCTCGAAGGTCGTCGCTGTACCTAGGGGCATGTGGACGATGTTTAACCCATCGAGTTTGAATTGGTGCAACCGCGTCATAGTTTTCCATCAAAGAGATGTTGTATTTAGATAGTAAATCGTTGATATCCTGGATGGTAGAGAGATCAATTTTCGAAAAGCATTCACTGATATCAGTTATCGGAGGTCTTGGACAGTCAATCTTGCATAATATTACCCGGTGATCTGAGTATGTATCTCGAAGCACTTTAATATGCCTGATTAAATCTTCTTCTCTTCTTGTGATAATCAAATCAAGAGTGTGTCCTCGACGGTGGGTAGGCTCCAATACTTGTTAAACGAGATTAGCAGAATCAAGCAAATCAAGAAATCTCATCAAGTTGCCTCCAAATTACCAGAGTCATTGAAGTGAAAGTTAAAATCTCCGGTAATAGCCAAAGGATTTGGCTATTAACCAATATTTCAATCAGACGAGAGAATTCATCGTAAAACAGGCAAAGTCAGTTGATTTTTCTTTGAGGGTGGTGATCGATATACCATCAGTAGCCGGGCCTTGAATTTTCGATAGGGGATGGAAATCAGTATCCAGATGTTCCAGCGATTTAAACTGGAGTGTCGATTTTCTTTCAATATGTAGTTTCTCAATTATATCTTCTTCATTTTGCTTGCCACAGTGGAACCAGACGATGAAACAGTAGGTTAAATGAGGGAGAAAATAAGCCAGATACCGCATCTTTTTCGCATGAGTAGGGATGAGGTTTCAGAACTGTCTTGCAACTTGCGGCCATTCTTACTGTCTCCTTAACATAAACGTTGAAATTAAGATCTTTATCGATGCTGATACCAAGAAGTTGCATTGTATTGGCAATATCGAAAACAGCGCCATTAAGTGAAACAGAGAGATCATTAGTGTCAGTTCCGAACCACTTAGAGACTGACATTTGCTTGGATTATTTGTCATACCATTAGCCTGAAACCAATCAGATGCTAGAGTCAAGTCGCTTTGCTGGGCGGTCTGATTTGAAATTGGGTTTAATCCATGGAGAAAAAGTTGACTGTCATCAGCATACGAATTGATATTAGAGTTGGTCGGCAAGAAGGGCAAATCATTGAGGAAGATGTTGAATAATAAGGGTCCCAGAACAGACCCTTGAGATACGCCCTTATGAAGAGTAGGCATCACCAATCTTTACCCTCTGAAATCGATTTATTAAGTAGCTTCGTCTAAATTTTACACTCTTCTCTGATAGGCCATATGCTTTGAGCTTGGATAACAATAACTCAAGGGGAAGGCAGTCAAATGCCTTCGAAGGATCAATGCTTACCATGGCTGCATCCTCCCTACTGTTCAAAACAGTCCTTTTTCCTCAAATAGACGTAGTAACGTACGCTGTCTGGCAGCTATGGTGCTTGCGATACGCTGATAAATAAGGTGACAATTTATCCTGAAAATAGTCGCAAAGTTGCATGGAGAGAATATGCTCGAAAACAATGTTAAATGCAACTAGCGCAGTAAATATATTGCTGATACTTTCATTGGAAATTTTTTTAGCGAATGACGCAGTATTATATTTCTAGAAAGCAAAGAGAATTTATAACCTTTATAGAAACAACTATTTCAGTGAGTTATTTTAGAGAAACGGATAAAAAGAAACGAAGCTACAAATCACATTTATTTCAACAGGTATGATCTTGCTAAAAAAAAAAATGCAGACTTGACTAAACATTACTTGGATAAAGTGCTTTTCGTGTGTGTACAGAAAGTTGATCACATGACTAACTATTCCGAAATGGTTATTATCCTTACATTATTTTATTCACTTATTTGTTTATATCACATTTTCAATTACTTGCAACACGACGGTGGGCTCTGAGACAAGGTATGAATTGGTCTGCCAATTAGCCGATTGAAATATTCATCCATGGCAACTATTATAATTATAATAATAATAACAATAATAATAATAATTATTATTATTGTTTTTTAAATCTATTTATTTATTGTTATGTCCACCTGTCAAATATATTGATAACCATTATTTTAAGCAAAGTCTTTGTTTGGGTAGTCGTAAGTTTATTTTCCTGCAGTTTAAAAGGTAAACCACTCTAGCAAATCAGTCTTTAAGAAGTTGTAAGCTACTCCAACTTTTCAACTTCGTTGTAAGCCTATAACTGTATTTTTTACAGTGATTCCGACCACACAACTCTGTCCAAACAAAGCGAATTATGTTGTCTCCAAAACATTTTTATTTTTTCTTCAGACAGCATGAGAAAATAGAGACAAAGGCATGATAGATTTTGAAAAAGTATTGTGAAAATGTGAATTTATTCTCTCTCGATTTTCTGTAAAATCTGTTTATTCTAATACCATATGGCTACAAGTGCCATACTGTTTCCATGTTACTTAACACAGATTACACATATACCTTATAAACAGGAGAATCTATCCCCTCCCCCAAAATCACCCAAAAAGGACATTAATTTTTCGAGTGATCCCGAGCCTCTTAAGAGCAATTCTCTGTAAGAATCAAGCAAAGTGGGAAATGAAAAATTTTGACCTCCCCTCAAATTTTGCATGCAATTAGATATTGTGGGGGGATGTCTAAAAATGCACTTTGTTTGGGTTGCTACTTTATTGTTGTCATGGTAACACCAATTGTTTGTTGGTGGCAAAATATCTAATATTTAACTCAGAAACTGTTGTAAAAAGTGCAAAATGTGTAGCTCTGTTTCTCAAGTCCATTAAAACGCTACAACCCAAGACTTTAAGCAGATATAATAACATCATTCTAGTTTACATTTGTGTATATTGCTCTTTATTATATCAAATTTGCGTGTCATAAACGGTTAATCAACTACATAGAGTTTCGGCCATTTGAGTTGATGGTTAAAATATGGTTATCCTTTCCCTGAATTTCTCCAAAAGTACGGCAGTTCCAGAGCTAAAACTAAGCAGGCAGTTTACACACATATCCTAGTTACTAAGTCTGTAAAAATCTCTGCGGGGCGGGCTCTTCTGTTTGCAAAGGCAATTAACGAACAAACGCCAAATTTCAGTTTTTGTATATTTCTTCGCAGTTGACAATCTATCTACTAGCCAACAAAATTTCTAAAACACTGAAACTACATTCAGTATCAAAGAGTATTATGTACTGAGTCATTTGATGATCAAAAAATTATTACTGGCTTTCAGTTTTCTAAACAATATCGATCAAAATAAGGCTTACTTTACTGTTTTCTCTACTTCACCGCTTGAAGCGTAGCATTTACATTCAACGAACACTCGGTTTCTCGAACTGATTCTCATGTGTCTGGTTGTGCTGTTTCCCATTGTAAACCATTGTAAGTCTCCTCAGTAACTTACAGCAAGTTATTAAGTGATATAGAAGCCGATACAGAAGTCATACACAAGTCCTTGGCAAGCCAAACCACATCTTGTAAACACGCACGCTTCCACTTTGCATTTAAGCCGTATTTCTTCATTAGATGCCATCAGTCGCTCCAGAGAGAGTTAAACCTCATTAGGTTTTAGTCACTAAGCCAAGCATTGGAATTATCTACGTATTAAAATCCGAAATCTCGAGTCGAGAAGCTCAGAAAGCTGAGCTAGAGGTCACTCTTTGACATTCCCGTGAACATGCAACCTGTCCTGGTCAGCGGTGTTAATCGCGCAACATAAACAATTTCCGGGAATTTCCGGTCATTTCCGGTAACATTCTTCTCCCCTCACTTCCCGGAGATGATGGGGAACAAGGATCGCCTGATCGAAGGTTGCATGCAGGGTCAGACGAAATTTTTCCTTCTCAGTGAATGTAATCGTAATTTTTCTACCTATTTGCAAACTCACGGGCTTAGCAAATTTCGAAAAGATATTACCAATGGAGTTGCATGCTGACTTCCTACCGTCTGCCGTGCAGGTAAGTTCATTTTATTTTCTGCACTCTTCTGTTAAATACTAGGGGGGAACCCATCAAGTAACTCCTATGGCCGCTCACCATAGGATTTGAAACATGTTGTACCAACACAAATTCGTAACTTGTACTTTGAAATGCAGTAATTAGAAAATCTGGAACACCGGAATGTTGGGAACATGGACTTGAGATATTTAAATATATTTTAATATAAAAGAAAGCTTTTTTTTTACAGAAATCGGCTTTCGGATTCGTACATACATACACTTGCAAGCTAGTTTTCCGTGGAATTTTTTGTAGCTAAAAGCAAGGCAGGTCACTGTTTCCTGGCCCTTGAATATCATGATAACATGAGGAGCATATTGTTTTGTAAGGGCTTCCGTACCTTTTTTAGGAGTTTTCGATTTTACACTAGTTGTCGACGCAAGTAGCTTCAGAATTTGTTGTCTCCCTGTTGTCTCCTGACACGACTGACTGTCCCTGGGTTCTGGCTACAACAAAGTACTTTAAACGTATACCTGTACTTCAAGTCTCTAGCTTTCGTTATTCGGTATTAGGTGAATGATTTTATTACAACTGATGTTAAATTATCAATCTCAGTACACATTGCGCTGAAATTATATTGCTCTTATACATTCTCTTATACTCTTATTTTAGCTATATTTCGCATGCGTGGCCGGCGTAAAAGGGATTGAAGCGGGGGGAGGAATTTATGCAAGCGCGATCCAATAGAAACTCCGTGCAGGCTTAGCTACATATCCTAACTTCAGAGAAAGTAGAGGGGTCAGCATTCAAATCAAGGAAAACGAGGAAAAGGTGAGAATGTATCTGCAAGGTGTCCAAACAACATGTACCGCAAGAAGACAAGCCGTCCAAGTAAAGTGTCATTTTGTAAAAGGCTTTGTAAACAATTTACAACCCAAATAGTGACTAAAAAAGAATAGCCATCTACTGGCAGTTGAAACCTCTAACGGAGAGTGGGGACAAAATTAGTGTTGCTAGCAATACACAAGCTGAGAAATTACAGTCTCTCAAATAACTTCCAGTCTATGTTCCCTAAATTTCCTTGTTCAAATTTTTGTTTTCCCCCCTAGTACTTTACAGAAGAGTGAAGAAAATAAAACGAACTTTATTACCGGCACGTCAAAGGAAGTCAACTTCATCGGTAATACCTTTCCAACATTTACTGAGCCCGTAAGTTTGCAGATAGGTACAAACATCACGATTACTTTCACTAAGAAAGCATAATTTGGTTTCACTGTCTGAGCAAGGTAGGGATGTAACCTTCGATCAGGCGGTCCTTTTTCTCATTATCTCCAGGAGGCGAAGGGAAAAGGGTTTTATTTCTACCGGAAATTGTTCATGTTGCATTGATTAACACCGCTGACCAGGAGAGGTTGCATGTTCACAGAGATGTCAACGAGTGTCTTTTTCAGCTTTCTAAGCTCGGTTTTCGACTTGAAGTTTCGGATTTTATCAAATACGTTTGCAATTCCTATTTCGGGCTTAATGACTAAAACCTAATGAGGTTTAACTCTCTCTGGAGCGACTGATGGCATCTAATGAAGAAATACGGCGTAAATGCAAAGTGGAAGCGTGCGTGTTTACAAGATGTGGTTTGGCTTGCCAAGGACTTGTGTATGACTTCTGTATCGGCTTCTATATCACTTAATAACTTGCTGTAAGTTACTGAGGAGACTTACAATGGTTTACACTGGGAAACAGCACAACCAGACACATGAGAATCAGTTCGAGAAACCGAGTGTTCGTTGAATGTAAATGCTACGCTTCAAGCGGTGAAGTAGAGAAAACAGTAAAGTAAGCCTTATTTTGATCGATATTGTTTAGAAAACTGAAAGCCAGTAATAATTTTTTGATCATCAAATGACTCAGTACATAATACTCTTTGATACTGAATGTAGTTTCAGTGTTTTAGAAATTTTGTTGGCTAGTAGATAGATTGTCAACTGCGATGAAATATACAAAAACTGAAATTTGGCGTTTGTTCGTTAATTGCCTTTGCAAACAGAAGAGCCCGCCCCGCAGAGATTTTTACAGACTTAGTAACTAGGATATGTGTGTAAACTGCCTGCTTAGTTTTAGCTCTGGAACTGCCGTACTTTTGGAGAAATTCAGGGAAAGGATAACCATATTTTAGCCATCAACTCAAATGGCCGAAACTCTATGAAGTTGATTAACCGTTTATGACACGCAAATTTGATATAATAAAGAGCAATATACACAAATGTAAACTAGAATGATGTTATTATATCCGCTTAAAGTCTTGGGTTGTAGCGTTTTAATGGACTTGAGAAACAGAGCTACACATTTTGCACTTTTTACAACAGTTTCTGAGTTAAATATTAGATATTTTGCCACCAACAAACAATTGGTGTTACCATGACAACAATAAAGTAGCAACCCAAACAAAGTGCATTTTTAGACATCCCCCCACAATATCTAATTGCATGCAAAATTTGAGGGGAGGTCAAAATTTTTCATTTCCCACTTTGCTTGATTCTTACAGAGAATTGCTCTTAATTACTCAAAACGAAGGAAGTGCAAAATAACACTGTATAAAGCCCATACTCTCAAATAAGCCCCCTTTTCAGGGGAAGAAAGCTAATAAGCCCTCCCCCCTCTCTCCTCTCCCCCCTTATCATTCTTCACTAATGAATGATAATCCTGAAAAAAATTAATCACAACTGTAACACTTCATGTGGACTTTTTAAAGATAGCTTTTTAATTGACTTATTAATTTATTTTTAAGTTTTTAGTTTTTATCTGTTTTTTATTTATTTTATTATTATTATTATTATTATTATTATTATTATTATTATTATTATTATTTTAACATAGAATTTATTTGACTTACATTTTTATGATAGCTTTAATTTAATTTAACTTATTTTTATCTTATCGTCTGTTATGCTCACTTATGGAACTCGGGAATGAGTAGCCTGATAAAAGTGTTCATAATGAAGCACGGATGAAAACTAGAGCGATCCAACAAAGAAGAAAAAGAAGAAGAAGATGAAGATGAAGAAGAAGAAGAAGAAGAAGAGCGGCGAGTCCCCAATATCTCAATGACACTTTAATCACATGTACGTATTACTAAGTAATCAGTCTCAAATTGTTGTTAAATAAATAATATTTCCGCTTGTCTTTTTTTAATCACAGATTGCGCGGCTCTTGATGTAATGATCCAGATAAACAGATCCCATCTTTCATCTAGATTATTACCTTACACAGTCCCTACAGCCTTCGTGTCCTGTGGCGACGCAATCAAGTCTTCATTCAGAATTACAATATCCTTATTCCTGGTAAATGCAGCAATATTTGGACTTGTCGGAATTTTCTCGTCCTGTATTTCATGACAACCAAGAAAGTGACGAACTCTTTTCTAAAAGGGATTGCTTTCGAGAAGAATTTTATTTTTTACATTAAGAGTCTAGCTACTTCTGTTATTATTTCATCTCTCATTTCAGGTCCATTGACTCTACTCTCCCTCTTTTCTGATTCACATTTTATACAGTTAGGTTGGGGTTGTAAGGTAACAAGGTACTTTATAATCCTTTTTCCCTCTATCAAAATGAGTAATTTGTTAGTTTTTTAGTATTGAAAAGTATCTGTCAACCCGCTCTGTCCCACGAACTTTTAAGTTTTCGACTGTTAAAAAGTTGGTTATTCTTGCTTGGTTAGAAGGGTGTCTTAGTGTGTTTTCCAGCTGCAACTTTCGATGGGGTACGATATATTGTTAATGATACACATTACACTGTTATCTGTTGATATACTCCATCTTCGTAATTTTACAGATTATTCTGCCAATGGTCAGTATGATCATAATAAACATCTCGCTTATAAACACTGTTTGGAGGCGAGTGTACAGGAAGTCAGTTGACGTGCAGCGAGACAATGGCATCAAACTGAAGGCAAGAGCCGCAGCAGTCACTAAACTTCTCTCAAAATGCGAGCGAGTGATTAACGAACAGCTACAAAAAACTTCAGGTGCTGATGTTTCATCGTTTAGGAAAACAAAAACAGAAAAACCTAGGGAGGGGTGGCACCTACCCCTCCCACCAACCCCGCACGTCCGAGGGTTAAATTTAGTGTGAGTATAGGTTTTACGGCACATAATGTAGGAAGGGGAAATTGAAAACACAAAAACAATGTCTTATAAGACAGAATTATCAGCAATTACGAAATTAAAGCTTCGGTTACCTTTGACTGCCGAGTTGGGATAGACTCAGTTACTCAGGACAGGGTGAATCCTGCAAAAGGTCTAAAGGTACCCTCAACATAACATAACATACAAAACAAAGCGAGCATAATGGCGATAAAAAGGATGGAAATCAGTTGAACAGCTTTAGAAATACGCAAAACGTGCTCTCCCCCATCCAAAATAAGGGAGGGGAGGGGGGGGGGGCGGCTCCCCGGGTCCCTTCCTGGATCCGCGACTGGTCTATGCCAGCTTGCTTAACGTGGCAGTGACCAACCCGGAAGCATTAGCTACTTTGGTTACTGCGCACATCTTAATCCTTTAATTTCTTGTTATCTTTGTTTCTGACATTGTTCCGTAAGGTACTTATACAAATTAAAATTTTCATGTAAACAATATGTAAATAGTGCGAAAACGATAAAATCTAAAATCTAAATTTACACATACCCCATCATAATTTCTTACCCTATATATGTTTGCGCTTTTATTTCTTCTTAAAACTTAGCCATGGCGTTTAGACTATTTCACCACTCCGCGTTGTATTTGCTATTTCTGCCTTGAAAAAAAAATTATTAAAGTTTCCCATGTGTGTACGCAGGAGAATAACCAAGGCTTTAACAAGCATTAACGCAAACAGGTAATTAATTAACTTATTACATGTAATTGTGTTATCATTTAGTTAATTCAGAATTAATTAACTTGGAAATGAATACCTCTAAATAATCAATTATGTGAGAAAGAAAGCAAGCAAGTGGGTAGCAAAGTCGATTTTAAGCTTCTGTAAGTACATATTTATAGTGTGATAGTGATATTCAAAAACCGGCCCGTTAGCATTGTAAAGGCTGAGCGAAGCATTCAACCTAGAATTGTGTTAAGCAGCGGTAAGAGTGAAGGATTTTCTAACGTAACCGCTTAAGACGCAGTCTCCCTAAAAGCGGTCCACTCGATTTCGCGACAAAAAATACTTTTCCTTTATTTTTTATCGGTGAAGAGGCTTTAGTAGGCATATACTAAAATCGCTATTTTTGTTTTCAAATTCTTATTCTTAGCTCTGCTACAAGCCAAAAACGAATTGAGTCCGTCTCGGCTTCTCAGAGAGTGTTTCAAAGACTAAAATTGATGGGTTTTGAAAAGCGCGTTGCAAACAAACGAATGCCCGCACAAAAAATCTGTTCGATTCAGTTTTTTTAGTTAACCTTCGATAGTTCACAGGCTAAATAAAAATATCTTTGATCAAAACATGTTCAAGTTACAGTGGTTCAAAGAATACCTATTTTGCAGGCTTAATCCAAACCCTGAAAGTAAGGAGGATTTGAGGGAAAATATCTCAAAAGTTGTGGCCTAAATCTGGTTTAAAAATCATATCAAAGTAAAGTTTTAAGCTTATTTTTTTGGTTTATAGGCTCGGACTTGTGGGTATCTTCTGGGATTGCAACCAACAGTAGATTATAATCTGCCATTTGGCGTATTTGCATAATTACTGGCCGTGTCAGATGTCATGATTGTACAGATTAAAAGTTACATGAAATTGCCTCTTTTGACACTTGAATTCGTCTCCGGCCTCTAAAAGAAAGTAACTAAGCTTCTTTAAGTACTTTTGAATCGAAAGAGATATAGTAGCAGGGTTTATCATGCATGTTACTGATTACCACGATCAACTGGCGGGCGCCGTCGTCTTGTAACTAGGGACCTTAAGCAACGACGACGAAGAGGACGACGACGACGAATATGTCTGCGCGAAGTCTGGGTCGAGACCGCTGTTCACTGGTAACAAAGAGCGGGAAAATGTGAACTTAAGCTTCGCTCGACGTAAACGTGAACGTAAACAAATAAAGCTCTAGAATCATGGTTTCTTTTCACGAACTTCAGGAACTTTTTCTCCTGAGCCACTCTCATGGCCTGTTAAATGATGAAGAACTCCTACTTTTGTACGAAGAGCACAACCCCAAAAATCCAGATTTTCCTTATTATGGCAAGTTTTCACTAGAAGAAATGAACGATTCGGAGTGCGTAGCAGAATTCAGATTTAGAAAGCATGACCTCCCACTACTCGCTGAGGACCTCCAAATTCCTGATTCCTTTACGTGCTATCAAAGATCCGTTGCCAGTGGAATGGAGGGTCTCTGTATCCTACTGCGAAGGTTGGCTTATCCGTGCAGATACAGCGATATGGTTCCTCGGTTTGGGAGGCCGGTACCTGTACTTAGCATGATCAGCAGTCAAGTACTTGATTATGTACATGATTTACACAGCCACAGAATCACGCAGTGGAATCACGAAATTCTTTCGCTTGAAGCTCTTCAACTGTATAGCGATGCTATTGCTGCCCAGGGAGCTGCCTTAAATAATTGTATTGGATTTGTTGACGGCACAGTACGTCCAATATGTAGGCCTGGGGAACATCAGAGGGCGGTGTATAATGGCCACAAGAGAGTACATGCTTTAAAGTTTCAGTGTTGCCCTCCCCAATGGTCTCGCACGACATCTATATGGCCCAGTAGGTTAGAACTTCGTTTACTTGAGTTTTGCTAATTTCAAAGTGATTCATAGTAGAAAAGCAAACCTTTAGCATTTTTGCATATTTGTTATTTTTTAGAAGGAAGGAGGCATGATGCAGGGATGCTTGCCGATTCAGCACTTCTCAACGACCTTCAGGCGTTTGCAAACTCACCTTTGGGGAATCCATATTGCATTTATGGTGATCCTGCTTACCCTTTACAGGTGCACCTCATAGCTCCCTTCAGGAATGGAGTCTTGACTCCTCCAATGATGGCATTTAACCAGTCAATGAGCACTGTTAGAGAATCAGTAGAGTGGCTATTCGATGACATCACCAACTACTTCAAGTTCTTGGACTTCAAAAAAACTTGAAAATAGGCCTTAGCAGTGTAGGCAAAATGTATGTTGTTGGTGCCCTCCTACGAAATGCCCTCACATGCCTCTATGGCAATCAAATATCTCGCTTCTTTCAGTTAGACCCTCCATCACTACAGCAATATTTTGCTTGATTAGGGCAATATGACTAATTACCTTAATTCAAACATGCTAATCATTCATCTGGAATACATATTTTGTGAAGGACAATGGGAAGCCGTACACTTTGTTAAAAGATCCTAAATTTACATATGTTGATATGCTTATATGGTCAGCATGTGTGTGCACAACTGGTCTTCACACTACACTCATTTGCATGTTCCAGTACAAAACTGTCCATGTAATTCAAATAAAATGTACATAGGGAACTTAAAAAAGAGTGATCTGCCATTCCTCTCCCCATTTTGTACCCAAATCAAGGCCAAGAAGGGAGGGGCTTTATGTACACCACATGGTTTTGGAGAACAATGAGCGGGTCATACTCCCCCTACCCTGCTATTTTTCATTGGTTGTGGTTATCCCTGAAAAATTGACCAAATGCAATAATCAGCAGAAATAATGCAACTGTTTAATAAAAGTGAATTTAATATAAAGTCAAAGGAAGCTCCTTAATGCACTGTGAACAGTATTTCAGCTCCAGTTTCAAAATATAACAGTGTTTGCCTTTATAGTCCAGTTTCGAATTAAAAATTACTGCTGAACACAAACATTAACGTCATATTTATACAGGGTTAGCCTCGAAATAAAGTAAAATATTCAGAAATACTGGCAACTAAGTGTTTGAAATTGGAATATACACAATAGACAGAGTAATAAACAGGTCCAGTTCTGGTTGGAATTTGTGAATATATTACTTCAGATGGAGGCTAACCCTGAAAAAATGTGTCTTCATTTTTTTTATTCAGCGGTCATAGTGAACTCGAAACTGGACTATTGTCAGTTGACTACAAAATAGTCAGTTTTTTTCACAAAATCAGCAAAGCGTGTAAAGCGTGGTGGAAGAGTCTTACAAGGCCTTTGCAAGTAAGGCCATCAGAGCCTCATTTTGTTTTTGCATCATTTTCATCATTTCCAGCTGCTGCTTTTGCATCTGACTCTGCTGATCCAACATCATTTGCTGCTCGTTTCTCTTCAACTCAATTTCCTCCTTTCTTAGCTCCTTCTCTTCTTGAAACTTTTCCTTGAGGTATTCAACAGCATCTGAGCTTCTCTTCCTGTATTTACTGGACTTTCCTTCCTCGGAATCTGCATTTCTTTTCTGTGTCTTACCAAGGCGTTCCATGGCTTGCTTTCTGACCTCTTCTGCACTTGCCCTCTCAGTTTCAATCTTCTTGTTCATAACACCAGCCTTGTCATTTCTCTCCAGGTTAGCAGCCCTTTCCTTTTCAGTAATTTCTTCTAGTGCTGCATCCAGCTGGGTTTCTTCACAATCAATCCCGGATGCCCTTTCTTCTTTTATTTTCTCCTTGTACTTAGTTTGCAGCATGGTAAATCTATCTCTAACAGATCTTTTCGAGACCTTAAATTTTGGACTATTCACACTGTTCAGATTAAGAGCTATTTGCCCCCAAATTTCACCTCGTTCTTTGCTGCGCTTAGGATATTTGAATGGCTCAAGCAGTAGCACTTCTCCACAAAGGGCAAGGTCGTGACTTTCTGACCATTCCATAGAGTGATTTCTGGAGAAGGAAGCAGTGATTAAAATTAAACAACAACAAAAGCCAAACATTTTATCCTACAGTCCTATATCAACTTTTGAAGAATGAATGGTGAGTGGTTTTCTCCATAGTGTAAAATTTAGACTTTCCGAGTGGGGGCAGTTTTTAAAAATATGGCTAAATGTTTTTTTTTCCCTTTAGTTAGCTAGTTAGCTAGTGCAAAAGTAATCGCGTATTTTCAAACAGCTGAAAAAATCCACTTGCAACTAAATGATGGAAGTTGAATTCCTGGGGAGCATGTCCCTTGACCATAGACAATTCTGCATTTAGTGCTTACGTTTTCAAAGGCCTATCCTTTAATTCATACATCCACTTCATATTTTAAAATTTTACTTAAATGTCGCGATTTCTAAGGCCAGCTGGGACATTTGCGATGTCCTGATTAAACCAAAACTCAGAATTATAAGCTTAAGCTCAGTACACTTCAACCGCTAGTCCTTCTAAAATACTTTGCCACACTAATTCTGACCATGACAGCCACTGCTACGCTCTCTTTTTTATTATAGACGCAATTAACTTTCCTAACAAATTTTAAAAATGTAAAAGTGTCAAGTCCACTTTTATATCTTTAGGGGTCTTTCAGTTTTCGGCTCTCGCAATTCGGCCAATTCTCGCGTTCTCACATTCAAAATATTCATACTTTGATCGATTTGTAAAACTAGGGAGTCAAGCGTTAACGGAGAGTAATAAAGCATGTTTTTCCCGTGAACAAATATACCTGGAAAATTTCCAGTTCATTAAATACTCAAGCTTCTCGGTGATAATCGCCGTAACAAATCTATTACAACTTTTGAAACCTACCCAGTTTCAGCCGCCATCTTAATAAAGAACTGCCAACATAAAGAAACAAATATAAAGCGATTTACTAAACGTTACGGCAAAAAATGTAATCAAAAAAATGTTTTAAACTAATATAGATGGCATATTCCTAAAATATTTCGGTTTTCTGAAGACAAAAACCTTCAAATTGAGAAAAAATAGCCCACTGAATACTCACGTTCACTGGACGACGTCAAAAACCACGATTTCACGTTGTGAACTTACAGTGGACGACGAGCGGTGGACAGCGAAGTGGCGTCGTGACATGCGTGCTACAACCAAGTAGTGGAAAATTACTTCCGGTTCGTCGTCGTCGTCGTCTTCGTCGTCCTTGCTTAAGGTCCCTACTACCTGCACTGAACAGTAAACAATGTTTTTAATAGAATTCTCTAGATCAGAAGTTTATCCAAGCTCTCTAAGTAATGAAAATAAATATTACTACCCCGGGATACAAAACATGTATAAGAAAGGCAACGTAGAATTTTAAGTTCTTTCCGCAATTCCAGAGTGAATTTCACCGCGGTGTATAAATTATTGTAATAATCAGGCTGTTTAAAAACGTTTGACGCACAACAAAAACAATTGGTTATTTACCGTTTTATCTGTTCTCGGTAAATAAGACGCTTACATTTACTTTAGATTCTTGATGGAAGAAGTCTATCCAGCCAGCTGAAGTTATGCAGTTTCGTTCATTTTCAAAATCAAATCATAGCGTGATTTGTCACGTAAAGTTATGGTCACGTGGCTACGTAACCAGTCGGCGGCCAAAATCTTTGTGATAAACGAACTTTCTATTTCTCTCCAGAAAAAAAAAAATGCCCCAATTGAATGAGTTTTTCCTCCTTAAATTGTACAAAATGCTTATCACACCGAGGAATTTGTAATGGTAGTGAATCATTATTTTCACGGCATGGACTCCGCCGTTCCATGTTTTGGGGCCCGGCCCGCATAGAGGGGGTGAGGGTGGGGACAGTGGGATACCACTGATACCCACTTTTGTCATCATAAGATACCAATATAGCTAAAGATTTGCAAAACGTTTGATACCAAATGGCTGAAATTACCTTGAAAAAGAATACTATATACCTAAAAAAGTATATCAGGACTGAGACAGACCTTAGAACCTTTTTTATTTGTCAAAAAAACTAGTATTAGCGTCCAAGGACAAGGAGCGAGCCGCTACGGGTGGGGTAAAGCGGCATGCTCCCCCAGGAACGCCATTTCTATAATGTTCTTAGCCTGCGTAGCAGGCGCTTGGAAGTAGTGGGTGCTAGAAAGAACAGGTGTCTCCGCGTGTCTCCCTCGCGCGCTCCCGTTCTTTCTTGCGCCCACTACTTCCAAGCGCCTGCTACGCATGCAGGCTGTGTGTTCTGGGAGAACAATTTAAGTAAAAGATGTTGGTAAATCGACTGAGAATACTGTGAATATTAAATAAATTAAAAATAAAATAAATAGGTAAATGACCTTTAATTACAGGTTGACAAGGTCCTGCCTTTGTTTATAGTGCTCATACAGAGCCCACTGCGCCTGTCCTCAACTCTAACGACTCTAGCAAATTGTAAAGCTTCCAAAGGTATATTATCCTTAAAGCTCGCATTTGGACCCGTTCTATTGTACTAGGCAGATGGGCAGTAAGGGTGTTATATCAACCCACGCAACATTGTACTCTAGGACGGAACGTAAAGGAGCGACGCAGATAGCCGCAAGGTCCTGAGTACACCGAATCCCTGGGAGACACCTCCCCCCCCCCCCCCCCCTGCCTAGAACCTTGTGCAAACGAAACTGTTTTGAATACTGTTTGATCAATTCGTAAAGGGGGTAGCTGAGGGTCGCTTTACGAAACACACCCGTGGCTCTTTACACTTTGTAGCATTAAGCTTCATCAAGAAAAAGTTTGGGACGCAGATGAAATTGACAGTGGCACTTCTTAATTTTTCTTGGGCTTAGGTGGCCCATCAGATCCTATAACAAGTACTGGAATATATTCTTTAATATTTTGACACAATGAAAGCCCCTTGAACTGGCAAGCAATATTGGTGCAATTTGGAAGAAATCGGGATTATGAGACACACCCTGATAAACTGATAATATTCGGTTGACTGCAATGCGTTCATGCGAGTCTAATCCGGCAGATCCCTCTTTTGCCAGCCCATGCGAACTTTTGGTCAGCATATTTCGATCTCTGTGACAACGTACGTTCATTTACATAAAAAAATGTATCTTAATTAAAATCAAAAATTTATAAAAAAAGATAATTTATATCCTTATCGTGGCACTAAAATTCCGTAAACCTGTACAAAATTGAGCCCGGATACCTGAAAACCTAAAATCCCCGGCCAGACCTCTCTCCTTTGACGTCTCAAACACTGGGCTGGCAGTTTGTTACAAGATGTCACATTAAAATCAAGACTCCCTGTCGGTGAATTTTTAAAGACTATTGCATCCGTTCTTTGGAAACGTTTTTGTGGTACTAACTATTTTGGCCTCTTATATGGGACATGCTAAGTTGACAGCATAAGGGATTAGAGACCAGGTATCATAGGCCACCCCACCAGGTTCCTAATCTCAATTGCTGCACATGCAATTTCACTTCTTTAAGCAACAAACTTGAAAAACAGGAATCAAATTTTACTCTAAAATTATGCTTTGCCAAGCCCGAGAAATGGATTCTCGTGTGCAACAATTACAATTAGCGACCTGGCAGGTTGGGGCAAAAGGGTTGGTAGGTCACCTCTCTAATCCTTTATACTGTACGTGAATTTTAGACATGTACCATATAAGAGGCCAAAATAGTCATTACAAGAAACTGGTTTGAAAGGAACGGATAAAAGAGGGTTCAAAAAATGCACCTAAAGCCAACCTTACACCTCGTTGGCCTGCTGCTTATGTGATTTTTGAAAACGTTTTAAAGGAAGGGATTAATATAGCCTGCAACGCGTATTTTGCTGTGCGATCGATTTGCCTGCCCCTCCTAGTCGGGTCGCGCGTTAAAAGAAAAAAAAAAACGCCTGCCGTAGAAAATGATCCATTACCAATACAAATTCCTCGGCGTGATACGCATTTTGTGCAATTTAAGGAGGAAAAACACAATCAATCAGGGCATTTTTTTTTTTTTCTGGAGGGAAACAGAAATGTCGTTTACATGTATCACGAACATTTTGGCCGCCGACTGGTCACGTAGCCACGTGACCATAACTTTACGTGACAAATCACGCTATGATTTGATTTTGAAAATGAACGAAACTGCATAACTTTAGCTGGCTGGATAGACTTCTTCCATCAAGAATCTAAAGTAAAGGTAAGCGTCTTATTTACCGAGAACAGGTAAAACGGTAAATGACTAATTGTTTTTGTTGTGCGTCAAACGTTTTTAAACAGCCTGATTATTACAATAATTTATGCACCGCGGTGAAATTCACTCTGAAATTGCGGAAAGAGCTTAAAATTCTACGTTGCCTTTCTTGTACATGTTTTGTATCCCGGGGTAGTAATATTTATTTTCATTACTTAGAGAGCTTGGATAAACTTCTGATCTAGAGAATTCTATTAAAAACATTGTTTACTGTTCAGTGCAGGTAGTACAAGACGACGGCGCCCGCCAGTTGATCGTGGTAATCAGTAACATGCATGATAATCCCTGTTACTAAATCTTCTCGATTCAAAAGCACTTAAAGAAGCTTAGTTACTTTCTTTTAGAGGCCGGAGACGAATTCAAGTGTCAAAAGAGGCAATTTCATGTAACTTTTAATCTGTACAATCATGACATCTGACACGGCCAGTAATTATGCAAATACGCCAAATGGCAGATTATAATCTACTGTTGGTTGCAATCCCAGAAGATACCCACAAGTCCGAGCCTATAAACCAAAAAAATAAGCTTAAAACTTTACTTTGATATGATTTTTAAACCAGATTTAGGCCGCAACTTTTGAGATATTTTCTCTCAAATCCTCCTTACTTTCAGGGTTTGGATTAAGCCTGCAAAATAGGTATTCTTTGAACCACTGTAACTTGAACATGTTTTGATCAAAGATATTTTTATTTAGCCTGTGAACTATCGAAGGTTAACTAAAAAAACTGAATCGAACAGATTTTTTGTGCGGGCATTCGTTTGTTTGCAACGCGCTTTTCAAAACCCATCAATTTTAGTCTTTGAAACACTCTCTGAGAAGCCGAGACGGACTCAATTCGTTTTTGGCTTGTAGCAGAGCTAAGAATAAGAATTTGAAAACAAAAATAGCGATTTTAGTATATGCCTACTAAAGCCTCTTCACCGACAAAAAATAAAGGAAAAGTATTTTTTGTCGCGAAATCGAGTGGACCGCTTTTAGGGAGACTGCCTCTTAATTGCGCTGATCTTAGTTGGAAATAATGATAATAATAAAAAAAAGGTATTGGGCTTTTAATTATTCCTTCGCGCAGGGGAAAATAACAAAGTTATCGTTAGGTTATTGCTTCACGATTAAGTCACAGTACTGCGTGCTTCGCTTAAAGATAGGGTGACGCTGGGTGTCGTATTACAGAATAAAAGTATACGGAGTACTGTAAATACCATGTAGCTATTGTTGTATCGCAATAAAAGAACCTGAAAGAAAACCAATGATCCTTTACATGTGTTCACTGCGTTTAGCGTTTTGAGATAGCAGGAAGCCGCTCTCTGCAGTTTTCAACAAGTCAACCGAATGAAACGCAAACCAACTAAACCAATCAAGAGCGAGAAAGTGTAGTCTGCTCCACAGCCGCTTTTAGTGTCGTCACTCAACGCTAGAGGAGCGTTGCGTAAAGACCCTAAAAACGGCTGTGTAGCAGAATAAAAAAAGTAATACCGCTATGTATTTTACAAGTAATGGCGGAATGCTAGCCAAACAGTGTAACAGCTATTTTTCGCCTTATGAACTCTGTGGATTCCGGACCCCAGCTACTGGATTCCGGATTCCTTGTCAGGAGAACTCAAATTTTGAATTTCAATCGTCAGCGGGATTTTGGATCCCGAGGGCTGAATTCCGATTTCCTAAGCGCGGGATTCCCCATTCCACAAGCTAAAATTTCCTGGTTTTCGAAAGCTACTTTAAGAAGTTTTTTTTTTCTTTACATTTATTTGCTAATTAATCGATTCAGTCCACTCAGACATTCTTTCACAACGAACTAATCAGTCTAATATTATTTCAGTCAAAGGTAAATTGACGCAAAAAAGAATATTTCTGCATTTCCACCTGAACTCTGTCTTTCTGCTCCTTAGTCCATATAACTGTGTTTCTTGTATGAGAAGGCTTTTTATAGAGTACCCTTTCCACTCGAGAAAGGTAGTGTTCTTCACAGGAAACGCTAAGGAAACTGCAAATCGTTTGCAAGGTTTCCCTTGGCTTAAACAACAGTTCGTCGCTCACGACATCTAAAACAGCATTTCCGTAAAGTTGCTTGATTCTTGCATTGGTTTTTGTTAACTGGAAGTATGAGGTAATGAAATTGTCCAGAGCCTGAGGTTTGTTGATCTAATTCATAAGAAAAGAGAAAATAGCCAACTTCCCAAAATAAAAAGTTGATAAGAAGGAGGATTTCCCCTCAGCGCTAGCAAAGGTCTCTTTCGGCCGAAAGGAAGGAAAGAGATCTGGCCCCAGTTGTTCAAAGGTGGATACCGCTATCATATTCACCGGATAAATTCCTATACAGTGGATAGCGCGTTTTCCTAATAATTATCCGATGGATACTGAGCGCTATCTAATGTTTGAACAACCGGTACCTGTCATATATTTTTCTGAGAAACCTCTGCTGTAATGGAGGTCAAAAGTCTTGGGGAACTTAATACGATACGACTTAAACTGTCTCCCTAGCTTCCTCCCTCAACCCCAAGTAATGTTGTATTTTGCGAACCCTGTCCACTTTACTCAGTCCTGAAGAGTGTTTGTCTGTCCCAATATTGGAGAGGGAGGGGAGGGCCGTTAGAGGAACCTGAACTATTGCAAAGGTTGAGTTATGTTACATTCTTTGGATATTTTTTCTTTTACCGCTTTTAACGGAAGGTTTTCAATAATTGCAGTCGAATTTTTGCAGGATATTTGGGCTCTGTTGTGGCAGGAAAAGGGAGACCAAAAAAACTAACAGTGACTTTGATGCTTGCTGCATGGTGTGCAGCCAGTTCAGTAGCTATAATCGGCTGGAATTGTAAGGAAGGTACCATTTTTTCTGAAGTCTATGGAAAACAGTAGTATGTTACTTTATGTCCAGCTGCTTTCAGGTTTTAAATCGTGAATGTCAAATGATCTCAAATAATCCATGAGAAATTTAAATGTAGTCAGAGTTACAGTCCGACCTCTATTATAAGCGGCCACCCTCGGGACTTTGAAAAGTGGCCGCTTAATAGAGGTTGGCCGCTTAATGGAGGTACAGTATAAATTGGATAGGAGTGGCAGCAAACATGATTTTATTGACTCTATATAGCAAAATGCTGTTAAAAAGTGAACATATATGAAAATAAATCCAAAAATTCATTGTAACAAAACATCAAGTGCATTTCCAGCCCATGCATAGTTCTAGCTCTAACACAGAGGGCACGTAGTTGAAATGTACAGTATTTCTTCGGGTTGATAATGTACAGAAAAAAAATGCAAAACATCTTTAACAAGTTTCTTCTAATAGGCCTTTTTGCATCAACAGTGTGGTATGTGAAAAAATTTAGCTCAAGATATTTCATGGAAAGATAATTTGCTGGCCGCTTAATGGAGGTAAAAAACTATATAAATAATACTGTGAAAGGTTTGAACCCAGGAATCATTTCAAAAGTAGGTTGAGTTTGATCGTCGGGGTGAACGTAGTCCTGAATAGGACTGTTGTTGATAGTGACTGACGTTTCGACAACCTGTGCGGTAGTCATCTTCAGAGTCAAAGTGAGTTGTATCACGTCAGTAGATGGTATTATATACTCTGGTTATTGATCTGATTGGTCAATAAAGTCAAGATGTTATTGGTCGTCTGTCAGTTAAGCCGCGGTGTTATTGGCTATGAAGACTCGTAATTAGTAATTGGTGCGTTTCGATCCGTCTATTGTCACACGGCAGCAAAAAGGTGGCCGCGGCCGCTTAATAGAGGTGGCCGTTGAATAGAGGTATCAATTACAGCAGTTTACTGACAAATAAATCGGGACTTTGGAAAGTGGCCGCTTAATGGAGGGTGGCCGCTTAATAGAGGTCGGACTGTATAAGCTAAGGCCTATATTATCTGAAATTCACCAGTTTATGTTCTATCCTCTCTTGACTGCTATCAAACGTTTCTTTTTTACCTTAGTTATTCCATCGTTGACTCGAAGTCTTGAATTAAAAAGTCTCAGGACCCAAGTCGAGATAACATCAAAAGGATTTCTTATAACGTGAATGAACTTCATGGGAATCCCAACGGTTTTGTTGATTTCTTTTAGAATATGAAACTTGAGCGGTTTTTCAAATAGTTCCATGGTAGTTCCAGCTCCTTTTTTGTCACCGATAACCTAAGTAATAATAAAAACGATTTCATTAATAATATTGTACATTTCAGTCAAATCCACGTGTACAAACCTACATTTTTTGAAGACTGCACAAAAATATAGGCTTGTATTTTGGTGTAGTTATTGGCAATTAAAGCTTTAAAGTAGAATTAATTTCTATGAAGGTGATATAGTTGTTGATCATTAAGTATAGCGTATTTATTATTCATCAGCTGTGTTGTTATGTTATGAGCCAATTATAAACTGGTTACACAATCTATTTGAGGCGTTATCTCTACAGCAAGAGCGGCTTTATAATACAAAACGAAATAAGGTAAATAAATAAATAAATAACCCACACATAAGAATCTGTTGATCTTGCTTGGCTTAACAGGTTTTTATATTTTTTGGTATCAAATTTTCGCCAGCAGGGTTCTTGAACCTCTTGGTTCTTACACGTGGGTTATTACTGTAGTGTCTTGAAAATACCTTTAGTTAATGATATTTCTTAACTTATAAAAACAATACATTTTATCAAAAGCTGGAAAAAAATAAGTAAAAAAATAAAAGCATTTGTGCTTACCTTAATTTTGCCGCTGAAAGTTCCCTGCCATGCACCTGGTACATTGTAAGAATAGATTCCATCGTCAAGGAAAACAGGTTTCTTTGCTCGATTGCCAAAAACGGCTTGCCAAGTTGAAAGTGAGTGGAGATTATAGAAGAGAAGGTATTTTTGCATGCCAGTATTTATAAGTGTATCGTCCTGGTAAATACTCCATCGATTAACTATGTGATATTCATGCGATATTACCATGTGTGGATGTGCGTCCAAGATTGCTCCCATAAGGCTATGCGAACTTCTCGGATATCCAATGAACATAACGAAGGTTTCCACTCCTTCGTAAAGCTCATAAAGGTTGAGTTCATTATCTGGAAGGCTTCCAGGAATGCAGTTATGGTTCCATGTTACTGATCAGACCGAAAGAAGAGAAAGAACGTTACATGTGATGTTTGGAAGAAGTTCGTTCTCTAAATAATCCTTACCGCCTTTGAGGTTATTCTCTAGCTTTGAAAATTGTTTTAACCCTTGTGTTTCAGACCCGTTAGCGTAGGTATAATAGAAGTTTTGAGTCGCAATAAACAAACAAATAAATAAACACATGGATATTGTTAATTGCTGACAATTGATTACAATCTGATGAAATTTTAAATTTGTATTTTGTGTTAATGTTGTTTTATTGGTTTCTGTTAATTGGTTTACCTGCATCTGGGATATTTGAAGGAGAGTTAATAGAAAACGAAGACGCCGACCATTCAACATCTTCATGATCTTGGATCCAAGGGTAAATGGCCGTAAGCAAGAGTATCGCAGAACCAAAACTGGTGAGCAGGCATTTTCCAGACTTAAACTTTATCATTTTAATCAGAACCCTCGTAACCATATTTTCCTGAGACAACTGTAGTTTTGACCAGCGGCTTGCTGTAAAAAGAAAGAAAAGCAGAACACTTTGTCTGCCTTGACTATCTGTCTGGATATAGGTTAGATATAAATGTCAGGCGCATTTGATCATATTCACGTGTTAAATTGGCGGCAAACAAGCAATAAACTATCAATTATTATTATGATTATTATTGTTGTTGTTAACAATCTGAAAGAGTAGGTGTTAAGCTAGAGACTGGTGCGAGTGCTTTAAATGAGCAACGTGAATCAGAAACTAAACTGAAGCAACCCTTTACAACTGCAAGTTACTTTAGGGTTGAAATGCTCTGAAAAGACCACAAAAACAAATGGCTGAGGAGGAAGGAAGTCAAATGCTAACTTAATAATCTCAGAATTGTCAGAAAGCGCTTATTCTTTTGCTTTGTAGTCCTCGACGTTTCGAGACGAAAGGGTTCAAATCAGCTTTAACCAAGAAATTCGAAGGGCTTACGACAATGGCTAGTGCACATCAGAAACCTACTACTGAAAAGCTTGTCAATGAACTGAATAAAAACTATAATAAAATAAACACACATGTGGCATAACACTCACCTCTTCTCTTGTGAACGAAATGAACGAAAGCAGCAAAGCTCACAGAGTGGCAAACTTAGACTGTCGCTAGGCGACTGAAAGTACTGACAAAACATGAAGTGGATATCGTATAATATGGAAATACGGTCCGAATTCAAATTGTCATCAAAATCGAATTCTTTTTATTGGTGGAAATAATTTTGCTATTAACGGAGTACTTACGAAAAAAGTTTATTTAAATAAGATATATAATTTATATATATTCTTTAAAGCTTATTAGAAGCCTGTAGAGTAAAAAACAAAACAAAAAAAGATGAACAAAATAAAGCCGACTGCTACAAAAGCAGTCCAATAATAAGGTATATATTTTCATATATTTTTGTATTTTTTTCTTCACTTAGCGTGCCAGGTTCGAGACATTCTTTTGAAACATTTTCGAACTGTACGGCTTAAAATACTAGATTCAAAATTAAAGAAGAAAGTATTTTGGTGGGGGAGGGAGGGGGGGTGCAATGCACACGTCTTCTGATCCTCGCATCGGTTCAGTGGTTTCTTGGTTTTGCGGACCCATGGGTGCAATCATCAATTCAAATAACGTAATACAAAAGACGCTCGACGAACAAAAGCGAACCAACAATGGTAAACACTCGGCTCTTTTCTCATGTTGGCGAGTCTTTGAACTAAATCGCAAACTATTATTTCGCCCCATGTAAAGGAATCCGGATTCCGGAATCCGGGAAATTTTTGCATTTGGAATCCGGAATCTTGGAAATTTTTGCTTGTGGAATCCGGAATCCTGGGCCTTGGAATCCGGAATACAGGTGTAGGAATCCGGAATCCCATTAACAATCCGAATCCGGAATCAAAGTTCCACTGAATAAGATCTGGAATCCAGTAATTGGAATCCGGAATCCACGGCGTGGGATCCAGAATCCAAGAGTGTCTTGGATTGCCTTACATGGGGCGAATTATTCCATTGCAATACCAGGACGCAACTGGGCGAGAACAAATTTGTAATAAAAGGGTTAAGCTAGATCACAGCATTATTTCTGGCTGAGTTTGTTATTATGTATCTAAAAATACAACCTGGCTGAGCAAAATCGTCCTCACCATATAACAAATATATTAAACACATGTGTTTTTAGGACAGTCAATCCACAAATTCACTAAAAAATAAGCAGAGTTGAAAAAAAGGAAAAGAAAAAATTACGAGCAGCCTTTTTCCAAGTTTACCTGTCTTGAGTGCAAATCTCTTTTAATCTTCATTTGGTTTTGCCTCCTCTGTTCTTCTGTTGGGTTCTTCTACATTCTCTTGTTTTCTTTAACAGGTTGATGTATCGTTATTATCGGGTGATATTTCATTAGACTTTCATTCAATTCTGTGATCGTTGTTCAGTTACCGATGAAATAGCTCAAAATAGCTTCAACTTAGAAAGCCAGTCTCTCTTGTTTATGTAACAATTTATCTTCAAAACGAATAAGGGTAAATTAACGGAATGAAATGAAAATTATAATTTAAAAGCTTCAAAACTAGAACACTGAAAGTTAGATTATTTCTTCGTTCTTGACGTGAGTTTTACACAGCGTCAATATTTGGACCTTTTCTCTAGTAAAGCATGTAAGATCGAAGGTTCAAAAAAGAACAAAAAGTAAAACAAAGGAAAATTCAGCTTTTATTCAAATTAAATTATTAAATACAGTATAGGATATCTTTTGAATGGAAAGAAAATACTGTATATTGTCGCTACAGACGTGACGTTATTCAGGGAAAGGGAACAATTTTAGAGTCACTTTTACAGGAATGTTATAAAGTTTTGGATGAGAAAAAAATACAGAACTGCCTTGTACATAGTTTTAACATGCTTGCCGTGCAAAGTTCCAAACGGATGGCAAATTTTCGCATCCTTTTCATGATCGTTGTGAGCAGTACTGAATGAGCGATCAAATCTCGGCCAAATTGTCTAGCAAACTCTTTCTTTTAGGCACAATGGCTTCTGTCCCTATAAAAGACACACAAAGAACAGATGATAAATTTTTAACAAAGACAAACGGATCCATGATAGTTGAAAGCAATAAGCCCTTAAAACAAATGAACAAAATGAAAAATGATGTGATTGGTGGTATATATAAAAAAAGAAACCTAAATTTACTCGATCTTGTGGCGGTAACCAAACTTCTATGGAAACTGCAGGCTTATGGTTACTTGAGGGCGAATATATAAAACAGATAAGGACTCATAAGTGCGGCTTTCATGTATAATTATATGTACTTGTATTAGTAAATTTATGTACTTTCATCCAAGGACTTGAGACAAATCTGTATTTATCAGGCGCTTACGGCGCACGACAATCCTCTTTCCCACCTCAAATTCAAAATTGAATCCTTGTACCCACATTGTTATCGAAGATTCGATATTATATAAAGGTTGGGGGAGGGAAGGATACAAGGTATATTTTTCAAAGAAAGTGCCGCTTACAAAGCAAAAGGTATCCCAAAATTACAGGTTTAGATTTGCATCACTATCCCAAGAATAAACTGTTTCAGTGACCAAAAGGACAGAATCCAACAATCCCTATCAGAGAAAAGATAGCGCTTGAATCCACGAGACTGTCGAAGTTAACAGAGCTTCTGCATCACTCGGTAATGTAGGGAAAATCACACGAGAGGTCATACTCATCAGTTTTTGTGTTACTGGCTAACACTAAAGCAACTGGAAAATTATATTTGAAAGAACTAATAAAACTGCACAGGTCCACTTATGTTATTCTGAGGCTACTCAGTAAGCAAAAACAATAATAGTTTTAACACTGTGCTTACCTAACCTGTGGCATTTCATTTCTTCTCGTCTTTCATGATAAATTTTCATTACAATATGCATGCAATGAGATTTCCTAATTTCAAGATATTGATTATACTGTTAGATTAGAAAAAAATGAAGATAAGAACCAAAGATATCTTTCTTCATTATTTTATAAAAATGCTTTATTACTTTCTCGCCTTTGACTGAGCGATCATGGTACTCACTGGTTATACAAGTATAAATAGTTGTAGAATAGAGTCTATAAGGGTGTTAGTATACATTCAAACACCATCTACTCTGATCTTCACTTGATGCAATCAAAATTTAAACCGGAAATCACGAAGGCCCATAACTCATAACTTTCGACTTTCTTTTAGTTCTTCAGTCTCCACAACTTTTCTTTTTCTGTTTTTGAAGTTATATCAATATTATTTTCTACCCTTAAATCTTTTGTGTAAAAAATATAAATAAATAAATAACTTTGAAAGTATGAAGTTTTGGGAGTTTTTTCAAAAGAGCAAGTGAGAACATAGAGCATAGTGAGTTACTGCCTATGCTGCATCTGCTGTAACCCATTAATAAATTCTTGGGTTCTATTCAACATGCAGTCGGCAGGAAATATCAGTGTTAATATCTTACAAGCTTGCGCTTTTCGATTGAGAGGAAATCCTGGTGATTGGTGAGAAGCCATTTTCGTCTTGCTGTTTCGTACAAACGTTTTTACACGGCGTTTTTCCGAATATCGAAAGAAATTTGACGTGCCAAATTCAACTTTTGTGATGCGGAATTTTCCTTAGCAAATGTTTACCTAAGAAAAGGCCGTGGATATAGCTCAGATACAAAAATGGCGCTTATTTCGGAGATTTATTAACCCTATTCTGACCGAGGGGCTTTTGGAACCCCTTTCTCGGCCACACGAAAAAGTCGAATAATTTCATAACCGTTCAAGCTATGACCCCCAAACTTCGCGACTTGTCAGCATAAACGTTACCATGGCAACCGAGTTTTGACAGCCATGTTTTTTTTAAATTTGCATTTTTCCAAAAAATACTTTGTTTCCTATTTTAACTTCTTGAATTATAGTGTTAAACTCAATTAAATATTATTTCATCAGAGTTTTGCGAGCTTTTAATGTAACACAGGCTTTTTACTGAACAATTTGTGCAAAAACACAAATTTGAAATAATCAAACTGCAGATGCCTGGTTACGTTTTTGTACAATGTTCATTTCTCTTAGGAATTTCATAACTTGCCGATTTTTCTGCCTCTTCAATATCCTTCAATACATTAAATTTTCTATCACGATTACCTTCATTAATACGGTTTTTAAATGAAATAGAATACATTTCATCATGACAAAATGGGGGATTGAAGATGGCGGATGGTTTCAGTTCCTTATTTACGTTGTGAATGACGTCATCATACCATCACTGTTCATTAATATCTCAGCTAATTTCTTCATATCATTGGACACCTTAATTTTTTTAGTTTTTTTTTTTTTTCGCGTTACGGCTACTTTGAGGGAAATTTGGATTTTGCCACTAAATTGAACAATATGATGTAATAATGGCGTCAAATTACGCCATTGTTTCAATAAAAAGGAAATGGTGAGTATATTATTCCTGCCGGTCACAGGAAGCGGAAGCCAAAAAAGCCCGGTCTGAATAAGGTTAAGAGGTAATTATGATACAACTCCTTGCAATCAACACAATTGAAAGATGTGTTATTTATGCATGACAATAATACAGATAATAGTACTAATTTTCAACGAAAAACATAAATAATTAGGGGTTTTCTGTTATTTTCTTCGAAAAACGGCCTGTTCTGAATAAGTCTCATAGATATCATCATTTGCGCTGTGCGCTGTTTCCTGGAGTAAATAATGTAAACACCTTCTTACTAACTGTTTGACGAAAGCATAGGGATACAGATTGGACAAAGTTTATGAAAAGGAGACTTTTCAACTACACAGCGTTATTTCTTTTTACGTCACCCCTGCAACAATCAAACTGATGCATTGTGCAAACTAAGGCACTTTGAAGTTATCATAAGTCCCATTCTGTTTTGAGTGTCCTTCTGGTTATGAACTTGATGAGAGTCGTCTGTATTTGCAAGGTAACCTAAAGGTAACTGTAATATATACGTTGCCAGTGACAGAAACGTAAGAAGTATGTTATTGTTGGCTTTCCTTTTAAAAATTGTTTAAAGTAACCATTTCTTACAATGTCATCGTTTGATCATGTATAAAATTTTCTTAAATGTTAAAAGAACGGTGAGAGGTTAATTTTACTTTCACGGGGTAAGTCTCGATGCTTAAATAAGTTGTCTTTTATTTTCGTAAGCCTGGCATATCTTGTCTTGCAGCTCTTTCACTCTATACGGTAAGTTATTAAATTCAGTTTTAAGTACGTTATAAGCAACAGGCTTTGAAGCAATATTGTTCAGCTCAGTAATGTCATAACGTGGACCCAAACCAACAGAAATAACTGCCACTCCAGACTTGTGCAGAGCCTCTGCCGATTTTTGGACGTTATCTTTTGATGCTCCTTTTGAAAGAACAACTAGAACTCTGGGGACATTAATTCGACTTCCGCTATCGAAAAGCTTCTGACTGGCTAGCTTTAATGCTTTTCCTGTCATGGTAAATGTCCCGGGGTAAGGAATGTTCTCGATGGCAAAGGCCAGACTAGTTGGTGTGCTATATTTGTTGAAAGGGATAACCAGTTGGGGCTCTGTTCCATACGTTATGACCCCAACGCGGGTGTCTTCAGGAGAGAATCCAACGGAAACATTTTTAACGAAGTTCAGCATTTTCCTGAAATTTCCTTTTCCAAGAACCTCGACACTTCTTGAGCCATCGATAACAAATCCAAGGTCAGAAGGACACTTTCGTTGGGTAGAGAAGCGAGCTGCAAGCAAACACGCCGAATGTCGTCAATTAGTTTTAAGGAAAGCCATTTATAGTTTAGTCAAAGGAGCTGTAAGCTACAGCAATTAGCTATCTTATATTAATGATTAATGCTAAGCGGTAGATGCGCCCTTAGCTGCTCGTTGTAATGCTGCGATTAAAATCTAGATAAGGCGGGTTATGGGTTAGTGAATCGCTGCCCTTTGTTACGCGAACTTGAGCGACATAATCTGTTAGGCACAAAGTAGTTGAATGATTTGATGTAATGTAGTAATACAGTTAAACCAAACAGGCGGTTCTAACGAAAACTTATTAGAACGCTTGCTTCCTTGATCAGTTCGTCGTTTCAGAGTTTTTGCAATTGGTACCCTGCGTTGCTCACTCTTTATATAACATACTCTTGCATAAAAAGCAATCATCAGCAAAATGAACTCAAGGGGATTTAAAATAAATAAAGATCTTGATACTGAGTAAATGTACCATGTCCTCGTCTAGAAAAAAATGTCTACTTCAGTCTATATTATACTGCTTCTCTTTAAGTGAGTTTTCCTTAATTTATTTTAGTTACCCTTTTGTTCGTTTTCAAATACTTTCCTCGCTCAGTCATTACTACTATCGGATCCATTAGAGCTCATTAGCCTAGCTTTTCCGTCCAATCGTCGTCATCGTCATTATCATCATCATCGCCAGTATTATCATCATTACTATTGTTATGAACGTTGTTTTTGTTTCTTGTGGGAATTTTCTTTTTTAAGTTTAAGTGCGTTTTTGTACTTTTTTTCTCTGCTAAAGCACCAGCTGTAATCAACTATACCCTAAATGGCGTGAATACAAAATGCAAGACAGTATTTAGGCCAGTTTCACGAAACAACAGTGATTTCATTGACTGCACGGTGGACGTCTACACAAGAATATGTAGATCCCGGATGAAGCTATCTTCTAGACCCAGAGAGCTGTTCACAGGATACCAGACATTCGCACTTTCAACGGACTGAACTCAATGTCCTGGCTTTGGCGTGCATGAGTGTCAGTACAGCAATTTTTACTTTAAAAAAAAAAACTGGTATGGGGCGTTTGAAAGCCTGTCAAAAGCCTCTGTTCGAGTAAGTAGTAACGACATTGAATAATCAGGTAAATGGCCTGTCAGCAGGTCGAATTGAAAAGGCTACACTTTGATATTTCTTCTTGTTTTTGATTGATCGGTTGATTAATCGATTGGTTAATTGGTTATCATTTACTGTTTATTTATATATTTTTCAACCCTACTTGCTCCATTGAATTGAATTGAGCATTAGATCGTGATGTGGTTGCCAATGCTGTTATGGACTTAACAAACAACTTACTTTCTCTATTCGCTGCCAAACATATCTCCTTTTGAATCCTTTCCATCAGTGCATCAGCATCATTAAGTGGCGCCAAAAACACATGATTCTCCTTTGGGTCGGATGCAATTAAATCAAGTTGTGCTTCATTTACATCTTTGCCCACACCTAGACAGAAAACTTCAATACCCCGCCTTTTCAGTTCCAATGCGGGCCGACTCACGTCATCAAAAGATGCGCCATCTGTAACAAGCAGCAATATATTACGTTTAGACATAGAAAGCTGACTAAAGAGTTCATGCTGTGCCATCGACAGAGCTTTCCCAATTTTCATCTCAACGCTTGGCTTGCTTGCATTTTCAATAGCTTCATCCATGGTCTTTTGATCCAGAAATTTGTCGAAGTGGACCACTGAAGGTTGTGGTGAGCCACCATACACTACCATACCAACGCTATTCCCAGCTGGGGATGAGGCAAACAGATGAGAAACCTTCTTGGCCAAATTCATCATAACTGTAGCTTGATTCAGGTCTTGGCCATTAACAGTTGCAGTACTATCGAGGACCACTCCGAGGTTAACTCCAAAGCACTCTGAAAGATATTCCGTCAGGGAAACTATATGTCAAGCAATTCAATCACTGAGGGGAAAGAATTTTAATTCATTTTTAATTTTAACTCTAAAGGGGACAGACCAAAAACGACTGTTCCTCCAAAAAAAATCTGTCATATTTGGTAATAACAGTTTATGTTTTTCTCAAGTTAAGAGTATGTCAGATGTATGTTAAGACTATGTCACCAAACTGATCATAGATAGCCTGAGATAGGATCCGTCCGTCCCAGCCAGAGTCCCAAGTTAGCTATTTGTGAACAGTGCGGTGTTCCACCACAGCTAGAACTTTTTTCAGTTCCTGGGATTTACTGATATCAACAACAGGAAATTACACTGTTTTGTCCCTAATCAATTAAGCTAGCCAAATACGTTTAACTGCAACCCTCTCAAAGCTATTTCGACTTTGCAGTGAGAAAGTTTGAATGTGGGTAAAGACAGTTATCTAGCAGTCGGTTAGATGCAGATCTAACCGTAGTGAAAAGGTGGGGTGAACACAATAAAGTCCCCGGGCAAGTAAAAAATATATTTTCTATTTTTTTTTAATGTTTTTTTTTTTTTTTTTGGTTTTCTTTTGTTTTTAAATGTTATTTGCAGAGATTAATCTCACCCTGTCGGTTTTGTTCTTGTGGGTAAGAATTGACGTACTCAGCAGGTTTCCCCACAGCAATAACCTTGGTTGGCCTTCTGTAATCTGATGTCAAATCGCCTTGTTTAGCTGTGGGGTTTCGTTGTTGCTGTAGAGGCCTTCCATAAACATTGTCAGCGGGATAGATAGTAGCGGTAGAGTTAACAAGTAATCCGGTACCTCGAGCTTGATTTACAGCCGAAGACAGCGAAAAAGTATTATCTTGTTTCGCACTTAGTTTCTGATATAGAAAACTTGATTCAACAGGCTGTTCACTGTATGCCCCTTGGTTTGGTAGGTTGTCTGCGCTATCATTAACACGGGGTTTGTAGTGTTCAGGGAGGCCGGCAGCAAAACGATGCATCTGAAGCCCATCCATATGTTTCTGCTCATGATTTGAAAAGTCGGTTTTAAAATGTTCGTTTTTACTGTTGTTTAAATCAGGAAGAATTGAATTGTCATCTGCACCGATTGAGTGTTCGTCAGTAATAGGCGACTGTCGCAGTCGATTACCAAACGGTCTGGCCATTTGAACACCAGGATCTTGTGATGTTTCTAAGGCATGGTCTTGATTTTCACTTTGTATGTCTTTACTATATTCAACCCCTGCCGGGCGTACTCCATGGCCAATGGCGGGTTTGATGTTATTGTTATTACCTTTTTGGCCAAAGTTTTCATTTAATGGACGGTTTTCACTTCCAGGACTAGCCGCACTTAAACCTACTTCAACCATTTTGAAGTCCTTGTTACTGCTCTTTGGAAGCTGGAAACCTTGGCTCAGCTTATTTTGGTTAAGTGGAGCTATCATTGTTTCCAAGTCTCTCTGATCTTGGGGATATAACGAGCCTTGCATTTGCCGGGTTCTCTGCCTCTCGTCATCAGTATCCTTGTCTAAAGGCACTTTAGTGTAATCGTTCGATTGACCACCCTGAGCATTGAACGTTTCACAGGTGCATGGCTCCTGTCTGTCTCGCACAATTCCCATTACATCTAGTAAGATTTAAGAAAAAATAACTTAACTTTCTTTTAAATGAAAGTACCGTATGAAAATTTATGCTGGACTTTAGAAAGAAAAGTGTCAGACTTGTCTGAAATGCCATCTTTCTCTTCGCCCCACCTATCCCCGCTTCCCCTTCCCTTTCCCCAACGAGTGGCAAGGTGACATGGGGGAGGGCTTTTCATGGGACGAACCAAATTAACTCAGTAAGTTAAATTCACGAAAAGTTCGACGTCTGGCTCAGTTACGTTCGTCTGAAAGAGTTTTGATCGTCCAACACGTTTTATCCGTCTGCTTCACACCGTTAGAACGTTAGAAGATCGTCTCCGGGACACTCGCCTATCCTCACATGCGACGAACTAAACTAATAAATTCAAAATTTGCATGGTAATGCATATTTAGCATTTTGTATGGTAATGCATATTTACTGAAGACCCGCTGGCCGGCTTGGTCTGATTCAGTTGATTGGTTCCACGCGTCCAAAGTTCGACGACTGTCCCAACAGACGATCTTAACTTAATTTAGGTCGACCCAAACTAAAACTTGGTTCGTCTCATCAAAATTTTGACGTTAGGCCTAGGCCTTGATTGTCTTAGTTGTCAAATGGAAGGCAACCGTTTCAGTGCAGAATAAACACAGTTAACCAGGGTACGAAATTAACTCTCTTTTCCGTACGTAACACAAAAAACAAAAAGCAAACAAACAAACAAGGAGAAACCTGTTTACTAGATATTATTTACGAGCTGAGACCCTACAAAATGCCGAGTTTTTAAGAGCGTGTCTCCGTAAAAACCGACCAGTGATTTCGGATCAAAAAATCGATTTCCCTTATATTCTGGGATATTAAAGTCTTTACCTAATTAGTTACAAAAATGCATTTTGTTTGACCGAAAATGCGAAATATAATTTTTTACGAATTTTTGAATTTTTGACCGATTGGCACCGGCGCCATAGCCTTTGAAACTGCAAAAATCGCCTACATTGCCGGCGCTACAGAAAACAAACAACTCGTTCAAGAAGCACGATTTTCTTTTTAATACACGGATACACCACTCTAGATGTCCTAGCCATATCACAGTTCCGAATTATTTATTCATTTTAACGGCAAGAATCTTTTTTCTTGCACGTGTTATCGGCCTTCCATCAAAACACGAAAATAGCTCAACTTTGAGGGCAGTTTAAAAAAGTGTGGCACCTGTCTGAACTTTTCTATCTGTATTAATACAAACTAGAAATGATAATAAAACGTAAAAAGGAATAAAATTTTTGTGCTCTTTACGTTTTCGAACTTGACCGCCGTTTGAATTTACAGAAATTTTGAAGACCTGATAATTAACGAACACTTGCCTTGTCGCTTTGCTCGTGAAAGTCCAACTTCACTTGATGGTTTGATGGATCTAACCTTAGTTCTTTTTCCTTTTAAGGTTATTTCTTAATCATTTGAAACTATATTGACCGATGATTCCACGTTTATACCTGTTTTGTTGCAATGTTATCTGGTTTGTAAAATGTCGTATCCGCGAGCGTGACTGGTTCGTGACACCCGACCTTGAGGTCTTTGCTAAAAATAGTTTTTCATTAAGATCGACTCCTCAAGATATGGCAGTAAAATTTCTTGGGCAAATAAAACTAATTTGTTCGCAAATGTGACGCGATAAGACGCTAACAAAGCGATTTAGCCCGGTTATCTATTTGAAATGCTGTATGCGTAGTTGTATGCGTGACTTTGTATTCCATGCCCAGTCCTCGTGGACTGGACACCAACCCGGGCGGGGGGCGGGGGGGGGGGTACTTGGGTTGATGTTTGCTGGGTATGTGCCGCTGGCCTCTCAGAGCCCCCACCCCATTTTAGTCTATTTTTCGGCCAATTATAGATCCCATCTTAGTCACATTTTGGAAAAAGTAATTTTTGCGATCCCAAAGTAGTCACTTTCTATTTATGCATCTACCTTGTCAATCCTTTAAAAAGCCGGGCCATGCAAGCTTATTGTTAAATTTAATAAACAACTTTCTGATCTTTTCAACCGAGAATCTTCCCATTTTGATTCCCTAGTTACCCCCAAAATTCGAAAATTTGCGACCCCATTCTAGTAACCCTATTAAAAATGCGACCCCATAATTGTCACTCCAGTTGTGAAAATGGGACCCCATCCAGCGGCACATCCCCATTAGGCTCTTGTAAGGGAGTACCCCCCCGGGACACCAAGCAGACAAGGGGTAGCAATTTCTTCATCAAAGTGTTCCTTCTCGGACTTGGGAAATTCTCCTTGAAGAGATTTTCGAGGTCCGAAATATTCAGTATGTACGTTGTGAAAATGACAGGAAGATATAACGAACCACTTAAAATAAGAACTGATATTCGTGACAAGGCGGGTCTGTTCCTTTGTGTGAGATATAACTGATCATAAAATCTGGGCTGCAACTGGCTCGAAACTGGCGCCCTTTAAGAAGGTGTCGATATCTTCTTCATTTAGGAGCAATGAAAAGCTAAAAAATGATCATAATTCCTACTCGGTCAGGTAGGCTTTCTACTGCGCTATTTTGCGTTTGCACCTGCTTTTGAGGGGCAAGTATTGGTACAGTTGGTTATTGCGCGGCCTGCTATGGGAGAAGTCCCGAGGTCGATCTCCAAATGTGACCTCTAATCCTTTTTTCGTCTTTTTTCCTTTCCGTGTTACATATTAGCCTGAAGGCGGACGAGGGCTGTGAAACCGCGAGGAAATTGGGGCGGGAGCAATGATCGTTCGCGCGACAAAACCGCCACGCTACGCACGCTAGGTTATATTTACAAAGAAGTTCTGGATTTTTGCTTTATGTTAAATTTGCACGGAATATTTTTACAAACTTTTTCTTTTTTCTGCATCCAGATTTCTAGTATTCTTGAAAGTCAATTTAATATTAATCGACATTTCGCTTTTAGTAGAGTAGATGCACGTGACTCAGGAAACAACGCGAAAATTTGACAATAAAGAAAGAATCATTGACAACGGCATACTATGAGGCAGGTGGAATGAAGCAACAGACATGGAAAAAGAAATATGCATTGCTGAAGTAATAGCGCCAAACACTGGGGATCAACGATTTAGATCATGCGTTCCATTGTCAGATCGAAACAACAAAAATCCTTCCAGTGCCTTGCTTGCTCTTCTACAGGCATAAAAATATGCGCTAACAAGAAACCTTAAGACCCAGGTTCTTAGTCTTAATGCTTACCGCTACCTGATGGAAGAGCTACAAAAGCTACATGAGCTCTTAGGATGCATAATTATGTGACAAATAAAGAGGGCAAGAGTTCACGTTTCGTGGCCACGGCCCAGTACGTTAGCCCTTGTGAATCATTTTATAGAGCTGTACACATTTTTATTAGCTTTATTGGGTTTTATTACCTATACATAATTACGTAGAAACATTTTAAAAAATCCTCGACGTGTTAGTCCAGTCCAATAATTTTCCGCGCAACAGTGGGGCCTGGAACGAACTTTAGTAGCGTCACCTCATTCTCCCTTGGTAGGCATCTACGTTAAACTAAAGAAGTAAATTTATCGATGTATGGCGATTCAAAGGTAATTACATCTAAGGTCATCCAACAAACAGCGGAAAAAAATTTGAATGTCACGCTCGCGGCCAGCAACGAGTGCCATTACTTTTATCACAAACAAGACAAAAAATGCCGTTGGAGGACTAATGTTAAGAAAACCAATATTTGTATAGTAAAAGCGATTGCTTCAGGCACAAACGTTTCCTCCACAAACCAAGAAGGACATTACAAACAGCGAAGTTAAAGGAGAAGAATAACAAGGCAAGTGTTCGTTGATTATCTTGTCTTCGAAATTTCTGGAAATTCAAACGGCGGTCAAGTTCGAAAACGTCAAGAGCACAAAAATTTTATTCCTTTTTACGTTTTACTATCATTTCTAGTTTGTATTAATACAGATAGCAAGTTTCAGACAGGTGCCACACTTTTTTAAACTGCCCTCAAAGTTGAGCTATTTTCGTGTTTTGATGGAAGGCCGATAACGCGTGCAAGAAAAAAGATTCTTGCCGTTAAAATTTATAAATAATTCGGAACTGTGATATGGCTAGGACATCTAGAGTGGTGTATCCGTATATTAAAAAGAAAATCGGGCTTCTTGAACGAGTTGCTTGTTTTCTGTAGCACCGGCAATGTAGGCGATTTTTGCAGTTTCAAAGCTATGGCGCCGGTGCCAATCGGTCGAAAATTCAAAAATTCGTAAAAAATTATATTTCGCATTTTCGGTCAAACAAAATGCATTTTTGTAACTAATCAGGTAAAGACTTTAATATCCCAGAATATAAGGAAAATTAATTTTTTGATCCGAAATCACTGGTCGGTTTTTACGGAGACACGCTCTTAACATGTAATCAAATTAAACTGAGGGGGGTCCCCCACAACGTACCTACTTCTTAAAAACAAAAAAAAGATGGCCCAGCGACAGATTCAGTTTTCACACTATAAAGGATAAGCGTATAGCTCTTGCGCTGGCACGAAAACCACACCGGATAGGGCTTCTAGCCTGTTCACACACAAAAACGGTGATTTTAGCGCCATTTCTATAACAGAGCGAAGCATTGCCATTTGGCTCAATCCCTCCCTGTCACATGCGATAATATGAGTTCATTTTAACCCCAATTTTTGTTAATCCCGGGCTTGATGGCTTAAGGCAGCTGCGCGACTGGCAGTGGTAGCAGAGAAACTTCTAATTATCGCATAAAAGCTTTTCTATGGTTGTTATGTAAAGACGAATGTTAGCCTTTGCTGGGTGGCATCGGAGGGGCTGTTTTTGTAGACTATTTGGGTTGCAGATGAAGATTAAGCACAAGAAGCGATGCCGCTGCAAAACATGTGTACTCTACTTCTAGTAAATAGCTGAGATTACCTCTACAGACGCCTTGTATAATCTCATCCATAGCGTTGGGCAGTGTGTCCAGGAATGCCGTAAACACGTGTTCTGATTTGGGTTCTGATGCAACGGTTATCAGTTCTCTAACATTAGCTTGTTTCCCTAAACCAATAGTTGTGACTTTGACTCCAGAATCCCGCAGTTCTGCGCCTGGTGCCACAACATCATCAGCAGACCCTCCACTAGACAAAAGTATCAAGGCCCTTGGTGCATCTTGGCGACCAGACATTGCAAAGAGCCCTGTTTTCAGTTTTGAAAGAGCGTTCCCTGTGTGTGCTCTTCCACCTATGTATGGAGCAATGTTTACGGAATCATCGAACTGCTTAAAATCAGAAAGAGCTTTGAGGTCAAAAGCTGTCTTGACATCATCTCCATAAGCCATCATTCCAACATGAATATTGCTCTTGTCAAATCCGCGGGAAAAGATCTTGATGAATTCGAGAACACGTGCATAGTAGGGTTGAGGGATGTTAGCTGATCCGTCAACCAGAAAGGCAATGTCAGCTTTTGCGGAACATTCTACGTAGAAATTAAGTTAAAGAGTGACTGTGTTAAATTGTTTTTAAGTTAACGACAATAACGATCTAACAACATCGAGTGACAAATTAAAGGTCGCAATAAAAATTTCATTTTGCGTTTAATATTTTCAATTTTAATTTTAATAAACAAAATTTCAGTTTTTCAAGTCCCATACTTTTGGAATTCCTTTGAATTTGATAGCTTAAATTTAGCTTTTATTCATGGCGCTGAATAGAGGAGTCATGGCCGAGCCATATATGACTCACCGCATTTATGGTAATAAAAATCGATCTATCAGTGGCACTAGGTTTTCCACTGTAAATAAGCCCCTTAAAAATACATTCTGATCTAGCGGTGCTTACTCAGAGGGTTTTAAGGCCTGGGTCAAAGATGTGTTCTGAGCATATGAATAATTGGCAATATCTCTCTCTCGTGACATGTCACGTGACCAAAAATTGAAAATGAAGGAGATTGGCGAATTGGTGGCGAATTTACTTCTTTTCGATAAACAAATTGGTATTTCTGAAGGAAGATAAACATACCTAACTTTCTACGTTTGGAATGAATGTATACGCAAAGTTTAAAATTAAAGTTTTAAATAATTCAAGATCAAATTTGGGGCATTTAAAATGTTGTTTTCCCTCATATTTTTTTGATTGAAGTGCAATGGACGGTCATTCCAAACGTGAAGTGTTAGAAATATTCAATATGAATTAGAGAAACGTTTTTTTCCCGATTTCTTTTCCTAAACCGGTCAGCAATTGGTCAATAATTTACGATTTCTAGCAAAATGGTCACGTGACATATCCCGTGACTTATTAACACAATGTTTATACTTTAAAATGTTAAGGACGATGAGTTCTTTATGTATGCCAAATTTTGATTCAGCGCCATCATCTATGCCAAAGTTATAGCAAATAATTCATTTTCTACAAATTCAACGCCTTAGTCCCAGGCCTTAAGCTACTTGAGCATGAAAAGCCATTTCCCCAGCAAGTTACCTCTCACCTTTCTTTGGACATAAACAATCTTCGGCAGGCTCTGTATTGTAGTAGTCTGATGTCAGTCCAAACTGGCCTTGACCTTGTTCTTGGCCTCGAAATCGCTCTTGAATTGCGGCTTCATTTTGTTTTTGTTGTCTGGGTGTATCCCTTACATTTTCACCCGTATACGCTTGTGGTGAGCCCATATCATCATATCCAATTTCTGAGCTCTCATCAGGGCCAGCCTGGTTTCCGGGATTTTGTTGTTGAAAAACACTTTGATCGGCTCTCTGAGACATTTCGCTTATTCCTTGTATTGCCTCATTATCATACACAGGATCCGGTGACTGGGGATGACTCTGCATTGAATTGCTTTCATCTGGACCAGAAAACTCTCCGTTGGGAGCTGGCCCATAATCTTCACCATTCATTACACCAGACTTGTTCAGGTCAACTATTGGTACTGGTTCTCCTTCTTCCCGTGACGGCTGCCCCTCATCTGATTCATGTTCGTCATTCTTTACACCTTCCGGTGAATTCTGCGAACTTGGTTTCTCATTTGAAGATGACATTTTGTCAGAGTCGTGAACGTTCTGGGGACGCTCTTGTTGCGACATAGATTCACCGTATTGCCCTTGGTTTGGAGACGTTTGTGCTGGTTGTGGGCTGTGGTTGTCAACCGGCTTTCCTCCATCTGCCGACAAAGCTTCTACTTTATTCGGAGAATGTCTGGAGTCATCAACTTTGTTTCCCTGTTGAGATGCTGGCCCTTGGAACTGGATCTTCGTCGAAGATGCTTTTCCTTTTTCTCGCCCCTCATCGTGTCTTTCTTCCTCGGGTACCTTTGGCTGAAATTCTTCACCACCGTGTGAAGTGTCTTTGTTATAGTGTTTTCCAGACGGCTGGTCTCCTTTAAGGTTTAAGGATTCTTTTGCAAGCGAAGTTTGTTGAACTTTGTTGGCAGTTTTGCTGGTCTCTTGGCCTTGTATGTCTGCGGCTTTTTGTTCAACGTTTACAGGAGCGTGGTCTGAACCTTGAACTGCGGTCTTAAAGTTTTCCTTAGTTGTTCCTTTCGGCTGTTGCTCTTGATCTTCGACTACCTGCGGTTGTTTACCAAAATCTTCACGTGTTTTGTTTAATTGTTTTTCTATTTTTTTCTCGTTATTAGTCATCTGTATTTCAGCATTACCTGCATCATCTAATCCACTTTCGAACTTGTTAGAATGTTGAAATCTATCCGGCTCATTATCCGTTGAAATTTTCCCCTGAAATTCAGCACCTGAAACCCTTAACGATTCACCTACTTTGCTAAATCCTTTTTGAGTTTGGTTTTGTCCATCTTTAGTTATTTTGTTTGATTTTTCACCATGAAATTTCCTACTTGTATTTGACGTCATTGACTCCTCGTCTATTCTGTTTTCAGATTGCTTATCATCCTTCTCGTTTGACTCTCCATAATTATTGCTGTTACGGATTCTGTTATCTTCATTGGAAGAGTTTTCACTGGTGATACCTACCCCTGAACTTGACATTTGCGAAGAACTTTCACCAGCCTCGACGTCATCATTATCATGGACAGCGTCGGGCTTTGGATAAGTTGTTGAAGACGAATGCATGCCATTTCGGAGTGGCAGCTTTTTATTTTCCATTTGATGTGTCGGGACTTGTGTAGAATTCTCTTGGTCTCCGCCGTCCATGAATGGCTTTTGGCTTTCCTGGAAATGTTTTGCCTGTTCTACATTCGATCCTGATTTTGAGTTTTGAAAGTTCGCCACTTGTTTAAACGAGTTAATGTCTTCTCTGGACATTGGTATATACTTCCCTTGTTGCATCTTAACCTGATCACCATCTTGGATAGAGCTGGATTGTTGATTTCGGCCAGTTTCCTGGTTCATATCTTGGTTAGTTTTCCTAGGCATGAAAACGTGTTCGCCTTTGTCGTTATTGGGTTGAATGTTGTTATTGCTTTGGACAGATGTTTGCGTTCTGTTAACTGGAAGGTCCAAATGTTGACCATTCGTTGGTAGTGGAATAAAAGGAATGGCTGCCATCAGCGGCTGCGATTGTTTTTCGTCTCGTTTTGTTGACACTAAGGGAAGATCTCTAGATTCAGGTTTTCCAACACCAAATGTAACTGAAAATGAAATAGGTCGAGTTAATAGTTGCCGCTTTTTACTTGTCTGCATCACCATCAGTACCGAAAATGATTGTGACCAGAAAACTATTTGAATTGGAGGTTTACGTACGGTCAGTGCTCATCTAATTATAATGACTGATAAACAAAATTTGTAATTTTGATGCCGGCTTCATTCTGCAGCATATTAATATTGAACGCACTAATTAAGGTCAAATGAATGGTGATTAATATTAAAAAACCCTCCGAACGAGATACCTCTATGAGTGTATTGATTTTTATTATATAGGCAAGAGTGCTTTACTGGAAAATATACCACTCGTAAAATTCATTAAGAACGAACTACATCCGGGACCCGATCTCACACGTGAGATTATGGAATTCGAAATTTGTAGGCGTCTTGCCTCTTTTGAATTTTACTTACACATTTTTAAAAGGTTTCCATATATTTTGTCATTGTGGAGCCCTATTTAAATCAGTGTTATATATTTCTCAAGATTATTGTAAACAAGGTCTTATATTGCTGTACTTGTAAATTTGAGCCGTCACAATTACTTTTTTGCGGCTTAAAAAACAATTACTTCATCGATGTCTTTTTGTCTATATAATAAAAAGAACATTACACGGCGGTTTGAAGATATGAATTTTATTTTCTCGTGACAAAAAAGAATATTTTACTCATTCGCTGTTCTCGTTCATAAAATATTGTTTTGCCACTCGAAAATAAAATTCACATCTTCGCGCCACCGTGTAATATCCTCTATATTTAACTAAGAATTCAGACAGTGTTGGGTCAGCCTGAAGTTAATATGCTCCTTACTTTTGCATGATTGAACGTTGCAGTCTTGGCTTTCTACGCTTGGACCCAAGCTTCTGCAGTCCAGCCCTCCATTTGATGGAGGAGGCTTTGAACATTTACGCATGCGCCGCCTGACACCTCCTGTGCATGTTCTGCTGCATGTTCCCCATGCCGACCATTGATCATACGCACCATTGACAGCATCACGCTTGTTTAGAAACCTGAAAACACAATTGGCAACCGAATGAATACCAGCCGTTGTCGGTAATGTAAATCTAGACATTTAATTTTTTTTGAAAATCAAACTAACGAAATTTGCCGTCTTTGAGTGAGAAGGCGTCAAAAAGCAGCCGGGCGCGATAACTTCCAAAACCACACTAAAGATGAAAAAGGAAACGAGAAAAAGAAAGAACGAGAGGGAAGAAAGGAAGAGAAGGAAATAAAAAGCAAATGGTTGCACTCTTAGCTTTTATAATGGATTCTATGGAGGTAGTTTTTGGCCGAAACAAAAAACCGTTGGACACAAAAAGTCCATTTGGCGGTAACGTTTTTTTAAACTCCGTCTAGAAATACAAAGACAAAAACACTGACTGTTTAACTATCTCTATAAGTCGGAACCCTTCCAAAAACCGATGCCTAGAGTTCAGGTCTCTGCCATTTTGTTTTTTTTTTTTTCAGTGTCTCTCTATAGCTGGAGTAAGGCAGACATCTCCGCTAAGAAGGACAGTTTTTAGATGTTTCAACAGTGTGTGTCTGAGGGAGAATTCACGGCTGTAACTGATGCAGACGGTAGTAAAACAGCCTCGCCGTCCCTAGGGCTTTTCTCATACGAATAATCATGAAATGATATAATTTGCCAGCGCCCCTTGGGAAAGATACTTACCGATACACTTGTAAACTCCATGGACCACCTTTACCATCCCCTGAAACAAGGCGGCAAAGAACGTTATTTCGTAACTTGCTTTAAAAGCGACTCGAATTTGTGGCTTATTTTGATAATTCAACATAAGGGCTAATTAAAACAACTGCCACTATATAGTCCTCTAAATTATAGCTTGAAAAGATACGATTTTCAAGCCGTTTTTACCTTTGCATTCTTTCGAAGCTCCATACTTGTGATAACCTTTATCTTCATCGGCACTGGCAAAACATTGTCCGCCATTCTCAATGCCGAACAACTTATAGCCTTTGTCCAAGGCTGCTCTTGCGCACTTAAATAGGGCATGTCTTCTGCCTTTGTAGTTTGGATCCATTAGCAAATAGTGCTCCCCTTCTAACGTGGGCAGGCTACGTGACCATGCATCCCGCCAACAACCAAGACTCTCAAACCCTATAAAATACATGGAGTGAATTTTGTTAATACCAAAAGCCATTTCAATTGATAAATAGACAAACGTCAAATGAGCACTGGAATCGTTATAATGGATTTGATATCGCTCGACAATTTTAGTAGTGATGAAACTTGTATTAGTCGTTCTTAGTTATACTGGTTTGTCGAAACTCGCACGATGTAAAACAAAAATTTTAAACCAAGTATTCATTATAGCTATGATGATACACTACATTGGTGATGTACACATGTAGGAGGCAAGAAAGACATTAGTTAAATAAATGTTTTCTTCAAGTGTGCTTCTTAGTAAGTGGTTTCTCATTATATACCTTGTCCTAGATAACTACAGTCGAACCTCGCCCACCCCCTGGTAAAGAAAAAGTGGCGACCATATATATCGGTTGGTTGCTTAAAAAGTGGTAACAGCTAGAGGTGTTGGCGTTTACAAGAGATTCGACTATAAACTAACAATTCTTAATTTCTTACCTATTTATTTCCAACCCGCTCTTACCAAAGGACTCTCATTTTTCATCTTTAGTTTAGTAGGGTAGGCCAGTCTCAAGGGATTCCATTGTTACGAACACTTTTCTTAGATTTTCATGAGATTACAGTCGACTCTCCCTTAACCAACACCTCTGTAAGACAGACACCTCGGTTAAACGGACACTGAGTGGGTTCTTTCCTTTCTTGTCTTCCTTTTATTTGACTCTCTCTACGATGAACACTTACTGCCGGTCCCAAAGGTGTCCATCTTAGAAAGAGCTGACTGTATGTGTCGTCAAAAGTGTCCTGTTTTGATTTTGGTGACAGTCACCATTAAAAGTATCTTATATTAGCACATGCGTAAATTTCACTTACTTTGGCCACCAATTTCCAGCTCTCCTGTGATTTGCTGTCTTTTCTCTAGATTTTCAAACTCTTGATCTTCTTTGGTTTTGTTTTAGAGAAAGAAATAGGAAAAGCGTTAATAATGATCATTGGAAATGAGTCATTTTCCTTAATTCCAGAATTTTGTTAATAGTATTATCAGGAAAGAGCTGGTGATAAAATATGTTAAAATTAGCCCTTCTCCTTAATTACTGTCTACATCTTGCCGAATTTATAGTTCCAAAGCTGTGTCACAAAATATTCAATAAGCGTTTTGTTAAGTCCATGTATGCGTAATGACGACCAGGCAGGAAAACTGTTGATAATTTCGACTTAAATTTGCCCATTGGCTGTAAATCGACTTTTGACCTCTCATCTAGTAGCTTGGGTTCGCTTGTTCTCATATTAATTGGTCACACCCTTCTGAGCTCACAGACAAAATGAATCAGACCTTTCTTTCGGAATTATATATACCGTAACTGTTCGAATAAACGCCTCTTCAGATTAAGCGTAGCACATTAATTTGAGCTTGAAGTGGTATTTTCTTCAAGCGCAAGTTTAAAAGGTCGATATTTTTTCTCCTTACTTAGTTACAGAGCGATTACCGGTTTGACAGCTGGTCGCTATGGACCAAAGTCACTTACGGCGTGAATAGAACATGCAGAAGTGTTTCATGATCATGGTGGATTTTTAAGCAGCCGTGAACTCTCAGGGGTTGTTTCTGTATGATCATACAGCTGGACATCAATTTTCAGAATCGAAAATTAGCGATTCCAATGAACACACACAAACAGATGAGGCGAGGCACAGGCGGGGGGGTTATCTATCGGCTACCCATGAAGCAGCGGTCTACAGAATGGTACAATATGGCGATTTGAAAACTTTGAGGCTCGTTGTCGTCGTTTATCTTCCGGCCCATTAGTCCAGGAAAGGAAAGGTAACTCTAATAAGGAGTAACCTTGTGACCGGTTACATATAAGGAACGATAACGCTCAATAAAATACATGCAGAGGACAACAGTTTATAAAGCGAAAGTATTACCGATTTGCTTTTGTTTGACAAAAACTGAGTTGTAAGTAGTTATATTTGAGGGATTCCTGCTCGCGTACGTACATCAGTACAAAAATCCTCGTATGTCTTGTATCAATTTATATCGTTTCAGTGGTTTTGCCATGCGTAGAAAGTTACCAACAAAAGAGACTGTCTAACTTTCACCGCTATTGATAAATGAGGCACGGGGTGACAAATGTGGCTCAGACCAACCAAATAAAACCGGGGACGGGTTTGTCTGAATTTTGGTTATAATTTTAACTAGTGGTGCTGTTCATCTCCCACTGTTTGTTGCAAACAGGTTATAGTTAGTTCCATAGATAAGATTGACGTCAATTGAAATTGCTTGCCTCAATTAGGCTTGACAAACTAAAATTCAAACAACCACTATATATTTTGTGATAGATTAGTGAATATGTCTGATTGCCGCAATAAATTGTAAAACGAAAATTGTTTACCTTTGCTAGATTTGTTGATGTGCCTGGTATCCACTGTGTTCCATATTACATTAATCAGGACCCAAACAATGATCCACATGTTACAATCAGAATAAAAACCCTCTGTAAAAAGTATAAATCTTGATGGGTGCACAAAAATCTCAGTCGCAAGACTTACTAGGAATGAACACTGAAAACATATCAGAGAAACTCGAGGAACATAGTAAAGAAATAGAACAACTTTTTTCACTGCCCACAAAGTAAATAATGACCTAACGTGTACCACTTAGGGTCAAGACAGTTTTGACTGGTAGTGTTACAACTAAAACAATGAAGGCACCAAACCTATTGCACTTTCTTCGCGGTCCCAGCTGCTAATGTGAAGCTTGGTATTTCAACGCACCGACTCTATTCACAATAGTTTTTGAGAAACAGCTTTTGAAGAAGTTTTACGTTCTGATGTTAGAGAAGAGCAACTTAGACAGTTCGCCTCGTGAATAAATCAACAAAAAGCCTTGAAATATTAATGTCGAATAACCTAACAACCGTAAAAGCAACCATGTGATTTACAAAAACCCACAATTTCTATAAAACACTCAATTTTAGTCCTTTAATATAATTTACATCTAGAGAAATGCATCAAACCAAAATTCGTACATTCTTCAAGTTTTTTTCTCAGTATAGGAAGTCAGAGAATCCATCTTGATCTATCACAAGCAAGAAGCAACAAGTTGCATGAAAAATTATTGATACATGATTAAGTTCCATGATTCTTGCAGCCTCTTTTGCCTTTTCTGCGAGGTACCATTCACGCGCTAATGGTACCGTGGGTCAAGGTTCTTTCTTTCTTGTTGAAGGACGAGGGATTTAGGGGTAGCCAAGTCAATGGCGTTCTAGGCTCGTTAAAGGTCCGCAAAACACCCATAGGTCACATATCGCAGGTATTACCCTGACCAAGTCCTTTGTGTTGTGGAAGATTTTGAGAGATTGAGGACAAGCTTGGGAACACATTTTCGAAGCGAGCAAGGCATCTTGGGAAGAGCCGCTTAGGGTTAACCTGTATTAACATTGCTATATCTCCTTTTATTAAATTTTTAACCTCGGATAATGCATTTCTAGCGTTCTGATTGGTTCACTCAATCTCGGTTATCAGCTCATATACCTTAGTTTGACCTTATATGGAAAGCAAAAAAAAATCTCTGTCAGACAAAGCAGCCGAAAGAAGTAGATTTCCCGAGCTTTCTACCGACGAAACAAAAGGAAAAAAAAAAGAAAATGCCATACCGCCACCGGCAAAAAAGCCACAAACTTTGGTTTGAAATTATATTAACAACAAACTTTACCTTAAAAATTTCCAGAATGGCTTGCAAGAGCTTATACACCTCTCAACACTTTCGCAAGTCCATAACGGACCATAAGTGAATCCTACAACGAGTGGCTTTCCATTGAACAATAACAACAACAACAACAAATTGATTGATAAAGCTGGGTCTCATTCAGTGGAGGAAGAAAACGAAATTGAAGAGCAATCAGGTCAACCTATCCAGTGTCAAATTCCACACAGTCACAGCGAGGGAAAGCAAGAACAGTACTTGTCGAGAATAATTTTATAAGCACAGAGTCCTTCCCTTTCAGATTTTTCATTCAACCAAGTTCGCAAACGGCGCACATGCCATGTGATTTTCCCTTGGTTTACCGGAAGTTGCATTAAAATCCGGTCGTTTTGTACTATTTAAATGAAATTTACTAAAATTCAGTTGTGATAACCAGATGTTTGGAGTTAAAAAAATTGATAATATAAACAATTATTCCATTCGCGTGTTCATGGAATAATTGGTAATTAAAACTTAACTAAGATAGTACGCGTGTTCTGATTGGTTAAAAACCTATGGTTTATTGTGCCGGTAAACTCATAGAAAACTTAAAGTCATTTTATTTCGGCTCGTGATTTACAAACTTTTCTTGTGTTCTCCCAACACCCCGCGTGGGTTATCACGCCGGTAAACCCAAAGAAAGTGCGATCTATTGATTAAATAACTGTATAAGCACCTAGTACAACGCAGTTGCTTAATTTTAAATTGCGCTTATATGTGTTTTGCGGTGCACGGAGACTAACACACACAAAAATGTCAGTTCTATATGGGAAATTAGAAGAATATTAGGGCAAGCTGATGACGCATCATCTTTTTGTACGTAACACCTACACTAATCTTATTGGTCACGATGGCTATAAAAATCGTACCCAAAACCAAAGTTGCACGTACCACGTACAACTTGTTTTGCGACAATGCTGCAAAGCAAGTTGAACAGCGATGTTACGCGTTTAACCAGCCGCGAAAAAAAAACCTTTGTAACCTCATTTTGTTGCAAGAGAAGTTCGAACGTCAGTGGTAAGAAGCGTAACATCGCTATTCAACTCTTTTTGCTGTAGAGTTACAAAAAAGTTGCACGTTTTTGTTGCCCGTTTTACTGTAGCTGGAGTCAAAGCAAGATCTTCCGCTCGGCCGTAGGAGATCTAGGAGCAAGATGTGGATTGCCTTTAACTTAGTGATAAAGCAGATCGAGAAGTTTATCTTATGGCATTTATTACAAGTGTAGTGTTACCGATTTCGCAATTTCACTGGACAAACCTTGAAAAAACTGAAGTCGCTAAATGACAAATAAATGTAGAACGAATAAATCATAAACTCCCATTGCAAGAGTCTCACATTTCTAGTAGAGTGAGCTGGCCTTTTATTAGTAGCAATTAAGCCATTAAAGAATATTAAGTCTTTATTAATTATGCTCCTTGTTATAAAACGAGGTCTTTAAACTGTTTCTACGACAATTATATAATATTATATCTGTTAATTCACACATTGGTGTGTCAATTAGTTAGAATAATTTATTATTCATGTTGCTGGTTAGGGAATTATTTGCTTTGGTTTGAGTTTTGAGTGTTTGATATCATTATTTAACTTGTCAGGCAGTTGATTAGATTAGTTTAGATTAGATTAGATAAGCGATTAGATAAAATTATGGCAGAGTACAGAAGAGTAGATTTGATTTGATTTGGTTTATTTTAATTAGTTTGAAGGTTGGGCTATATTAGATTAGATTAGAAAAGACCATTAAAATTAGGTTAGATTAGATTAAAGATTGGATCAGATTAGATTAGATAGCATTGAGGATTAGATTAGACTTGATTAGATTAGATTGGATTGAATTGGATTGGATTGGATAGGATTAGATTAGATTAGATTAAATTTGATTAGATTAAAGATTAGATTAGACTAGATAGCATTGATTATTAGATTAGTTTAGCTTAGATTAGATTGGATTGAATTGGATTTGATTGGATAGGATTAGATTAAATTAATGGTGGATTAAATCTGATTAGATTATGTTAGATTTGATTTGATTTGATTGGATAAATGGGAGAGATGAAAGTAATCAAATTAGATTAGATTAGATCAGACTAGTTTAGATAAGATTAGATTTCGTTACATTAGATTAGATTAGATCAGACTAGGTTGGATTAGATTAGATAAGATTAATTCCAGAATGTGGTTATATTAGATTAAATTTGATTAGATTATGTTAAACTGGATTGGATTAGATTAGATAATTGGAAGAGATGAAAGTGATCAAATTAAATCAGATTAATTCAAACTAGTTTAGATTAGATTAGATTTCATTACATTAGATTAGATCAGACTAGGCTAAATTAGATTAGATTAGGTGTAAGGTAGAATGTGATATAATATATACCTTGCATCATGCGTGAAAGAGAGTGACAGAGAGGTTAGTAGTCGGTTAGCTATAATAGAGCCTCGATTCCAAGCAGAACAGAGGGTATTATTGTGTTAGTAAAGAAGTAAGAGTGCCTTTATAAACCACACACTGAGTATTTGCATGTTAAAAGGGCAACAGTTGGTAGCCAAAAGGTGGATACGTTAGCTAGGCATTAGTGGTTAGGTCAAATTAGGAAAAAGGACTTCTATTAAATGGTTAGCAATATAGATAAGTTTAGACATGTTAGAATAACGCGCTGAATTACAGACTAAATTCATTCGCATTTCTGGCCGGGGTTAGTAGTTCGGAAATGGATTAGTATGATTATATAAACTGTTATGCGTGCGCCTACTATGTTTTTAGGGCTCAATTAGTATGTTATGGCCTGACTCTGTCTATATGCTTTTTTGCCAGCTCACTGGAACGGCGCCGATTTCCGTCAATACGTAGACTTCCTTGGTGCTGTTTGATCTCTGATTGGAGACACAGTGAAAGCACGTCAAGTGGTGAATTACCGCCAACTGATGCGTACGTCTGGGGCATTATTCATGAAGTCTTCTTGGACAGGCTAGGGCTGTCTTGAAAGTTTGGGAGAGTCCGTTGAAGTTTATAGTGACAGTTCGTGATGCTCAGTCAAATTGCCATTAGCTAGTGTTGGAACCGTCGATGCACTTATCTGTTACAATTTGCTAGTAATTCGATGTATCTTGTGGCTAGAAACTGTGTAAGCACTGAAAGAAACAAAATAACATACGACAAAGTTGCTTTAAACGCTTCAGGATCTGGGACGTCTACGTCGTTTCCATAGTCGGGATGAATATTCGAAATTTAAAGCCACGAAAATCTTGGCTGTTCTGTTTAATATTATTTCTAGAGGTTCTTGATTTAGACTGGTCACAATTTGGTCTCTCGTGTAAGTTGGCAAGACTGATTAAACAGGCAAAACCGAATTAAAGGATGAATATATGAAAATCATATATGTGAACCGCGGAGTGAAGAATTATCGGAAGGAAGATCATCGCAGTTATATTCGCAACTTTGGTTGCAATTGGTTCGTTATAAACCTTTTCTTAAATAATTGTGATGATCTTTCTTCTAATAATTCAACTGAGTATGTTTCCATTTACGTTTTGAAGAGTGATTTTTTAAAAAATGAAACCCTTTTAAAACGTCAAAAACATTGTCTATGTCTTGCATTATTGTCTTTTGCCTGGTTTTGTTACTGACTTGTCTTATCTGCCTGGAAAAAAAAAAAGAAAGAAAAAAGAATTGAGAAAAGAAAAGAACAGAACGAAAATGAAAAAAAGGGAGAGAAAAGAAAGCAAAAACAGAAAAAGGACAAAAAACAAAGAAAACAAAAGAAAGAAAAGGAAAGGAAAGCCCCCCTCCACTTTCCCACCAGCCGCTTCTATGAATACGACTCGTGGACGCTTTTGGGAGCCCTCGCGTGTTTTTGGTTAGATGCGAATAACACAACACTCGCAGGTATAAAGAAGCTTGTCGCATGGTGTAAGAGAGAAATTTAGTCTCTTTAATTTCTGGTAGGAATGGACGTAGGGTATTCACAGATCTCTGTTTATTCCACATATTTTGTGGTAGTTGTTCTGCCACCCAGTTAGCTATAATCAATCAAATAACTTTCACAGCAGGTTCTATTTAATGATCTCCCCACGCTTGTAGCGTGCGTAAATAAACGTGGGCAATTGGCAGGAAGGATTACAGATTTTCAAATCGGAAACATCTACAATAACGCTCCTATCAGAAAAGCCTTCGAAATTTGTTTGGTTTTCACAATCTTATTTCATCTCTTCTGGTTAGCTCTCAAACCACCTAATGAAAAATAAAACAATTTAACTTAAACCAAACAGAAAATCAAGACAAAAAAATATCTATGGGGATTCTGCGTACAAAGCGGCTCTCTTTGTTTTTTACTGCACGCAAATTCACAGGTGGTAAGTTCATAATTCAGCGGGTTCCATTATCGACCATTCATCCGTTACAACAAACAAGGTACGAAGACATTAAAGGATTTCAAATATCTAACAAAGATATATACAGTATTTTTCTCAGTGACTTTTCTTAGATGATATTATCAACATTCTACTGAGCGCTGAAGGCAATTTTAGATGCCCTTTTTTACTGATCCGATGTGTCGTGAGGGAAGTGTATTTCAAACAATCCTGAGCAACAAAGGTTCTTTCTTAAGGTATTAAGTGAATGTCAAGGGCTCATTGTGATGCTGAATTTCTAACTGTTTTGCTCTATTGAGGAAAAAGAAATGTTAATTAGCAAAGATCACGAATCGACTCACTCATCATCTCGCACGAACTTTTAAAGTGCGACACAGTCATCTAAAAATGATATTAAAAATACGCCTCCACCCCTTTTATAAGAACCCTCTTTAATGTTGAAGTTTTTCAAGTCAGCTTATTTCTTCCCGTAGACAATCAGGTCTAAAAACAAAACGATTTACTGAGCCAATAAAATTAACTCGCTTTCTGGGTTCATTTTGAGTTATTTTTAAGAATTTTCGGCACAGGAAAACTTGTTTTACCTGAGTCAGCAAAATTAAATTAAGGGGCCGGTTTTTGTAAAGTTGGGTTCTGTGAAATACATATCTTTCTCGAATTTCTCGCCTCATAAATCAGTTGTTTTAGGTTACCACTACAGGTTTTATGGGCATAAATAATTAAGATGTTGAAACTGTTGAAGATAAGTACCGTGCTGTGTTCTAATTTTAACATAGCTAGTGGAAGGTATTCACCAAATCTGACAGATGCCGACCTATGGTTCAATCAATTCAGTTGTGGAGACGAACTTCAAACAGCAGCAGCGAGTCGTTTTGAAGAATTATATGACATTCTGTTGATTTTTTTCTGGTCAAACTTGTGGCTGCTTTGTTCGATTACCTAAGTACAAACATTTAAATGAAAGAAAACTTTGAAAAGATATAACCTGAACTTTGCTTACCATATGTTAAGTTTTCCAAGCTGAAGTGTTTGTTCTAAAAGAATGCCGTGCGTTAACAAGCCGGAGTCTTGGTGGTTCGTGCGCCGATGCGTATAAGCCCGCAAGGGCCAATACGGCAGTAGCGACAAGACTGTGAAAACTTGGTGTGCAGTAGATTGAAGCTTGTGTGAAAAGGGTCGACTTCACCTGTTGTATTCCGTATAAACAGGGCGACATTCTTCCTTACCGCTGATTGGTTTATTAGGTGACCGCCTCCTATTAACTGCGTTGCTTCTAAGTCAGCGGTCAATTCAATTTTTTGACTGTCTTAAATTCAAAAATAGAATGAATTATTGATGGAAGAAAAATAGTAGATGTGGCCCAACACAGTTTTGTTTCCACATTCTGTTTTCGATTTTCCTTTTATTCAGCAGTGGATGGGTCATGGATCGTGGCGTCTACTTCAGATGTCCACAAAAAATATCATAATTCGCGAACACCTAACCGTCATCCTGAAAGTTTTTTATATTTAATACCACTCATTGCAACATCTAATCGTAGCAGGGATTGGTACAGTAATTTGAGTCATTTGAAGAATTGTAATATGTAGTCCGACAGATGACAAACAATAGATTGAAATCTATGTGATTATCGTTCTACCAAATAAGCATAAATAATAAAGCGTTAATTACCTCGTACAAACATTGCTACTGAGATTTTCAGACAAACAATTACAATACGCCCGGGGCTATGGTCACATGGAGGCTCCGGGCCGGGGAGCGGGGGTGATACTCACTTATATAAGCCATATAAGTATGTGCGGCCCCAAAGGGTAGGGTTTTTGGGCCGTTTTGATCTGAACTTGGATATAGACTTTGCCGGCATTTTGGTCTGGAATCATGGGTTTCGAGGGAACTACGAGAGTATATGAACGTATTTAGGGACTGCGCAATAATTATCAGGAAGGGGGGGGGGGGGACTAGAGTTATCTAGCAAAAACTTAGACAGTACCCCCCTCCAAAACAAAAAATTAGTTCTAACCCCCCTCTGTTATGTTTAAAAATAACGTTGCACCCCCCCCCCCACCACCACCCGCCCACCCACACACACATCCACCCCTTACCGCGCGCCACCATTACCATAGGTGCCTTTAAGTAAATACCTTTTATATTGTCATGCTATTGTAAGCGTGCGCTTATTAATACTTGTTAGATGTCGTCGTCTGGAACAAATAGAAACTCATATGAATGTTCAAGTCGATGAAGAAACCTTACTTTTATTTACATCAAAAACCGACAAAGCTTTTCTACGAGATCTTTTTTATTCCCATTGTTTTACGGGGGAAGCTGAAAAACAAGTTCATGATTTTTGCTTTACATAGTTAATTAGAAAATGGGTTAAAATTGATCAGTTGTGAATTTGCTTTTCATTTTGATAGAATATTTTCATTAATCGTTTAACAGCTGTTCGTATTGACATTTGTTACAGTCTATCATGATGCCTGTATTGAGAATCTTTTATTGCGTTTAATTTTATTTACATTTCGAATAAAACTTAAGCCCCCCTCCGTCAAATGAGTGATTTTACTTTGAGCCCCCCTATCTTGGCAGCAATTTTATGTAATGCGCCCCCCTCTAGTTTTTCAGCCTCCCTCCTGATAATTATTGCACAGTACCTTATCGTTTCAATTCCAAATGAGTAAGAAAATAAGTGAAAAATGACAACAGGGACTTCTTGGTCTGAAATAGGGTCAGGATTTGGAGAATAGGGCGGCACATCCCCTCCAACCCCCCCCCCCCCCCCCATATCATAGGGAGGCTTAGCCAGTTTCAATTAGCCATTTCTCATTTTATTAACACTTTTAAGTGAAAAGACCATCTCTCATATTTATCTAAAAACAGACAAGTAGCTAAACCAAGAAAAATTAAAAATGAGTCTGCATCTTGTCAGATCATCCCATTCAGGCATCAATTTTTATGGAAAAGATTATAATGGGAGAGGTGCTAAGTGATGGAAAAATGGAATGTCCAATATTGTTTTCAGTCGCCTCCACCCCGGCCCGCTTTTTATTTCGCTGCACCGCCGCTGGGTTGGATGACTTGCAATTCCCTTTTCTTTTTGTGCTTTAGGCTTCAGACGCCGATCTTTTCATGAGCCGAACCTAATTCGAATTAAGGCCGGCCCAAATTATTTAGACCGGCTGAATTGATTCAGACGCCGGTCTTAATTGCAGCTGAATTAGGTTCAAAAGTCGAAAAATGTTAGTTTCGGTCAAACCGTGCTTACGAAATACGTTTACTGCGTTTATATAATTTTATACAATTTATGCATTAGGTTCACCGTTCGGTACATGAAACGGTTCGGCGTCTGAATCAAAGCCGTTCTAAAGTCGCTCCAAAGGCGAAATTCTCGGCTAGGTTAGGCGAAAAGAACGGCTGAGCCGTTCCAAATTTAAACAGGCGTTCCTAACTGATTCAGACTCCGAACTTTTCATGTACTTAATTCAATGTATTAGGTTCGGCTCATGGAAAGCTCGGCGTCTGAACCGGGCCTAACTCAGATCAGGCCATTCAATATCTTTTAGCACCAGCTGTATAGCTTTTTATCTTCCTTTTTTGGCTTTTTCTTTGTTTGTCTTCTATTCTCCTGGGCTTTTTTTTGCTAGTCTAGCTCCCAAGTTTAACCTGTCTAGAGATGATTACAATTTTTCTATTGAATCTAAACTGCCATGCACATGGCCCCGGTATGCAATTTCCCAGTGAGGCATAATCTCTTACAACAAGTAGTTTCTTTAAATTTACACTTTACACTAGAAATAGCCCACGATCGACATATTTAAAATTTCTCAAGACTCCGAGACTTTAGGGTCAAAATTGCAAATTTTTAAGACCAGGCAGTTCAAGGAACGTGACGACCATCGATACAGACAACCCTTACCGTTCTCGAGAACCCGGCATAAACAAAACCAAACCAATTATAGAAAAATGAGCAGAAAGCCTAAAAATATCGTCGATCTTTCGGCATTAGTTGCCGATCTTTTTCGAATCGTTCAAGTTCGGTGAACTTGTACCCAGGTATTGTCGTCCACTACCGGCGCCTCGATATCATGCGAAATATGGCCGCCGCTTGAAGTCGAAATCGAAGTTGAACGTTTTCTTTCTCTTGATCAACATGCCTGCTATCGGAGTTATTTATCCTCCTCCGGAGGTGAGAAGTATCTTTGGTAGTTATTTATATGATATTGATTGTAATTGCTAGTCTCTTCGTGTTTGCCCATACAGAACATTGGTCTTCGCTTTATTCCATTCACTGGTGATTGCAAATCAACCTGCATATTTCTTCACTTCAAACGTAGCTGTTGATTCCTGTGTAGCAGCTGTGTGTTGATCTAGAATTCTACATTGCACTTATGCGAAGTTAGGCAATGCTAAAGTTTCAATAGGAGGATGGGATGAGAGGCAAATTCGCTAGAAAACAGGCTAAGGCGAATACTAGTTCTCGATGTACTCTTTTGCACATATGCGTTATTGTGCGCCTCTTACGAGTAACGTACGCGTGTAGCGCTAGTCGCGATTGAACGTGTTCTCAAATTGATTCTGCTTCTCATTACATGAGCAGAGTCGAAAGTAATTTCATAGAGATTAATTCCACAGAATGTTGAATTTACAACCTCAGGCAAGTTGAGAGCGATTCTTTTTCCTTGGTAGGTGGAAAAGTTTCAATTTATAAACATTTTAAGCCCTTAACAATATAATCAGATATCGTTGACAAGACTGCAAGCTTTGTTGCAAGAAATGGTAAGTATCATTTTTGGGGTATATCCATAATGATACTTACTTGAGTAACTATTTAGTTTTTTCACCAGTGTTAATTAAAGGAGTGGATGGTACATGTGCTTACATTGTGTAAGGCCTTGCGTGACTCCTGTTGTAATGGCTTACTGTACTTTGGGAATCGAAACTGAAACGAAACAAAACAAGAAGCGAAAGGAAACCAAAGCGAAACAAAACCAAACCTATTGTACTTGGCTTACTGTACTTTGCAAAATGAAACCAAAACAAAATGAAACCGAAACCAAACCAAACCAAAGCGAAATGAAACCGAACCTACTGTACTTTGCCAAACGAAACTCAACCAAAACGAAAACAAAACCTAAAGGAAATGAAACGAAACCAAAAATGTAACGGGTGTCCAAAACACTAAGACCTAAGAACTGGAAAACTATTCTGGTCTCTTGAATTTTCCCCCAACAACTACGGCTACCGCAATTTGCGGTCCATAAAACACCACTGAAATCACTGAAGTGAAACAAGGACACGTAGTAACTCTCTCCTCCACAGAGGCTTTCACTGGGTATCCTTATAAAAATAGCAATATCCCCAGCGCCCCTACTACAACACAAAGAGGTCTCTGCAGAGGAGAGCAGTGATATATGATATAAAGCGAAACAAGCCCACTAATTGTGTAATATTCCTCGTTGTTAAATCAACTAGGCCAGTTAAAGTAGCTGGTGATTTTAACACTAACTTGTCTAAATTGACTGTCAACGACTTTGGCCAAATGCGGACCTTGTGGGGTTGTGGCTGAAGTACATTTAAAAAAAAAAATTTGTGCCAGTCGTGCAAAATCTCACGAAAATCTTTCTATTGTCCGATCGGATGCCAGGGTTACTAGGCTACAAAAACGTTATGATGTTTATTCTCTTCAAATTCTCAAATAAGACTGATCTAAAATTGTGGGTATTGGACTTTGAAGTATTTTCAGGATATGGGCGACTTTCAGCCGTCTATGAAGAAGACCCCAGTAATATTGTTATGCATGTTGAACTGCCGTAACTATTTCCCTGGTAACATTTTTGGTTTGTTTTGTTTTCACTTTATTTTGTTGTTTGGTTTCGTTTCGCCAGCTACTAACTACAGTAGGTTCAGTTTCGTTTCATTTTGGTTTCATTTCACAAAGTACAATAAGCCTGTTGTAATGTCATATTCTCCATTATTTTCAAATTCAAGCAGTTACAGAGAACAGCTTTTAAACATGTTTAAAAACTGTTTAGTTAAACATTAGGCACAGTTTAAAATTGTTTCCTTCACAAAAGCTGATCACTGACTTAAGTTAATTGCAAATTTAGTGCAAATTACAAAACATGTTGAATTTCATCTAAATCCTGTGTAAAAACCTGTGTTCCAGTTTTCCGTGTATGTTCAGTGATTATTACAAATAGTTATGGTGAGTCCTGGGACTCAATGTAAAAGAAATAGTGAGTCCAAGTCCCAAACCAATGAGCCCCAGTTAAAAAAAAAAAAAAAAAAAAGAGTCCGAAATTGAAAATGCTTGGGCCTTTTATGTAACCAGACAATTATTAATCTGAAGACAGATGCCAAAACTCTGTATTACAGTATACAAGAATTAGAATAATGTTATAGTCCTTCTCTTTTAAAGCACAACAAAGGGTAAAAAGAAATATGCATTGTTAAACAACAACCATAATAACTGCCACAGAAATTACATGAACAGGCCGGATATTTTTACAATATTAATACATAATATTGTTCAGATCGATCTTTGTGTCCTACAGGATGCATGCCATTAATTATTTTGCGTCTTTGGAGATGCAGAGGATCCAAAATCACTATGTATTTTACCTTTTTTATTACATTTAATGAAAGATGATGTAAAAACAGCTAGTGTGACATGCTGCTGGCTTAAAAAGAGTTTGTGTCCGACTGGATGTGCCATCTTATTGGTATCACTCTAAGCTTCAAACAAGAAAGAATAATAAGCATACACAACTGTACAAAAGTTACTTAGTATCCAACACCTGTCTTCTAAAAAGATAACTTATATGTTTTAAATTTCTAGTATTAGTTCTGTAGAATTTTGGTAAAGAATAAAGTGTTATTTACTTTGTATAGACTGCATCTTGGAAATGATCATTATTTTTTTTGGTAATTGAAACTGTTTTAATAATGTAAATGTTATTAAAACACAATCTTGTGCTTGTGCCCTTAGGTCCAGAATTTGAATCAAGAATCAGGCAAAATGAAATTAATAATCCAAAGTTTAACTTCCTAAATCCTGGAGATCCCTACCATGCTTACTTCCAGCAAAAAGTTGCGGATATAAAGGAACAGGATGGGAAAGGTGAGACCAACAGAAATTTTACAGCATAGTGTTGCACTATCCTTACTTTGTCTTGTGACATTCATTAATATTTACCATAATAATAACTATTTTTGTTTATACTGTAAATGATACTCAGCATAGTGTATCAATCAGTTCTAGCCTAGACAGTTATGTGTCAGGGTGCAAAGAAAATCATTTTTACAGCTTGCCTTTCGGGCAAGCTGAAGCGAGCATTTACTTTTAATACTAGCCCAGACGTCATTTCAACTAGTCCCAGACGCTTTTTGACAAACAGAATTGATATCATAGTTCTTCTGTCTTTCGAATTGCTCAAAAACATCACTTGCTCGTCAGGCAAGTTAACAACAGAATTCACTATCCCGATAGCAAAATCCACTATCCCTGGGCTATCAGACACTACTTTCTTTGCACGCTGGGTGTACTTTTAGCTAGCAAGATAAGAAAATAAGTTGTGAACTTCCTTTAGTTAATACAGTGTACAAGACATGTGGTTTTAAACAGATATTACATGTTCATGTGGTCAGGTTTGAAACTTCCTGTTCACATTTTTATCACTCCACCTGTAGGACTTGACCAGAAAATCAAATTTAATAAGTTTATAAGTTTTCATATTTTCCAAGATCCATACAGGAATGGAACAGACTGCTAAAACAAGTAGCATTGGCAAAATTTCCTTAAATCGTTTTTGGAAGCTGTACTGTTCATGTGTTAACAAGATTCATTGTTATATAGCTGGAAGTTTTTATCGCAACAGTGCATGCTCTCATTGGTTACTTTAAGGTCACATGACATCTAACAATGAGACTGCTTGCTGTCAAAATCTCTGGGCAGGCAACATTGCAAAATCTGTGATGTCAGAGGGTAAAGTGCACTGTTGCCCACAAAATAATGTTGACTGTCAACCACCATTACAGCAAGGTTTCCAGCTTCATAATTTCCAGCTAATATATAACATTAATCACTTGCACTTTATATACTGGTCTCTCAGGAAACAGTTTATTTTGCAGGGTTGTCAAAAGCAGCTGGCTGCTGACAAATTGAATTTTGAACTTTTATGATTATCAGGGCTGTCACTAAGATAGGTATTCAAGTTGGCGGGTAAATACGACAAGTAGGTGGGGAATCAAACAGCTAGGGATTTCTTTTGGTTCATTTTTTCTTTTATTTTCATATGAAAGTAGCTGGGGGCCATGTTCATAGTAGCCAGGGGAAATCCCCAGCCCCTGGCTCTTAGTGACAGCCATTATGGTACAGTTGTAAATAAATAAATTTTTTTTTGTGGTCCAGATAATTTAATACAATGTATATTTTTATTTGTTTTCAGCTCAAGAGCTTATTCCAACAGCTCCAGCTCCTCAAAAGGTGAGGTTACAGGTCAAAGTTGATTTCAGTTTATTTTTTATTTAACCTACAAAATTATTATAGTTTGATTCTCAATTCCTTTGCCCCCTAGCACTACGAGATAAAAGCAGTTGGCTAGAATCAACCTAGGTTAAAGCAAAATCAACTTGAAATTTGAGCTGCAAGTGATGAAAGTCATAATTGTCTGTATTGAAAAATGGTGATTTTTTGCTTTCATCTCAGCCAAAACCTTTGATGCAACAAACTCCAGTAACCATTGCTGAACCGCCTGTACCCAAAGAGCCTCCCCCAGAGTTTGAGTTCCTGGCTGATCCACCTACCATATCTGCACTAGACCTGTATGTATTCTAAAATAAAGTTAAGATTTATCATTATCAGCTTCAATACATAGCCGCTTGGAAAGATACCATTATTTAGGATCTTGGAGTTGAGATTTTCTATCCTAAGTAAAAGGACATCCTTTTACGAATGATGATGAGCAACATCCGTAACAAACATTACACAACATCCCCTGTTAGTTAATCTAGTGGAAGCTTCCTATGGTCATTTCATATTAGTGCATACATGTATGTAGCAAAATAGTAAACAGCTCAGTGTGAACTGTTGAGTTATGTGTGTACAAGGGAGTTTGCTAGGCAAGCTGAAAGAAGTGTATGTAAGAAAAATATGAAGCAATAGCTAAATGTGACTCTAGGTTCTTGAATTCTTAGCAATACTCTCAAGTGCAGCCATAACTCAATAGTAGATGCGGAGCTGTGTACCATTTGTTACATAGTATTAGTAAACTCAAAATAATATAGTTGATTGTACTCCTGCCTTTTGTAAAAGAATACAATATTTTAGGATTTAGTAAAAATGATAACTCAGTATAATAATGCAACTTTTCTAGTTTTAGAAAGAAGTACATTCTAGTTTCTATGATTAATTTTGATTTGTTCTGTGAACTTGCGAAGGAACATTGTTAAGCTGACAGCACAGTTTGTGGCAAGAAATGGACGTCAATTTTTAACCAATCTTATGAACAGAGAACAGGTACGTGTAGACTACAGTACATTGTAGTTTCATTAGAGTGAAGCTTTTGTGTGGAATATTAATTACTCAAAATAGACCCTCCCATGTCCAGCAATCTTTACCAAATAAGACTTGGTCAAAAACATGTTTGTAATTTGGCCACTCCTTGCAAACATTATTTTTTTGAGGAACTTCCATGCAGTAGGCAAGGTGGCCTAAATGTGTCTTGCCTATACTCTTAGACTAGTAGCTAATCAGGACACATGATTTGCTTCGTCTTGCTCTCCCGCAAAACCAACCGTAATAATGAAAATAAACAATTGAAAATATAATTTAACGTGCTGTTTAATAGTAGCATTTGTTGCAGCAAGTGGCAAGTTTTGTAACCTGAAGTGGACTTACTTTGCATATCCTTTGTTTTTTTTGGTATTATTTTAACTGACTGTTAAATTTTGTTTCAGCGGAACTATCAGTTTGACTTCTTACGCCCGCAGCACAGTCTGTTCAACTACTTCACCAAACTTGTAGAACAGTACACAAAGGTGAGACCTCAAGTATTCAAAACAGTGAACTGTTACAATGCCATACATATGTAGCTCTAGCAAGTATGGTAACAGCTACATTGTATGTACACTTTTGACTTGATGTTTACTTTGGTAAGCCAAGAAAGCATTCTAAAACCACACAAACCCAAAGTGTGCCAAACTTGTCATAATTATTATGACCTTATTAAGATGCCTTGCCTTCTAGCATGGGCAACCCTTTGTAATTTATTTATGTAAAATTCAGCACAGCCTGTTATTAAGGGTCAATAGCCATTGATTGATTTGTCTGCCCTTAGGACTTAAGAGCCCTGGCTGCTTACAGGCAGAAATATTTTAACATAATCAAAGCAGAAAATGTCAAATCCCAAACTACCTTTCCCACTTCTCCTCTTACATGTACATTTATGTACTTCAATGTAATGGCAAGTGTGCTATGCTTTCTGGCGGAGTTCCAGTTTCTTTATTTGTTCTTATTTTTTTTAATGAAATTCCCTGTTTTGTTTTACTAGGTCCTGATTCCACCAAGTGATGTAAAAGAAAAGTTACTAAAAGATGCAAACAAACCTAAAGAGGTGCCTACAACAGTATTATTACATTGTATATTGTGTATTAGATGCAATTACATCCATGAGCATTATTATTTTTTTTAAGTTCTTACAACTGTCTTGTTTATAAAACATTCATTTTTATTGTTTGTCTCGTGGTAGTTAAAAATAGTTCTTGATCGTGACTTATCAGATGTGTACTGCAAGTCTTCATCAAGCATTGGTGTCGATTTTAATACTGAGAAGGGTGTTCATTAGGTATTGGAGATTGGAGAATCCACTGTTTACTATGCGAATTCTCCTGCAAACATTCAGTAGCCTTGTAGAACCTCTTTCAAAGTATTTTCCTGTAATGTTACACCTTTCTCCTGCTAGAAGAATTCTTAATGAAAACCCTGACTGAGTAGGACTGTTTGTACAAATTGTTTGTTAAAGAAAAGGAATGGTGGCATTCTAAACAGCTCTGGACATTGTTATTGTAGATCTTGGATCGTGTCATGTACCGAGTGGAGTGGATACGTCATCAGGAAAGAGAACGGAAAAAGCTGGAGGATGAAAAGGAAAAGGAAAGAGGTCAGTTTACTTGGTTTAATAAGCCAATTTAGCAACAGAATGGAAACGTAAGTTGACGACAGCATGTGCAAATCAAACAGTTGGCTTGACCAATGGTGGAGCGCCAAATTGAGCACCGTCAGTCACGTTTAGTCTTTTTTACACACTTTCCCGTTGTCAACTGACTTTCCCTGTTGCTAAATCAGCCTAATGTCAATCATGATGAATCAAATTTACTTTTTTACACTGTAACTGTATAGCTTATTTAGCATCCCCACCTCCACTTGTAGCACAGCCATTGATTTACAGCAGCTTTCATTTACATGTACAAACTGTGAGTTTTAATTCTGGTGCCCTTGTGATGCAGGGATGTCACTATGATTTCAAGTTGCTGGGTAAATACCACATGTAGGCGGGGAATCAGACAGTGAGGAATTTCTATTGCTTTTATTTTTAGTCTATTTTCCTAGTATGAAAGTAGCCGGGGCCACATTTATAGGTCTGGAGCCCGGGAAAAACCCCAGCCTCCTCCTCTTAATGACAGCTGTGAGATGGGCACCAGATTTAATGAGATGTCCAGTTTTTGCTTGGGGACATGAAAATTGTGGACAACACTTGGAAAGTTGAATGCATGCACTAGAATCTTGCTTCTGCTGCAGTTTATGTGTAAGCAAAACACATGCAACATTTGCATGGTATGATTTTGTTAATTCAAGTCTTTCAACTGACATTTGTTTTTTTCTTTTTTGTTGCAGTTGCATTTGCCTCGGTGGACTGGCATGACTTTGTTGTTGTAGAAACAGTGGACTTCAAAGACAGTGAAACAGGTAAAACCATCATAAATCATGATGATGATTATACCGTGTGATATGTGGAATGGTGAGTGCCACATTAGAAGCACTTAGAAGTGTGTTGATAAACACTTTAAGGCAAGGTGTTTACAGTCTTTTAGTGACTGCATTGAACAGTACATACATGTAAAACAATAATATTGTCTATAACCGTTGATCAGGCTAAATTTCACCTCGGAGGTGATTTCAGCTGACTCTGTTACAAAAAAGAAAATAATGTTGATAAGAGTGCACTCTATAGTGTAGGTAAGTAAGCATGAAGCACCTGGGAGATAGTACTGTGACATGAGGAGGATTTGTATTGAAATTTTTAGTTATATTATTATTTCGATCTCTTTTGTTTCAGAATCTGTAGTACCATAATGGAATGTTTATCTATTTTTTGAGATGAAGAGAATTATATTCTTGATACTCCAAAAAAAAGAATGTACATTGTGAACTGTATTTGCATCCTACTCATTTGATTCCGTCGTTAAGAAACTAAATTAAAAACGTACATGTGATTGTTTTCTTTAGCTAACTTACCACCACCAGTGAGCAAAGAACAGCTTGGAGCAAGAATATTGGCACAAGAGAGATATGAGCAGATTCAGGTAATAGCAAATTGCAGAGTTACCTATCTCTATCAAAAGCCCTTGCTGAGAGATGTTATTTATTTATTTGTATTTATTTGTCTATACTTGGAATGATTTTATGCTCCATACGATCTGCAACTTTGCAAAGTATCCTTCAGACTTGACACAAATCGACCTTATGAGTTTCACAGCAGAAAAGCTGTAAAGTGGGCGGAACAAGATTTTAGGCTATCCTTGCCACATACTCAGCGAGCGTAAATAAGAAGAAGATAATTCAATTTCTGTTTATTTAGTACATACCTGCGCTTAGTATTTAGTACTACCACTTCTTGAAATTTAGTCTCGCGTAGTCACACTGTAGTTCTAGTTATGTTATACCAGTAATCAGATCATTTATAGATTCTATCTCATTCTTTTTCTTCTCTTTTGTGTTTTTTGTATTAACGTCCAGGTCCCAGTTGTTCAATAATCGCTGTCCGCTGGATAACGGAATTGGTTTCCTTAACACTTATCTGCTGGATAGTGATTTATCCGGTGGATAGCGCTATCCAGCTTTCGAACAACAGGGGTCAGACGTAAACATGAGGATTTTTTATGATTCATGTGATGAATACATGCATGTAAGTTATTTTATTTAACAGGAGGAAGGAGGCGCCCCTGAGGATATGGAAGTTAACATGGATGTTGAGATGGAAGTTGATGAACCAGAACCCCCAGTCCTCTCTATTCCACCACCACCACCTCCCCCCAAGGAATCAATTGCAGTAAGTCACCATAGCCATTTAGGAAATCTAGCTTTAGAGTGACAGTGTTACACCGGAACAGTACACCAGTTGCATTATCTCAGTGTTTTAATGTGTTTGAGGAAAACTGCTACACAGACATTTTACTCAACTCTGTAGGAGGAAAACAAGGTTCTGTAACTTGGTGATTAGGTGGAGAAACTGATTCGTTAACGTGCATCCCGCTGAGTCCAGATTAAGATTAAGATTTATTCTTTAAAACAACCCTTTCACTCCCTTAAATGGCAAGAAACATAGATGGAAACTTTTTGGAAAAGTTCGAAAATCTGTACATGGAAAACTGTGTAAACATAATCTTAAAGAAAGGAAGAAAACGAATACAGTCCACTCCCGATAACTCAAACCTTCTAGGGGAATCGAAAATAAGCAAATTTAAGCAAATGAAATGGCGAAGGAATGAAAGTATCATGCAATAATCTACGCGCGTTTGATATATCGAAGGCAAAAACGCAGAAAAGATTACAGCTGTTATATGTATTTGTCTGCGCATGCCCTGTAGTAGGTGCTTGAATGTGATTTTTTTTTATGTCCATTTTGCAGAAGGATACCGACCTAAGCGAGGTACCTCTTCCGCCTGCCCCGTCTGAGCCCGGCCCCAAACCACCCTTACCGCCCACAGCCCCTGGAGCAAACATCCAGATCCGACGAGGCTACGACCCCAAGGCACCTAAAGCGGCCCCAGCTGCAGTACCCCCTGATAAATTTCTCATCTCTCCCATCACCGGCGAGCGTGTGCCGGCTGAGAGTATGGCTGAACATATGAAGATCAGTCTGCTGGATCCACGATGGAGAGAACATCGAGATCGAGTGTTACAAGAGAAGAAAGAACAAGAACAGGTCTTTGCTGAAGGTAAGATTTTTGGTGCGCCCCGGTATGATTATGACTATGATTATTTTATATTTCTTGGCGATGTAAATGTGAAACAGGAGGAGCAAAGTTATGAAGACTGTAGTATGTTGAGTCCACGAAGGAAATCAAGCCTGATCGATTCGGATACACGCCTCTTCAATACTGCGAGGCTTTGTTGGGTTGACTGTCTATCTTCATTTCTCGTTTGCTTTAGTGTTATGCTACGAAAGAGCCAAAACGTAAACGTCACATTCATTGTTATTAAAACCTTGCTTTTTAGTGGTTACTTGTTGTTGTTGTTTAGCTGACTAAAGTAAGTTTAAAATAGCTGTCTGAATAAGTGATACTGAAATTGTTTGCTCGTTTGTTTTTTAATCGGTTGTGGGGTAAGAGAAGTATTATTATTGGGTTTTATATTGGAGAGGGATGTTTGGATAAAAGATTTCCTTTTCAATGGTAGTATTAATAGACAAAGGTTGAATATTGGGTCATTTACGGTAGCTCGGGAACTCAAGTTAAACTATTGAGGGATACATAGGGCTGGAAGTTAACTTTTTAGTGCACGAGGTACTTGCAAAGTTTTGCTAGTAAGATTTTTTTCCACTACCAAACTGGTGAGACCACTAACAAATCGTTTCCCTTTAGCTTTGTTTGGGAGACATGGATGATTCTAACTCGCAAACGTTTGCTAGTGGATGTTTTCCTCACTCGCAAATTATCAAAATCATTCGCATTTTACGAGCTTGCGAGCGTTAACTTCGAGTCCTGGATATACAACTGGCAAAATGTGACGCAAAACTCTGTTCATAAATTACGGACAGAGTTCCGTCTCCGCGTTAATTTTTTCATTTTATTGATTGCTTTAGACTGATCGGGTTTCCAATAAGACGAATAACACGTTTGAAATTGGCCACAGCTGTTGCGGTGTCCCCGCCAAAGTTCTTTCTGTTTGTTTGTTTTTTGGGGAAGCTAATAAAAAACATGTAGACCCTCGATCTTTATAGGAGGTGTGTCACGAAATTTCTCAAAATTCAAACAGTGAGAACTATCACCAAACCGAGTGAAACATTATAGTAATTGCTTTAAACATTAATAGCGGGGGCAGCTGTAGTGCCAACTATTACTAGTAAATAACGCAGCAAATACAAAAGGAGGCGCGGATTGACAGAAACGTATTGCAATGTGGTTTTTTGTATTTGTTGTTTAAAACGTTTGATATAATGCTTGGGAGACGTATTTGTTTGACACGAAGCTCAGATATAGTCATTCACAAGTAAATTCTCAAGTTCCATAGCGAATAAGGACGCGTAATTGGAATTATCATTCGATGCAAATTTTTTTTCGCTTTTCATTGGCCGACAATCCACCACGTGACCTGCAAACAACTGCCTACAAATATTGGTCTTCTCATGCGCAATGTCGTCCAAATGTTTGGCTGCAAATAATATTCAGCTCATGAGTAAATGAAACCATGCTTCTCTCCTTGCAAGTGCTCTCGCGTGAAAAAGGCAGATCGCTCCGCTTCCCGAAGATGTTCTTTTAAAACAAACTCAGTGATAGAATGATAAAACAATTATTAATAATATGACGTAGACAGCCGTGACACAGCACCTTAGACGAGGTCACCCTTTACCCAGTGGCCACTCGGTTGGCCGCTTATTAGAGGTTCGACTATAGTAAGTTCTTGATAAAATCAGGTTCAAATTATTGAAAAACGTTTCTCTTGCTATTGTAATTGTTGTATCACAGGAATGTCCATTGGAAGCAGTCTGAAGCAGCTGGCTGAGCGTCGTACGGATATCTTCGGTGCTGGAGACGAAGAGACGGTGATTGGTAAAAAGATCGGCGAAGAAGATACCCGTAAACCAGAGAAAGTGACGTGGGATGGTCACACAGCCTCCATGGCTGCTACTTCTCGCTTGGCTCAACAAGGCGTCACTTTAGAGCAACAGATTGAGGCTATTCACAAATCCAAAGGACTGACGTGAGTGACATGCCGATCAAATTTTTTCAACTCATGAGCCCCGGTCAGGCATTCTCAACATAGTCTTCATCGTCGGAAGCTTGAGGGCACCTATACGGGCAAAATCGTTGCAGGCAATTCATGTTTAAATGAGAAAGCGAAAGCCATTGGTTACTTACTGTGCATTTACCAAACCAGTCCAGAAGCATTTGAATTCCCTTTTTCCTGACTATGATTGGTCAAACAAAAAAAAAATGATTTCTGGCCAACCATAGGCCTTAATTCAAACGCTTCGTTCTGGAACCGCTTTGACCTCAGTAACTGTCAAGGACCCCCTTCTTCTTTGAAACTTTTTCCGTGAATGCTTCTTCTCAGTTAGCGTTTCTTTGCTCCAGAGGATGTACAGTGTCAACGTTGTCACTTTGCAGCGGAAATGTTGAGACAATGTTGGGAGAGTTCGCCTTAAGCATAGTGGATGATTATGTCGCCTAATTTAGCTAACTTTAGCAGCCATTAGGAACTGTCAACCAAATGCAGGAAGTTCACGGTGCAGGAAGTTCATGGGGGTTTTGAAAGTCTGTTTCGCCAGTCAGTATTTTAGTGTTCATAATTCTCTTTTTTTGTAACTTTGAGTAATGAGGACTAACCAGACATACTACGTTGACTCAAAGCTGTGAGGAATAGGCCAGTTTCACACTTGGCCGCGGCTAAGTTGTATAAAACAAAAGACAGCGCATTGAGAATCAGGGATGAACAATTCATTTCTTTTGTTTTATTACCTTCAGCCTCCGAGCTAAGTATGAATGTTAATAATTCTAACCAGTAATTGGTAAAACTAACCTGGTTAGTTTACCAATTACTGGTCACTAGAGCGAGCTAAACTGCCTGAAGAAGCGTATTTACTTGGATATGGGAAGTGCAAATATCATATCCACTCAAACTTCAAATCATGCTCATTAAATCCCTTTAACACACCCCACTTTCACGGCTAACGAAGATCATGTGGCCATAAAGACTTCTATCGAAATGGTTCTTTGCCCATTTTCTCTTCTGTTCGACCTGAAGGTACTCGCTGTAAACTTTATGTTCGCTGTTCCTTTCCAGGCCATCAGAAGAGAGAGAACGAATCGGTCCGAAAGTTCCCAACCAGGAAAAACCGGAAACAATCCGACTGCCGACCACAGCCATCCCACCCCCTCCCTCTATGAGTACAAAGCCTATTACGTCAGCACCACCTCCACCCCCCTTATCAACGATGATGAATTTGCCCCCTCCTCCACCCATTCTTCCACCTGGCGGTCCTCCACGGTTTATGGGTAAGCTTTTGTATATTTTGACGGTGCTAAGAAAGTATAAACACGGCAAATCGACAAACGGACAGCTAAGGAATGTCCAACACTGAGTAGCATAACAAACTGGCTATTTTCAGTTTACACAGACTGCGTCGTTGCTGTATTGAATTGTACTGTGGAACTGTCTTAAGAACGTTATCTCCTCGTTTTAAATTATTGGCTGTTACGAAGGTGCGCTGCAAGCTGGGTCAAAACAATGCCATAGAGCAAATTGATATAGCTCCGACCCAGTCCCACTAGTAACCTTACATACCTCGCTCTCATTTATTTATTTACTTTTTCGCCGAGATTACTCGTATTATTTTCTGTGTAGTCGGTAGTAAAGGCCATGTTTTGTTTTAAAAGCAAAGTAACGTTGGGGGAGTGGAGAGTGCAATCAGTAGGGTGGTATAAGACTGAAGGAATGATCTGAGTGGGGTTTACAACCCAGGCAAATTTTAGGATCATTTACGTAGAGTGTGTTTCATTAAGTGCCTGTATCAGAAGAGATAAATATCCAACACACAGCGAAGTTCTTGGAACAATCTATGTATCGTTAGATAGAACTTGAAACCCTTTTCTTTCTTTCTTTTTTTTTTTTCAAGCGAACAATTCAGAAAAGTAAGTGTAGTCTAGTCTGAAATGTCAGCTGTCTCCTCGCGTGGAAACCTCGCGTGGAGACCTCGCGGGGAGGAGACGGCCGACATTTCAGACCAGTGTAGCCCTCCAGCTCATCTAAATGTGTTTCCTTTTTTATCCTCAGGAATACCGCCCCCGCCACCCCCGGGTGGTCTCCCACGGATGCCACCCCCTATGTTTGTGAACCCGAACCCCCCTGTTGCACCGCCCATGCCAAACAAACGGGACGCAGAAGGAGAGGATATGGGTGGTAAGAAGTCCAGAGCTGAACCTGCTGAGGCAAATCTTATCCCTGAAGATGTCTTCCTCTCTTCCAACCCAGGCCAAGTCACCTTTGGTGTCCAGATTCCTCTCATGCCAGATAAGGCCGAGTGGAAACTGGACGGTAACACCATTAGGCTCACCTTGCCGCTTACAGACCAGGTGAGAATGGAATTTGTGTTGAACTTTTTTATCTCGGTAATGTGGCTTGCGTGGTAAATATGGCTCCTTAGTAGTGCAAAGTCCAATTTTATGGGACTTCGGTGTTTAGATAGTCACTTTAGAAAGCTCAGACTGCTTCTATTACGTGAATTGAAATACTGTACAATTTGGATTTAGAAGGCAAAAGGGTTTGCTTCTTTTTATTGCCAAGAAAAAAAATGTTTGTAATTTATGCAGTAGTTTGGCGCAGAGATTATTTCATGGTAAACCAGGAGATAATTTATTAACCCACTACTTAAAACGTCGTTTTTTTTTTTAAAAACACAAAGCAGTCAAATCTTCGATAACGGCCATCCTGAGGACAGAGATAAGTGTCTCCGTTGTTGAAAGGTGTAAATAAGTGTGGATATTTTCGACGGGGTAAAAAAAAAGTTGTTTCCGAAAGCTGTCCGAGTAGAGGATCACTACTTTTGAGGGGATCGCTGCTTTCGGGGAGGCCATTACTTTTGAGATTCTACGCTTTTTTGTTGCCATAATTAACTTTTATTAAACGGTATAATATTTACTTTTGTCTTGTACGTACTTATTTAACGTTCATTTAGCTTATGACTCCTTCGTTTGCTCGACCTAGTATTTAAATAGTATTCATTTACAGTCCGACCTCTATTAAGCGGCCACCCTCGGGACTTTGAAAAGTGGCCGCTTAATAGAGGTTGGCCGCTTAATCGAGGTACAATATAAATGGGATAGGAATGGCAGTAAACCTGATTTTATTGACTCTATATAGCAAAATGCTTTTAAAAAGTGAACATATATAAAGATTATTCCAAAATTCATTGTAACAAAGCATCAAGTGCATTTCCAGCCCATGCATAGTTCTAGCTCCAACACAGAGGGCACATAGTTGAAATATACAGTATTTCTTCGGGTTGACAATGTACAGAAAAGATGCAAAACATCGTTGACAAGTTTCTTAGGCCTTTTTGCATCAACAGTGTAGTATGTGAAAAATTTAGCTCAAGATATTTCATGGAAAGATAATTTGCTGGCCGCTTAATGGAGGTAAAAAACCATATAAATAATACACTTGCGTCAGCAAAAAGGTGGCCGCGGCCCCTTGATAGAAGTGGTCGTTGAATAGAGGTATCAAATACAGCAGTTTACTGACAAATAAATCGGGACTTTGGAAAGTGGCCGCTTAATGAAGGGTGGCCGCTTAATAGAGGTCGGACTGTATTTGTACACTCACATCGTGGCAAAATTCTTTGAAACCTTTTTTTTTATGTAGAATGTTCGGTCACCATTGCCGAGAACAAGTGTTGTGATGTTATTTTCATGAATGGCCATTTGCTGTCTTTACAGGTTTCTGTCATTAAGGCAAAACTTCACGAGATTACAGGAATGCCGGCTGGGAAACAAAAACTTCAGCTCGGGGTAAGAAAATCAATGAAAATTTGATTCTCGACTTTGAATTACACAATAAGTAGGTTTAAGGGTCATCAAGTGTCTTGGGAAACCACTCAGATGATCGCCTGTTTATGTTTATATGATTGAAGAAAAACTACGTCTTTTCCTCGCAAATTATTAACACAATTGTTCGTTTTACTTTACAGGGTATCTTCATCAAAGACTCCAACTCACTGGCTTATTATAACGTCACCCCTGCCAGCATAGTACAACTACAACTTAAAGAACGTGGAGGAAGGAAGAAGTGATTGAAGCAAACTGCCACAACTGGTGCTTAAGTTCCGCGCATTTTATTCAACTAAAACACTGGAATGTTTGTTCTTATTTTTAGTGTGTAAAAACCTAGGCATTGTTACAGTAAGAAGTCCTTTACCGTGATTAGTTTCTTGTGCAAGGAAAATCTTTTAATGCAAACTCTCTCGATGGTGTGATGAGACTTTCCAGTTCAGGCTGCCCTCTAATTTCTTCCATTATTCTTCGATCGCCCAAGAAGGCAAGAAAACTCAATCCCTTTCACAACGTCTTCTTGCGAGAGAGGAAGGGGAGTAGATGAGGAGGGACCCTTTAGGGATCATGAGGTTGATGAGAACTGAGCGCACGTACTTAAGTGGAACGCTAGAGGGTGTGATGGAACAATCGTTCTCTCCTCGACATTTCTTCTGACCTTTCGCAGTACGTGCGTTTGCTTTTCTTTCGCGTGATCTCTTGCATTGAGTGGGGAGGGACTGTACTGCCTGAAACTGGAGTCGTGCTTAATGTTTTAGTGCCGCTTTTGCGGCTAATATTGTCTTCAGTAATGTCTATTGTATTAAATGTGACTCGTAAATCTCTGTTATACTGTAAAACTTGTTAGAGCTTTTTATTAAAGGCTTGGAATATAGTGCACAGTTATCTCCTTACTGGTGAAAATTGGCTTTTATTGACGATAATTACATTTTAATCATCCTCCTTCCATGGCTAGCTTAACGATCTTTGGGATTACCAAACAGGTCGGTTTCTACTGTTTATGATGACACGGCTTCGAATCCTGTTCTTTCTTTGCTCCGAAACCAAACGGAAACGCTTGTTACTCAGGCGATACAATGGCCAGTTTCTTCTGCCCCAAGGTGTCCGTTGTGGAGAGGTTCAACTGTACTTCATTTGGTGATTGCACCCGTCCACAACACTAAGAATCTACGACAAAAGCTGTTCGTTTTTAAAACATTCTTTAACGATTAAAGCGCCGGTTGTTGTTTTCTTAAAGGCCCGGCTTTCCTTTTCTTGGCCCTCGCGCGTCCTCGAGATTTCTTCCTTGGCCCTAAAAAACACAGGGACGGATCTAGGGGGAGGGTGCAGGGGGTGCGCACCCCCTTCCCCTGAGATGACCTGGGACCTTCTAATACAACTAATATTCTGCAAAAAAATAATGCGGTTTATTGGTGTTGAAGTAAAACATGAGACGAAGTTGAAAAATTTATGTTGAACGCCGTAACACGTCACGTCACCAGTCAGTTACACCATTCCTTAGTGGTGTGCCCCCTCCTAAGAAAACTCCTACATCCGCCCCTGAAGCAAACCGTCGCCTGGCAAAAATACTAATTAACACGAGTGACACGGTTGTGTGACTTGTAAGTAATAAAAGCTTTTGTTTCCACTCGTGAGCCTTTTTTTCTCAGGCCTGGAGCTTTTCTGTGATAGGGAGCTTTATCATCGACGACGGTAACTGAAGTGAAAAAGTCACTTTTAAAATGAATTTCCGTTTTTTCAAACCTTCTCGCGTTTATTCCAATTTGCTAAAAATGACAAATGTAGGCGAATTTCCCTAGAGTTGATTCCTTTAGGACCACCCTTAAGTTTAGAGAGACAAAAAGAAATTATTCGTAGCTTATTTACATCCCCCATAAACCTTACAGTTGAGCATTTTCACGTCGTAGTCGTGCAAGGACGGTAAAGAAATGTACAGAAAAAGCGTGATGCACGTGCAAAGTTGTTGTTTTGCGTCCTCGTTGCCGTCGCCTTCGTCGTTGCTAAGGCTCTCCAAAACGTAGACGTTTAGACGTAGTTAGATAGACCACCGTTATCAAGGGTCCCGAAAGGGTATACTAGTCCCATGCATTTCCCAGACACAAATTTTCCTACATCCGGCATCCGAATTCTTTGAACAAATGACGTGAACAGCATAAAGTAGGAAAATGTTTTCAGAGAGAAATCGGGACATTCCTCAAACTATATGTTTCCTCGTTTTGAGATTTTGGGATTTTGTTTGGCTAATGTGATTCGATTCTGTTTTGGTCCTTCAGGCTTTTGTGATTCTATTTTGAGATTTTGAGATTCTGTTTTCATTTTTGCAATCCAGTTTTGAGATTCTGTGTTTCTGTTTTTGTTTACCAGCTGTTGACCAGCTGTTTAGGAATTTTGCGCTTTTTTTTGTGTTTCTTTGTTTCTGTATCATCGGGGGTTTTATGGCTAATGATTTTCTCTTTTAAATTTGGAGTATTTTTTAATTCCTATTTTTGGTCTTGTTTTACTGTTACGCCGGTGCTCGTTTGCACGTGACGTCACGGTGGCCACGTTGGTGGTCAAAAACAAAAGCAAGCTAATCTTCTCTGAGAACTAAACGAGAAAAAATTGTGTCGTACTGACCACCAACATAGCAGCCTTGTCATTTGGTTACGGACCAAAAATTTTGAGTTTTGTGATTGCCATGTGGTTCCGGGGATTTTTGAATTGATTTATTTAGTTATTTATTACAGAAGCCGATTATCGGAGTAATCGGCTCCGGTTTATTACAATGATTGTTATTTTTGTATTTCCTGTCTGTGGGTTTTGTGTTTCTGTTCTCTAGTTTGTGTGTTTGTTTGTTTGTTTTTCTTCTTTTTTTTTTTTTTTTTTGGGGGGGGGGGGGGTTCTTTTGTTGACGTGTTGTTGTTGTTTTTTTTTTTTCAGTTTTCTTTTCTTTGTGTGCGTCAGTTTTAGCATTTTTCTCTTTTTGGGGTTTTAGGGTTTTCTTGTGTTTTTGCTCCTATCAGCACAGCTGGTAACAGGTTACAGAATTGAACTGCTGGGGCAGTTACAATGTTTGGTAGTCACCTCTTTTGTTATCATGGGTTGTGGATTGGGAACGAGTGGATGGCACCTCATCGCATGGAACCAATAAGCCCCGTTCGTGTCCACCATCATTAGCCTTGATTCTGATAAAGTTATATGCATTACCAAGAGCCTAATCATGCTGGTATTACAGTAAGGACCGTCTAAAAAATATGAGGCTGCTGCAAATATCTGCTGACCAGCAGGCAATGTGACCTCTTTATCAGTCATGATACGGTTTCGTCACTCGGTCTCCTCCTCCCACTTCCCCGGTCCCCTCTCCTTCTCCTAAAGACCCTGAAAGGTTTTTCCCCGGGATGGCAGTTTTCCTTCTTAAGACGTCTGAAGACTTAAAAGTTAAAGGACACAGTCAGAGAATGAGGAAACATCGGTTTCATTGCTAAATGCATTCCTTTTCTAATGGCAACGAGATATTCACAAGAGAGAATTACTGTCTTTACATCAACTGAATGAATGTAATTGAGTATCGCCATGACGTTTCTTGATTCACCCGAAACAACTGGTGTGAGATGGAAAAGAACCTGTTTGAATGTCAGTCCCAACCAAGAGAGGATAAAGCTGTTCCAACTTTTTATTCCCGTGATACCTTCCAACCTGAAAAGTCACTTCAGTCCGTCAATTAATTTTGGCCTTTGCAAAGTAGAAAGACAAATGTACTTAACGCTATTCAAAGGATTAATTTTAGCTTTCCGGATTAGCTAGATTTTTGCTAGGCTATAACAATAAAGTAAAGCCAACTATAATAGCAGCCGATTTCATTTGCTGAGAAAGTCGTACGGAGCCTTGGTGACCAGTAGGGGTTTCCAATGTTAAAATAAAATGTCGTCCGCGACGCAAACGGTCCTCTGCTAAAAATTCTGCAAGGCTCTGCGCGAATTCTGCTCGGTGCCTGAAAAAGTCTTCAGTTCTTCTGTCCTAATGTAAGTATTTTACAACTAATGGGAACCTAGACCTAAGCCCTAAATACAGCAATAGGATTTTATTGAGCATAACAAAATTGCATCCGCAATTCACCTAAATCTGCACAATACCCGCCAAGGGTTTAGTGAAAACGCGGATTTTTAATAGGATCTTGATCTTATCGCACAAAGAAACATCCGGCAAATGCGACATAAAGACTGTGTAAGGATAGGAAATAACCAACGTATTATTCTCTCGGTATCCCAAGTTATTATGTCTGATTTTTCGCCAAAATACCACAACACTCGTCCGCTAATCCTATCCTGCCAGCCACACAGGAAAGAATGCAGCTCCTGTGCCCCCATCGCCAGTGTGTTTGAGCGAGTGTGCTCCAAACAAGTACAGTTGCGACTTCGACGCGATTTCCCAACCTTGTTCCCATGTTCTCTCTCCTCTGTAGGGACGGTAGGAGACAACCCTGGGAACGAGGTTGGCGATTTCCCACATCTAAAACGAAGACTATAACAAAGACAAATTAGGGTTTATGTTTACATGTTTCTCGCTTCTGGACAAAATTAAAGCTCTTTTCTGGTTATGTCAGTCGGCAGGCTGAGATGCGAGGTAAGTTATGCTTTCATTTCTATCTTCACATGAATCACACTGGCGATAAATCATGATCACAACTTAACACAACAGCCGTGTTTTTGTTTCTTTACTCTCTGTCAATCTATTTGCGTCATAACTGCCGTTAACAGCAAAATAAGCTCAAAGAGAAGGATGAAAAATTATTTTGAGAAGTCAATGTTGCATTGTCCTTCTTTTTTCCGTTGAATTATGGAATAAGTTTAAAACAAAAAAAATCGTTTGTAGTTTTACAGATTGAGAGAAATGACTTCCGCCAAGAGTTGCTTCGGCTGCTTTCGGAATATGAAGCAAAAACGCCTACACTCTTCCTATTGCCCCAAGCTTTTGTAAGTTAATTCACAGAGCACTGAATGAGAATGTTAGTTTTATTCGTGCTAATATAATTGCTCAAATTTAGAAATTTGTATGACGGATTTCAATCACTTCATGCGTGACAATGCAAATTTGTTTATTTGTCGAGTGGACTGCGGCTCCTCCTTTGAGCGGGGTGCCTGAGCAGGTTCAGCGGGGGATCTCACTGTCTATTGCTGACTTTTTTCCCGAAATAAAAGAAAAAAACTCCTTCCTGCCTTTTAATTTCCAGAATAAATAAATAATTTTAACTTTTCTCGTTTATCATTTCTTTTTTGTTTGTGGCCTCCTTTTTATCGCCTGAAGGAAGTAATTCCATTCATTCCATCCCCTCCCCGAGAATTTGTCTAATTGGTCATCTGGGAATTTGATATCCATTGTTGAACGCGCGACTAAAGGGACTCAGTACTCACACGGCCAGTATGAAGTTGCTTTGATTCATTTGCACTTTGTTGTCGTCGCATCGTCATGATCCAGGGCCCGGATGATTTGCAATGAGTCTCACGACATTTAAAAGAAGTGGTAAGCTTCTTTGAATATTAACCCCAACTTCAGAGAATGCTTTCAGCAGAAGTATAACTCGACTAATAACGAAGTCTGTAGTGTGCCACCTGCCGGCGAACGTTCGAGGTTCTTTCAAAGATTCGGCAGGCTATCCGTTTTGTATTGTTTTCGATGTTCTTCACGTGTCTATGTCATTTTCATGTTATAATCGACATTAATTTTTACTGTATTCTATGTTGTTTTCACAGATGTTCACTCTTTACTGCTGCTAGTAGCATCGTCGGTTGTGCTCTTGGCGTGTTTATACCTACTCATTCGGGCGTTTAGAAGAAAACGTCAGTCTAAAGGAAAACAGCGAGAGTTACAGAGACCTTTCATCAAAGGGAAACGTGTTTGTCTTTCGCCTCGGAAGAGCCCTCTCTTGCTTGGCTCTCTGGTAAGTTTCAAAGATAACAAGTCAAAGTTTTGACTTCAATGATGTCATTTTTATGTCGTTGTTCGATTAATTCAAGCGTGCGAGTACAGAAAACGCGTGTAAGCTTTTATTCTTTCCGTCATGTATGCGGAATGAACAAAGGCAATTTTGCGAGAAAATCGAATTGTGTTGTCTAAATAAAATGCTACTCAAAAACATTTCAAATTGTCCTCCTTTACAAGATGGAAAGCAAACAACCATGTTTGTGCCCGCCAAAGAAATCTGAATATTCATATTGTTCGTTTGTCGATCGCAATGTTCTTACAGGAAAACGGGATTAAGATGTCATGTAGATCTTATCACTTTTATGTTTTAAGAAAACAGATACTTGGATCTTTTACTGTAAGCAATGTTTTCATTTATTAAGTTACGTAGTCTGTCAAACTGAAATAATTTAAAGAAGGATGTACTTTCCATCCTGTGGTTTTGAATTTGCATTTAATTTATATTTATAGAATGGTCGAGAAACGTTTTATTTTCGAGATGAAATATTAACCACAAATCGCCTTGACTAGAGAGATATTAAGTACTGAGGCGGTTAAGTTTTAAGCCTGCTCTATTTTTTTATTATTATTTTATTACTTTCACTTTCTGTGAGTAAAAGAAAGGTTCTTTGTTTTGTTCAGCGTTTGGTTTGCACTCCACTCAGCACCATTTTATGCGGTCACCCACTGTTAAAATTATAAACACTTGCTGTAAAAATTATAAAAGTTAACTCAAGCGTTTGTGTCGCTGTATATAAAGTTTCAAGTGTTTTCATTTCAAGACAGCGTGTTAAATTTTAAACAGGGCAATTTGATTGTGGTTGTACAAGTAAAATACCCAACAGATTATCGCTATTAATTCAGGAATAGGTAATTGCTGAAGTATTGTTTACGTGGTTGCAATTATTGACACTTTTCCTTTTCTGTTCATCTCGTACCATTTTTTTAGTAATTAGACAGTATGTCAGTTAAATCATGGGAAAGAAGGAACAAACAATAAAAATACATTTAACTCTCTGCTTTTAGTACCAGTTGTATAATTTTTTTCTTCTCATGAAAATAACCAAAGAAACAACAACCCTGACTTGTTAATGATGAATTGATTATCCCCTTCATTACACCAAGCACAAAGGAAAAAGAATATTCATTTTTCGCTTGACTTGCACTATTTGTAATTCACTTGCTTTCATTTTGGATACATGTTGTTGCATTTCAAAAATTCATGGATATCTGAAAAACAACAAAAGAATGATTTGAAATGGAATGAAATTATTTGATAATCAACTGAAGAACGTCATAAAAGGAGAGCATAAATTTTATAAATAAATAACTTTTGAAATATACTGAGGTTTCTCTTATAAGAAACAAAGCTGGGCTTCCAAAAAATTGTAACTGGAATGCTGTCAATTTAAACATTAATTTTTGTTTACATGAACTCCTTGCTTACTCAAACCGGTTTTACCGGTAACTTAATTTTCAGTGCATTTCACCAACTGTCATAAACTCCTGCTATTAGTCAAACTGTTTCAAACTGTTTATTGTTTTCACAACTACATGCACGTGTAGTACTTGAGGTTACCTTTCTATGACATGCTTCTCCCACTGCAGTATTTTTCATTACATTTTACTTCCATACTGTGGATGCATCTATGATATATGGGATGTTAATACAGGTCAAAATTAAATTGAGTTTAAAATTACCTACAATTTAGGTTGATTCTCTATTTCCTTTGTCTCCTTGCCCTAATTATAATTCATGAATTAGGGCTAGGAGAGAAAGGAAATCAAGAATCAACTGAGGTTGAAAAATTTTAACCTGAATAATTATTTTGACTTTGACCAGACACTTGGGGTTGTACATGTAATAGTAGAAGTCTGATTGTACACTGTCTACATGTATGTAGCCGTGGCAATCTTTGTCCGTGGATACAACTGTTGATTGGCATGTTGTGTCTAAACAAAAGCCTTATAGTGGGCATAACAGGGGTGCTATCTTAATGTGTCGTTTTTTGCTATGCTAATTTTACACTAGAATTCAAATGACCAAAAGTGTGATACAATCTAATGCTTGGATATATTTGAGAAGATGCTCAGTGTGAGAAAGCTCAAACTTAAACATAAATCTATTTGAATATTAGTAAACCCAAAATTACAATCAAAGGCTCTGAGGTGGCATAAAATCTGAGCCTTCAGTGAAACTCAAAATACACTGTGTGATGTTCCAAAATGTTCAAAGTACATACATCAGGACTAGTGTAGTTAAAAAAGCTGGTCTGACACTCTGCATGATTGGTAGGCCATTAGTAAACAGTGTATTGAGAAGAATGCAGCACTTTGCCAGAAATGCAGACATGTGCCAAAATGTGTGGTTCATCACTTACTAAAGTTGTTCTGAATTGTTATGGAAACTAGTTTTAGTAATAACTAGTTTTTAATAATTCCTTTGTTAGTGAGCAACGTTGTATGTCTTGTTTAATTGACTCCCAGTAACTCAAACCAACATGAAATGCTTACTTCTGTAAAATGCTGCAAGCGCAAATTTTTTTTTCAAATTCACCTTTTTGCAACTTGAAAAAATATAGAAATATTATGGTGGCAAGAAATAAAACATTGGTGGCCAGAAGAACAAAGGACACACTTAATGCAATGCTACATGAGGGGTTTGAAATAAATAAAATGGCTGCCCAACTATTGCGATTAGATTTAGAGATACTCCTGACATTTTATGGATTTATAGCCTTGGACAACCAGAGTAAACGAGACGAATTACACAGAGAGTGTACACAATAATATTCATTATAAAATGGTGCTTAAAATGCCATTTCATGCAAACTTTTATCTCAGTTTTACTTCAGAAATACCATAAGCACAATCAATAAAAGCATTATGGGTTGGCACAAATTCTAAATACAGGAGAGTGGCCAAATTGGTGACTTTCACTGCAATTTTACATGTAATTGCCATTTTTATATGTTGCTGCTCAGGATTCCGGTTTACCATATTAATTTATTAATACATGTTTATAGTTTTTGGTTTATTTCTCTTGTTAGCAATTTGCGGATGGACCGACAGGAAGTCCTCCTAAAAGACAAAGACATTCACCTCTACCGTTGAAGTTTTTTTCACCTGTACTTTATAACAAGACCTATGTGCAGAGAAATTTCTTATGTGATGCCATTACTTCAGTCAACAAGCCTCGCAGCCAAAGGTCTCCGTTGCCAGAAATGAAGAAAGCAACTTTTTCCCAGAAAACAACAGAACCCAAAGTGGTCTTTAAGAAAAGTAATGCACAATCACCTAGCAAAGAAAGTGAAGGGTGTGGTCCAGAGCCTGATGACAAGGCAGAGGCAAAAATAATATTCAGTGATAAAAAGGGGACTAAAGATGACTTAACTGAAGTTACTGCAAATATCTCTGCGTCTAAGGGCATCGAATCCAAAGCCAGTGGAGTTCAGTCATGGCCAAAGGCATCTAACAAACATGTTATGAGACCACGGTTATATCAAATGAATTCAAGCCAAACACGGCCCAGCTTGTTTGGTGAAAGGGCAGGGGGAGCCCATGCTGTATCTCATGAGAGAAAATCTTTGTGGTCTCACAGCTGTCTTTCAGAGAATTTTGTTGAGAAAGCGATGGATGGTGAATATCAAAAGAAATCTGTGTCCATGAAGAGTGAGGCAAAAGAAAAATATGATTTAAATGATTCACACAGCAGTTTGTCACATTGTGAACTTGGCGAAAAATTTGACAGTAGCATTGGATCCTTGAACCCTTTTAAAAAGTCACCCATTTGTTCTTCATCAAACAATGAAAGTTTCAAGGGTGACTGTAATCTCTTGGACGATAATTGTGACAGCTTAGATCGCATTCTTAGGGATTCTAGGAGTAAGTCACGCAGGAAAAAAGACAGAATATCTACATCAAGTGAGAAAGAATCAAGTAGTGCTTGTTCGCACAGAAATTCTGTTGTTAATGATATAGTGGCTAATGCCTCAAAAACTGAGGTAGTTTGTGCCCAATGTGGAATCACATTGCCCAAGCCTCAGTGCTTCTATAGCCTGGGTTCCCTGTGCACTGATGGGGAATTTTGTGAGACAGACTCAGATGACATAAACCGTCACCCTGTAGGAGACATTGATGATGAGCGGCCACTTGTTGAGGTTCAAAGTCACCATGACACGGGATATACTAGCAGTGATGACTTTGAAAATGAAGATACTTTCTCAAAAGAGCTTGACCAAGTTTGGTCACATGACAAGCGAGAGACTGATAGTTATGATGGAGATTATGAGACTGATAATGAGGAAAATGCTTTTAAACCTGACAGGTTGAGTGATGACAAGGCTTTAAAGCCTCTTGTTTCAGTTGGAGAGCCAGTACCAATTAAGGACTATGCTTTAAGAGAATGGAAAAGCGACACGCCTACTTCAACTGCTATGAAAAAGGTAACCATTCACATAGTTACTTTTCCTTGGTCACTTTTTGTTCAAGTTTTAAGTACAAGTAAGCAAAATATATTCATCAACGCTGCTGGAAATAGTTAACTGAGTAAATGTACCGAGTTTAAAGATCATACTTCAAAGGCCAGCAAAGATGCTCCACACGGTGGAGAAATTTTTCAACCGTTTGTATGGTGGTTGCCCCGCCACGGTACAAGCATCATTGTAATTTTGCAACTTTGCAGAGCTATATCTGTTGTTTTAAATAGATAATTCTAAATCTTGGCAAATGTCCAATATTGCAAATGTAGCAAGAAAAAAGTACCGTACGTTTACTGTAAGTAGCTCTAGGTACAGTGTTCATTCAAGTTCTGTGTGTATTTTGCAGGGATATGGTCGCATATCATCACTTACTGGGTGTCACCATCTTCGTCAAATAAGAGGAGATAATTACTGTGCAATAAGAGCAGTGCTGTTTCAGGTGTTAGCTGGAAAACTCCCTGTATTGAATCTGTTTACAGCTACAAGTAATAAGAAGTCTGAACTTGAAAAGGTGAGCCCAGCTTTGTGGTTTAGAAATGCAGTCAAATGTCTGTAATAGCTGATTTATGACACTGTACATCTTTGTTGCATGCTATGTTATTGAGATAAAACACGTGTGCCTTTGTAGTATTTTGTGTTTCTCATGACAAGGTTTTGGTCTTGCAAATTGATAATATCAAGGATGTGCTGTAGCAGCACCTGGTGGCCCCTGGTGCCCAACTTTTGTTCCCAGGCGACTATGGGTGTAATGAGTCATATTCCTTGCGATTCGATTCGATTTAGATTATTGCCTTTCGATTTCGATTATTTCGATTCGATTATGTAAATGTTTCTTAATTCTTATAACATAAAGCGTAATGTTAACAATGTGCAACCCTAAACCCTCGATTTGAGAATAGTAACAGGGACAGGAGGATTCACAGTTGCTTGGATCATCACTATGTTTGAGAACCTGGCAAAGAGCGTGTCGCACATGGTTTGCCTTATTTGGAAATTCTCAAGGGGTGGTTGAAGGACAACATTTTTACCAGGCAGCACAAAATGGTGCACGAATTGCTATCGTCTTTGCTCGTCAATCAAAACGCACTTTTTAAAAGTTCTGGATTCTGATTTTCCAATATAATAACTCACTGAGGGCACCCTGGAAAAGGTGTGTAAAAATTGAACCAAAATCGATAAAGTGGGACCCTGGTTAACAGACACCCACTTAATTAATATGGACACTGAGACATTGTGGACAGTTTTGTCAACACCTGACAGTTTAGTTTAACACCTGGTTAATGAGGACATTATGGCATGTCCCCTTGGTGTTCATATTAGCCGAAGTTCCACTGTATTTATGTCTTGTTTTGAGAAAAGCTCACCTCAAGGATTGTGATGTGTCATGTTTTCATAATAATTTACAACTTACATGTAGACTTGTTGAGTGAGTAAATAAACTGATCTTTTTATTTCTTTGAGATTTTGACCACTCCATTGGTCTGGTCCTTACAGGTCTGCTACAATGAATGGTTCATGTTGTTTTGTCATCTGAGTCAAACTTTCTTACCTCAATTACTTTTTCTTTCTGTGTTTCTTTCTTTAAATTATCCCTTGTTTGAAAGTCTTTGCAGCATAAACAACTAATGATTTGTGCGGCGGGTCTAAAATACAGGTCACTTTTCACAGGTCAGAGTACAGGTCACCACGATAGAGATAAATGAACAGCATTAAAACTGTCTCCTAGCCCTAATCTCTTAACAAAATGCTCTATTAGATCGAGGGGAATCTGTGTGGTTTGGTAATTTATCGATGGAGCAATGACCTGCACTCTTGACCTGTGGAATGTGACCTGTGCTTTAGACCCGGCATGATCCGCGGCACACTTTGTTCTGAGGGTTGTGCCTTGCAAAGCATCATTTACTGCTCTGCCTGAATTAACAATTTAGGATCAACAAAATTATGCTTATAGGAAGTGTTGGGTAAATGTGCACTTCAAACTGTCTGAGTTTGAGCATGATCTTCTCTTTTGCAGATTTGTACTTCACATGCTTTTCTTGACCAGTGGAGCTTTGCCAACAGATTACCTGTTCCAAAAAAGGAAATAAGAACCACCCTAGGAAAATTCTTGGTCTTTTTCAGCAACCAGGTACAACATACATCATTTGATTTTTCAAAAACGTATATGTACATAATACATGTGCGGCTAGTTTTCTAGAGTGGATGTCAAACGTGTGTGTCATTTCATATATTTCCATTCATAAACGTGTTATGAGATTGTAATTTACTTTACAGACCCGCAAAATATGTGACCTCCCTAGCCAACCAGAAAGAATAGAATCTACTCTGTCCTTGCTCAACAATGAAACTGAAGAATTCAAGATCCTTGAGGCCACCAAACTGTTGATGTATGATGCCGCTGTTCACTTATATACAAGGCTCAGCCTTGGGGAGGATATTCCTGTATTTGCGATGCTTTTGTTTGCCCGTGACTCATCTGAATCGCCGCTGGGCTTGTTAACTAATCATTTAAACAGAACGGGAGACAGGGGAGGACTGGAACAGGTGAGCTGAGCAAAGTATGTATGGTAACAGCCTGCGAAGCAAGCCACGAGAGAACGCGTGAGTCAACAACTAAGGCGCCCCTCGCACTCCCGTCTCCTTTCTCGTGCTGCTGTCGGGTGACTTCTCGCAACTCCATGGAGGGCTAACAGTAGCGCTAAGCCATAAACACAACATCTCTTGTAAAAATGGTTGTAATGTGTTTTTACTTGCGAAACTATTTAGAGTTCTTAAATGTGTCCGTGTGAAAGGGGAAAACCGCAGAGCCCGGAGGAAAACCTCTCGGAGCAAGGGAGAAACCCAACGACAAACTTCACCCATTTATGGCATTGGCGCGGGGATTTGAACCCGCGTCAGATTGTTGGGAGGTGAGTGCTCTCACCGCTTCGCCACCCTTGTCTCCATGTCTATCATAAATTTTTCGAATCAGACATAAAAACAAGAGGAAACTCGTTAAATGTGACAAATGCGCGTGCTAAATCGCGCCAGCTACTCTGGCCAAAGCATGCCCAACGGAAGTCGAACCTACCTGTAGGACCTAGTCTTTACACTGAGGTACCGTTGGGTTACTGTCACTACTGAGCAACTTGTATAGACTCTTGTTGGGTGAGGCCATAGATACAATTTTGTGATTTGGACCTTACAGAGTTGAACCTCTCCACAACGGCCACCTTGGGTACAGAGGAAAGGGACCGTTGTAGAGAGATGGCCGTCAGCGGAGGACGAGGTTCGACTGTATAAAGCGGCATTACCCGTGTTTTAACAATGCTTTGCTGTCTCTAGGTGGAGATGTGTTTACTTGGATACACTCTTGGAGTTGTCATACAAGTCATTCGTCCTTCTCAAGTAGATAAGGAGGATTTTATAGCGTGTTACCCTTCTTTAGATGATGCGTCAAAGTACACGCCCATGGTGACTCTTGTGGCGGAAGACGATAGACACTATAACATTGTCATGTAGATTGATTTAAGTAGTGTCGGTACCTATTCTCTGCTGTAACAACGAATTGACGTTTAAAAGGGCATTTCCAAGTTCCCAAAAAGTCACATTTTCAAAACGAGGCCGAGTGCAAAGATGTTTTTCATTTCCATGGGAATGAAAAAGTCATTTTCATATCAACGGCTTTGCACTTAACGTCGAGTTGAAACAGGGGCTTGGGGCACCTTGGGTGTGGCTTATTGATTAAGAGAATGCTACATGGTGAGATATGACCTGATAACTTGTTAAGAATCAACCAACTCAGGTTAAAGTAGAGAAAAATCAGTCTTGTTGCGCTTGGTAGGCTTTAGGTGTTTTGTTTTGTTGTTGTTTTTTTTTAATTGTTTGTTTTGTTTTAAATTCCGTTTGCGAATCCATGTTTTCTTCTTTTCTTTTTTTTTTTTTTTCTTCAGCCCTTTTGCTTAAAGGAATGTGAACTTATCTACATTTGACGTCAATTTGTTGTGACAGTAGCGGCTGGAACAGTACCTTAAGGTCAATTCACTAATTATCAAATCTTGACCATCAATTCGTAGCTATAAGTAGCGGTAGTAGTCTTAAATTATGGGTTTTTCTACGGAAATGATTTTACTTTATTCAGAGCGCTTTTTGTAGCCGTGAACAATATACTGAGTGTTCTCAACCGCATACATCCATTTCTGCGGGCATCAAGAAATTTACATTTGTTACAATCGTGATGGCGTTCGCTGGTAGTTTTTAACCTTTTTACTGAGTTTCAAATTAGAGGTCAATTGCGGAATGAACAACAGAGAGGAGAAGTCGTTACGTCATGTTGCCATGGTAGCAAAATTTTCAAATCTCAACAAACCGTGGTCCTGCAAAAATGGTAGGTAAAAAAAGTAAATAACAAATTCACATGTATGCTTTCCCGCGCATGATTGCAATCAGGAACAAAACGATAGCCCAAACTTTTCCCCCATCGTTGAACACTGCAAATGGTCGTCTCTGTCAAGAAAGATTGTTGAGATCCAGAAATATTGTTACCATGGTAACCAGACTTCACACTTCTCCTCTCCATTTAGTAATATTTAACGGTTCCAGTCATGGTTAATTCATTTTTTATCATGTCATCAGGCAGCCGTTAAATAATGCATGTAAAAGCGGAAATTCAATCTACGAAATATTTTATTATGCATTTTAGTAGAATTTTTACAGAGACCCTGACATACACGTTTGTGACATTATCAAATGCTTGCGTATCGTACGGAAACGCTGGATTTATTTAACGTTTATTTATAATGGTAGAGATTTATCTACCTTTCTTAAGTAAAGTATTTTTTAAGAAATATATAGTGTTAAAATTGTAGAATATTTAAGGGGGCTTTCTCGCGCTCTATACTAGCCATTAGAACCTCGGGCCCATTTCTCCAAAGTCCCGGAAACTTTTCGGGCCATGAAGGCAAATTTTAAAATTAAAACCTGTTGAATAGTAGCGCAGTTCTTACACACAAACCAGTCAAATGTGCTTTGTTAACTGATAGTTTTATCATATTTGTATCATTATTGAAACTTTAATCTTGAGTGCAAACACGACAAACATAAAACAGCTTTCCGAGTTTGAAAAGTTACGGGGACTTTCGAGAAACAGGCCCCAAGTCAAAGAACTTACGTTAAACTGACCCGAATTAACCGCAGTTGTAATAAAGTAAGCACTTAGAAAACTTTTTCCATACTGTCTTGTCAAGGAATAGAGCCCTGTGTTAAGGCCCCTTTGGAGAACAACAGACGCAACTACCTTTCTTGTGTACGTAGAACATTTTGAGAGGCATTTCAAAGAAAATCACAGTAGTGTGTATTAGTCGATAAAAAGAAAACTCTAAGAGTAAAAATTACAATAAAGTAAACAACTTAAGTTTTGTTTGTTTTGTTGGGGGGGGGGGGGGGGAGGCTGTTTATATGATACTGGGATGACTCTCAAGAGTTTTGTCCCGGAGTAAAATTCGTACTGCATTCATATGATAAAATCGAACTGCTCAGTCTCTCGCGAGTTAGGATTTTTAAACCGGAACGAAGTTCGTTTCAGTTTTTTTATACCAGCATGAAATTTCTTACTAGAACGATAATTTTATTTGGGATTGAAAATCGAATGAACTCATTCCGAAATAGCTTTTACAGGAACGAAATTACGTTTCGGTATAATGTAAACAAATACCGAGAAATATATGGCGATAGAATGAACTCTTTTAAGACATGGGAATAGCCCTCTTATTGCTGCTGCTGCTGTTGATGTTTGCGGTTTGTTTGTTTTACGAACGAAGCCATCGCTACCCATGTCTGAAGATATTCGCCACATGATTATCGACGAATGACTTGACCGAATATCGCTAGAGCCTGACATTACTGACCTAAAGGGGGGTAATCGGGGCCAAATACAGGGGGAATTACCGGGACTCGTAGGCTTTGCTTAAAACCTGAAATCGGGAAAAAGCCGAACGCCGAATGGCTCTGAAGTTTAGTGGTTTAGGGTTATGAAACTAAGTGAATCATCTTCCATTTAGGGTCATTATACTTGGCAATTTTTCACGATTCATTTTCTCGCAATATCGAGAAGGTCAGCACTTTTTAACATCTGTCGAAAGGCCTTGGACACTTATGAAGTTTACACAACTTAGTATTCCTTATCGTTTTGGATTAGCCGGTTAAGCACTGCGTTTTACAGATTAGGGTTAAGCGCTACCTTTACTGATTAGGGTTAAGCACTGCCTTTACTGATTAGGGTTAAGCACTTCCTTTACTGATTAGGGTAAAGCACTGTTTCGAAACTGCTTAGGTTCCTTTTTTGGGTTGGGGTTGATGCTCTGTGTACTTTAATCTGCCTTGTGTAAACTTCATAAGGTGTCCAAGGGCCTTTCGAGGGATGTTAACGAGTGCTGACCTATCGAGAAGAGACTTAAGCGCAAGGAAAACCAAACCAAATACAGAATAATGACCAGAAAGCCTCTGAGACATGTAGGAATTTTAATATATCGAACGTAGGCTATTGGCTTGCTCCACGTAAAATGTTGCGTCTTAATAGGAGTATGTAACACTAGGCGCCGCCTAAAAAGGAAGAATATGACAATGATTAAATTCTTGTTTGCCTAAAGTCGCATGCACAAATTTCACCTGCTCATCCCTGTATGCAAGGATCATAATCTATCATGAAGTGAATGTATGCGCGTGAGCCTCCTCACAAAACTATTTATAAAAGGAAAGAGTTCAAAGAAGGCTTAAATGCGTAAGTATTCTTCAAAAGCTAAGTGACTACAGTAACTAAGGGATAATTTCTCGTGGGTATTCCGAAGAAGGGACTGTCATGTTAACGCATTTATCATTCTCTAAAAAGACCCAAATCCACTGTTGATAAAGATAAAAGGCTAGGTATCCTTTAAGGTAATTCCTTTGTTTTGCACTGCGTACCCGCTACTGCGCATAACATTGCGACATTCCAAGATGGCGGCGGTTCTTCCCAATAGCGCGAAAAGAACAAAAAAGGGCCGCTTTTGCAGCGCGAAAGCTTTTATTCGCACTAATAATGCCGAAGATCGGCTAACAGCTTCCTGGTTTCCTATCGAAAAACAAGAAAATGAAAGAAATGTGCGTGATCCCGAAGTCTGCAGTGGTTTTTCACTTCGCAGCCGTCGAGTTGTGGAATTATTAAAATGTGCTGGCTGAGGTTTTGGATTATAGGGGCTGTGAAGCTTGTGGGACAGCTCTACGGCTCTCCAACTGCATTAAAGAGCCAGCACCTGGCCTAGGATCCCTACTGTACATATGTTTTTCAAACTCCGAAAGTGGAGAGACGAATATTTCTGGAACAAATAAGACCCACCGTAGCACCAGAACCTCGCGAGGTAGACCAATCTTAAACGCGAAGTTTGCTGCTGAATTCACATTTTGCTGTGTATAGAAACCAAACAAGCGAACATATGAAGAATAGGAATCATTAGTCTTTTCTTCAAGTTTCTTTGTCAAGCATTGTTATGCAAAAGCAAAAAAATCGAACCCCAGCTCACTGGAATTAAATGGAACGCCACCGCTACAAAATAGCCCAAAATTAAGATTCCTAACTCCAAAATCTCCTCAAATCTTGACTTACCTCCTTCCTTGGTATTTAATGTACTCTTTTCAAGTTTGGATTTCTGTGCTGGCGATATCAAACACATAAAAACAACCTAAAACAAGCTTGATCTCGAGTGCGTACTTCGAACGTCCATGCACCTTTCACAGCAGTTTGTGAGGAAACAAGCACGGTGACCCCCGATTTCTTTCCCAGGTATTTGCTAAGAACAGTCTAATAAAAAACGTATTTGAAGAAGAAAAAAAGTTTGATAGTAGAACATGACTTTTTGGGGGAAAATAGTTTCGTATTTGCTGTATTTGGGTCAAGGCGAGGACTTCAAACCAACTACGGAACTGTCCGAAAAAGTGCAATGCCCGACAACCAAGCATTCAAAAACGAATTAAATGAAGCAATAGTGCTTATTTTAATGAAAGAAGCTTTATGTTCAAGATAAAATTTTGTTTGTTTCAAGTAACAAAGACTTAATTCCGTAAGAAGGGGATTCGAATTTTTAACACGCAACCACTAAAAATACCCCAGACGCGTAAACAAGCACGGTGACCCCATCTTTTTATTGCATTTTTTTGACGTTCATATCATGAATGTTCATTATGCCAAGTTTCAAAAAACGTTTGATAGTAGAACAATTTCAAGGGAATTACCTTAAGGTTAAAGAGTAACAGGTCTTTCATTCGAACTTACTCGGGCCAATAATGCAACATTTTTTGTCGGTAAAACAAAGTATTTTGATGCACTTTTATTAATTATGCTGAATTGTTGTCGACGTTCTTCAATAAAACGAGTAGCTTTCCTTAGAGTTTAGTATTATTTAAGCAAAAAATGCCTGTTTTTCTTTTTTTTCCAACAAGCGGAATCATTTAAAGAGTTTGAAAAGCACCTGTTAACTGCAGTTTTGAATTGAAGGCTGATTAAACTGCTTATTATATACCAAACGTATCTATCCACCACTATTCACCTCCACTTCGGGGGATAGTTGTATATTATTGCCAAGTTTAAAGAATACCGAAGATGAATGGCGGAAAGTTCGAAAATGCTCCGCTTAGTTGGGTAGACAAATTTGAACTTGATGATTTCCTTTTCAAGGTGTCCTTTTGCACTTTGTAATACCTGTCGCACTTTGTAGTAATTAAGAAGCTGTCACAATTTGTAAAAACAGCCCATCGCAAGTAATGAATTAGTTATCTCTTTCTCTTGTCAAGTGAACTTACTGGGGTATGCCGACTTTTTTGTACTGTTTTTATTGCAAGACCGCGCTCAATACTGACATTTCTCAGTGAGTTGTTTGTATGTTTGTACTTGTGTCTCGAGAGACTTACAGAAATCGCACCAGTCAAGAATTCCATCAAGGTTAGAAAAAGCTGTACTAGTTTCTACGTTTTTATTCCAACTTGACCTAGGAACTTGTTATGTATTTACAATGGCTTAAGCAAATAAGACTTGATCTTGACTCGCATGATAGAAACGGGTTAATATTTCTTATGTCATTCGAAACCTTGGAGGATAGGCGTCAGTATCCACGTGCACCCTCCTATGTATAGATGGAGGTGAACTAATGAAAGGTTATAACAGCCAAAGAAACTGCACCTTCAATCTGTGCGCCTAGCCACCAATTAGTTAAGCAATAGAACACGTTTTCCGTGCTTGCACTAGCCTGATATAAACACGAGAGGGGTTGGGAGAATTCTCGAGTCGTACCTAAAATGTTGCCATGAACGTAATTTTACTTTTTCGTTGTTGTCATTTATGCCGACCCAAGAGTTTGCAAAAATTTGTTCTCTAGGGGCAAACCGGTAATGCGCGAAATGAACTCCCTCTTAATTTTCACGTCACAAGGTATTCTTCAGTGGCTTTTAATTTTCCAGTAAAATCGACCCCGAACTGGCACAAGTAAACCTTCCCACGGATATCGCCAACATCCGTGTGCCACTGATCAAACAGAAGCCGGAATTCTTAATATCAATAGACAAGTCAAAAGCCGTGATCAATAGACAATTATATCGATGGTCTATTACGAAGAAAAACGAAAAAAAAAAAGGCTTTTGTTATTGATTCGCTCCAGTTTCGGAACAAACGTCTATATATTTGACCTGTTGTATTACTTACTATAGATAAGGGTAAAGGTCTCATTCCCATTTAGCGATACACTAATGCAGATTAACTTTTTCATTTATGAATATTTTGCTTTCGATGAAAATATAGCAGCTTTCTTGCTTTGCTAGGAGTGCTCGGTAGAATACTTGAGACGTCGTCCGTTTATTGTTTTTTGAATTATTTTATTTTCGTTCTTCCTTGCATTAATTTTTTTCCCTCTGCGTGACTGCTTTTCACTAATCATGCTATTTTGTTTGTATTCTATCAAGGCAAATTTCCTGAAGAAAAGAAGGATACCCACGGTAACCGTAACGCTTAGTAAGAATGAAAGAATGCTGGAGAGTTTTTAATGAGACTGGTAGACTTTTTTCGGAAAAAGAAGAAAGATTCTGGTTGGCAGCTTTCGTGATCGAGATTATTGTTATCTTTTTACTGAACGCTTTCACACTCGCTATCTACACAAGAAACCGTCACCTGCGCAAGCGTAGTACATTCCTGATTATAAATCTTACTGTGGCTGATTTACTGGTGGGAACAGTGGTCGGACTTTCACCAATACTAGAAGCAGATAACCTGAAGAAGGACCTGGAACTTAAACAAGGTTTCAGCCTGCAATCATTCGTGTATGTGACATTACAGGGGCTTTTTTTAGTTGCTTCATTAGCGAATATTTCATTGATTTCGTTAGAGAGGTTACACGCAACACTTTTCCCCTTTAGGCATTGTCTTGTTGGAAAACGTGTTTACCTCACGATTATTTTTTGCAGTTGGTCGTTCGCATTAACTTTGTCATCTTTGATTGCTCTTCTTTATTTCCGCGAATCACCAGGATTTCTGTATGTAATTTCATCTTACACTTTCCTCACTGTTCTCATTCTCACACTTTCAAATGCTATTATCATCTCAACTGTAAAAAACAAACCTCTCTCCCATGGTGCTGGCCCAGCTCTTTCAACAGAAAGAAAACTGACGGTGACTTTGTTAATAGTTACTGTGGTTTCTTTTCTGACCATTCTTCCAGAGGCTATATGGATTGCTATCCTCCACCGCATAATTATAAGGAGTAATTTATGTCCTGCAGCCTTTTTCCGCATCACTTACTCGTTTTCTGTACTATAGCTTTTCAATTCTATAGTCAATCCCCTAATATATGCAGTAAGAATGCAAGAGTTTAGGAAAGCAGCGAAAAAACTTTTTTTGCCCTAAGACACTAGAACTAGCGCGAGTCCAACCCATGGAGCCTCTTACATTGCATGTACGTACTCAAGCAATACCTGCTGAAGAAAGAACATAAGAAGTGGAGACTTCCTTAGTAAAGCTCTAATAAGATTGCAGAGGTCTTCTTGCCTAGATGTCTTTTGTAATCTTTAATCAATGTAAGAAAGGTATGAGTGGCGAAATAATAAACAATGAAATAAAACAGAGTAATAATTAAGAAATAACACGCAAGCTGCGGTGATAAACGTTGCTGAAAAACAAAGTATAACTAGAGAAAAACACAACTGCAGGAGGAACCCCGCCGTCTACGGACACCCGTCTACAGAGGACAGTTTCGTTTGTCGCAAGGAAAAAAACATGCTCAACAACTTAATATACATGTATTTTCCCTAAAATTACCCTGCTCTTTAAAATACGGGCCGTTGGTGTCCGTTTTTAACCGGTTTTCAATTTTTTTCTAATCAAATGTCAAAAGTAATCCTTGTTTCAGTTGGCTGGTTTACCATTTGTCAGCCGATGATCTCAGCGTTAAGAGGAAATGGGGATGAAAACGATGCGATGGTGAATGACCTGTTATTTAAAGACACACAATATATTAATTGTGTTAAAAAGAAAATAATGTCGCATGTTTAAGTCTCACTTTAGGTTTTAGTTTTGTAGGAATCACGTACCCTGCTCCGAGGTCGCTCAATTCTGGACACATTCATAACTTCCGCTTTATTGGGTTGTGGCGCCAACATGACCAATACGTGGAGAAAATTATACAATGTATACTCAATTTAGTGCCTTAAGATGAAATAAAACTAAGCTGAAAAAAAATCATATCACGAAATAACCTAATAACCTATGCACCAACACATCCAGTTCTCACTCCTGAATATTCACTTCCTTCTCAGCGGGTTCCAGTCCTCGCTCCTATTTATTTACTTCTGCGACGGGTCTAATAGCTATTCATACTGCACCAAAGTTTGGCACAAAACCTATCCGATATGTGACGCTCCACTTCTGAGATCGGCGCGGTCGCTCCAGGACACAAATCGCGTGGCCATAATCTTTCAATTGTTGATTACAGAGACGTTTTGATGGGGTCGTTATTGGTTAAATAATTTTCAAATTGTCATACATACATAGCGACGAAAAGCGGACTTAACATAAGATAGACGGTGCATATTTTATTCGTTTACGACAATTTTTTTTTTTTTTTTTTTTCATTTGGTTTCCACTCAGTCCTATATCTGCAACACAGCGGAGAAACGGGATATATAATTTTTTATTTAAATAGCCACTGTGTTTACATCTTAACTTGGGAGCACGCTTCATCAAAAAATGATAATGAACAGAAGGTGAAAACAGCAATTTAACTGTTGTGACGTTTGCCAACTTGATTAACGACAAACCACTTTTTGCTTTTAGCGCGAACGCGTAATTAGAGCGAAATTGCTTAACAAATAATAATATGTTGAAGAGGTTATAACGAGAATTATTAGAAATAATGCAGAGTGCAGAGAGCTGGGACTGAACGAACAGCAGTTCAATAAAGGATGAAATAATTAAAATTTGTTTTCAACAAATTAAAGCCAAATGACGGTTCCATAAAATTCACCTGTTTAGTTGAAAAGCTCGTTAAAGTTGGGCTAATTTATCGGGAGATAAATGCAAAAGGTCATCGCGCAGAATGCCCATTGTTCTCGGGACATTTACTTCCAGTTCAACAAAGTTCGTAAATCTGTCATATTACGCGCAATCATGCAGAGACTATGAAAGCGCGTCAGCGATTGGTTGCCATGAATGCACGACGAAGCTCATTAATATGTTGTAGGAGGCAAACTAAACAATGAATGCAGCACGCTATTGTTTTCTCCTTTTAACTCTTTTGTTTCGCAAAATCGCGACTATGCGCATATTTCACAGTGAACGTTCAAATCAAGAGAATACATACACTTTGCTTTTTTTGCGGAAATTTTGTTGAAAAGTTAAACCACAGAAGGAAAGATGAAATTTTCCATTTATTTTAGCGCGTGCGAGATCTCTATTATGTCGTAAATAAACTTGTTGCGAGGTGTGAGTAAAATTGAGCGCGGAAGCCAGAACACTCGTCGCCGATTGTAATGTTTTGCTTGTCCATTCGAAAGATGTTAGCTCTCATATTGAGCCCCCCCAAAATTTTACCGTACGAATTTGTAAAAGGTGGATGGGGTTTTCGAAGAGCTCTGAAAAGAGCCCCCGATCCGTGACATTTTCTTTTTCCATTTTCATTGCAAGATTTGGTCGGCAGGTGCAATGAACCAGCTGACGCAACGCGATCAGTTTAAGAGTTCGCGGCCTCTCTGGTGTCAGTCATGGCAACCATTGTTATTCAGTCGTGGACTTAAAACAATAGCCCACTCGCCCAAAGTGCGCCATTTTCAAACTCAGCAACCACTAGCAGTTTTCAAATCGAAAAGAACAGTGATTCTCGTTTACCGATTTTGAAAATTAAAACGGATTCTGTTCTAGAAAGGCCCCATCTTTCTTTTACCGTGCGTGAAAATATGAAAGCTTGTGAAAATGTTCAGATAATCGCTGTCAAAAGTGGCGTCCATACTGAAAACGACCGATTTTTCCGAATTTTCGAGTTTAAATAAACAGTCTTTATACTTCCTTCTATTCCTTCGTTTAAGGCTTAAAGTGTTGATACAGCATTGATTTCCAAAAAGCCGTGCGTGAAAGTTAAGATTACAACTTCTCAAAAACAGAAAAAGCATGTTTTACTAGCCCTACTTGACCAATTTGGGCCCTTTCTCTTCTAATTCCGGGCTATTCAAAGCGCGTTCGCATTCAAATTTGCCGCTTTGATGACTATGAATAATTAATGTATCCAGGCATTCTGGGAGTGACAACAAAGCACATGGTACAAAACCAAAACCAAGGGAAAGAAGTTATATCACCACCTTAAGTGCAGTAAGTTCTTTACTTCTTTTCTTTTTGTTCTATGATATTTAGTCAGAGATATATATCACGTGGAGGAAAATTTTCGTTGGATATGATTCTTGGCAGATTTCAAGGATTTTCTAAAGATCCAGGACATGAATGCGAAAATATAAAATAAAATAAAGCTGCGAAATCTCACTCCCTTAACCGACTCAACCACGTGACAACCCTGTTTAAGGAATCTTTGCGGTAACTCTGTTATCTTAGTAAGCCTTACCCCTAGATAATATAACAGCGATCCTTTTTTCTCTAACTACTAGTACGGATTTTAAATTTCAGTCTTGTTATATTCCCAGAAGTAGCTCGGTTTGACTGTCATTGATTAACACAAAAAGTGCCATGATAGTACAGGTGGTGTGCAGTACTAGAAAAGTGATTATCTAAAGCATACGAGCAGGCTTTAAAAAGTCATGCATGCCTGTACTTGTAGTATCGTGAGCGTAGTCTTATCTAAAGGTTCTTATTTAAAAGTAACTTAGAAGCTTGCAAGCCTTGAAACGTTTCTGGCATGAAGAGTTTTATCACGTTTTTGGTTGAACGGATGGCAAAGGGGATAGCGCCGCAGTAGCTTTGAACTCCATTTCGACGATTTATGACAAGCAGAGAATATGAACTAAAATAACATTCCTTACGAATTGTCTTGTCAATTAAGACTTGTTCCTAAAATATTGCCAAGGTTCGTGTCTTATCCGCAAAAGCTGTTCTCAGCATCGCGGAATCCACGTGCCATTGCAAAACTTTGATCCCGCGAAAGGCAAACCGATAATGCGCGAAATAGACTCCTGGTTAATTTTCACGCCCCAAAGGCATCCCTCAGTTGCTTTTAATTTACCAGTAAAAGTGAACCCAAACTCGCAGAAGTAAGCCCTTTTACAGGATGCCAATGTCCGTCCTACCTGTCAAAGATCAATAGTCGACAGCAGTCATCAATAAACATATTTTTGCTTTCTACCGTCTATCGCGAAGATAAAACGAAAAGAAACGCTTAGTTTAATGTTTATTGTTAGCCTTAATACTTTCAAGGCAAGAAATAAGTTCTTATATATTAAAAAAAGCTAATGGCGAGTGAGCCCAAGGTAGGCCACTGAGCTTCTATATAAATGAGGAATAGGCTCCCTCAATTAACTATTTTAACGAAGTAAAACTGAGAAATTCTTTTTTTGCTCAAGTTACAGGTGACGACGTGATATTTATTTTCATTATCATTATTTTACCTATGTATCACTTGCCATAAATAAGAGTAAATGCCTCATTCCCATTTTGCGATACATCAATGCGAGAGTAACTTCTTTATTCATGTGAACATTATTTGGAGTGCTTGGTAGCACTCATCGTCAACGCGGTTTATTGGAAAACTGAGACGGAATCCTTTTATTTTTTCCGAATCATGTTATTGTTCTCACTTTCTCATATATTTTTTTTCCTCGCGTGACTGCTCCTCTCATTAACATGCTGTTTTGTTTGTATTCTTTTTTTAAGGCAAATTTCCTGTGGAAAAGAGGGATACCAACGGTCACCGTAACACTTAGTGGGGATGAAAGAATGCTGGAACGTTTCGAATAACACTGGTAGATTTTTTATGAAAAAGAAGAAAGAGCCTGGGTTGCAGCTTGTGTCATAAAGTTTATTGTCATCTTTTCACTGAATGCTTTCACTCTCGCCGTCTACATAAGAAACCGTCTCTTACGCAAGCCCAGTACATACCTGATTGTAAATCTTACTGTGGCCGATTTACTGGTGGGAGCAGTGGCTGCATGGACCTTCGATAATATTCGAAACAGATAACCTGGTGACGGATCCGTTTTTTGAACAAGATTTTAGTTGGCAATCATTCGTGTATGTGACATTACAGGGGCTTTTTTTAGTTGCTTCATTAGCTAATATTTCATTGATTTCTTTAGAGAGGTTACACGCAACACTTTTCCCCTTTAGGCATTGTCTTGTTGGAACACGTGTTTACCTCATGATTATTTTGTGTAGTTGGTTGTTTCCTTGGTTTTGTCATCTGTTATTGCCCTTCTTCTTTTGCGCCTATCGCCTGCCTATTTGTATGTCATTGCATCTTACTCTTTTCTCTCCCTTCTCATTCTCACAGTTTCATATGCCATAATTATCTCAACTGTCAAAAACAATCCTCTTTCGCCTAATACTGGACCAGTTCTTTCAAAAGAAAGAAAACTAACGGGAACTTTATTTACAGTTACTGTGGTTTCTTTTCTGACCATTCTTCCTTGGGTTATTGGGAATGTTATCCACCCCCCTTATGCAGTAAAGTACAAGTATGCCCTTCAGTACTATCCCGCGTCAGTGACTCTTTCTATGTACTACATTTTTTGAATTTTATAGTCAACCCCCTAATATATGCAGTAAGAATGCAAGAGTTTAGGAAAGCAGCCAGAAAACTTTTTTGTACTAAGACACTAGAACTAGCCCAAGTCCAACCCATGGAACCTCTGACATTGCATGTACGTACTTTAGCAATACCTGCTGAAGAAAGAACATATTAAGAAATGGGATTTATATTTCCTTAGAAAAGCTGAAATAACAAGCTTGCAGAGATCTTCTTGCCTAGATATCTTTTATAATCTTTGATCAATGTGAGAAAGATATGAGTGACGAAATGATAAAAATAAAATAAAGTAACAATTAAGAAATTGCACGCAAACTGCGGGGGATAAACATTGTTGGAAAACAAACTATAACATTAAACTTCATATTAACATACAACTTCAGGAGGAATAATAATAATAATAATAATAATTTACCAATTTATATAGCGCGTATTTACATGTGCTGATCAATAGCGCTTTACAATCATATGTTTAAAAGAAAACGAAAATACATTACCATGAGAATAAAATAAACTAAGTTACAAACTATAAAAATACTTCTTAAAAAGATAGGTTTTAAGTCGAGATTTAAAACTGTTAAGTGATGTTGCTTGACGAAGCTCCACAGTTAGCTCATTCTAGAGTTTCGGAGCTGCGGCTGAGAATGATCTTGCTCCCAATGTTGTAAGCATCGTTCCCTTGGGATGGTCCAATAAGAGCTTACCAGTAGACCTAAGATTATATAATGAATTCGACTTTATACTAATAAGATCGCTAAGATAAATACATTTAAAAGTCAAAAGCAAAATCTTATAGTCAATACGCAAAGAAACCGGCAGCCAGTGTAGCTCATAAAGCGCCGGTGTAATGTGAGAAGACTTTCCAATGCCAAGAATAAGTCTTGCTGCTGCATTTTGTACACGCTGTAATTTAGCGATCTACACCTTTGGTAAGCCAAACAATAAACCATTACAATAGTCAAGACGGCAGGTTATAAAAGCATGAACCAAAGTAATTAAAGAATCTCTCGACAGGTATTTCTTAATACGTCTCAAGTTATGTAAATTATAAAATGCCGTATTACAAGGTACAAACATTAACCACAAGGGACTGCAATGGACCGCAAACGAATATGCCGAAGAACGTAGGATCTGTAAAGAATCAGGAAGCTTTGCAGCCAATCCGTTTTCTGAATTTCATAAATCAGAACCCAGAATTGATGGCAGGTATTTTCTGATTGCCGAAAACAGAAATCAGGAATCGGGACTTAGAAAATAAGAAATCAGAAATCAGAAATCAGAAATCAGAAATCAGAAAACCGAAATCAGAAATCAGAAATCGGAAATCGGAAATCGGAAATCGGAAATCGGAAATCAGAAATAAGAAACAGAAATCAGAAATCAGAAATCGGAAATCAGAAATCAGAAATCGAAAATCCGTCTGTCCAAAGGCACGTGACGTGACGTCATAACCTTGCAACCTAGTTCCCAGGACAATGATAGAAAACCCATTTTGAAGCTTACTTGTCCCAAGGTTTCTTCGTTGCACACACGTCACAAGGAATTTGTTCCCAGTGTATTGTGGCGGGTTTATTATTCGGTGGGATTACAATCAGGAAGCTTTGCGGCCAATCCGTTCTCTGAATTTCATAAATCAGAAACCAGAAATTGATGGCAGGTATTTTCTGATTGCCGAAAACAGAAATCAGAAATCGGGACTTAGGAAATCAGAAATCAGAAATCAGAAATCTGAAATCAGAAATCAGAAATCAGAAAACCGAAATCCGAAATCCGAAATCCGAAATCCGAAATCTGAAATCAGAAATCAGAAATCAGAAATCAGAAATCAGAAATCAGAAATCAGAAATCAGAAATCAGAAAACCGAAATCCGAAATCCGAAATCTGAAATCAGAAATCAGAAATCAGAAATCAGAAATCAGAAATCAGAAATCAGAAATCAGAAATCAGAAAACCGAAATCCGAAATCCGAAATCAGAAATCGGAAATCGGAAATCGGAAATCGGAATCAGAAATCAAAAATCGGAAATGAGAAATCAGAAATCAGAAAACGGAAAATGGAAATCAGAAATCAGAAATCGGAAATCAGAAATCGGAAATGTCTGTCCAAAGGCACGTGACGTGACGTCATAACCTTGCAACCTAGTTCCCAGGACAATGATAGAAAACCCATTTTGAGGCTTACTTGTCCCCAGGTTTCTTCGTTGCACACACGTCACAAGGAATTTGTTCCCAGTGTATTGTGGCGGGTTTATTATTCGGTGGGATTACATGTAAAAACATGAGCGTTATTGCTTCATTGGGAGTGAAGGAGGAAGTTAAAAATATTCTTGGCTCTGGTGGCTTCTTGAGAGACGTTCAACAGCACTTGCAGGTAAAATTTCCGCAAATATACGGAATTTCGAGCAGAAGCGTTCGTCGATATTGCCAAACCAACGGCTTGCCACGGTTTTCGGCCAAGAAGTTGAGCAAAACGGAACAGGAAAATGCAGTAAATAGAGCAAGCAAAGAGGTACATTTCTCCTCACCTTTTTATCCCCATATTTGTTAGTTACCGTATTTTTTCGAATTAGCGCCCAGCCTCAAATAATCGCCAATCCTAAAGGTAGAAAAAGTTAATAAGCACCCAGCCTCAAATAAACGCCCACCCCTGTCACCCCAGCCCGCTTTCCACCACAAGAGGTAGTGTTGATTATTATTTCTTCACTGGTTTATAAACTCTAGATTCATTGTTTGATATTTTATGTTTCCCGAGGGACCAGTCATTAAATGTTTATTGGTCTGCTGTTCTTGCATCCCAACCTGATAAGGAACAATAACACTGTAAGTGGAAGAAGGAGCACCCTACCCATGCCTCCCCCCCCCCCCCCCCCCTCCCGCCTCACCCCGACAGAAAATGAGGGATAGCCAAAATGAAAGTTTGAGCTTAACTTAACCTACCATGTGAAAGGTTTGAACCCAGGAGTCATTTCAAAAGTAGGTTGAGTTTGATCGTCCGGGTTAACGTAGTCCTGAATAGGACTGTTGTCGTTGACAGTGACTGACGTTTCGACAACCTGTGCGGTAGTCATCTTCAGAGTCACTTTGACTCTGAAGATGACTACCGCACAGGTTGTCGAAACGTCAGTCACTGTCAACGACAACAGTCCTATTCAGGACTACGTTAACCCGGACGATCAAACTCAACCTACTTTTAACCTACCATATTTATTGGAATAAGCGCCCTAAGCGCTAATTAAATTTTTGGACCTTGAGAGTGGACGCTTATTTGAGGTGGGCGCTTATTCAAGGTTGGAGCTTATTTAATTCTTACCATTTTCAGCAAGTAGAAAGTTTATTTTTCAACAAATAATAAATAGTACTAACAAAACATGAAGAAAACACTCTCATACACTGTTATACACTGGGTTCTTATTAACTTTTTCTATCTTTTGGATGGGCGCTTATTCGAGGTTGGGCGCTAATTCGAATAAATACGGTAACTAACAAATATGGGGATAAAAAAAAGTGAGGAGAAATGTACCTCTTTGCTTGCTCTTTTTACTGCATTTTCCTGTTCCGTTTTGCTCAACCTCTTGGCCGAAAACCGTGGCAGGCCGTTGGTTTGGCAATATCGACGAAAGCTTCTCCTCGAAATCCCGCGTATTTGCGGAAAATTTGCCTGCAAGTGCTGTTGAACGTCTCTCAAGAAGCCACCAGAGTCAAGAATATTTTTAACTTCCTCCTTCACTCCCAATGAAGCAATAACGCTCATGTTTTTACATGTAATCCCACCGAATAATAAACCCGCCACAATACACTGGGAACAAATTCCTTGTGACGTGTGTGCAACGGAGAAACCTTGGGACAAGTAAGCTTCAAAATGGGTTTTCTATCATTGTCCTGGGAACTAGGTTGCAAGGTTATGACGTCACGTCACGTGCCTTTGGACAGACGGATTTTCGATTTCTGATTTCTGATTTCTGATTTCCGATTTCCGATTTCTGATTTCTGATTTCTGTTTCTTATTTCTGATTTCCGATTTCCGATTTCCGATTTCTGATTTCTGATTTCTTATTTCCTAAGTCCCGATTCCTGATTCCTGTTTTCGGCAATCAGAAAATACCTGCCATCAATTCTGGGTTCTGATTTATGAAACTCAGAAAACGGATTGGCCGCAAAGCTTCCTGATCATCACATTTGAGGTGAAACAGTGCTATTTGTCATACAGACCGCGGAGAGAATACGGTTTTTCAAGACAAATTGCACTCAGGAATATTCAGGACAATCAATCGTGGGCTTTAAGCGAAACCGTTCAAGAATTTCCAAAATCACCCATACGGCCAGCTGGTTCTCGTTTCTATAGTGCGAGCTGTCAGTGTGGTGCGGAGTGTTTGAATGAACTTTAAGAGAGTTACGCTTCAACATAATAGCGAATTTATTTATTTATTTTTGTTATTTAATGGTTTAGTTATAACGATGTGTAATCTTATAAAGCGTTTGATGCGCGAGTCATTTTTGAGTACTACTGCAAGCGATGTTCATGAACGATGAAAACAAACGGCACGGACAAGCGATGAAAATTGCAAGAGAGACTAATAACAATCAAAAAAAGAAATATAATTCGGTGAAAAATTTACAGAGACATCAATTCTCATTCACGAAGACAAGTATTAAAGTGTCTCTAAAAATTCTCTTACCGGTAAGCCGGCTTCCCGGCGCGGTGTTTACTGTTTCGAAGGTGAACTCCTCGAAGCAAGAAAATCGCTTAAAGTTTTCTTTCTACAACCAAATTTATAACTAAATATTCTTCGGAACGTTTTCTTTCTATTTGTGGTGAGCAAATATATCTGAAGGCTTTTTAGCTTACCGGTAAGCCGGCTTCCCGGCGCGGTGTTTACTGTTTTCGAAGGTGAACTCCTCGAAGCAAGAAAATCACTTAAAATTTTCTTTCTACAACCAAATTTATAACTAAATATTCTTCGGAACGTTTTCTTTCTATTTGTGGTGAGCAAATATATCTGAAGGCTTTTTAGCTTACCGGTAAGCCGGCTTCCCGGCGCGGTGTTTACTGTTTTCGAAGGTGAACTCCTCGAAGCAAGAAAATCGCTTAAAATTTTCTTTCTACAACCAAATTTATAACTAAATATTCTTCGGAACGTTTTCTTTTTATTTGTGGTGAGCAAATATATCTGAAGGCTTTTTAAAGTTCTGTAAGCTTATATCACACCTGATATTAGGTCAGATCATTGACTCAAATCCTACAAACGTGCATAAACTTGCCGCATAAACTGTCAGCGTGAACTGTGCAAGACTTCATGAAAATTAGATATAACAAAAACAAACATCAACTACAATAATTACTCAGGCTCACCATTCGACATTCAGTTCCTGAAAGCTATCAAGGAAGGCCACAGTTGGTTGAGACTTTTAAACCCTCTTACGCATGAGGCAAGATGAAAAACGAAAACGATGCCATCCAAAAATGAATTACCGAATTTTGACAAGCGACGCATTTCTCAGCCAAAAACCCAGTAAACAAACCAGCCATGAATAACAGAAGACTCTTGATAGCAGCTGTATTTCATTTTGTACATCCAGAGGGAAAAGACAGTTAAAAACATCACAAGTTGACACAAAACTCTGTCAGCTTCAGCAGTCAAAGTAAACAACTTTCAAGATGCTGCAGACAGGGCTTAAAAACCGCTGGACATGCGCATTAAAACTCTGGCGTTCTTCCCGCCATTCGATTTTCAAAATGGCGGACGACGAATGAAAATTCTACACGTCATTGGGACGGCTATTTGCGACATCTTGCTCGTCCAGGGCCTTCAAATTCTGCGTTACTGAACGCAACGAGAACTGTTGCTTGGATTTGAGCCACGATGGCAGACATCGGAACGGTGTAGTGATTTTAATGAAGCGATCAACGCAACGTCCTCAAAAGCAATATTTCACCTTTTCAGAATTCAGTCAAGGTACAGTTTTGCCGTAATATAAGGTGGTCTCAGCTTGTATAAGGTTTTAAAGTGCATTTTCTTGTAGCTTATTTATTATTGTACAAAATATCAAATATGACTTTTTTTTCGTCCTGATGAAAATTTTTTATCGCTTCTTGTTTGTGGACGTCGTTGACATTGCATATGGAAGGAAAGAAGGCGCACGTCGCGAGTAGAGAACATTGTATTTTTCTGTTTTTTATGTCTTTAGCGTCTCCTCTTACCGCTGAATAGTAAGCGAAACGGAAATAAGAGTCCGCCGACAGTTGAAAGATTAGTTCATCTTTACTGTATATTTAAAGTGGGCGTAAAAAGTCTTGTACACACGGCTGTTAAGCATAATTTTGTTTTGTAAGTGATGGCGTTCGGAAAACTTGAAATTAATAAACTTCATGCGACTTCAATGTGTACCTTGTTGTTTTAATTTTGTCACCGTGAGCTACACTCTGCGGCTGGCCGCGTGCGTCTCCCTCCAGTGTTAAAGTTATGACGTTATTTGAGTTTATAACCAGCCTGTCAGCGGCCTATTTTTACTCTTTTTCGTGTTGTTTTGTTTTCATGAGAAAAGGCTAGCTTCCGGCCTTTTGGGGACGTGTTTATATAAGGGTGTAGAGGGACGATTTTGTGGTTTTGTTTGGAAATTTATCTGTTTGCAAAAGTACCATTTGGAGAAAACTTAAGACGTCACTAAAGAAAACAAACGAAACTGCTGCCCATGAACGTCCACAGAGCAGAGCTCAAAGTATGAAGAACTGAGGCGGAGAAAGCATTGGAATCCTGGAGAAGGAAAGGGACCTTGAAAGAGAAAGAAAAATGATTTAAATAACACTTAATAAAGGTGGCCACTTTAGTTTTCGTACACTATAGCAAACAAAACACATGCATGTGCAGTTTGTACCAAGAATGATCAATAATAAATGTAAAATTTACACCACTACTGATGTATACAAAAAGGCATCCAATCACTGTATCGAGACTGTTATGTATAAGTTCACATGCAACAGGCATTTCTCAGCAAAATTGGTCAAATCCAGAGGAAAAATGAGGACCTTCTGGACAAAATTATAATATTCTAAAAGAGAAAATTGAAAGGTAAACACTTCTAAAAGTCCTTTTAACAGTCCCGAGCAAATATACCAATTGACTGTAAGTTTATCTCTGTAGTACATAGGGAATAGTCACAAGTAAAATGAAAATGCCAACAGTTATTGTAAAATTCTCTTCCACAAGAGGACACATTATTTAGCACACTGTTTCTACAATTCCACAAGGCTCTGATCAGACACTACAACAATGGAAGAGAAACTCCATGACCCATTTACGGTGGAACATTTTTGTAACAAGCATGTACCTGCAACTTAACAAGTCATTTCTGATGCAAGATTCATTGATGAAAATCACACCCTTTCAGAGAAAAGAAGAAAGCCACAAAAATCAAGGGTTGCAGCAGTCTTGAATAGTTTGAGTTTCTTCCAAAACCAGGTAGTTTACTACAAGAAATGGCCAAATATTTCAATAGAGCCAAGAGGTTTTTCTAAAATAGGGCTATATGTAAAAAATGCAAACTGTACATGAAGTACAAAACTACAGCAATTATGTCTTTACTGAGTAGTCAGGGCTAAAATAATTTTTTGACTGTTGTTGGTCATGATGACTGGCCAAAGAAATTTCAGCTCAGTTAAGTCTATTGTTTGACAGGTCATGTCCAAAATATTAAAAACCAGGAGCATAATTTTAACATAGTAGCTAAACAAGCAAAAATATAACTAAATTCAAATGCAAATACATTCAAATCCATTTACAATGTAAATGTACTGTTAAAATGACTGGCAAACCAAAAGTTAATCCAGACAAAATGGTCATCTTGGCCAGTGATTGTTTATTTACCGGTGGCTATTTTGAGCCTTGGTAGTAACCACTGAAACTAAACAAGACATTAAACAAGCAGTCATTGAAGCCAAGAGAGTGGTTGGCCAACTAAAAGTAATGGCTGGGCAGCTAGACCACTTGGCCAACCAACTCTTAAGACAAGCCAGAAAATAACTTTTTAATGTGAAAATAACAATAATTCAATTTATTGAGCAGTACTAATGATCTACCAAAAGACAGAAAAGGACATTAGTAGTGTACATGTAGGTAAAAACTGCAAGACAAGGTACATTGTGTATTACAGAATAATTTTTTTCTTTGGTCTTTTGGATCATTGCGTTCTACTTCTCCTGTTTTGCCTCTCTTTTCGTTATCAACTGCTCCTCTTTATTATACACAAAGGGACATCTCTTCTCCAATACTGTGTCTTTATTGAACTATGCAAGAGAAAAATTCCCTATATCTGCTGCTCTTCAAAGCCGTGTACTCTTGGACTTTTCTTCTATCTTCTTCATAACTTTCTGTCAAAGCATAAATAAATGTTAATCAGCCATAATAATTTTTAAACAGCTATGCAAATAAAGACCACAGCCTCCATGCCCCATCCCCTCCACATCCTTCCCAAAAGAATTAAATAGATGATTTAAATTCCTTGAATTATTGCCTGTAGCACTGGGCTGCTGTATGGTTTGTGAACTATTGTGATTATTGAACTGGTATGTGGTTATTGGACTATTATTTTTCCAGGACTTATCAAGATAAATGCCATATACAAGACTATAGATGGCCATTCACCTAGAATGGAATGTCATTAGCTTGTGTATGACTGAACTTGTGATGTTGTTGCTGAACTACTTGTCTTCATTGAACTACAACAAAAGTAAGGAATGTTCCTGTGTAGGCACTGCTCAACTGAAATAAGAACAACAGTCCATGCACTCAGTGGTAGAACAATCGACAATACATTTATTGAATGGTCCCTGATCAGTACACAAGTGCAAGAGAAAGGAAAAATTTGGCTGCACTGGTATTTTTGGCAGCAGAATTTTTTACAAACATCTTCAGTGACGTATGGACAAAGCAGATTGAAAACATAAAACATTCCCAAAGTAAGAAAAAAGTATCAGGTATTGAAAAGATAGATTATAACATTTATGCTGGTATTATTTAAAACCTACAGTCGCTGTATCTGTCCCTCAAGAAATTTCTTGTCAAGTAAACAAAGAATTTAAGTCAAAATTGATTCTGTCTAAATAACCTGGCCAAGCCTTGCAGATAATTTTTTCATTTTCATTACTTTTTCAGCCCTAGGCTACCATTTTCCAGTTTTTCATACCAATTTAGACCAACATTGCCTTCCCCTTGGCTATGCTTTTCCTGGCCATGAGCCTAATCTTTGCCTGAAATGTGACATGCCAACCTGTGTGCACAACAGGAGCTTTGAAAACATAATTCGATTGTGCATAACACAAACCAACAATCCACAGACAACAGTGATTTCCGGATTGAGGAAGTAAACTGCCGCACATGCTACCCTTTGTTGGTACAACGGATGAAAGAACTGGCTCAGTCGTTAATAAAAAGAAATGTGTTATTGAACAGTGTTTCCCAACTATCTGATCTTGAGACTGATTGTTGTAACAATGAAAATAAAAAAATCGTTACATAAATTTTGTATAAACTTACTATTCATGGACAATTTGAGTATTTTAACTTGTAAAAGAGAAAGCAATAACTTGAACAACTTCAATCGGAGCGTGATCATTGGCACAAACATTTAACATAACCTAAGCAAAAAAATTATTTCCAGATACCTTGCATAACAATGACGATCATGCCGATGAAGATGATGACGAAGGGGATTTGTTCAACCAGAAAGCAGACGATGATACAGAAGACTTGACGAGGACTGTTTAATATCCCACTTCGCGCACCTTTAACCGTATAGTACGAAAATCAAATGTCAAGCTTGAGGGGCCGTCATCAATCCATGGAAAAGGCCTCTGCGACACAAAATGGCTCTTCTAGAAGCCACTCAATTCAAAAAAGGCAATGACCAACAGTCGCAGACCACTTGTGTTGAACGTTAAGTTGTTGACAGTTTATTCCCTTCAAGACGTCTGCTTGCATCAAAACATGTTTCTCTTTTATCTATTGATTAAGTAGCCGAAGCACTATGTTTTGGGTATCAAAAATTACAAACTGAAAAATATCATTTAACAACACGTCCTGATATAGTAAGAACTTTGAAAAATGCGCCGAAATACAGCTCCGAATCGGCCACCGATCGTCCGCCATATTGACAACGAGATCATTTATTCTTAACTTTCCGCATGCGCAGTAACTGCGAGATCACTTTTTTACGTCACAACGTCTCGACCAATCAGCCGTTTTTAAGCCCTGTCGATGCTGCATAATTTGTCCGCATGAACTCACCTGTCAATTTTGACCAATCAGAGTATAAAAATTGGACGTAGAACGTGACCAATGCGTGACCATGGTAAGAATAAGGTCTTCCCGCCTGTACTTCTAAAAAAACTGGCTGAATTTTCGCTTCCGAGGCCAGTTTGAAATCAAAGTCCTAATAGTGCGGGGGCATAGTGACATAAACACAACATATTTGATATGAATCCTTGGAAAAAATAAACTTGAGCCTGCGATCATTTGAAACTGGTAATTTGTCAGCGGATAACTTCAAAAATATATTCGACCTCGATGGGTCGACACTTGAGCCCGCGGTACGGTCAGGTGATACTGGTCAGCGGATGCCCTGTTTTGACAGCTGTCAATTGATTACAACCAGGGGGGGGTGGGGGTGATGAACTCGCCAATCGCTCCTATAGGGATCGCGCGGCGGATGAGCTTGGCCATCGTGACGTCACGAGAAATTTATCCCGGGAACTTTAAATGGTTTCATCGCGCGAAATTGTTTCGTGGTGTTAAAGGGTAAAAGTGGAGACGTTGCGATGAAAGGACTGAAGGTATGTGTTTAACTATTAATTCTATATAGCAAAATTGCAATTATTCTAGGAAAGAGTATCTCCATCGTAAAAAATCAAGAACTTCCCGAGATCGACGAGATGATACAACTCATACCGGCGCGTCTTTGGAGACGCATAACTAAAAAGCCCAGCGGAATTTAGTCCCGAGAAAAACAAATGACATTAATATGGTATACGTCTGTCAATTGGTGATAGAAGTGAATCATCTAATAAGTTAAAAAAAAATGATCAGTGGGATAAAAGTTGCAAACCTCAGGGATGTTTACAAAAACTGCGAAAATGGCGTGGACAGGTCACGAAACGTGGCGTCATGATGTTCATACTAGACTATCAAATTGTTTAAACAATTTACTAAAACTAAACAAATGTAAGAAGCAAGTGTTTTTTTGTAGAATATGGTTTATAATCTTCAAGGGTTTTGAAAGGATTTCCTGTTTGAGTTAAACGTATCAAAAAGTTAATAAAGCGTATTAAATAAAATCGTCGCGCGATATTATTATAGTTTAATTATATTGCTACTTTTCACTATAAATTACGATAATTTGTCAAAACATTCATTACTCATGATGGAGATAAGTTCAAATTGCCTTTCTCTTTGCTTCTTCGTACCAGAAACAAAGGAAAACATGGTTTTTATACTGTAAATAGTCAAACAGAATCTATCACCAGGTTAATGTGCCGTGAGCTAACGTTTTTGATAACATTAACATTTTTAGGGGATTATGCGGAGAATCGGGAAAGAGGATTGTTACAAAGGATGGGTATGTAGCTTTGCCTTAATCGCTTTACAGAGATAATAGAAAAAAAAAAAACTAGAAAAAGCCAAGAAAACGGACATTAGTAAGCGTTTCTATGGTATAGTATCGAAAATGTGTTTCCTCGGGCGTCCGCATCTTAAAAAATTTGCAAAAAGGATTGCTAAGGATATAAAACATTGCAGGATTTTCATGCGATGAATATCATCACCCTCCTCACACTTTTGATATATAAAAAGAGAGTTTTTTCTGTCACATTTTTTCTTGCTTTGTTTTGTTGTAGGCAAACATGCAAGTCATTCTTTGGAAGAAATTGAAGACATTGAAAAAGGAAATGTGTTTAGCTGTAAAATAACTTAAGACTGCCTACTCCAAATGGAAATTACATCAAGGTCAGATAACTAAACAGTCAAACCAGTTATTTCTGCATTAAGTGCAATAATTACTGGTTTGGTTTGCACTCTTGACAGATAATTTACAGAGCTACAGGTCATTCCCAAATAATAAAGTAGCCAGCCCATCCTCTACCTAGCATTAGCTAACCATTTGTAATACAGTCAATCACTGTGTTAATTGATAGAGCTGTCGTTCAGTTTTTCTTGTTTTCAAAGTTCAATAAAGACATGATAGTTCAATAAGGACACCATAGTTCATTAAGGATACTTAAGTTCATTAATAAACTGCAAGAGTTCAGAAAATGTCATGAAAGTATCTTTATTTGGATTCATTTTGCGCATAGCCAAGGAAAGAAATTATGCAGACGCTTACGTTACAAACAACAATAATTGATTTAATTATCAATTTATAATTATTATTTTAATTTTTTTTTTGCTAACAATAACAGCAGCAGCAACACAGTGACAATGCTATTTTGTAAATACTAACGGTATCAATGAACAGTTCAGTTCAGTTCGACTTCCTACGTGGGGCCCGCTTGTATTGTTCCGACATCATGCTTGTGCAGTCTTCAGGCATTTTCTTAGCAGGGGCGTGGCAGTCACCAACTTCCATTGTCTTATGATTTTCATTGCTATTTGATTATACGTTGGGCAAACACAGTTGCTCTAAAGCTAATCTTAGTCTGCTCACCTGGTTGTATGTAGTTTGTTACATTTAGATCTCGTGGTTGCTACAATTCTGTTATTGGGGGTATGGGACCGGGTGGTAATTTTTAAATTTATATTTTTATATTATGAGATTTAGGGGAAACGGGCCGAAATTTAATTGCCATTTTTTATTGATTTTAATTCAGCTACTAACACAGAGGATGGGGCACTAGAAAGATGTTATTAGAACACACACAGTGCATGATGTAGGATTACTGTTTTGGAAAGGGCTACCATAAGGACTCAGATATGAGTGATGGATAAAGATAGATAAAGACAGGAGTGATAGATTAAAGAAAGGAGTGAAGAAGGAAGTGGAGGATGACATCGATAGAGCACATACCTTGTGATATTATGAGGAGAACTTATACTTCACGAGAGATTACACAAAAAGTTTCTCTATTTTGATGTGAAACTCATTTTGCATGGGCTGTGTTACCATTTTGAAAACAGTTCCTATAGATATAAACAGATGTATAAAACTTATATTACAGTGAAATAATTTTTTAATAAAAATGTTTTTGGATGGTGTTAGTTATTCATTCATTATCTCAGTAAGAATGTGATTTGCCAAAGGGTCCAACTGCCCAGCCATGAGTTGGAGTTGGGCAGCCACCCATTTGGCTTTCACTGTGGCAGTTTTATTGTCTTTCGCTTTTTGTTTTAATTTTTCTTCTCGTTCTTTCAATTCTTTTTCTTTTTCTTGGATGTCTTTCTTTCTTTCTTTTTGCTTCAGTTCTTCTTCTTTTTCCCTTAACTCATTTTCTTTCTCCTTGATTTCTTTTTTCTTTTTTGCTTCAGATTGGTTTTTCCTTTTTGTTAGTTCAATAACCACACAACAGTTCAATAATCACCCAACAGTTCAAAAACCACACCAGTACTTCAATGACCACACATTAGTTCATTGAGCGTAGATTACATGTAGCTGTGGAAAAAATAGCCACAATTTTGTTAGATACTTTTTAAATTAGAATGTGTAGCATTAGGTAAGAGATAAATACTCATTTAGCAACAATACAAGAACTAAATTTACAAATAGCTATGGTACATTGCTATCAAGTTTTAGTGAGCTCACTAATATAAACAGGAACATAGATTGATGTTAACTAAGAAGTTCTAGTCTGCTCAGAAGGTCTGTCATTCTCATCAGGGGCACAGTGAACAGACCTGGAAAGAGAGTAAGCGCTGAAAAGGGAAAGCTAACTTGGTCCGGAGGAAAATTCGGATTTCAAAAAAAAAACCGACAGAGTGCGCATTGATAAAACAAAACATAACGGTTAGCGGTGGATGATTTTGTTTTGACTCTCTTTCTGCACCTTTCAAACTGTGGTACCACAGCTGGCCCAAATTTCACTGACATAAATATTTGTTTCATTTAACTTTCTATTCAAGTCAAGTCAAATCTATGGCGTACATTTGCGGACAAAAATAATTGAAAACAAAATACAATTTGAAGTTCAAAATTTAGACTATCCATGTCGAAATCTCCTCATTTGAATTTGAAACCGCAATGAACGAAGTCGAAATAGCGTCATTCGAACTTGAAGTTACTTTGAACAAGTTGAAACTATAAAGGGAAAACTCGACATCGCGTATGTTGAAGTTCAAATCACCATTCCAACTAAAAATGCAAATTACATGATTTGAACTTCAATTCACCTTCTCCACTCTAATAATCCACGTAATCGTCAACAATGCAACCATAATCTTCCACAAAATTCCAAATGAAACCTTCAATTTGAACTTGAAGTCACGTCACATAATTCGAATTCGAAAAACCAAAATTTCAATTCGAAAGGAAGCGGAAGTAAAAATACACAGGAACCGGAAATGATAAGAGTTTCGCTCCATTTGGCCCAAAAGATTTCCCTTCACTCGAACGCTCTGGTCAATATGGCGGACAATGTGAATAGGAATAAGAGGCGGTGGTAGGCCTACACTCTTACCTCATGCCAAAATACTGCTCATTCCAATAACTTTTTTTTCTCTGCTGGGTAGATTATGCTCTGGAAGGTTGTACATTTTAAATTAACAAATGTGATTTTTAGCCGCATGTTTCACACTGAGAGGTCATGACATACACTGATTTACTGTAGTCATTGTTTCTGGTCGGCAGGATTTGCCCTCTGATGCAAGCGCATTTTCTTTGACCTCTTTTGAAGCGTAAAGCTTTTTTATTACGGTTGAATAAGGGTTCCAATTTTCTCCAAAACGCCTTCTGGATCTGAATAACTAAGCGGTTTACTTTAGTCCGTGAGTGTAATGTTTTTCTGCAATGCTGTATCATGCTGGGCCCAGCTTGTAAGCTTTCTTTGCAGAAAGTTAAATTATCACGGATAGTGATTTACAGATCCAAAATTATAAGACTGAAGTGCAGCTTAAACTGAAACTTCATCAACTTACTATGGAGAATTGAATTTGTGACTCACTAAACTCCAGCTTAGTGTTTTTCTTAAGATAGTGTGAGTCTTTTGACTGGAGCGCGTAGTTCCTCCCTTGGTAATAGCTTTCGAATAAGCTTAAAAGTCTTTAAACTGTTTTGTTATCGCCACTTTGTGATCAGGCAAGACCATGGTTTCAGTTCTTCACACGAACCTCATCAGTTGCCGGGTTGCAATTGGCTTTGCGCTTAGTTGCTATTACAAGAGCAACTGTAGTTGTACTTTGTCGGGGCGAGAACGGTACAGCCGTTCTGTCTCTTGAGCTTCGAACTCGAACATAAATACCCACGTGGCGGATCGAAATTCTTGTTTTCCTATTGGCTACTGAACGTAAATTACGGAGTGTGTATTTCGATCCTCTTCTGCCTCAAGCTAGAGGTGTGTTTTCTGGAAAGCATTTCGTGAAAATTTAAGCACTTTCTTTTATGGAAGAGTTCGAAGACTCTTCTAAGTAAGTGCGTACAGAGTTTCCGTACACTCCCTCTAAAAACTGGAGTGGATACGTTCCTTGTTAGATGCGCAATGTTGAACTTTCTACTCTGTACTTGGTTCTTATTAGTGCCTGTGTTGATTTTCATAAGGTAAAACGAGGCCTAACCTAGCACGGTCACCCTTATCAGTCACATTGTCCGCCATATTGACCAAAAAGTTCGAGTGAAGGGAAATCTTTTGGCCCCAAAATGCAGTTACGCAAACATCCCGTATGTATAGTGTAGCGAAACTCTTATCATTTCCGGTTCCTGTGTATTTTTACTTCCGCTTCCTTTCAAATTGAAATTTTGGTTTTTCGAATTCGAATTATGTGACGTGACTTCAAGTTCAAATTGAAGGTTTCATTTGGAATTTTGTGGAAGATTATGGTTGCATTGTTGACGATTACGTGGCTTATTAGAGTGGAGAAGGTGAATTGAAGTTCAAATCATGTAATTTGCATTTTTAGTTGGAATGGTGATTTGAACTTCAACATACGCGATGTCGAGTTTTCCCTTTATAGTTTCAACTTGTTCAAAGTAACTTCAAGTTCGAATGACGCTATTTCGACTTCGTTCATTACGGTTTCAAATTCAAATGAGGAGATTTCGACATGGATAGTCTAAATTTTGAACTTCAAATTGTATTTTGTTTTCAATTATTTTTGTCCGCAAATGTACGCCATAGAAGACTTTAAAAAATAGGCCATCACTGGCCGATGGGACGAAACATACAGCAAACTGAGTCATTTCTTTGGGCTAAGACAACTTAATGGGTAACGTAGTCAAAGCTCCTCCGGGGACAAGAATTTACCCACAAAATTTCCGTTTTTATTCAACGAGGTAATATTTCATTTTAGAATGATATTTCCCAGAAAACCATGAGATTGGGAGTCTTGTTGTGAGGCCGCAAGAAAAGTTAAAAAATCGTGAGACTCAATTGCAGCGTAGCCGCTAAGGTAGTCCGAGAACTGATGGTACACTCGAATGGACTGATCATTTTTTCTGCTACTTTATGTCAATAAACTTCAGAGACAAAGCTTTCCAATAGAAGTAACCTACCCTCATGCCAAGTTTTGATGTTCAACACCTCACCGATTTCGAGAAAACACGATATTACTGTGTGAACATGCAAACTTTTGCGGCACATTATTCCACTCGAGGAAATTGACCGAAACTGTTTACAGCTCTCATACGCGTTATTTTTCGGATTAATGCACATTTCACTCACCTTCTCGGAAAGAGATGTTGGAACTGCACTATCCTATCGTGACAAAAACCATTTTGGAGCGTCAATATCCAGGAAAACCAACTTTAAAAGTAGCATTTGGAAATAGCAACGGCGCCATTTTCGAAAACTCCTCGAAGTTGCGCGCTTCTCTCTTCGTGACGTCACGATGGCCAAGATCGTCAGGACAAACAAACTACCAAGTTCACCATCCCCCCCCTCCCCCCCTGATTACAACATTGATGTGCAATTAGTTTTCGCTCGGGCTCCCACACTAGCTAAAAAAGTGAGAGTAAACATTGGTTTTCCTGTGGTGCGGACGGACGGTCGATCGGTCACGTGATTACCAAATTTTCTGGGATGGGTAGATTTATTTACCCATAGTGCTCCGCTGGCGCGCTTCGCGCGCGGAGCTCCGCTAAAAATGACATATAAAATTCTGCAAGCAGAATTACGATGGCCCAGGAGGGTCACAGTCCAGTATTGGTTTTTGACAGTCCAGTTATGGTTTTACACAGTCTAGTTTTAGTTTTTACACAGTCCAGTTTTATTTTTTTACACAGTCCAGTTTAAATTTTTACACAGTCCAGGATTATTTTTTTACACAGTCCAGTTTTAATTTTTACACAGTCCAGTTTTAATTTTTACACAGTCCAGTTTTAATTTTTACACAGTGCAGTTTTACTTTTTTACACAGTCCAGTTTTATTTTTTTACACAGGTCAGTTTTAATTTTTACACAGTCCAGTTTTAATTTTTACACAGTCCAGTTTTATTTTTTTACACTGTCCAGTTTTAATTTTTACACGTCTCAGTCCGTTTTGAAGCGTTTTCGGCGAGTTAGCGCTATTTTGGTGTTCCATCAAAACGGCCTGAGACGCCGGCAAACAACAAAGAATACAACAAGGCAATAAGGTACGTCGATTTTATTTAAAAACATAACATTTTTCTTCCTTTTAAGAAAAACCGTTTATATCCCATACAAGTCTTTGTAAATACTGTAACCGTTTGTAACCAGGGGGGGGGGGGGGGGGGGGGGGCACGACTCCAATAGCGCCTAGTACTTCTTTCGACTTCCGTATACCTATGACCACCGCTGTATGACATCACATCCGGTTGCAGAGTTTCTGCTCTGTTTTTGCGCGAAGCACCAAGATGGACTCCGATGCTATTTGGTTTCTTCGTTATTTTAACCCACAGGCTAATGGAATTAACTATCTTGAATCCCGAGTGAGTTGAAAAGGGATATAGCCGGCCTTCCAGCAAATGTCATGACCAAACAAAGAAGATTTAGTATTATTTTAACGATAAATATCATGCAGCTGCGGGGAATGTCATGGCGAGTCTTGCGATGTTTCAAAACGAGTGTCGTTAACGTTTTGCGGCTTTTGCGGCCTCTGATGTAAAGAAGTCATCAAGCAAAATATAATCTCCTGAGCGGAATAGAATGGGGAAAACGCCGATGGCCACAGTTTAAAGTGTTCACCGCTGGAAGGTTATTATCTCGGTTCGTAAAGTTTCAGAAACCTCCCCTCAAACTGTGTGGTTTTGAGGAATATTATGGCGAGTCTTTCGCTGTTTGTCATCGAGCGTCACTCAAAAGTTTGGCTTTTGCGGCTTCTGATTCATCGAAGTCATCAATCAAAATTGCCTATCCTGAGAGGAATGGAATGGGAAAAACGCAGATGGTCACAGTTTAAAGTGTCAACTGCTTGAAGGCTTTATCATTCGACGTAAAGTTGCTGAAAGCTCTACCCAATTGTCCTGTCATGGCGAGTTTTTCGCTGTTTCAAAACGAGTGTCCGCTCAAGGTGTTGGTTGTTGTACCTTCTGATTTACCAAAATTGTCAAACAAAATAGCCTGTCCTGAGTGGAATAGAATGGAGAAAAAGTTGATGGTCACAGTTTAAAGTGTGGAGTGCTGGAAGGCTTTATCACTCGACGTAAAGTTGCTCAAAGCTCTTCTCGACTGTACGGTTTGAGCAATGTAATCGTGAGTCTTTCTCTGTGTCAAATCGAGCGTCACTCAAGATTTTGGCTTTTGCAGCTTCTGATTCACCGAAGTCATCAATCAAAATAGCGAAATACCGTGGAGAAAAAGCCTATGGTCACAGTTTAAAGTGTTAACAGGTGGAAGGCTTTGCCAGTCGACGTAAAGTTGCTGAAAGCTCTACTCAACTGATTTCGAAACGGTCACATGTTACGTGCTTCTGGAAGGTTAGTGTTGGCTTTTTAGCATTTAATTTGCCTTTGGAGATTTATGTTTAGAACAAGTCTTAAGCCCAAAGGTAGTCCAAATTGTTATTATCTGAGAGAAATCAAGAAAGTTTGTGCCCTTCATTTTTTTCTAAGCTTGCAAGTGTAACAAACCTGAAGGGGGAGGGGTATGTACCTGTAGCTAGTGAGGCAAAAGGGAGTATTCAACAGAGAGTTCAAACTTTTTAGGAGAAACAGTCACCCAGTGATCGCTTTGAGTGAGCTAGTGATCATTTATTTCTTTTGGCCATACATGGACATTATTTTCTGTCATCTTCTTTTTCATTTTGACATTAATATGTAGTTCCTTGTGGTTGTTTCCTCCAATGAAGAGCTAGTCATCTATAACTATATATTAATTTTGACATTGTTGATAAGAAATGACAATGCATGAACAAGTTACATTTGTAGCTGTAGCTTATCACCAGTGGTTATAGTTATGTTTTAAATTAGTAAATTAACAAAGAATGACATTAAAGTGAAAAAACAAAACAGCTGTTATAACTGCTTGTGAAGTTCTGGAGGGATCACTAGAGCTGTAATATGAGACTCATTAAGAGGTCTAGTTACTTTAGAACACGTTAGAAGAAATGTATAAGTTTTCCTGCGGCAAAACACGTATTTTGGCTTGGTAATTTTTACTTGTATTTCTTGATGTAAATTGCATGCTATGAAATATTAATGAGTTTCAGTTAAGGTCATTCATAATGCCCTACTGCACCTTATTTTATATCTGACGATTATCTAAGATGCAAAAAATGAATTTTGTGTATTTTTGAAGACTTGAATATAAGCTTACTTTTAAATTGATAATCAATATAATTGTATTTAAATCCTACACTGTAAGTCTGGTTGTCAGTGTAGCCTGTGTTGCAGACATAATCTATTGCCAGTTAGTAACATCTGCAAAGCCGTGCTAATATTCTGGGCTCCCAATCCCAATGTGTTTTGATATTCCCTTCAACCTGATTGGCAAACTGACAATGGTATTCTTAACAGGCCAATCATAGCACATATGCAAGTGCTAGTTCACAGGTGGACCAGGGGTTGCCCAGAACCAGGATTTCAGAGCTGTCTCACAGGGGGACTTAACCAGAAGTTTAGTTCTGTCTGTGGCACAGGCTAGTCGACTGGGCATTAATGTTTAATGTATTTTATTTTGCTTAGCTGGGAAGACAAAAGTAGAGGACAGAAGAGCACAAACAAGAGAATATCAAGAAGTATTAAAAAGTATCTCTACCACACAACTCGTAAAAGAGAGATAAAATAAGTCAATGAGGACAAAAATGTTGATACACAGCCATAAAACATAAATGTTGATTACAACTCACTGTCAAATAAGTTGAAAGAAAGGAAGAATGCTGACATTTCGGGGAGTACACTTTTCTTGTTTACAGAAAATCTGCAGCAACAGAAGACACTAAAATCATGTTGTGCTAGTTCAAGATTTCAATTCTGTTTAGATGGAATCGTCTGACAGTGTCTAGGCCAGTGTACAATAGTGTGCTTCAAAGCTGGTCCTTTGTAAGACATTTCCTGACTTAACATTCCAAGTCTCCTTCAAGGACCTCAAGGCTAAGTGTCCATTTCCCTGATATTCACTGTCATGTCAGGAATCAGTAAAGTTCAACTAGATGACTGTGTTAACTGTAGTTTTTTTTTGTAAGACTTAAAAAACTTCAAAGGAAAGACAGAAACTAATGATCTTGCACTAAGGAGCTTTGAGGAAATCAAGGTTTCTTGGTGGGGGGGGGGGGGGGGTGTAGCTGCACATATTTCATAGAGCTTTGAGGAAATCAAGGTTTCTTGGGGGGGGGGGGGTGCTGCACATATTTCCCTTGGAGATAAAAAAAGCAAACACCCTAGATGCAACTATAGGAAATCAAACTAAGCTAGAATTTAATACTGCAATCAGTTTCTCATGTTTATTTTCCATCCCTAAGCATTCTGTTCGTGCTGTAGAAAGGAGTTGGTGGTTGTGTTATAACAACTTCATCCCTTAGTGTTCTTCATCCCTCTATTAATCAGAGTAAATGATTGTTAATATTATCCTGATTAGGAGAAGAAAGCTTTCTATTAAAGGCTCCATGGTCTAGAAGACCAAATGTAAATTCCCTATCTGACCTCATTGACATGGAGAAACAAAAACGGGATGGGCTGACATCCAGTATAGTGATGTGCAGTATTAAGCTGAACAAGGATACAGGAAAACCCACAACCAAAAAAATGGTTTTAAGAACCTGTCATGCTAAAATTTTGTCAATTAGGCTGTCTTATAAAAGAACCCTCAAATTTGAAACAGGTTATCAATCATAACTATTACAATTTCCTCAAATTTGATTGGTGCATTAACTGCTTTATTTTTCTTTAATCATTGTGTTTGGTTGTAATCGATCAGTTGGCTGTAGTCGGACAGTTGCCTGTAATGAGACAGTTACATTAGCCAATCATATTAAGTGCACTCAGCTAAATCCACCAATCACAGAAGTTAATACAATAACCACAGCAACAACCACTCACCCAAACAAAGTGGGGATATTTAATCCAAAATGGATGAATATGCAACATTTTCGCAGTGTCTCCACCAGTGATATTTTCTCTTATTTTGGACATTTTGTATGAACAAACGCTCTTTCACCAAAAAGGAATGCATCAGACCTGGAATTTATTTAAGGCTGTCTTATAAAGGAACATCAAGTACAACATGTAGTTTTTTTCAGCTTTAATAAATTGCAGACTATTTAAATGATCTGTTTAGAAAATCCTCTTAACAGATAGAATGGGAAAATATCAATTAATAAATCCTTTGATCACACTGTCTTCTGCTTTCCTCTTGCCAAACCATCCTTCCCTACAGAGGAGCAAAGGTTGGAACAATTATCAAAAAAATAAAACAAAGACAAGAGATTACACCTGAAACCCCTCTTTACTGTTACTTTAACACCCAGGGAGAAGGTTGTGGTACTTCTATACAGGTATGTGCCATGGAGTAAGTACACTACTTGGCTTGGTTCTCTGATGCTTTGGTAGCTGGGTTCCTTTGTAAAATTATACTAGCTCACTATCACTACATAAACCTCAGGGGTGTCAAAATGTTTTAAAGTATGCGGCCGAATCTGGAGGCTGTGACAATAATTATTGAGGGGCCACAAGGCCCCTGAAGCTAGGGGGGAATAGAATTTCTGGCAACATACAGTCAAGTAGCTGATGGAGCTCCAGCAGTCACCAGCTTGTTTTGAAACCACTGAAACCTCTGTTTAAAACTGAAGATACATCAATGGGATCAAGATATGAACTTGAGCCTAGAGCTACTGAATATTAAAAAAAAAACCCCACTCTTTTCAGGCAAATCAAGCCATTTGAAGATTAAAATAGGCATGGAAACACTCTATGACACAAAAAAGATGTTTACAATAATATTATCTAGATTCACCCAATATTTGCTAGACCTTCACTTGCTGGAGGATGTGTCAACAACTTGGACATTGCATTGAAAGCCTGTTGTCAAGGATACAACTAAGAAGAGATGGTATTTACAACATACCTAGACTGTATTTTTCAGTAGATACTGGAAAAGAATCAAGAAAGCATTGTGAATCTTGTGAATCTAAGAATTAAAGAATTGGAGCCAAATACAGGATCAAAGGACAGTCAATAAAAAGGAATGTGGATATTTTTTTGGAAAAAGGAAATAAATACAGCTTAAATGTCTGAGGGCTGATTTGCACATTTCAATTCATACATGTAATTTATTGATATTTTGATGTTTCTTTTTTTTTAGAACAATAATAATATCGTTGTTGAATCAAATAAGGTACGAGAATAAAATTTCAGTATTTCCTTTAACACTAGAAGAAAAACTGTTGTATACATAATAACTATACACAGCTGTATATCATTATTATTGTGGCTCAATTTTATCCCTGGATAATTTTATCTTCCTTTGTGTCATACTCATTATCATACATTTTCATACCCCAAAACACAGGAAAAATTTAGTATTTATTTAGTATTTGAAGTATAAAGCAAAAGCACAACAAATAAATGCAATTAGCCAGTCTTCCACTCTGGAGTGGACAGAATTATGTCTAAACAAATTTGATAGATGACTGGTGATAAGCTACAGCTAAAAATGTAGCTTGTTCATGCCATCGTCATTAATCTTATCAACAATGTTAAAATTAATATACAGTTACAGATGACTAGCTCTTCATTGGAGGAAACAACCACAAGGAACTACCTATTAATGTCAAAAATGAAAAAAGAAGCTGAAAGAAAATGCTGTCCATGTATTGCCAAAAGAAAAAAAATGATCACTAGCTCACTCAAAGCTGCACTGTCCATGTATGGCCAAAACAAAACAAAAATGATCACTGGCTCACTCAAAGTGATCACTGGGTGACTGTGATCTCTCCAGAACTTCAAACCTCTAAAGCAGTTATAACAGCTGTTTTTTTTTTCACTTTAATGTCATTCTTTGATAATTTACTAATTAAAAACATAACTATAATCACTGGTGATAACCTAGAGCTACAAATGTAACTTGTTCATGCCATCCTCATTTCTTATCAACAATGTCAAAATTAATATATGGTTACAGATGACTAGCTCTTCATTGGAGGAAACTACCACAAGGAACTACCTATTAATGCCAAAAATGAAAAAGAAGCTGACAGAAAATACTGTGAGTGACTGTTTCTCCTAAAAAGTTTGAACTCTCTGTTGGATACTCCCTTTTGCCTCACTAGCTACAGGTACATACCCCTCCCCCTTCAGGTTTGTTACACTTGCAAGCTTAGAAAAAAATGAAGGGCACAAACTTTCTTGATTTCTCTCAGATAATAACAATTTGGACTACTTTTGGGCTTAAGACTTGTTCTAAACATAAATCTTCAAAGGCAAATTAAATGCTAAAAAGCCAACACTAACCTTCCAGAAGCACGTAACATGTGACCGTTTCGAAATCAGTTGAGTAGAGCTTTCAGCAACTTTACGTCGACTGGCAAAGCCTTCCACCTGTTAACACTTTAAACTGTGACCATAGGCTTTTTCTCCACGGTATTTCGCTATTTTGATTGATGACTTCGGTGAATCAGAAGCTGCAAAAGCCAAAATCTTGAGTGACGCTCGATTTGACACAGAGAAAGACTCACGATTACATTGCTCAAACCGTACAGTCGAGAAGAGCTTTGAGCAACTTTACGTCGAGTGATAAAGCCTTCCAGCACTCCACACTTTAAACTGTGACCATCAACTTTTTCTCCATTCTATTCCACTCAGGACAGGCTATTTTGTTTGACAATTTCGGTAAATCAGAAGGTACAACAACCAACACCTTGAGCGGACACTCGTTTTGAAACAGCGAAAAACTCGCCATGACAGGACAATTGGGTAGAGCTTTCAGCAACTTTACGTCGAATGATAAAGCCTTCAAGCAGTTGACACTTTAAACTGTGACGATCTGCGTTTTTCACATTCCACTCCTCTCAGGATAGGCAATTTTGATTGATGACTTCGATGAATCAGAAACCGCAAAAGCCAAACTTTTGAGTGACGCTCGATGACAAACAGCGAAAGACTCGTCATAATATTCCTCAAAACCACACAGTTTGAGGGGAGGTTTCTGAAACTTTACGAACCGAGATAATAACCTTCCAGCGGTGAACACTTTAAACTGTGGCCATCGGCGTTTCCCCCATTCTATTCCGCTCAGGAGATTATATTTTGCTTGATGACTTCTCTACATCAGAGGCCGCAAAAGCCGCAAAACGTTAACGACACTCGTTTTGAAACATCGCAAGACTCGCCATGACATTCCCCGCAGCTGCATGATATTTATCGTTAAAATAATACTAAATCTTCTTTGACATTTGCTGGAAGGCCGGCTATATCCCTTTTCAACTCACTCGGGATTCAAGATAGTTAATTCCATTAGCCTGTGGGTTAAAATAACGAAGAAACCAAATAGCATCGGAGTCCATCTTGGTGCTTCGCGCAAAAACAGAGCAGAAACTCTGCAACCGGATGTGATGTCATACAGCGGTGGCTCATAGGTATACGAAATTTTGCTAAGTCGTGGGCCCCCCCCTGTTTGTAACACAACACCGCTCGCAAGCAAGAGTAACGTCCGCGTTCCTGTAATGAGCTTGGGCCGCCTGCGGTTCATTTCGTCCAGGTGGCCTGCAAAGACACTCTTTCCCCCCGGGAAAAACAACGCAGAAGTCTTTTCCATGAGCTCCTCAAGGCTTGGAGGGTTATCATTGGTATATGCAAGATTTTTTGATATATGCAAGATTGTATAAGATTTTTTCTTATGTGATGAAGTTTAAGATAAACTAGAAATTACTAGGCTTGATGTAACAAATCATAGATAACCGCAGACAGTCTCTACTGAGGTTGTTATTCATGATATTAGATCACTGATTGAATAATTTGAAACCTACAGAATCATTTTGATGTTTCAGGTGTTTATCATTTTCTAAGTTCTGTGGGATTTAAGTTACTTTTAATTTGACTAAGTACAATTGGAGCTTAGAGCTAATAAAGACCCTGGAGAATATATCAAAAGATTACTTCTCTTTAATAAACTTTTTCAGAGTTTGTCATGAGTAGAAATGTAATATTTTCATACTTCGTTCTTGTCTCCACATGTATGAATTATGGGCCACCAGTCTTGTAATCAAAGTGTATCTTTCTGCTGTTTTTTTTTTTTTTTTTGCTGTTCCACTTCAGTGACTTGCTCGGCCTCCATTTATTGAAAATATAATATTCTGTTGAAACAATGGAGAAGGTGCCTTAAATTCATGTACCTATTCAACTGCCTGGACTAAGATCCCACTGCGACCTGGGTTAATCAGATGCAAACCATGTAGCAGATGTACACAAAGATGTAAAATGATTTAAAGGCGCCTCATTGAATATGCATTACTATGTAGGGTGGTGCTTGAGATTGAGATTGAGCGTGAGATTGTATATTCGCTATCTTGAGGTGTTGGCAAGAGAAGTTTTTAGTGCACTGGTTTTACTGATCCGCCCAAACCATCCGGGTGGTATCGCAAATATATAGGGAACAGAACAATAGAGGAAATGTCAGCCAATCAGAAAATACTGACGTCACTAAGCTGATAAAACTGATTGGACAATACTGATTCTTTATCGTTGTTTTGATTTGGAATGGCAAAGGGAAGTACCTTTGAATTAAACTTTTGCTGGCCTGCTCAATTAATTTAAACGTTTTTAAGAACTTAAAGTACGTTGAAAGAAAGGCATTCTGATGATCATTAAACAGCGACGCTTATATTTCTTCTCTTAACCTTGCGTCATATATTACATCTAGTTGTTCGTTGTTTTGGCGAGGCAAGTAAACGGCGTGAATTGAAACTGTGAACATCAGATCATAATACAAGAAAGAAGAATCAACGACTATCTTGCGGACCCTTCATTTATATTTTACTGTACCGTTAGCGCTTTCACAGAACGACCAAAACTATACTGACATTGATAATTGTCTTGTTTCTTTTGGTGTACACAAAGACTGTTTCATTTAACCACTGATTTTAAGCTAGAGAAGAGAAAACGACGTGTAAACGACGAAATTCAACAACGAGCTAACACGCATTGGTTGATGCCAAACCAAAATTGATTCATAATGTGTTTATGCTTTTTCCGTGTTTAAAATTCATAAGAACAAAACATTGAACGAGACTCATAACACCCTTTGTTTTAGATGAACAGTAAAAATGCAAATTGTTATTGTGGTTGTGGAAACCATTCTGACCATTCGGGCTGGTTAGTTGAGGTCGGTGGTGAGCTTAAAATCCCCCGCAAGACTTACTCCAGTTGTATTTTTTACTCGTTATATCTGAAAACGACCAACGTGAATAGACGATCTTTTAACGTCCCTGACTCAACATTTCTTTAGAGCCCGCGACATCCTTTCTAACGACTGGCATTAGCGTTGTGACAAATGACCGTACAGTTTTTTTAAACTTTGGCTGAACATTAGGGCCATTTATACTGTTTACTCTGTATGCCAGTAAACTGTTTGAAGTTGTCAAGAGACACCTGCCTAGCGTTCATGCTTATGCAGACGATACGCAGTTATATTTAGCGTTTAAACCTGGCTTTGCCTCAAGTACTGAGGATGCCGTTGCTGCTATGGAAGGGTGTGTAAAGGAGATAAGAGCCTGGATGCTTTGTGACAAACTGAAGATCAATGATAACAAAACAGAGTTTGTAATAATAGGCACCCGTCAGCAACTATCCAAGGTTCATGTTGACTCGCTTGCAGTAGGCGATGCTCAAGTGTCGCCTGTTCAGTCGGTCAGGAACTTAGGGACATGGATTGATAGTAACATGAGTCTTCAAGTTAATATCAATAACACGTGTAAAGCAGCCTATTACTACATTACAAATGTAAGGCGAATAAGAAAGTATTTAAGTAACCAAGGGCGCTTTCCATTCAACAAAAATTCCGGTTTGAAATTCCGGAAATTTTCCGTGTTCAATGGAACGGTACATTCCGGTTCCACAGACCCGACCCAAGCCACCGCGCGCTTGGTTATTGTTCTTGCAAGCAGGATACAAAAGAGCGGTACTGGGGACAACAATTTTGTCAAATGGAAAGGAACATTTCGGTCCGACCGACCGAAATGACCAGACCGGTCAAAGAGGACCACCTTCAAAGCTGGTCCCGAATATTCCGGTCGGACCAAACCGAAATGGTCCGTTCCATTTGATGTACCAACCGAAATTACCGGAATTTTGGGTTGAATGGAAAGCGCCCCAAGCAACCCAGACACTTTGTCACGCACTAATAATTGGTCACATTGACTATTGTAATAGTATTCTGTATGGGCTACCAGCTAAACAAATAGCAAAGTTACAACGGCTCCAGAATTCCGCAGCAAGACTTATTTTTAAGATTCCAAGGTTTTATCACATCTCACCAATTCTGTGTACGCTTCATTGGCTTCCAGTAGAATTTAGGATTCATTTTAAGATTATTATAATTACTTTTAAAGCGATCCATGGACAAGCTCCGGTATATCTACAAGAACTTATTAGCAAAAGGGAGGAAGGGAGTTACAATTTGAGATCGTGTGCAATGGGAATTATGCTTCAAACGCCAAGAATTTTAACTAAAAGGACATTGGTTGACCGTGCTTTTTTGGCTGCAGCACCTAAACTGTGGAATGGGCTACCATCACAGATACGAAATGAGCCCAATTTTAATAGATTTAAAGGTTTACTTAAGTCCCATTTTTTTAGATTAGCTTTTTATTAGATTTTATTTTATTTAGATTAGCTTTTTATTAGGATTTTATATATACTATATTTTTATTGATATAATATTTTTAATTATTTTCGATAACTTAGTAATGGCGATAATTTACTTGTAATGCGCATTTGATCATATTCACATGTATTTTGCGCAATATAAATGTTAAATTATTATTATTATTATTATTATTATTATTATTAGAAAAAATAAGACGCGTCTTAAATAAGACGTGAATTTTCCGTATAAACGGCACATTTCGTCTAAAATAAGACGCGTCTTAGCTAAGTCGCGTCTTATTTTAGACGAAATGTGCCATTTATAGGAAAGTTCACGTCTTATTTAAGACGCGTCTTAGTTTTTCTCGTATAAATGGCCCTATTGTCTGGTCGGCTCAAGCAAAGGCGTTTTTGAGCGACGCACGCGTCAATTTAGGGAGTGAGAAATTTTTCTTTTTCATGTAGCCCCAAATTTGTATAATTACTTCCTTAATTAGTGCCTTTAATTACCCATCGCCCCGTCTCTTGCTGTCGGTCGGTCGGGCAAAAAAAAAAAAAAAAAAGGAATGAAAATATTTCAGCCTGTAGTACAGGCGTTTTTTTTTAAAAAAGCGCGACCCAAAGGAACGCATCAACCTCTCCCTTGGAATCATTTTGTTTACTCGCCCAAACTCTCGGTCAGTCTAAAGTCCAAATCGAAATAAAAGATACGCCTGCTTTGCAGGCTCTCCATACCTGGTCAACGCTAGCTGGTTATAAAGAATTAGCCAGTCACTAACGCAGAAATATTGTGAACGAATTATTATTAAATTAAAGTTTGCCCAACACTTATATATCTTCTCGCTTATCTTTATTCTTTATGAGAAAAATCATTGTTTCTTTAGCATAGTAAGTCACACCACCGTAAACATCGTGGCACTCTATAGCTATAGCTAGCAAACAAGTTTGATTACATATAACGAGACTAATTAACAACAAACATAAGGCCGTTTTTCAGGTTGACATAAATTAATGCAATCTGCGTTTAAATTTTCTCTGTTTGCACATCCGTGCCCCTTTTTTTGTTATTCCATACGTTTAGTAAGGGCTGAAAATGCAGAAAATAGCGTGACTAAATACACTTCCGTTATTCACGATCATGATTGTCATTCGACTGTCATAGAGAAGGTGAATCTGCATGATATCATCACGGTCCAAGGGTTTGGTGTAGGGGGGGAGGGGTCTGTATGGGGAGGGGAGACTACGCAGCAATGGGTTACATTTTTCACGGTTCAGATTTTTTTCCCCGGTTCAGATAACATAAAAGGGCAGGCAGGAATCGGTCACGAGTTGAAGTATATAAAGAGTAGGAAAGACCTTTTAAAACTAGAACATTTCGAAAATACCTGATGCATCAGTCATATACTCAGTTCATTCAAGAAAAGAAATGCAGTGTTTTAAAGCTAGGGACGTATAAAAAGAGGAATCATTTAGGGGAATCATTCAGTTTGTCATTGGGAGGTGTAAGAATGGGGTAGCGTTTATGCCAAAGGTGGTTTATAAAGGATAAGTAACGGTATGAGGAGCCTCTCCCTACACTTACTGTATTGAGTATTTCCCCCCCGGGATAAATCTGAGCCTAGCGTTTTATTTTAAGCAACTGAATCGTTCCCGATATAGATCGCCGACTTTCAGCTTAGCGACGTCCATTTTTACTGAATCAGTTTATTCCTTGGAATCTTTATGTCCATAATGCTTCTCGCAGCACCATTTATCGTGCGTGTTATGCTCATGTTTACCATTGGCTCATTCAGTAATCGCTACAACAAAGTACGGGAAACTCGAAGGCTTTACAGCTTCTTATCCGAGTCTTCATGTTCACCTACAGCTCCATTCCGTTGACAAGTTTCTGGGTGATCCATTCGCCGCTCCGCCGACTGAAGAAGACAGACTGAGAAAACCACAACCTCTTAAAGGCTGGAAACCGAACATACGACAGGCTAAAAAACATGGGAGTGCTTGTATGCATGGCCTCAAAGATTCGCTTTTTACTTTGATCGCTACGGGTACAATATAACATATAGCGAAGACTGTCTGTTTCTCGACGTCTACACTCCCAACGTTAGCCTAAGTTTACCCGTGATTATCGACATTCACAGTGGAGCTTATACAGGGGGTCATTCTGTGGCATTTCCTAGCGATATTTTGGCACTACATGGCGTTGTAGTTGTGGTGATTCAATATCGTCTCGGTCCATTTGGTTTTTTCACGACCGAAGATTCTTCTGCTCCCGGAAATCTAGGATTACTGGATCAGGTGGCAGCACTAAAGTGGGTTAAGGAAAATATTGAAAACTTCGGCGGGGACCCCAACAAGATAATGCTTTTAGGGGAGAGCGCTGGTGGGTCAATTGTTAACTTCCATATCATGTCACCTCTGTCTAAGGACCTCTTCCACCAAGCCATCGCAGAGAGCGGTGTAGATTTGTGCCCCTGGGAGATTCAGCCAAGTTCATATGGCATCCGTCTCGCCAAAGAGTTGGGCCAAAAGTTGCACTGTACATCCAGCGATCACCACGCCATGGTGGAATGCATTCGCAAAGTGAAGGCCATGGACATACAGAAAGCGGCTGGCGATATCGAAGTTTCCTCTGGCCATGATTTCTATCGCTGGTCAGCAGTTGTGGACGAGCATTTTCTCACTGATACACCCTGGAATCTGAAGAAGAAAAGGAAATTCAAGAAGGTGCCTTAATGATAAGCTTTAACAGTCACGAGGGGGCAACTGCTATCAGAAGGCTTGTAGGGACGGCTGGACTGGAAAACGGAGTCACCGATCATTTTTCAAAGACGCCTTATCAGGGTTTGCCGAAGGTAGAAATAAAAGGTGAGGATATTTCCTTTGTTATGTGGCAGTCTAATGAACTAGATGTACTATTCTTTAAATAATGACATTGCCCACATCCCACATGTTAAATTTTCAGCCGCGCGTCCAGATTGATGAGTCACGTCACATACATGTAGTCCGTCACCGAATTGTTAGCGCATAACCTTTTTGACAATCACTCACTCACTCACCGGTTTACATTTACGTCAATTAATGACATGATTAAGCAATGCATATTTCTTTAGTTTTGATTTTACCACAGGCAGACCATCCGAACTGTTCGAGGCATTGTGATGTCACGCGCGACATGTGATCCCATATGCATACCCCATACATTTACTGTATTTCATAACTCCTACTGTCTGCTTGATTCTAGTGATCGGTAGAAATGCTTCAAAAAACATAGAATTTTGCACCTTTTGATCCCAAATGCTGATTTAATGAAAGAAAAATGAATAAAGATAACTTATCGTATGTTTTTAGTGGCATTTTCTTGAAACTGACAACCCCGAAAACGTCACAAAAACGAAGAACATGCCACTAAAAACACAAGGTATGATCTTTGTTCAGTTTTCTTACATTATCTTAACAGTTGGGATAAGTGCAAAATTCTGCGTTTTACTGAACGTTTCCCCTGATCTGAACATACATGCCAACTCTCCCGGATTATCCGTAAGTCTCCCGGATACGGCACCGATCTGCCACTCTCCCGTACAGGTCACCAAATCACCCGGATAATGGACTTTCCAGCTTTTCTGTGCTTAAGTTTGAGATTTAGCCCATTTTTGGCTAAAAAATTGAATTTTTCTTATTCGCAAGACGGTTTCTGGCACATTTTTACACCTATTTAGTCACTGACAGAGATTATTTCCGACATCAAAACGATAGACTGCAAAACAGCCGTTTTTGCGCACTCAAGTACCTACGCGTGAGCAGTCAAACAAAAGGTCTGGAACGAGGCTGAAAACAGAGAGCGAGACTGGGGAGAGACGCTAAAATACATTTTTTTCCCTCGCCTCACACGCCTTACAAGCGTGTGAGGCTTGCGCGCTTCGCACGTAATACTGTTACGCCACGCTTTGCCGATTTCTTTACTGATTTTGAGAAAAAAAAAAACCGACTGTTTTGCAGTCTAGATCTAATTTTGATAGTATGAATCTCGAGGAATCGAGAGAGGGGGTCCGTTGAAAGTTCGGGGGGATAGTGAAAAAAAAAAGAGTCTCCCGATTTTAGATCTCCAGAGGTTGGCATCTCTGTGATCACTCAAATCAGACCAAGAGCGCGCCTTTACGAAATGCAGTATATGTATGGCATCACATGTGGCGCGTGTGACATCACAATGCTTCGAACAGTTCGGATGGTCAGCCTAAAAAAGGCTGTGATTTTACGACATTGTATTAAGCCTGTATTTTAAACCATAATTAAAAGAATTCCGATCCGTTTGTGGTCATTCTCCAGAAAAGTAGCAGACCTCATTTCGGATGCTTTGGAGTTCATGTACACCCCTTGGCCAGACAACAGCGATCAGTACGCACTGAGAAGCCAGCTTATAGACTTGCTTAGCGATTACTTTTTCTTCGCACCTAGTCACGAGGTAGCTGATATTCACAGCGAAGTGGCTCCTGTTTACATGTACGAGTTCGCACGACAGCCATCAAACGCCTGTCTCTCTCCAGAGTGGATGGGAGTGATTCATTTTGATAACGCGCCATTTGATTTTGGTATTCCACTTCCACCGCCTCTTTCTTCAATGTATGACGCAGCTGACAGAAACGTCAGTTTATTTATCATGAAACTCTACACCAACTTTGCCAGGTTTGGTGAGCCCACGCCACAATCAGTTAGCGGCGTTACCTGGGAGGGGTACAACTCAAGTCGCCGATCATATTTGCGAATTGACGTTAATCCGAGAAAGGGAACAGCATTTAATCCTCCCCGGATGGCCTTTTGGAATGATTACTACCCTAAACTGGCAAAGTTTAAGATTGATAGCGAGGTGTTTGTCGTCAATAGTGCTAACGCTGGTTTTGCTGTTGAAATGGTTCAAACAGTTTTATTTACAGCGGGTTTAGAGATTTTATTTTTTTTAACCTTTACCTCGCAATATAACTGATCCTCTTTGTTTGGAAACTCTGCACTTAGGAATAGTTTTTACAATATATGCGCAAGAACCAAACAACTAGTCCATAATTAATCAGCCGATAAGATAACAAACTGTAAACAAACTTCCATGCTTGTTAGTGTGTGATAATAAGAATTATAGCCTTATCAATCACTAAAATGCACATGGATCTTCGGATACGAACTTGAAAAGTCGGCAATGAGACCTCAATTTTTGTTTCCCGTGAGAATTAAACAGTAAACATCCGCGAGTATAATAATAAAAACCTGCATTCTCCCAAGTTAGGCTAATTGGGTTCTTAAACAGGTTCGAAGAAAATAAGACATTGTCGTTGAGAGTGTTTAGTGGCACTCAGCTTATTCCTTATGAAAAAACCGGCATACCATTACATTGCAGTTGGAGTGATAAGTATGGCGCGTTTTTACGGACAAAATATCGAAATATTACATAAAAAATGTCATGTGGACATACATCCCTGTTGTACAGAATACATCCATGTTATGTGCATTAAAAGATGTTCGATGCAACGTTATACAAACAAAAGATGTTCGATAAAACTAAAAGAAGTGCGATTAAACTAAAAGCCGTCCCTCGTAAAAAGGTTTCATTGTGTTGTCTTGAAGAGCCACCGATTTCATTCTACCTCACCGCCTACGTAATGCGTGCAGAAGTATCGGCTTACCATTCATACGAACCACCCAGGTATTATATTTCTTGCATTAACTTGGCTTTATAAGATTTTGGACGTGTTGGGAGAACAGTTCGTCCAATGTGTAAACATACTGAAAGGAGTAGAAAACTGCGTCGTTTTTAATAACAGCCAATATCTTTTCAAAAGCTTTCGAAACTGAATGGCGCGAACCATTTGATTGTCCATCCGGGAGTTCAGTCTGGTATGGTAATCAGTTACCCATAAGCGGAGAGAAGGCCTCACTGAAAAGAGGACTGGAGTTAAGTTTCAGGCTATTCACACGAAAGGTCGCCCCAAGAAAGGGAATCCGGGACATTTTTGTTTATGGAATCTGGAATCCTGGGTTTTGGAATCCGGAATACAACTCGAGGAATCCGGAATCCAAGTTCTACTATCCCGAATCGACAGCGTGGATATCCAGAATCCAAGATTGTTCTGGATCCCTTGCATGGGGCGATGATAGGGCTTCAGTTCATGCACAGAAATGGTTGTGGCGCCACTCCGATTTCTAAAGTGGAGAGTTACAGATCGGACAGGTGTTCATTTCCAGAAACGTCCCGGTGACTCCCGAACATTTCCGACGAATTTCCGAAGACTTCCGATGCACGCTAAACCAGCTAACTTTTCGTAGGGTCACGAAAAGCTAACCAGTATATTATTGACCTGCGTGGCAAGCGTTCGAAAGGGAAGGGGTAGGGTATAAGGGCGAGAGACCCTTTCGCGAGGGAGGAGCGAGGAGGAGAATCTGAGCGTGAAAAACGGAGAAAACAATAGCGTCCTTGCAGGCGTTCCTTTCCTTTCTTCCTCGCGCGCCCAAATTCCCCCTTCCCCTTCCCCTTTTAACGCCGGCCACGCAAGCTAGTATATTGTGAACATAGCCTTAGTCTAAACCTCTGAGAGAAGAGGACATTGCTTTGAATTACTGTTGAAAAGTCTAGGCTCAAGTCTCAGTGTTGAAACTGGGTAAAGTAAAATTAACGAGATGTTCCAGAAAGCGAAGTTCGAGAAATCGGGTTTCAAATGCTCATGCACAAGTATACATAATTTCATGGCACGAATAAGGGCGAAGAATTCTTTTTTTTTTTTGATTGGCTCAAATCCCCTTAATTCTTCATAACCAGGGGGCTATCGTTGACCAAATTCTGATTAACCCAGGTCGCAGTGGGATCTTAGTCAAGGCAGTTGAATAGGTACATGAATTTAAAGCACCTTCTCCATTGTTTCAACAGAATATTATATTTTCAATAAATGGAGGCCGAGCAAGTCACTGAAGTGGAACAGCAAAAAAAAAAAAAAACAGCAGAAAGATACACTTTGATTACAAGACTGGTGGCCCATAATTCATACATGTGGAGACAAGAACGAAGTATGAAAATATTACATTTCTACTCGTGACAAACTCTGAAAAAGTTTATTAAAGAGAAGTAATCTTTTGATATTCTCCAGGGTCTTTATTAGCTCTAAGCTCCAATTGTACTTAGTCAAATTAAAAGTAACTTAAATCCCACAAAACTTAGAAAATGATAAACACCTGAAACATCAAAATGATTCTGTAGGTTTCAAATTATTCAATCAGTGATCTAATATCATGAATAACAACCTCAGTAGAGACTGTCTGCGGTTATCTATGATTTGTTACATCAAGCCTAGTAATTTCTAGTTTATCTTAAACTTCATCACATAAGAAAAAATCTTATACAATCTTGCATATATCAAAAAATCTTGCATATACCAATGGTAACCCTCCAAGCCTTGAGGAGCTCATGGAAAAGACTTCTGCGTTGTTTTTCCCGGGGGGAAAGAGTGTCTTTGCAGGCCACCTGGATGAAATGAACCGCAGGCGGCCAAGCTCATTACTGGAACGCGGACGTTACTCTTGCTTGCGAGCGGTGTTGTGTTACAAACGGTTACAGTATTTACAAAGACTTGTATGGGATATAAACGGTTTTTCTTAAAAGGAAGAAAAAATGTTATGTTTTTAAATAAAATCGACGTACCTTATTGCCTTGTTGTATTCTTTGTTGTTTGCCGGCGTCTCAGGCCGTTTTGATGGAACACCAAAATAGCGCTAACTCGCCGAAAACGCTTCAAAACGGACTGAGACGTGTAAAAATTAAAACTGGACTGTGTAAAAATTAAAACTGGACTGTGTAAAAAATTAAAACTGGACTGTGTAAAAAATTAAAACTGGACTGTGTAAAAAAATAAAACTGGACTGTGTAAAAATTAAAACTGGACTGTGTAAAAAAATAAAACTGGACTGTGTAAAAATTAAAACTGGACTGTGTAAAAATTAAAACTGGACTGTGTAAAAAAATAAAACTGGACTGTGTAAAAATTAAAACTGGACTGTGTAAAAACTAAAACTAGACTGTGTAAAACCATAACTGGACTGTGTAAAACCATAACTGGACTGTCAAAAACCAATACTGGACTGTGACCCTCCTGGGCCATCGTACAGAATAATGCAATGGTGATCGTACTACGTGAAATTTAACTCTGCGAGACATCAACTTGACACTTGGACTCTTGCCCCCAGAAGACACGTGGTATGGCGTGATTTTGTGGGTGTTGAGAGTTCTGGGTCAGGGCTTAAAATCAGAGTGCGCGGATATTTTGCATCAGAGCTTTCTCTGGTTGTTGCGCCATACTGACGAACCCCAAAAAGGGCGAAACAGCTGTCTATGGCTATAATCCCGCTCTGTTTTGAGTTCTTTCGGTGTCTTGTTGATGTCTTGCAGAGTTAAATTTCACGTAGTACGATCAGCATTGCAGTATTCTGCTTGCAGAATTTTATATGTCGTATTACAAGCCTTGTTTATATGATCAGTCATGCTTAAGTTGCTGTCAAACCACGATCCAAGGTTTCTAACACATGGGCTTGGACTGATACGATTATTGCCCACAGTTATGGAACACGAATCTAATTTATCAAGCTGTTGTCGTGTGCCGTCTAACAAAAACTCCGTTTTATCATCATTGATCATCAACCGATCTTGAATCATCCATTTCCTCACCGCGTCAATGCACTTTTCCATAGCTTGTATAGCATCAGCTTGAGCAGTGTTGCCGAGTGGTTTAAAACTCAGGTACAGCTGCGTATCATCAGCAAAACAGTGAGCATCGGGAAGATAATGTTCCACGATCTTAAACAGCTTGGACGCATATATTATGAATAGCAAAGCCCCTAAACAGGAGCCTTGGGGTACCCCGCAGTTGAAGTCAAAAGGACGAGAAAGAACTTCATGTACAGAAAAGCGCTGACTTCTATCAAACAAGTACGATCTAAACCAATTCAGAGCAGTCCCACGTATGCCAACCTCATCAGATAGCCTCTCTAAAAGTATTCGATGATCAACAGTGTCAAAGGCAGCACTGAGATTCAATAAAATTAACATAGTGACATGTTGAGAGTTCATCTTAACAAAATATCGTTCATCACCTTGATAAGTGCAGTTTCAGTGCTAAGGAATTGCCTGTAAGAAGATTGAAGCGCAGGAAAAATAGCATTTGAAACCATGCAATCGTAAACTTGATTAAAAACGACTTTTTCAGTCAACTTGGATACGTATTGTAAGTTACTAACTGGTCTGTAATTTTTGTATAGCAAATCCAATCCAGGTTTCTTCAAGATAGGATTAATAAGCCCACATTTCCAATCATCCGCAAATTCTCCAGAATTAAGAGACAGGTTGATCATTTTAGTAATGATCAGTAATAGCACATCAGCACAGCTGATTACCATAAATGTTGACATCGGATCAAACATACAGCTTTTCTTCGGAGAGCAGCCAATCAACTTACTAACTGCACTTTCATTTAAAGGAATAAAGCTGTCCAGTGTTCTAGTTGGTAACGTTTTCACATAGTCAAAATGAGAATCATGCAAACAATCGGCTAGATTGTCCAGTTTGACATGGATGGCATCAATCTTTTCAACAAAGAAGCTACCCATTTTATTGGCTAAAACCAGCTTGTCACTAGTTGGTGGAAACGGTACTTCATGACCTTGATTTAGCAACCTCTTTGTTGCCGAGAATAGGTTCCTTTGATTGGAGTTATTTTCAACAATAAAGTCTGAGTAAAACTTACGACGGGCTTCAGGTAGGTTGTAAACTTCCTCTTCTTTTTAAATTCAAGCAAATCATGGACACTTCGAGATCGATGCCATTTTCTTTCAGCTCTCCGTCTTTCCCTCCTTGACTCCCTGATTATATTGGCTGCAACATTTGCATTTCCGTACGCATGTGCATGTTTTCTTGCTATTCCAATCCTTACTGGCTCTTTGATGTACAGTGGAATCCCGCGGTCTACGGATACCAGGCCTACTCTGGGACCTTAACTCGCCGCGAGATTGTGCGAGCTAATGCGAGTTTAGGCGAGTTAAGGCAAGATAAGGAAAAATTGAGCTTACCTATCAGTTGCGAGTTTGTGCGAGTTAAGGCGAGTTAAGGGAAAATGATCAACCTAATGTTGAGGTGATAAGGGTTAAAACATACATGTTTTAGTAACATACATATAAAGATGCCTTGCAATCTTTGTATGTCATATGTATATATATACCTTATAGTCTCCATGTTGCCCAATTACAAAAAAAATTAAACGAAAAATTTCAGATGAACTCCAAAGTTGACTGAAGAAAAATCTTATTTAAATTTAGTAATATTGAGTTTTTTTCCAAATTGGACAAGTTGAGTATAGAGTTCTGGCCCTGGTTGTTCAAACATTGGATAGTGCCATTCATTGGATAAATCAGTATACAGCAGATAAGTATTGGGAAAACTAATTGCACTATCAACTCGATAGAGATTGATCCAGTGGATGGCACTATCCAGCCTTTGAATAACCTAGGCCTGTTCTTTATTAATAATTTTATTATATAGCATGGGTTTCTGATAGCATTCAGACACCAAACTATACGATTTGGTGGCTGTATGATACTACTACTAATAAAAATAGTCATCATCATATATTATTTATTATTATAGGTGCATAAATATTTGGCAGAATAATAAATTAGTAAAAAAAGAAACTAATGTAAACAAAACAATCATGAATAGATACGAAAATGAAATTTTAGTATAAAACACAGCTAGGATATTTAATTTTACTTATGTTTTTAATTCACCAACACTATGGTTTAAATATTAGACAGGTGTGCATAATAGGTATCACATTACATGGCATGACTTGTTATCACTAACTCCAGATTTTAAAAAATTGTTTTTACAGTCTGTGTCAATGTTCTTCAAAGAACTAGTATAGAAAAACGGGGAAGCTGACGAACTACATCTCAGATGAGGAAATTTTTATGACACAATCAATTTTACTAAACTGAAATGAAATTTCTTTCTCCTTGAAAGTTATAAGACTTATCTCTAAGTCCTCCATTCGACCCATTCTCTCCACTTCACTGATGGTTTCCCTTGGAATCCAGCATTGGTTTCACTGCCAGAAACGAAAACACCAATTGCCTTTCACTCTTTTCGTTTCCTGTTCAGGCTTGCTTGCATTTTACAAAGTGTTCACAGTTGTGCAGAGAGCTATACCTCATTTAAGTTGATGAACAAGAATACTCTCCATTATCGGCTTTGTCTAGCAAACTCTTAAGAGTTGTCAGTGATGAATCTGCCCTGCTTCCCATTCTTACAAAAATGGCCACCGGCTGAGCCGTGTTGTAACGTGTTTTGATGTCATGTACGCCAAGTTGAAGCTTCCCACCACCTAAAACTTGCTAGTGGACTGGGATCAATATTGACACGAGTTACCAGTATCTTCTGGGTAATTTACAAAATGGCGAACGAAGTTGGCTAGCAATGTAAAAACCTTTATTCAGGTAAGGGCTAAATGTAACAAGTCTTTATGAATCATGGCTTCTGGTTGCCAGCTTCACTACAATGTAAGCCAAACAGGATGTCACGTTGAACCAATGTACAGATCGTCTAGTACCAGGTATTTTTACTGCAATCAGTATGTGGAGTATTTCAAGGATTCTGGCTACATCCCAGACTTATATCTTTAGCTATAATCCTGAATAAGCTTCATCATATTATAAGATGATAATTATGCTGCTGCTTTTCATTATAAAAAACAGCTTGCATGCATTGCATTGCATTTTGAAATTTTCCACAACAATCAAACTTTATTGTAAATCGTTAGCTAGCTTAAAAGAAAAAAAAAATTAACATTCTGTTATTATGTTTTTGTATTTCTTAGAAGTATAAGTAAATTTATTATTTCATGAAAACTTTTCCGTGCATTCACTGTTTCTACTTTTACTTAATGTCACGTACTTTGTGGCCCAAGCTGGCCCAAAATACTAGCAATCAATGTGGGTTTCTCTAGACCCTGTGACCCCATGCCTCTGGAATTTCTGCAATGCTTAGCATTGTAGCCTTTTTGTTAGGTATCTAGTTGTTGCATGTTCAGGTTGTTCCTGGTAGTTCCACTGACTGTCCATTAAGTACTAACAAAAACTTCATCAAATGTTAGTGGTGAAATACCCTCACCACATAGGCTATTGGAAATTCTAGAAGGATGGGACTTACAAATCACTATTGTTTAAAATTTTTGAAATCTCCATTTTTTGGTGTCGTCCTTTTGTGGATTAATTGTGAAATTACCCTGAGAGTAGCTAGGATGAGGTATTAAAATTGGTGTCCACTTTGCAGTGGCGAGGTTGGGCGAGTTTGTGCGAGATAATGCGAGTTTAGGCGAGATAAGGAAATTTGAACATAATCTCAAGCTGCGAGTTAGGGCGAGTTAAGGCGAGTTAAGGCGAGTTAAGGTCCCAGGGTAGGCCTGATACCTGTCTACAAAGGACAGTTTCTTTTGTCCCAAGGGAAAAAAAAGCTCAACATTATATATTTTCTCCAAAATTACCGGCCTGCTTTTTAAAATACGGGTACCCGGTTAATTTAGACAATTAGGCATGTCCTGTCGGTTTCCTTATTGACCGGTTCCATTGTGGTTATTTTAAAAGTCAAAAATAGTCTTTATTTCAGTGCGACTGTTTATACCCTTTGTCAGCCGCTGATCTCAGCATTTAAGAGGGAATGTGAATGAAAACGATGCGATGGTGAATGAGAAGTTATTTTGAAGACGCAAAATTATGTTAAAAAGAAAGTAATGTCGCATGCTTGAAGTCTCTCTTTAGGTTTTAGTTCTATGGGAATCATGTATCCTGCTCCGAGGTCGCTCGTTTCCACATTCTAAACTTCCGCTGGCTTGATTGGGGTGTAGCGCCAACATGGCCAATATGTGGGGACAATTATACAATGTATACTCAATTTTAATCAGTACGTCAAGATGAAATAAAAGGTGAACTGAAAAGAAAAATCATATAACGAAATAGGAACCTATGCACCCTTATGTTAATGTTTTTAGAATAGAATTGCATAGGTTTGGTGCGCTAACATCAAGTTCTAACTCCTTGAACATGCTGCATGATATTTAATTCCGTCTCAGCGGGTTCCAGTCCTCGTTCCTACTTATTTACTTCCGTGACGAGCCGAATAGCTGTTTAGACTGCACCAAAGCATGGCACAACTTGACCTATACGATATCTGACGCTTCACTCAGTTGGAGATCGGCGCGGCGCAGCTTTGCTTCGTCATAGAAATGGCGTCCCCACAATCGTTCAACTGTTGATCTCAGAGACGTTTTAGTGAGTTCCATTATCGGTCAGATAATTTTCAAATTGTCATATTGCTTGCTCTCCAGTCTACTCACATCGACAAATTTGCATATAATTTTTATATTTTGTTATTTGCTTTCGACTAAGTCTCAATGTTTATATAATTGTGATAGGTTTTCTGCCTGCTTTACTTTCACAATGGTTCTGTACCGTCCTACATCTGTAACATAGCGGAGAAACCGGATATATTCCTTTCATTAATATCCCCTTGGATAACAACTTGGGCGCACGCTTTATCAAAAATTATAATGAACAGAACATATGTCAAGAAAGCAATTAAACTGTTTTGTTGTTTTTGCCAAATTAACGAACGAACCTCTTTTTGCTTTTAGCGTGAACGCGTAATGAGAGCACGATTGCTTAACAAATAGTAATATACTAAAAAGGTTATAATGAAAATTATTAGAAATAAAAAAGCGTGCGGCGAGCTGGAACTACTTTGAAACTGAACGGACAGCAGTTCAATAGCGGATAAAATAATAACACTTTTATTCAAACAAATTAAAACCAAATGACGGTTGCATAAAATTCAGCTGTTCTTCAGTTTAATTCTCTAAAGTTGGGCTAATTTATTGCAAAATATATGCGAAAAGTTGACTGACTGACAACAAAGAAGTGTATACGTATTAAAAGAAAAGAACATGGATATTACCGGTATCGCAAGGGAAAAACAGACACAACTACCTTAATTAAGTGTCTCTTGGGATGAGTTCTTTTTTCTACGATAGTACAAGATCAAGTGGAGCAAAATGTTCGTGGGATATGATGTTTGGCGGATTTCGAGGATTTTCTAAAGGCCGAATGCGAAAATAGAAAAAAGCAAATAAATAAATAAATAAAGCTGCGAAAACGCACTCCGCAACTACGTGTCGACCCTGTTAAAGGAGGTAACTGTGCAATGTCAGATGCGTTATGTCTAGACATTATAATAGCGATCTTTTTTCTCTTTGGCTATGAGTACGATTTTGAAATTTATTTCTAGTTATATTCGGCACAACTCACTCGGTTTCCTGTTATTGTGATTAATTCAAAAAAGTGCTTAAACCAAGAAGGATAGGCGGGAATTGCATCGTACAGGTGGTGTACAATAGAGTCTCCCCTTCAATTACTAGTTCTTTCCTCACTCAAACACAATGAAATCATCTTCATCCTGGGAAATCTAACAAGCCAGAACCCAAACGGAAGTGCACTTACTGCAAGAGGCCCCACCCCTCGTACGATTGTAACGTGACTCCTGACTGTCAGCAAAGGTGGTTTATAATAAGCGGGAAAGACTTTGTTTCAACTGCCTGGGAAACCACAAATCCTCCACCTGTCTTGTACATCAAGGTACCGCTGTCACAAATTTAAGCGAAAATACCACACCATTCTAAGCTCAGGGGAACAGCCACCAGGGGGGACTCCCACAGCTCCCACCGCTCCTACGGCTCCCGCCAATACTCCTCAAGGCACGAGCGTGCCATCATCTGTTCATGCTACCCTCGCACCTATCACAGACCCCACACCTGCATCTAGTTTCCCGATCAAATTTCTTTGTTGAAAACAGCCATATCAATAGTCAATAAAAGCACGTTTATTGTGAGACAAATATCCTCCTGGATGAAGCGGCACAGCGTTCATTTATTACTCATACCCTGGCCAATTAACTCGGCGTACCACTATTGAAGAGTGAATCAATTTCTCCATCAGCCTTTATTGGTGCTCAAACATAAGCCAGCAGACAGTTGCCGGTTGCCGTTGACAATGTTGTAACCATTCATGGGGAGGAAATTCCAATACGTGTCCTCGTAGTAGAAAAGATAGCCACGCCTCTTAAAACCAATTTCCGTCGTTAGATCCAAGACATACCATACCTTAGGGGATCGAAACTAGCCTACCCCATCACCTCGGATGAGAACTTTGATATTTCTCTCTTGACTGGAGCAGACCACTACTGGGACATAGTTGAAGACACCATTATCCGCGGACCAGGACCAACTGCTGTCGCTTTAAAGCTTGGCTACCTGCTATCTGGGCCATTACAACCCCCCCCCCCCCCACCCCCATTGCTTAACCCTTGGACACTGCTGTTAATTTGCTACATACACTATCATCCACCAAGAAAGAAGAATTTGATCTAGGACAATTCTGGTCCTTGGAGTCCATGGGTATCCCTCCACCAGGTGATCTGTGACGTCACTGCGGGGGCCTGGGGAAAGAAATTTTAATGCCGTATCCCATAAACCAAAGCTGATGGGAACAGATTGAATTGAATTGAATTGGTGCGCGCGTTGGTTTATGGGATACGGCATTAAAATTTCTTTCCCCAGGCCCCCGCAATGACGTCACAGATCACCTGGCAGCAGCAGAAAAGGATGATCATGAGGTGTTCCTCAAGAATGAACACGTTAATTACAAGAAACTCTAATGGTAGCTACATAGCAAAATTCTCTTGGAAGGAAGATTCCCCTCCGCTTCCTTCGAATTATTCAAGCTGCACAAGGCGCACAAGAACCATGGCCTTCGCCTTGCTGACACACTCCATCTCCTTTTAAAAAAACTTAGGGACCAGGAAAGAAGAGGTTTTATCGAGAAGGTTGATGAGGTCAACTCCTCTGATAGGGCGCACCATATTCCCCACCACCCTGTCAGAAAAGAATCAAGTACCACCCCTGGCAGAATTATCTACGACTGTAGCTTTCGTTCAACTAAATGACCCTAGCTTAAAAGAGTGTCTTATGGTTGGCCCACCGTTTCACAATGACATGTGTTCTATCATTTCGCGATTCCGGACATACACCTATGGTCTATAAACGGACATTGAAATGGCCTTTCTACATGTTAGCCTGAATAAAGATGCTAGAGATTTCACCAGATTCTTCTGGCTATGAAACCCAACAGACCCCCGAGAGCAAGTTTGAATTATATTGATTCAAGACTGTTCTATTTGGATCAAGTAGCTCTCCTTCATGCTAAATGCCACCTCGCATTGTCATCTGAGAAACCACAACTCGCCTATCGCTTAAGACATAAAGGACAATGTCTATGTTGACAACATCATACCAGACTGCAATCACCTTCCCGAAACAGTCCAGTATTATTCAGATGCAAGATCCATCATGACTGCTGCATATTTTAACCTTCGTTCTTGTCTAGCCAACCTATCACCAAGCGTACTGCAGTACAAATTGCGTCAAGGATGTATGACCCAATTGGACTTTTGTCTCCTGTCACTATCAAAACCAAACTACTGATGCAAAAACTATGGCAGCAACAACTTGAGTGGGATGAACCACTTCCACCTGGACTCAGAACCAAATGGAACATTATTGCAGAAGACATTTACGATGCGAGCACGATCATCATCCCCAGACGTTACTTCTCAGACTCTTAGGCGAATGCCTTTCCAATCTATCTACATGTATTTGCCGATAGCAGCCCCAAGGTATACTGAGCCCTACGCTTATGTTTCAAATTCATCAATCAGTCTTTTGTAGTCATTGCAAAGTCTCGTGTCGCCGACTTAAGGTCAAGCTAATAATTGTTTTATTATAATTGCAAAGCTGAACAACAGAGAAATCGCCAATCAACACTTTAAAATTTGCTGTTTAATTCTCAATAAGCCTCAAGCACATGCGCTATATGGGGGTCTCACAAACAGCAAATGATCACATGATAAACATTTCAAACGGACTTCGTTGATTCAAACAAGCGGAAAACAGTCAGAAAGACCACTCAGTTGTTCCTCGATTTGCTGGAAAACAGCGCTTTACAAAAACAAATTAATAAAGTCAAAGGAAATAGCTACAAGGGCTAACAATTACTTGTTGATGTTAATATTGAACGTGAAAGAACATCTATAAAAGCTGCCCGACGGTAGAATTGCACTTGGGTTTACGCCGTTGGCAATGAAGACGTTTTTTTCGTCTTGAATGGTGGAAATGCTGGTTGCTGTTGTTGGAACAGCTACTACTTCAGCTTGACTGCTTGGGACTGCTTTGGTTGACCCAGAAGATGAGGAAGACAACGCACCTTGCTCTGGTAGCGTGTTTTCCTTTCCATGTATGAATGAAGTCAGCGCCGAAGACATGTGCTGGAATTGACGCAGGGTTGGCCTTTCACAGTAACTTTCGATACTTGCTTCGCTTTTATGGCCAGGCCAGTCACTGCTTTAATTTGCCGTGTCTCCACGTTCACTGAAGAAAGAACGGTGACTGTTGTGGCCCTGAGAGAGTGGTTCGTGAAATATGGCTGGATCCCGGCTCTCCCAGCGTGTTGTGGCCTAAAACCTTCCTCTCGAACCAGATACTATCCTCTTCTGGACTGAACCTTACACTTGCATCCTTGGGCCGCTGGAATAGCGGATTCAGATGGGAAAGGTACGCTTTAATCGTCTTAACCGGGCACCTTTTGGAACCGGGGCATGAGAGTATTTTCCCGTCTCCGTGATCTTCACTGCCATCAATGCCGCCCGTGTGATTTTTAGTGGAGAGCACTGCGCCTGGTTTTGCTTTATTTAGCTCAAAGAATTCTTCACCTGTGGCTGTCACCGTCAGACGGAGCATAGGTTTCTTCATTAAACTTTGATTTTCTCTCCCTCTTTTGCCAAGATAGAGAGAAACGTAAACCCATGTTGTTTGCAGCAAAGCGAGAGGATTTTTTTGTTTCCACACACGCCAATTGTCCTGCCTCAAACAGCTTTTGCACAACTTCCGCTGTTAAGGGATTTTTGTCAACCGTACCGGCAATTTTCCCTGTACTGGCAAGGTGCTTAAGGTAGGAATTTAAAGCTTTATTTGCCTCGTTAAATTGAATTGTGTCGCAAATGGAGAATTTCTTATTTATAGGCGGTGAGCGTAGATAGCGATTTAGGGCTGCCTTGATAGACAACAGACTTGTCTTCTTGTAATGACTTCCATCTTGCTTTCTTGCTGATAAGCAAAACTTTGAGAGACGGTTGTTCATTTCTGTCACTTCCATGGACATTACTCAGTTGTGAATTCAGCTTGTTGTGCAAACCATTCTGAGAAAAAAAATAAAACAGCAAGTTCAGCTTTTGTTATCGATCTGTGACAGTTTGTTAAGTTTCAAAATAAAATAGTAAGACTAGCGGAAGAAGTTGACTTACCTTTGAACAGTCTTACACCATACTTCGTAGCATTTTGTGTCAATTTCGGGACCGCGTTAACCTTTATTTCTCTGATTTCCTCGTCCGAAACGTTTGTAAAACGGCTGCTGGCAGCCATTTTGTTTTGGTCGTATATCACCGCACTAGGCGGTGAATATAGCGTCATATGCCGAACCGCTCAACCAATTAGATGGCAGAAAACGCTTTGTTCAGCTTTCCATTTATACTAATGTCCGATAGTGATATAGTTCTTCACTATCTGCCGAGCGACAAACAGCTGAAACCCTTCATTGGAAACCGCACTAGAGCGATCGAGAGTCTATTTCCATTATCAGTATGGAACCATTGCCCAACGAACGAGAACCCTGCTGATTTACTCACTCAAGGGATCAATTGTGTGTCATGACCTCTCCGCGTGACCTCTCCGTGTGAAACATGCGGCTAAAACCACATCTGCTCAGTAAAAATGTAGAACCTTCCAGAGCATAATCTACTCAGCAGAGAAAAAAAACTTTATTTGAACGAGCAGCATTTTGGCATGAGGTAAAAGCCGTGTAGGCTTACCATCCCCTTTTATTGCTCCGATCTTGCGCGCATTTACTTTACTACGTCATTTCCGTCACTGTCTGTTGCGGTGCACATTGAACGAAAGCGCTATCTCGAAGCTGCGAATTTCGGTCGCCGAAAATGAATTTGAACGCTTTTTATGCCGTTTTCCTACAGTATTTGGCAAATACATAAAAATTCTAGATCAGGTAAGTAAAAACAGGCGGTTTCATTCACTTCCATTTGTATTTCAGGGATTCGAAAATCGGCAACAAATTTGTTTCCTCCCTTTCCATATTTTATATTGTAAGCCGATCTTGCGAGCCCTCAGTCTCTTGGTTTGCGATATATAGAATGTGTAACGAAACTGTAACGCGATCAAAATAACCCATTTTTTTTTTTTTCAGAGGTTTCCGACGGGTTTTGATGTTCTAACGACAAACACATCTCTTCTGGACCCTGTGGAAATATCGACCATCGAGTCTCAAGAGTTAAAAAATCGATTTCCTTCATTGCTTGCCCATAAATAGTTTTTGTTCTCGCAAAAAGTCGTTTATTTTCGAGAAAAGTAAGAATATCAGTTTTCGTTGTCGGGGTCTCAAAATGGCCGTATTTTCAACCCGAAATTTGCTAACATCAGCTTTCCTCGCGTTCGCAAATGAAGCCGCAATGAGAAATTTGCACACTTTCCATCAAAAGAACACCTCTTCTTCTTTCACTGGAAGATACTTTCAAAGTAATATCGAGACTCATTGAACTGACATAATTCAAAAACGAAGACCAGGTTTTTACGGTGACAAAAACTTTAATTTAGCACACGTAGTTGTTTTCTGCGGCATAATACTCCAAATTTTCCCAGTCCTCGTTTATTCACACTTATCTAAAACATACCTGAGAATTGGCTTGGGTTCCTGAAGGCAGCCTCCAAACGAAAGCATCGAATTCCGGTAAAGTATATTGAAGCGTGACCAAAATAACTTATTTAACGGCTCCTGGTTTCCTCGATCGTAAAGTAACAAGACGAAATATCTTCTTGTTCCGTCATCCTTAGCGAATTACCATTGTTAAATTCCTTATTTTTCGATAGAAAAAGGAGTACCAGAATACTAGTGCGTTTGATTTTTTGCTGCAACAAAATGCTGTCGGCATCGAAAATGTAGCCTGCGAGAGCATCCAGCTTTTTCTGCTCCAGTTACTAGTTTCACTCGTCGAGAAGGCTGTAAATATATCTACTTTTGTGCGTTTCGAAATTGAAAGTGTTTACACCATTACCCGCCGGCTCACCACGAAAATTCCTGAACTTCGATGGTGTCTTACAGAGATTTCCTTCTATTACCCAAGCCAATTTCCATGTATGTTTTAAATAAATGTCTAAGTGTGTGTTAAATAGCAAGAAGCGGTTTGGAGTTATATCACATGTTAAATATTGCCGTCGAAAATGAATAACCAACTTAAGTTTTGGTTATCCTGAAAACCTATTGCTGGTTTTCAGTGTCACGCCATTCAAACTAGATCAAAATGAAAATCAAAACCGTTCATAACATAACATAACATAACATAAACTTTATTTATACTCGAATTTTAGAGTAGCTAACTAGCTAATATCTTCGAGCTAACACTACATGAAAATAATATAGAAATACATATATAAATTCGTTTCATTAAATGCATTCATCTAAGTAATAATAATAAAATGATATTAATAATAATATGTACATAAAAGAAAAGAAAAGAAAATATTATTTAACAATTTACAATTTTAAGTTTAAGTATGTCAAGAAAAAGAATCTATATGAAGGTAACATCCTGTATTTTGGTCTTAAAGTCTGCAAAAAAACTGGTACGAAAAAAGTCCGGCAGTGCATTCCACTGCTTAGCTGAAAAGTAAGAAAAGGAGTTAAGACCATAGGTAGTTGTTTTAGGTTTACTTAGTGAAAGAATGTAGTTGCCACGAAGATCATAAGAAGAGGACCGGAGTGAAAACATATTCTTCATATAAGCAGGAAAATGAGTGAAAAACAAACTCTTATATAACAGTATGAGGAAATTTTGAACGCGTTTGTTACATAACGAAGTAGAGTTGACTTTTGAGAGAAGAGTGTTGTATGGAGACGAGTAATCTCCAAGTATAAATCTAAGTATTCTTTTGTTTAAAGCTTCAAGTTTATCCGCATCACGCGCTCCACAAAAGTGCCAGACAGAGGAGCAATAATAAAAATGAGGTAGAATATATGCTTTGTAAAGTTTGAATAAGATTTCCCTGCGTATGAGTTTTCGAAAGCGCAACATAACATTAAATTGATTATTAATCTTTTTGCATACATTTGATATATGTTTAGAAAAATTCAGTTTATTATCTATTTCCATTCCAAAAATCTCTAACGTGTCCTTTACTGGGAAGGAAAAACCATACTCCGTATCACCGAGGATTAGACACTGGTGCTTGCTCTCATTAACTATCATCCCATTTTCATGGTACCACTGATTGGCCACGCCAACATCATGAGATACGCATGCTTCCAGAGCTGCCGGATCGACGTGGGAGTAGTACACCTGATGATCATCCGCGTAAGCGTTCAACTTGGCCTTTTTAACGTGGAGGAAAAGATCGTTTATGAAAATGTTGAATAGCATAGGACCTAGCACACTCCCCTGAGGGACCCCACGCTTGACGCTTTCCCAGGTCGAAAAGGTGTCACCGACTTTAACTCTCTGAGTTCTGCCAGAGAGATAGTTCCTAATTAGGGCACAACTTTTGTCGTCCATACCATAGGCCCTCAGTTTCGAAAGCAGGAGTGGATACTGAATAACATCAAACGCTTTTGAGAGATCCATAGAAACTACCGCAACGAGCTTCCCCCTGTCACGCATCATCCTCCAGTCTTCCGTCAGCCTTAGCAAAGACGTCTCGCAACTATGAAACTTTCTATACGCGCTTATGAAGTCTGATAAGAGTCCATTGTAAAATTCATACATCTGCCCCGATAGAAGCCTTTCAAAAATATTGTTTAGAGCAGGGAGCACAGTTACGGGCCTATAGTTGATCTTACAAAACTCATCGTCTTTTTTGTACAAAGGAGTCACCATGCCCATCTTCCATCTAGCAGGATAACAGCAATGTTCAATACAACAGTTAATTATACTTGTCATAGGCCGCGCAATAACAGCTGCCGCTTCTCTAATCAACTTTGGTGGGATCATATCGTGACCAGGTGACTTGCGTACATTGATTTCTTTTAGTAATAGCTCGACCTGGGTTTCACTTGCTCGATGAAAGCTGAAACAAGCTGGAGCACTAGAGCCCCTGTGTTCATGGATTGCTTTGATGCTGGGATGATTAGCATAATCCTCACCGTAATCCTCTTCTCGTATTTCAGGCATGCTATCAGCAATGTGAACAAAGTAGTCATTAAGCAGATTGGCAATTTCATTTTTGTCACTAATTATCCTGTCATTTTCTTTCAAGATAATGTCATTGGCTTGCTTGCTTTTAGTATGCAAAAAGGGGCGGAAAGTAGACCAGAATTCGCGCGGGTTTTCGGTGTCTGCTGTTTTCCTCGCGAAGTGTTGTTTTATTGCTTTTCGCCTAAGAGAGGTGCAGGTATTACGCTGAGTTTTGTATGCCTCGTAATTTACATCCGTACGATCGCGAGTGAATTTTTTCCACAGTTTGTTGCGATGCCTGATCGCCCTCCTCCATTGTTCAGTCATATACGGCACCTGATTACCACGTATCATTGTTTGCCTGATAGGTGCGTGCTCCTATAAAGTCCAGAATTTGGGAAATGAAAGGAGGTACGTATACAAAGACCGTCGCCAGGATTCAGGTCGGAGGAATATTTCGTATACGAGATATCCGAAGAAATGTTTTACCCAAACTTATAGAGATTTGTATGGAGACGCCATGCTGGTGCTCACCTGGATGAGCTCCAACATGGCGGACGGAAACCAACAGAAACATCTGTTAACGAGTTTTGCTACAAAAGCGTGATTTTATTCTCCGAGAAACTCATAAACATTAAAGTGATACTTTTTCTAATACATGAACTGTTTAGATAGCAAAATTTGCTGAAATAAGTCATTTTTTTAACCTACATGGCGGCTCTCTTGGCCGTCATGTAAATGCCGCGTCACGCAAAAGCTTAGAAATTCAAGCTTACCATATCACAAAACCAAGAACCCTTTGGTAGCGAAAAGTTATATGAAAATTAGTTTTCAGCTGCTCTAATGCATCGTGAAAGTAAAATCTTGGTAGGATCGATAGTTTTTTAGTTTGAATTTTAGTGACGTCATGTGAAAACCAACAATCCCTAATTTTTGAATAATTTCAGTAAGACGAGAGTATCATCTAGTGGAAAAAAAAGAATTTTTTTTGTTCATGGAAAGTGTCCGATCCAAATTTCGGCTCCATGTAGCTTCGTTTGCGAACGCGACGAAAGTTGATGCTCGCGAACTTCAGGTTAAAAACTAGAGCAATACACGTGACAGTAATTAAAATAACTGATAAACTTGTGGCCCTCTGAAGATAAATATGCCATTAAATAAATAAATGAATAAATAAATAAATATAAAGGAAAAAACACGTTATTCAATTTGCTTTTCAAGCCTTCCGAGACTCCACATCTTGTTGAATGTTATAATTATATTAATTTGAAAGAGGCTTATTGTTGGTTTTCACATGACGTCACCAAAATTCAAACTACAAAACTATCGATCCTACTGAGATTTTACTTTCATGGTGTATTAGAGCAGCTGAAAACTAATTTTCAAACAAATTTTCGCTTCAGAAGGGTTCTTGATTTTGTGATAGGTACGCTTGAATTTCTAAGTTTTTGCGTGACGCAGCATTTACATGACGGCCAAGAGAGCTGTTATTTAGGTTAAAAAAGAGACTTTTTTCGAGGAATTTTGCTATCTAAGCAGTTCAAGTATTAGAAAAAAGTATTACTTTAATGTTTATGAGTTTCTCTAGCAGTAAATTCACGCTTTTGTAGCAAAACTCGGTAACAGATGTTTCCGTTTGTTTCCGTCCGCCATGTTGGAGCTCATCCGGATGAGCTCCAGCATGGCGTCTCCATACAAAGCTCTATAAATTTGGGTAAAACATTTCCCCGGATATCTCGTATTCGAATTATTCCTTCGACCCAAATCTTGGCGAAGGTCTTTGTATATTTACCTCCTTTCATTTCCAAGATTCTGGACTTTATCAGTCGAGTGGTTTTGATTTTTATTTTGACCTATTTTGAATGGCGTGACACTGAAAACCAGCAATTGTAGTAAAGAAAAGTCGAAATAATTAGTTAAGCTCGTATGATGACATTTTCAGAAGCGCAGGGCGTGGCATAAAGTCAGTTAAAATAGCAATTAAATAAAAGCAAACATAAAATGGTTCTAAGAAATAAAACGAATAGCAACTCAACTCGGGGCAAAGTTAGTTTCTAAGAAATCCGAAGGTTTTGCGCAGGGGGGCTGGCAGCGAGGTCTGGAACCGAGTTTACATGATCGCCCTTCAGGGCGGAAAAACGTTCTGCGCAAGCTTCTGCGCATCCCTTATCGTGAACGTTTGCTTCTCGAAAAGCCCTTATAATTTTGAATGGTTTTTGTTTTTCGTCACTTGAAAATTACTTTGGACTCGAAACAACCAATGTTAAAGGAAAAACGGATCATCCCGTCAGTCTGAAGTCAGGAATAAATAGTTTTGAACATTTCCCAAGAGGCGAGAATTTTGATTGTGCATTCGATTTATTTGTGAGTTGTTTTCGCCGTCTTTCGCCGGGCTGAATTAAAACCCGCTTGTATTCAGTTGTTAGTAAATACTTTTTCACATGCCCAGATTTATTCCCTTTGCAGAACCAGCTTTATCCATCTCTTCAGTCAAAGAACCATTTGTGCGCCGTAAAACTTTCTCGGAAATAGAAGGCCAGTAGGCTTACTCGAGAAGAAAAGACTACTTCGATCATTTTTCTGTTGCTCGAGTAATAGCAGTCAGAGTTTCCTTCGCTTTAATTACACAGTTTTGTTTTCCAGTGCACTGTGAAAGTTTCTGTTCTTTATTAGAAATAACTTTCTGTACGCAAATTTTCCTTTTCACTCGCAGTGAAGTTGACAACGCGACAAAACAATTGATTCTGCCCGAAAACAATAATTATTCCTGGAGCTGGATTTGTATGAGGCGAGCAAAACAAATACCCTTGTGTACAGTTTTCTGTATTTTCTAACGACTGGCTGAGTTGAATTTGCTTGAATGAAGACCCTCACATGGACCAGTTATTCACTGAGTTATGAAAAATAGCTTCATGGTGAATCATGGTTTAGCTGCGAAGCTCACTGAAACGATCTTTTGCTTTTAAGATCTTTAGGTAGGTTGTTTTCGTACAAAAAAAATCATTTCTTCATTGTCAGCAAGAAGTTTTTGCAATGTAATTTTAACTTTCTTTGAACGAAATCCTACTTACACGTAGGTTTTTGACAGGTGTTATGCATGTTCAACTTGACAACACAAAGCATAATTTATAGTTAACTCTTAGTACGCGAAACGATAAAGTTTAAAAATAAGCTACAGTTGCTTTGAAACCGAATTTTGGGAAGATTTTACTAGATAAAGATTGACCTTTTTTCTACCCACATATCAACGCAATAACTTTTACATTGAGAATTTTGTTTATATTCTAGTGATCTACAAAGCCACGAGTGTCCGATCGAACGTGTTTTGAAATATCAGCTCACAGTGCGACAAAGTTCAGTGACTTAAAACACATCGTGGGCAAGCGTTAATTTTTTTGGGCAAATCACTGTACAAAGATATGTTGTTTTTGTGTCCACAGTGGAGCTCAGGACCTTATATATCCAGGAACTTCCTTATATGAACACATTTTGTGAATGCATCTTGAAAAAAATAGGACCTACGCATGCACATTTCCAGTACAACGCAAGGAAATTAATGTCGTTAAAGTCCGTTTTACTATGAGGTATTCCTTGAGAAAATTGAGTAATGATAAGGTTATAACCACAGCTTGCAACTTTTGAAGACCAATTGCTAGTTCTTTCCAGGTTATGAGTGGAAACATTATATTTTTAGGCAAAAAAATATTTGAAAACCCGCCATTTCTTCAGTCCCGGCCAGGGGATCTGGGTAATAAAGTTCACGCATGCTCATTACGTTTTTCCGCCATGAATGATCGCCCCAGTTAAGAAATTTGGCCGAGTAAGACTGAGTACCCTTTTCCTTCAAAACAAATATGGCGGAGAGTGCAGACATGGAAGGACGATGAGTTTTTGGTCGGTTTTAAGTTTTGCCGCGTCCAAACAACAAGAATAGGTTTTCAATAACATTTTTAATAGCATTTTTGGACATCAGGAGGCGTGATGTATGAATAGTTCATGGGTGACTTCACTTATCGTGATTCGGCATCTCGGCAAGTTCAGTTATTTATATAAAGCTTCGTGAATTTTCGAGCAACCAGCCTAGTCTCCATCTCTTATATTCTATTTTATTAAGAACTCTCTTTCTTATGCTAAACATATGCTACGAGCTCACTATATTAGTATGAGTCTTGCAACGCTGTTCGTAAGTTTGTAAACCGGGAGCCACAACAAATATTTATGGGCGAAAAAACAGAATGCTGGGCCACTTTAGTAAAAGCCAGGGTAAATTTTCCAGTCACTTTGCTTCACACATACTGGGTCTGTCAGTATAAGCTATTTTTAATATCAGAAGGCTGGGAGCGTTTTACTGAACCTTCAAAACCTTCACTGGAATACCATTGGAGTGATAATGAATGTCCAACAGCAATACTGTATTTAGTAGTTTTGTAATTTTGTATTAGATAAATGACTTCGGTTTCAAGTATGTCCTTGAAATTGTTTGTACCAAAATAACCCTGTAGTTCTGAATTTTACTTGAAATGATTATAATGGGTTAATGTGGGGACAAGAGGCTTATCCAGTTGCTAATAAGAGTGAGTACATCAGAGAGGGGTATGCATTGAGAAAATCCCTCAAAGGGCTGAAGTACAAGAAGTAGAAAAAAGAAAATTAAATGTTTTGCAAAGTTTATAAAGAGAATCAGAAGGAGCTTGAAAAATGTACAACTCCAATTGTTTTTGTAAGTTATGAATTTGATTTACAACAAAAGCAAACAAGGTAAAATTGATTTCTTATCAACCATCCAAAGAAGTTATTGTCCCTTGAGCCCAATCCCCTCAGCAGTTCTTTCTATGATACTAACCTTGGCTTATTTGGCCTAGATGGGTTGCTGATTTAGGGTGGTGACCATTTCACCCTTTATAGCTTTGAACAGGGTGTCGGTTTGGGCTGTGAAGGTTGAGGAAGAGCAGTCTATAGTTACATTTTTGGTACCACCTATTTTTTCCCCAAGTATTTTCCATGTTTCTAAATTTAAAAGCTAACTTAATTCTGTATGCTAAATGAAATGAATCACAATTATAAAATAAGGTGTCTTGGCTTAAAAGGGGTAGGGAATAAACAGTGTGTCATACTACCCATACTCTCCTTCAGTGTAAGCCAAGGGAAGTGATCTCACATTTTAATACCGTTTTACCACTTGTTGTAACAGCAAAGTCAGTGAATGTTTATGGTCGCTGAAAAATGTTTTTGCCTGCCTCAAAACATGTTTCTAACTCTTATTGTTGACTACAAATAAATATATTACCTTAATAATATGATTTTACATTTTTTCCCAAGGCATCCTATGGTGTATTTCACATCCAAGTACAAGGCAATTTTTAAGTTGAGAGGGTTTGATTTCATTAACTACATTTATATACAGACACAAACTAACCTGGCAGGTTGATTTCCAAAGGTGTAAAAAATTACATGCAACTGTATGGCAAAAACTGATCACAGTACCCAAAGGAAGGGCAAAAATAGAAATGTCACCATTTTCCTAACCATAATCTTGTTCTAAGGGATAGTGTAGTTTATAATTTTTCTCTCTTTGTTTGCAACAAAAGACACTTGAATGAGGACTCAAACTGAAGGCAGTGTAATAACTGCTGTCATGAGAATTCCAAACACAAAAAAAAAATCACCCTTTCATTTGCCTAAGATTCATTTGATAGAAACTACGGTAAAGTTTAAACTAAATCACACGAAGAACGAAACTTAAAACATATCAACATGTGCAAAATCAAGAGAGAATGATCTCTTAGCAAAATTTATTTACCTTCTAGTAAATAAAAAAATACATGAACTACGAGATTTGACCATGCCACTCAATCATCCAACATAACTCTGCCAGGATAGTCAGGATAAGTTCACAATCAAGGATGTAAAATTAAGAACCTCAGTCATCATTTCTTCTCGTCTTAAAGGTGTAGTAAAACCGTAAACAACTCTGCCAACTCTTCTACTTGACCACAGCCGCCACACTTCTTTTTTTCAAATATCGCGAAGAAATACTTTTCGGCCTTTCACCTAAAAATTTAAACTCTTCTACATACGTATTGGAGGGTTGCCCCTTCTTTTCGTCTTGTGGATCTTCTAAACAGAAACACATAAGCAAAAGGTCGGACATGGAGCAACACGATCACTGGTTTCGTTTTTAGCGTAGTAAACCGCATGTAATGACAAACGCAAGACCAGAAGACAGGAAAACGTAAGCTCCACTTTACCGTGGAAAAAAATTCCTTACAGCAAAGACCTACAGGACCAAAAGCGAATTCACTTCAAACTTTGGAATCGCTGCGAAGACGAACTTGTTGTTGTTATTCCCAATCCGTAACGCGCATGCTCGCTACAGTTCTCGGATGATTGACAGATTTCTTAACTGGGGCGATCATGGAAGGCCGAAAAGCGGCAAGATCAAAGGCCGTTGCCAGCCCCCGCCCCCCCCCCCCCCCCCCCACCTGGTTTTGCGTCTTAGTCAACTTGTCATTGCTTACTTAAATGGTTTAACCGCCGCTTTAAAATTAACTTCATCTTTTGTTTGGCTTCAAAACCGATATTACTGAATCTATAATAACCTCTCTCAAATAAGCAGGTCTTACATTTATTAGGTTATGATGGACACTACCAGGCTTCCTCTAATATGTACTTGAAGTATTAAAATTCACGGTTATTAATAAGACAGAAAATTTCACCTGTTTATCTTGTACTAACTTCCTTTAAGAGGTTAGGCACAATTCTAAATCCTGGCGATAAACGTTCAAAAACAGAGAAAAGAAGACAAGGTAATTAATCATTTTTACCATAGCAGACTGCAAAAGAGTTCACTTTTCGACCGTAAGTCGTTATTCTACTGATTCTATTGTTACTTGTATAATTACTCGCCATATATTGTCGATTTCAAGATCCTATTGAAAGGTTTCCTAGAAATGGAGCATTACTTATTTTATGGGATCAGCAACCGAAACGTATTTTACTTGAAACTTTGTCTTTTTATCATTAACAGCAAGAAATCATTTGCCGCAGTTGCGCAAACTGAAACTTTTCTTTTATGCATCTTGTACGTATTTTTCGGTCAGAATTGTCGGTGTCGCAGGTAAAAAGTGACAACAGAAGTTAAACAACTGCCACCTTCAACTTCTCCTCTCCCCCTCATTGTTTTCTTTTATAATTTATTTTCCGTCGATCTACCACCATCAGATATCTATTGTTTTTCTTCCACCACAACCACCTGCATCATATTTTTAATGTTTTCTTTCCACCACCATCACCACAGCATTTATTTTTATCCTCCTCCTACTCCTCATCATCAGAATCATCTTTACTGTTTTTTTTTTAAATTGTTATCAACCAGAAGCTTATTCCTGAATCAGCTCATAAAAGTCGAAGTTAATCTATCTAGAAAACCTCTGAGAATCCACAAAGAAAGTGCATAATGATAGTTTTTGTTTGATTTGTTTTGTTGTTATTATAATACAGCTTTTACCCTGCTCTCCCACCACTGGTTTCGAAAAACTCCGCTTTTCAATAGTGTCTATGTTGACATAGGATTAAGAAGCATAAGAATGTGAACGTTTTAAATGAGGACCCCTTAAAGTGGACAGGGTCTTCTACCGAGCTTCGCAAGTTTTAGCTTAAAGAAAACTATGATGGGCCACAACTTCCCCTGGGTGATTGAGAAAGACTGATGGTCTTCAAACCATTACAACTTCGATTGCCAGCTAAGGTCTGCTGTCGGTGATTTAACGTCTACCCGTCCGGTGAATGACAGGTATAATAAAAAAAATGTAAAATAAAACCGCACGGGTTAAACTGCTGCAAATTGGAGGCCTGTATTTAAACAAACTGCAGAAAATACAGAGTTTTATTACCATATTTTAATACCATTCTAATCATTCCGTAGTGGTAAACATTTATTACAAACCGTTAATGATCTCAGTGGTCAACATGACAAACCTTTAATGATCTCATCTAAACGCTGGAGCTCATTAGGGGTATATATTCCTATCATTGCGTTTTTGTTAAATTTTGTAATGCTTTGAGTCTGCAAGCTAGGAGTTATAACTGTGGGAGGCGTATTGCAGACCGAGTATTACAGTCTGTTCCTAGTCATCACTTGCACCTTTAAGAGAAGCAAAATGTAAGTAACTGCTTTTAAAGAAAAAAGACAGCAGGCAGCTGTAAATTTAAGAGTCAATGTCAGTAAGAATCGGAGGTAATCCCAAAATCGCGGACCCAGCTCAAAATTCGTTTTCGCTGATACTTTTTACATTGATAGAGTATTGTATCGTGGTTAACAAAAGAGGGTTAGTTTGGTCTATTTTTTGCGATTATAAGGGGAATTAAATAAAATCGGTTGGGTCCGTTTTGAACCAAAATGACCTTTTTGATGAACCAAAATTTCACTATATTCGTGACTCGCTCAAGTTAGCGGGATAAAGCCTGTAAATGATTTCTAATAGTTTGCCCCTTGGTAAATTGAATGTTCTTTATGTTGACAGATATATTTATAAGACCAGTGGAGAGTTTTTCGTTGAAGGGACTTCGTTGCCTTTTCTGAATGGCTCTAAAGTGACATAAACGACCTGCCTAAAAATCCGGTCGTTACGCCAAATTAATCCTCAGAATAAGCTTTCTCTACAGTTTAAGGATAGATGTTCTATGTTTTCTTTTCATTTCTTTGGGCTCTTTAAAGTTTTTTTTTGATACGACCTCCCCGAACAAAAAGGCGTATTACTTTTGGTTAAAATGAGTCTAAAATTATAAGACAGTGCAAGTGCGATTTAGCTTGGTAATAAACGAAAGTCACTGCCTCTATGTTATTTTTTAAAGTTAAAGACAATTTGGCAATAGTCCCATACAGGACTGTGATACCATGAATGATATCGTGACATTGGTTTCCTACACGTCACGCACCGACCTTTCACATGGTCATAAGACTTCATGCATTAAAGGTCGAATAACGGGTGAGCGAGTGCCGCGTTTATATCTTCAGCTTCATATTCCGTTTCTTTTGGCTTAAGTGGAGGAAAGGAATTCACAAAATCTTTATTTTGACTGCAGGAAGCCATTATGCAAATAAAGAACACTAGTATAAATAGTATATCCGTCTTCAAGATTGTCAACACGGGATATCAGATAAAGGTTCTGACAAAAGATGCCTTTAAAACTGAGAAAAGTTAGATTTTGGAGAGAATGGCATCAACAAGATGCATGAAAAATATTTACGTATATACACATATGTTTACATTTGCAGATGAGCCTCCGGATATTTGAATCTACAAGTCAACCAGTTTTCACGGCAAGAAATTAAACCTCATTTACCAATAATTTTACGAAACGGGAAATCATAGAAAATTCGGTATTCTCCATCTGTTTCCCCACTTCTGAATACATCCCGCAAATTCTTAATTTTCCTTGTGAGAATTCAAGCAAAATCGGGAGTTTACTTTCCGTTTTCCTGCACTTTACTGGCCAGGGATGGCTCGGCTTACTCCTTGTTTCATCGTCAAATAGTCGATGTGTTGTACAAAGGACGGGCTAACCCACTATCTGTGATCTCGATTCGAGCAACTGTGATCTCGTCAGCCTGGCTTCTCATACAAACACAACAAAAGTTTTAAAGGATATAAGGCATGAGCCGAGCCAGCACGATAAAGAGAGCAAGCCTGGCTAACCGGGCTTGCTCACTTCATATAAACAAATTCAGTTCAGTGGTTGCGAAACAGAAATTGAGCTTATGACTATATATAGTCAGAGGTGTCTGTTTTTAAACATCAGAGAAGTCCATGACATGACTACACAGTATGGAACCATTGCCCAACGAACGAGAACCCTACTGATTTACTCATTCAAGGGATCAATTGTGTGTCATGACCTCTCCGTGTGACCTCTCCGTGTGAAACATGCGGCTAAAATCACATCTGCTCAGTAAAAATGTAGAACCTTCCAGAGCATAATTTACTCAGCAGAGGAAAAAAACTTTATATGAACGAGCAGCATTTTAGCATGAGGTAAAAGTCGTGTAGGCTTACCATCCCCTTTTATTGCTCCGATCTTGCGCGCATTTACCTTACTACGTCATTTCGTCACCATCTGTTGCGGTGCACATTGAACGAAAGCGCTATCTCGAAGCTGCGAATTTGGGTCTCCGAATATGAATTTAAACGCTTTTATGCCGTTTTCCTACAGTATTTGGCAAATACATAAAAATTCTAGGTCAGGTTAGTAAAAACAGGCGGTTTCATTCACTTCCATTTGTATTTCAGGGATTCGAAAATCGGTCACAAGTTTGTTTCCTCCCTTTCCGTATTTTATATTGTAAGCCGATCTTGCGAGCCCTCAGTCTCTTGGTCTGCGGTATATAGAATGTGCAACGAAACTGTAACGCGATCAAAATAACCCATTTTTTCTTCAGAGGTTTCCGAAGGGTTTTGATGTTCTAACGAGAAACACGTCTCCTCTGGACCCTGTGGAAATATCGACCATCGAGTCGCAAGAGTTGAAAAATCGATTTCCTTCATTGCTTGCCCATAAGTAGTTTTTGTTCTCTCAAAAAGTCGTTTATTTTCGAGAAAAGTAAGAGTATCAATTTTCGTTGTCGGGGTCTCAAAATGGCCGTATTTTCAACCCGAAATTTGCTAACATCAACTTTCCTCGCGTTCGCAAATGAAGCCGCAATGAGATATTTGCACACTTTCCATCAAAAGAACACCTCTTCTTCTTTCACTGGAAGATACTTTCAAAGCAATATCGAGACTCGTTGAACTGACATAATTCAAAAACGAAGAACAGGTTTTTACGGTGACAAAAACTTTAATTTAGCACACGTAGTTGTTTTCTGCGGCATAATACTCCAAATTTTCCCAGTCCTCGTTTATTCACACTTATCTAAAACATACCTGAGAATTGGCTTGGGTTCCTGAAGGCAGCCTCCAAACGAAAGCATCGAATTCCGGTAAAGTGTATTGAAACGTGACCAAAATAACTTATTTAACGGCTCCTGGTTTCCTCGATCGTAAAGTAACAAGACGAAATATCTTCTTGTTCCGTCATCCTTAGCGAATTACCATTGTTAAATTCCTGATTTTTCGATAGAAAAAGAGTACCAGAATACTACTGCGTTTGATTTTTTGCTTCTACAAAATACACTGCCGGCATCGAAAATGTAACCTGCGAGAGCATCCAGCTTTTTCTGTTCCAGTTACTAGTTTCACTCGTCGAGAAGGCTGTAAATATATCTACTTTTGTGCGTTTCGAAATTGAAAGTGTTTACACCATTACCCGCCGGCTCACCATGAAAATTCCTAAACTTCGATGGTGTCTTACAGAGATTTCCTTCTATTACCCAAGCCAATTTCCAGGTATGTTTTAAGAGGCAGTGTCTGTAAAAGCGGTCCTTTGCAATTGCATTCGGGGTCGAAAAATAGTTTGCCCTCAAACTTTGCCCAGTAAATCATCTTAGTTCATAAGTAAATGAAACGACTTTCGTTTTGGGAAATATTTCAAAATACAGATTTTAGAACGCTCAACTGTCAAACTGCCGCATGTCCTAAATTTGCGTCTGGCGAAAGCCAAAAATTGGAGAAATTACTAAGCTCGCTTCTCCAAATCCACAAAAAGCGAGAAAAAATGATTATTATTTCTAGGTTACGGTGTTTATTAACAGTGCGAATAGCATGTGAATTTTCAATTTGGTTGAACTGTGTCTACAGAAAAATTAGTTTACTAGCACCTATGAGAGGCCATTTTGTTTGGCTTCAAAACCGATATTACTGCATGTATAATAACCTCTCTCAAATAAGCAGGTGTTGCATTTATTAGGTTATGTTGGCACTACCAGGCTTCCTCTAATATGTACTTGAAGTATTAAAATTCATGGTTATTAATAAGACAGAAAATTTCACATGTTTATCTTGTACTAAGTTCCTTTAAAGAGGTTAGGCACAATTCTAAATCCTGGCGATAAACGTTCAAAAACAGAGAAAAGAAGACAAGGAAATTAAACATTTTTACCATAGCAGACTACAAAGGAGTTCACTTTTCGACCGTAAGTCGTTATTCTACTGATTCTATTGTTACTTGTATAATTACTCGCCATATATTGTCGATTTCAAGATCCTGTTGAAAGGTTTCCTAGAAATGGAACTTACAATACTTATTTTATGGGATCAGCAACCGAAACGTATTTTACTTGAAACTTTGTCTTTTTATCATTAACAGCAAGAAATCCTTTGCCTCAGTTGCGCAAACTGAAACTTTTCTTTTATGTATCTTGTACGTATTTTTCGGTCAGAATTGTCGGTGTCGCGCAGGTAATGTGAAGCTGTGTTCATTCAGCTGTTATTCTCTGATTCACAATTCACCAAGTCGTTTAAAGGATATAATTCTACACTTTAGGAGGGTAGGACTCTAAGGTTTTAACGGTCTTTGATTGATTGATTGATTGATTATAATTATAATTATTTTATTTTTTTAACTCCAGATTCCTCTTGAATTCAAGAGAGTAGAGTTTCACCGTTTTGAAAGGATGTCTGATGAGACCAAAGACGCCTGGTTTGCAGTTTTTCTTACCGAGTTTATAATGATGTTCATAATAAACGCCCTCACTCTCGTCGCATTTTCAAAAACCCACCATCTACGCAAGCGCCATACGTGTCTGATAATGAACCTGACTGTCGCTGATTTGGGGCAAGGAGCCGTCGGAGGACCTGTGACTCTGTGGTTTTTTAGAACAGGAAAAGAACCGGGACACGGCTTTAATAATTTATATATATATTTAATGATCTGTGACATTTTCTATGTAGCTTCACTGGGTAACCTCGCTTTAATTTCTTTAGAGCGATTGCACGCAACACTTTACCCATTTAGGCATTGCCTAGTTGGGGAACGGACTTACTGTAAGATTATCATTCTTGGTTGGTTTGGGGCTTTTACTTTGTCATCTGTCCTCTGCGTTATCCACATGAATGACACAGTCGCAGGTCGGTACACTTGGATAATTTACATTCTTCTTATCCTTGTGGTTCTCTCAACATCTTATGTTATTATTATTTCGAAAGTGAAGAGAAAAACTCCTTCCCAGCAGTCAAGGTCTGTTATTTCAGCCGAAAGAAAGCTTTCAGTAACTTTATTCATAGTGAGCGTTGCATCTACACTTACTCTTCTTCCCTGGGTAATAACCACTCTTATTTCTGTATTAAGTTCAGGTTTTTCGTGGATTCAATTCTCACCACACAGTAGAATAAGTAACTTAGTACTTGCACTTTACTACCTTAATTCCATATTGAATCCACTGATTTATGCCATTAGATTGCCAGAGTTCAGGCGAGCTGTAAAGGGCTTTTTCTGCAGAAATAACTCATTTCCAGCGCGGGCCCGACCTTTGGAACTTCGAGCAATACAGACATGGACTGTAAATACAACCTTCGGTGATTGAATAATGCGATTGTATTTAATACCTTGAAAAATAAAACAGGTTTCTCACATTTCGAGGAAAGTCTTTATTTAACGACGAACTGGTTGCGTTGGACTCATGAAAATAGCATTGAGACATTATTCTTTGAAGATTGTAATACTGTAATACATTTTGAGAAGATAGGACGGAAATAGTCAAGGGTGGGTGCATTTCCAAGTAAATAACAAAACAGCGAGCTGTACAAGAGCTTTTAAGACCTTCAAACTAGGAAAAATAGTATTCGGCATATTCACCATTTAATATTTCTTGCCTCAAAACGAAAAAGAAGTTGAAGGGAAACATTTTGGCTTGTTTATTTGCATCTGACTCCGGAATACAGGGTGTTTCAAAAGTTCGTTCCGATTTTTTATTCGCTTAAATTTCACTAATTATTTAAAAAAAAAAACCTTTTTGAAAACTTGGTATGTTATTCATTATTCATTTAACATTGAATAACTAAAATATTAGTAACCAGAATTTCTTCCTGTATGTTTTCTGACATTTTCTAAGCGGTGAGGTATAGAATATACGAACTCCCAAAGTGTCCAAAGTCACATTCTTCCAGGCGAAGCGTAGTCACTTTCTTAGCTCTTCCAGTGTTTTAGGGGCTGGATCTTTGTATGCTGTCTCGTCTACGATAATCCAGATGGTCTCTAGGGGGTTCACATCACGTGAGTTTGCCGGCCGGTCCTCCTTTGGTATAAAGTTGGCAAATCCTTCTGACGCCATGCTTGCACGAAGTGTGCACCGCCTTTTTCTCTTCAAGGCTTTCCAACTTTTTTTACTAACTTATCCCACACCGTTGTGCTAGAAACTTTGATCGATAATGTGAAGTTGAATTTTTCTTTACCTTTCTGTTTCGTAGAATTGTTACGCATATACTTACAGCTTTTTCGATAATATTTCTCACACATTTTGTGAAAAAACGGCCATCCACTCCTTGGTTTGTCTTCTAAGGTCTTCACTTTTGACCATTTGTTCGGTCATCTTTCAGACTTGTTCAACATTTTGGCAATTTTTTTTTTGACTGAATGGCCAGAAAACAATTTGAGCTCTAGCACAAACAATGTAGGCCTTCATTTTCATGAAGGAGTAGAGAAAATAAAAGAAAACGATAAAAATACCAAAATAGAAAACCTACAAAATGAGCAGGAAAAGTATGGCGGGAAAAACCTCAAGTACGTGAACAGTTAGGGCAAAAATAAAAAAAAGTATATAATTTCTTAACATTTTAGTTTGAAATTGCTTCAATCGGTTATTTAGGTAAATTTCTTACCTGAATCAGTTTACATTTGCCCAAAGAAGTATTAAATGCTTTTGTCAAAATAAAATTTACAATCGGAACGAACTTTTGAAACATCCTATACATTTGAACTTTTGATGAAGAACACTTTATCAAGCTAACCAAGGTAGACGGGATAATCATAGCTATTTTTTTTGGAAAAAGGGGAACAAAACCTAACATGAACCCTAATAACTCCATCAGTCACTCCTCATTTCCAGTTGTCTGTTTTGTTCCCATTTTTTATTTCCCCGTTCCTCGTGCTTCTTCCCCGTATTCCCTATTTCCCGATTTAGTAACACCTTTTCCATTCACGTGATCAGCATCTATGCAAATTTGGAACATTAAAGAAGGTATTTATACAAGAAAACAAATGAACTCCAACAAGAATTGATGGTGACACGTACATGGCGGCCTATTTGTTGTTTAAAGGGACACAGTCAGCTATGTGACCGCGCTGACCTGGACACTACTTTTGCCAGTTTGAAAAGCGTTTAAATCAACCCGAAATCAAAACTTCGCGTCGGATACATCTAGAAATCCGCTCCAATCCTGCCTAATGTTTCATTCGATCCTCGATCTTTCACTGAAAATCTTTTTTAGAGCAGACCAGGGGGGGCTGGCAACGGCCTTTGATCTTGCCGCTTTCCGGCTTTCCATGATCGCCCCAGTTAAGAAATCTGTCAATCATCCGAGAACTGTAGCGAGCATGCGCGTAACGGGTTGGGAGTAACAAGTTCGTCTTCGCAGCGATTCCAAAGTGTGAAGTGAATTCGCCTTTGGTCCTGTTGGTCTTTGCTTTCTTTGCTGTAACCAATTTTTTTCCACGGGAATGTGGAGCTTACGTTTTCCTTTCTTTTGGTTTCGCGTTTGTCATTACATGCGGTTTACTACGCTAAGAACGAAACCAGTGAACATGTTCCTCGTGTTTCTGTTTAGAAGACCTACATGACTGAAAGAAGGGCCAGTTCTACGTATGTAGAAGAGTTTATATTTTCAAGTGAAAGGCCTAAAAGTAATTCTTCACGATATTAAAAAAAAGTGCGGTGGCTGTGGTCGAGTACAAGAGTTGTCAGCGTTGTTACGGTTTTACTACGCCTTTAAGACGAGAAGAAATGATGATTGAGGTTCTTAATTTTAGATCCTTGATTGTGAACTTTTCCTGGCAGAGTTGCGTTGGGTAATTGAGTGGCCTGGTCAAATCTCCTAGTTCATGTATTTTTTTTTTTTATGTACAAGAAGGTAAATAAATTTTTGCCAAGAGATCATCCTCTCTTGATTTTGCACATGTTGATATGTTTAAGTTTCGTTCATCGTGTGATTTAATTTAAACTTTACCGTAGTTTCTATCAAGTGACTCTTAGGCAAAATGAAAGGGTCATTGAGTATTTTTTGTGTTTGGAATTGTCATTTCATGACAGCAGTTTTTACACTGCCTTTAGTTTGAGGCCTCATTCAAGTGTCTTTTGTTGCAAACAAAGAGGGAAAAATTATAAATTCCAAAAACTACACTGCCCCTTGGAACCAGATTATGGTCAAGAAAATGGTGACATTTCTATTTTAAATTTGCCTTTCCTTTGGCCACTGTGATCTGTTTTTGCCATACAGTTGCATATAATTTGTTAGACCTTTGGAAATCAACCTGCCAGGTTACTTTGTGTCTGTATATAAAAGTATTTAATGAAATCAAACCCTCTCAACTTAAAAATTGCCTTGTACTTGGATATAAAAAACACCATAGGATGCCTTGGAAAAAAAATGTAAAATCATATTATTAAGATAATATGTTTATTTGTAGTCAACAATAACAGTTAGAAACTTGTGTTGAGGCAGGCAAAAACATTTTTCAGAGACCATAAACATTCACTGACTTTGCTGTTACAACAAGTGGTAAAAGGGTATTAAAATGTGAGATCACCTCCCACTGAAAGAGAGTATGGGTAGTAGGACACAGTGTTTATTTCCCTACCCTTTTTAAGCCAAGAGACCCTATTTTATAATTCTGATTCATTTCATTTAGCGTACAGAATTAAGTTAGCTTTTAAACTTAGAAACATGGAAAAAACTTGGGGAAAAAAATGGTGCACCAAAAATGTAACTACAGACTGCTCTTCATCAACCTTCACAGCCCAAACAGAAACCCTGTTCAAAACTCTAAAGGGTGAAATGGTCACCACCCTAAATCAGCAGCACATGGAAGGGGCAATAACTTCTATTGATGGTTGATAAAAGATCAATTTTACCTTGTTTATTTTTGTTGTAAGCCAATTCATAACTTACAAAAACAATTTTCAAACTCCTTCTGATTCTATTTATAAACTTTGCAAAGCATTTAATTTTTCTGTGTCTTGTACTTCACTCCTTTGAGGCATTTTCTCAATGCATGCCCCTCTCTGATGTACTCGCTCTTATTAGCAACTGGATAAGCCTTTTGTCCCAACACTAACCCATTATAATCATTTCAAGTAAAATTAGAACTACCGGGTAATTTTGTACAGTTCTGTATTGTTGTTGGACATTTATTGATTATCACTTCAATGATATTCCAGTGAAGGTTTTGAAGGTTCAATAAAAACGCTCCCAGTCTTCTGATATTAAAAATAGCTTACACTGACAGACCCAGTATATTTGAAGCAAAGGGACTGGAAAATTTACCCTGGCTTTTACTAAATTGGCCCTTTATTCTGTATTTTCGCCCATAAATATTTGTTGTGGCTCCCGGTTTACAAACAAACTTACGAACAGCGTAGCAAGACTCATACTAATATAGGTGAGCTCGTAGCATACGTTTAGGATAAGGAAGAGAGTTCCTAATACCACTGTAGAGATGAAGACTAGGCGGGTTGCTCGAAAATTCACGAAGCTTATAAATAACTGAACTTGCCGAGATACCGAATCACGATAAGTGAAGTCACCCATGAACTGTTCATACATCACGCCTCCTGATGTCCAAAAATTCCATTAAAAATATTATTGAAAACCTATTCTTGATGTTTGGACGCGGCAAAACTTAAAAGCGAGCAAAAACTCATCGTCCTTCCATGTCTGCTCTCTCAGCCATATTTGTTTTGAAAGAAAATGGTATTCAGTCTTACTCGGCCAAATTTCTTAACTGGGGCGATCATGTAAACTCGGTTTCAGACCTCGCTGCCAGCGCCCCCTGGAGCAGACGTTTACTCATCCTATTACATTATTTTATCATATTTGGTTAAAAACAGTCTTCAAAGGAACATGAACAGAAGAGGTGAGAAACGCGTAGGTGCCGGGCGGGAGAAATCGCCTTCGTTTACCTCGATCTTTTACTGAAAAACTTGTGTTTTATTACCTTAATTCTATATTGAATCCAGTGATCTACGCAATTAGATTGCCAGAGTTCAGGAAAGCTTTGAATGAGAGCTTTTCTGCAAAAAACACTTCGTATCCAGTAAGGCGGGACCAACCTATTGAACTGCAAGCAATGCAGACATGGACTGTATACGCAGTTTCCTGGACTTATCAATAGACCTATTCGGCTAACTCAATGTTGTACCTCAATTTAATACAACCGGGGTTAAGATTCTTTGAGTATTGTATTTGCATTATAGTGTGGCATTCCCATTCAAATGATATAGAAATTCCTGAAACAAATCGTTTTATTCCCAAAGGGTTGGAATTGGGTACATCATTGAGTTAGCCGAATAGGTCTATTGTGAGTAAACATTTTATGCATCCATCGACTATCAAGAATCGACTATCAAGATCTCTCAAATGTAGACAATAGCTTTGCCTAAAAATGGAGATTGTGTTCCACCAAAGGAAATTTGCATAAAACATTAACAAATCGAGGGTATCTGTTGTCAATATTCACCTCTCACTTGTCAACAGTTAGCGATCTGACCAATCTTTTCATGATGGACAGGAAGTGCAATAATAATATATTAATAATAATCTTCTTATATAGCGCTGTTTTTCTACTGAATCAACAGCGCTTTACAACAGTGAATGATAAAGAAACCTAAATAACATAAAAGGCCTGAAAAAACAAAATACTTAACGATTCTTACAATTCAAAGTAATTTCTAAAAAAGGTACGTCCGTCTTAAGAGGGAATTTAAAAGACTCTGCTGACTTGCAACATTTTATACTTAATGGGAGGGTATTCCACAGTTTTGGGGCAATAAAAGAGAAAGCTCGCTCGTTATATGTTTTAAGATGGCAGCGGGGCTGTACCAGTAGTTCCTTATCAGACGAAGGTAATGTCTTTGATGGTGAATTAAGAGGTCACTGAGATAGGATGGCGCTAGTTGATCAAGACATCTAAAATCAAAGTAAAGAATGATCATCGCAGTAAATTTTCCAATTTAAGCAATTGGAATGAAGAAGCCTGAAAAAAATCAGGGCTTCAACGGGATTCGAACCCATGACCTCCGCGTTGCCGGTGCGTTGCTCTACCAACTGAGCTATTGGGAGCGAGGTCAATTTATTGAGTTCATGTCTCCCGTGAGGAGTGAAATGATGTAAAGTATATGAAATAATTCATACTTGAACTGCGGTTGTCATCTACAACCGCAGTTCAAATATGAATTATTTCATATACTTTACATCACATTTAAAATCGTTAGTAAAATTTTAAAACGAATACGTTCATGAACGATAACCAATCATATCCCTTAGCACAGGTGTATTATGCTCGTGTTTACGTGAGCCTGTTAGAAGTCGGGCTGTTGAATTCTGCACGCACTGGAGTAGTATATTATAGTAGTCAATCCTGGATGTTATGAATGCGTGGATCAAAGTTTCACGATGACGGAAAGATATGTTTACTGATTTGAGCAATGTTGCGCAGTTAGTAGAAAGCAGACTGACACCCGCGTTTTATTTGTTTGTCCATACATTGACATGACAGTGTCGAACCACGCACCGATGTTCTTTGCTGAGTTCGATGAGTAGATAACATCTGAGCAAACAAGAATAGATTCTAGCGGGAGTTGTGGTCAATGAAGGACGTGCAAAGCAAGGAGCTCAGTTTTGTGGTGATTGAGCATCAACTTATTTGCTGACATCCAATTGTTAACATCGTGAATGCATGACTCAATACGCAGTTTGGATGTAGCTGGTTCGCCAGCGACACTCGGCTTGAAAGACAAACAAATTTGGCTATCATCAGCATAAAAATGATGGTTCATGTGGTTACTGATGATGTCTGTGAGAGGTGAGGTGTACATGGAATCCAAGACGGGACCCACCACTGAGCCTTGGGGAACACCACAAAAGAGGTTCCGGCTTGATGAGCGCTCAGCCCCAATCTTCACGAACTGGGTCCTCCCAGATAGATACGACTGTAGCCAACCTAAGGCTTTCCCAGTTATTCCAAAACGATGTTTTAGCCTAGTAGTGAGAATGTCATTGTCTACCGTATCGAACGCCACTGAGAGGCCTAGTAACATCAATATAACACACCCTCAGTCGTCAATGGCACGTAGGATGTCATTGTGTATTCTCGTAAGCGCTGTTTCAGTGCTATTACCTTTCTTAAATGCTGATTGAAAAATCTCATGTAGGCGTGCAGCCTCAAGGTGATGATTGCGACGCACAGCTGCCACCTTCTCGGTGGCTTTGGAAATGAAGCTTAGGTTCGAAATAGGTCTGAAGTTCTTGTATACTATATGATCTAGAGAGTCCTTTTTCAGTATAAAGTCAACGACAGCTTCTTTGACGGCTGTAGGTACAATCGCAGTGTTGAAAGACAGTTTAACAATGTCAGTAATTACAGGTAGCAGGGTGTCATAACACTCTTTCATCAAGATGGCCGGAATCGGGTCTAAAGCGCATGACTTCGAAGACAGTTTTCAGAAGAGACGACAACTCATTTACTGATGTCGGGGAAAACTCACAAAGTTCCTTTACAGATGCCAGGGAGAAACCAAGACAATTGTCGTTACAATCTATGTTTATATTCAAACATGAAGAGGCTTTTGCAGGTGGAAGGCTCGTACGTATTCGTTGCACCCTGTCACTGAAAATGGCTCCATCGCCTTCTCCCCCACTCTAAGTTCGTCTTGCTTAGCTAGCCGATTTTCTTTTTCGCGCCGCTCCACTTGCGGCCCTCTTCGCTGGCTACTAGTTACACAGATAATAAAATAAAAGGCTTTTTCAAATCCATTCAATCAGTAGGGGTGATTACGACCAACTTTTAATATTGAAAATTTAAAAAAAAAACCTGACGAAAACTCAACGAGGTAATACAGCTGCTTCGAGAAAGGAGGTCGGAAAAACGCGTTTAAGTGCACGCGTCACCCCCTAGTAGTATTTTGGGTAGTTTTCTTTTTTTTTTAAGTTCACGGTTCTCTGTTTGCTTCAGCATTTCGTGGAAAGCTTAGAAAATGGTCTATGTATAAAAAAGCTTGCGAGTGTGGAAAGCAACAAATTAGGTTGGAAAGCCACAGTGTCAGAAAAGTTTAAGCAGTGAGTTATCAACAAAAGCCTTTTTGAATTCTCAATTAAGATCTCTATTTACACTCATGAGACAGGAGATAGAGACATGAGTGTTGCATGACTGACTTGTGTGTACTAGAGCTGGGAATCAGATGTTTTCTCAGTATCGTAGATCGCACGTATTGCTTTTCTCCCTTCTCATTGTGCCAAATCCTGGTTGGTTACCATTTACATGGGCAAACCGGTCGGTTCACACTTTGGGAAAAGGGTAAGTATAATTGAGGACTGGCAAATTTTGTCCGGAAATCACGTCTACTATTTTTTTTCAAATCAGTTCCATTTACCGAAAAACAGCCACGAAAACCTTAAACTGGTATCAAAGATGGCTTTGAAGAAATGGAACACGAATTCCGTCCCTTTTTGAAACAGTCCGACTATGGCAGAATAGGACTACCTTTTCAAAATTTGTGTTGCTCCCAGAAATTTACCGATAAAACTACGCAAAAAATCGTATTCCATTTATTTTACAACCGGGTTTTCCGGAGTTTCTTTTTTAAATTTTGAACAACCCACATCTCTGAAGTCGCAGAGGACACTGACATGGCGAGGAGAAAAATGAGCACACATGCAGTATAATAAGTGCACTGGCAGTGACGACTTTCTCACTTGTAAGGTCTAAAAATGTTTCAATTAGTTTATCGTCTTAGTTGTCAAATGCAAGACAACAGACAACGGTTCCAGTGCAGAATAAACATGGCTAACCAGGGTATGAAATTAACTCTTTTTTTTTTTCAGTCGGCAACAAAAAATACAAACAAGCAAAAGGCGAAAACGGTGTACTACATATTTACGAGGTGAGATCCTACAAAACACGGAATTTTTAACCAACATGATTCTCACATGTAATCAATGCAAAGTAAAGAAATGGGACCCCTACAACGTACCTACTTAAACAAAAAGGCTCTCTGCGACAGATTCAGTGTTCAAACTGTACCGGGTAGCTCTTGCGCCGGCACGAAAACCATACCGGATAGGGCTTCTGTTATCACATAAGAACGATGATTTCATCGCGATTTCTATAACTGAGCGAGGGTTCGTCATTTGGTTCAATGACTCCCTGTCACATGCAATTACATGAGCTTATTTTTTAACCCAAATTTTTGTCAATCCCAGGTTTAATGGCTTAGGGCAGCTGCACCACTGACATTTTGTTACTTTAAGCCGGTGAGTCATTTGTTTTACATTGCGTCCGCGCATCGCTTATTGCTCATCCCTTCAGTTCCAAAGAGTGTATAATAATCATTTGAAGTGAAAAACGACCCTTTCTCGTCTTTTTCTAATGAATCGAGTACAGTAATTCTCCTATATATTTTTTTGCTTTTCTATTATTACTATTATTCATTACTCTTTTGAGACGATTTCGTGACTCATGCAGTGAAAATCATTTAGAGACCGTTTCTAGAGACTAATATCATTCATACCTTTTACAAAGGGAATTAAAATGTTTTGAAAAAGTTTAATATTTTCAGTATTTGCCTTTCTTTCTTTTTTCTTTCTGTTTTTATATCAAACAAAATGACAAAAGACAGCTATAGGAAGTGATCAAAGAATTTTCAAAGACAAAAGGAAATAAATTTATATATGTTTGTAATGAACTACAGAACATAAATTTTCCCTTTGTCATAGTTAGAAATGTTCAACAATTAATCCTTTCAAGAGTTAAGCGTCAAAACCTTCCATGAAGTTTAAGTCTGCATACTATGAAAATGAAAGCACAAATAATTGAAGAACTGCCACCTAGCACGAGTAATATAACTACAGGAGCAAGAAACTACGAAGGCTTATTGCCATATGAAAAACCTTTCGACAAAACAATCGGCAGTGGCAATAAAGTCACAATCTTCTAATGACTTCAACCTGAAACTCAGGAGCTAATTATGGCAATTTTTATCGACGCGGTGTTCGAAAGTTTTTCTGCTTGGAGAACACGGTCTGTTTGAAATTGTCTTGATAAAAATTAAAGAAGTATTGCAACAGACTTTTTATAGAGAAAAGTGTAAGTTTTTCCTTTCTCAGGCTTTTTCAATAAAATACAGCTGTAAATTTATTTTCGCAAGAGGTAGCTTTCTCACGGAGAGAATAACTAAGAGCCCTCCCAGTATACACATATTCCTTGGGGTATGGTTTAGTCGTTTAAGGGTAAGTTATGGGCTCATATTTGATCACGTCTAGATTGAGGAATCTTTTGCAGTCCTAGTATAGAGAGTAAGACATTGATAAAATACCATGAACGACAATAAATAAGTAGCTTAAACACCGTCGCTTTAACTTTAAGTTATTTTTCCTGTTACAGGTGCACCTAACGGGCTTGTATTTAAAAACTACATGCTAAGGGCATCCTCATGAATCGCTTTCATGTCATTGTTGAGTGAATATGTAGTGTTTTTTTTTTGAACTTCTTTCGGCACTAAAAGTAAAGCTTGTGGATAAAATGATGCAAAGTAATTTTTTACCTGTCAAGCCAACAAACAACTATCAATTCTTGCAGGTTTTTACCTGATTTCTTATTCTTGAAAAAAATCCAAGAGGGCGACCATGTTTAGCGATCTCGTCCTGTTGAGAAGATCAAAGGCTTTCAACTGATAGCAAAATAGTTTAGAAATTCTGCAACGTGTCAAAAACTCTGGGAGGGGTTCCATTAAGCCCCACTCCCTTGTACAACGGTGGGGGTATAACTTTGCGTGTATGTCCGAGGGCTTAGGTGAAAAAAAATTTATTATTCCAGGTCCCATTTAAAGCAAAGAACTAGAAAAAAAGGTACTGTCATATGTTTAAAGGATGTCGACTGATGCGATGAAGAACATCTGGTTTGCCATTTTTAAAAAGCAACTTAAAACATTTCTTTTTAAGAAAGCTTTTAATTTGTTGGAATACTTCTAAAGTTTAATTTTAACATTGTTATTATTGTAGCTTTCAGGGATTTTTTTTTTATTTACTATTTATTCATTAATTTTAACTTAATGCAAAGCGTTTTTGAATATTCTTCTTTTGTTCTATCGCTAAACAAATTCATTATCATTATCATTATCATCAAGACCAACATATCCTATGCTTCAAGAGGGTAGATACTTTGGAATCTTTGCTTTTCTGTTGCTGTCACTGTGTTACTGTCAGTAGTTAATACTATTTTAATCCTTTTCGTACTTTTTAGGATCTGGATCTGAGCAAGAAAATAAAACAGCAACAACAACTGCAACATATTGAACTCAACGATGTCGACTAATGCGACAAAAAACATCTGGTTTGTAGTGTGGCTTACTGAGTTTATAATGATGTTTATAATCAACGCCTTCACTCTCATCATCTTTGCAAGAACCCTCCAGCTACGCAAGCGCAGTACGTACCTGATAATAAACCTGACTGTAGCTGATCTACTGATAGCAGCCGTTTCAGGACCTGAAAAACTTTGGTTTCTTAAAACAGAGAAAAGACCGGGACATGGCCTCAGAGTTTTACATTTAATAATCTCTGATATTTGTTGGATAGCTTCTTTGGGTAACCTAGTTTTAATTTCTCTAGAGCGATTGCACGCAACACTATACCCATTTAAGCATTATTGTTTAGTTGGAAAACGCATTTACTATAAGATTATCATTTTTAGCTGGCTGGGAGCTTTGACTCTAGCGTGTGTTCTACACATCATTCGCAAAAATGATCCAGCCCTCGCAGATCGATACCCCTGGATAATTTATGTTGTTCTTGCCCTTGCAGTGCCAACAACATCTTATGTTATAATACTTTCAAAATTAATTAGAAAACCTCATTTCCAGCAGTTAGGGTCAGTTATCTCAGCAGAAAGAAAACTTTCAGCAACTTTATTAGTAGTCAGTACTGTCTCCATTTTAACTCTTCTTCCCTGGGTCATAACTACTTGTATTTGGATAAGTTTCGACCGTCACTCATGGATTAAATTCCCACCGCACAGGATAGCTTTTGCGTTTTATTGCCTTAATTCGATATTAAATCCAGTGATCTACGCAATTAGAATGCCAGAATTCAGGAGAACTTTGAAGGCACTTTTCTGCAAAAACACTTCGCATCCAGTAAGGCGGGACCAACCTATTGAATTGCAAGCAATGTAGACATGGACTGTATACGCAGTTTTGTGGATTAATCAATTATGTGTAAATATTAGATGCATCCATTGAATATCGACTATTAAGATCCCTCAAATGTTGACAATAGCTTTGTATAAAAATGAAGAGTGTGTTCCACCAAAGGAAATTTGCATTAAACATTAATAAATCGACAGGCTATTTTTTGTCAACATTCATCACTCACTTGTCAACAGTCAGCGATCTGACCCATCAGACCATGATACAAACAAAGTCTAAAGGCTCCCACGCCTTATTTACTCTTCCAAGCTAAGCTTGGCTTGCTTCGCTGGCGCCGATTTTCCTTTTCTCTCCGGTTATAAGGGGAGCCTGTTCGCTGGCTACTACCTACACAGGGAATAAATTAAACGCTTTGTCAAATGAAGTCAATCAGAAGGGGAAATTACGACCAACTTTTTTATGAACCCTGACGACATCTGAACAAGGTAAAACAGCTGTTTGAGAAAGGTTGGCGGAAAAACGCGTTTAAGTGCACGCGTCGACCCCATCAGTAGTAATAAGAGGATGCCTTACCATTCAATTTCACCTCTGATTATTTTCTGTCATTTCCTGATTAACTCTGTCACCAAACCATTTAGTACAAAAATGACAGAAAATAATCAGAGTTTTTTTTCCATTTTTCCCAAATATTCTGACTCAAAAAAAATCCAAAAATCTGATTCAAATTTTGTAACTTTTGTAAATTTGGTAAAAATGACAAGATTAATCGGCTCGCCCTGCGGGCTCGCGGAAATGACAGAAAATAATCAGAGGTGAAATTTTATGGTAAGGCATCCTCTTATTACTACTCTGAAAGAATTCAATCGCGAATGTGATAAAGACTATTACAAAAATATATTTTAGAAAAGATTATTTATAAATATATTTAGAAAAGATTAATTATAAATATATTGAAGAAATGTTTATCGGATTTGTTTTGGGGAGGTGGGTGGGTCGATTATAGATTTTTGTCAGGTTTGCAAATGTTAATCTTCTATTATCCCTAAATATTCACTATTTCCTTCTTCAATAAGATAATTAATTCTTTTTACCATTTGTATTTGTTCTTTGAATGTCTTTTTAAAATATTCATCATATTTTTTATCTGTAAACATCAATGAAGAATAAGACATAAATTCACCGTTATAATCATATAATTTACTATAAATTAAATCTTTAAAAAGTTCATCATTATTATAGAATTTTGGATCCATAATTGCAATTTGAAGATATTTATTTTCTTGTTCTTTGATACAATCTCTTTTTTCTTTTTCCCATTCTGATAGAGGTTTTTCTCCTCTATCATATTTATTCAAATTAATCTTTTTTACTTTATTAAATAATAAAGTTTTTTTATCATAGTTATTATTAAAAAGTAAGATATATTTACTATCAAAATGTAATTCATATTTTGGTTTTTTAGAATTGTCATTTTCGATTACATATAAATTATTATCAGGAAAAAGATTATTTTTACGTTCAAAAGCAATTCCATATCTATTATAGTCATCCAACAATCTGAAGTAAAAATCACTGATGTCTACTTCACTAAAATAGCTACCATATGGAAGGTGTTTTCTAAGATAATATAATTTTGAAAGGATGATTAAGAAATATTTCATCTTTTTGTTTCATATCAAATGATTCTAATTCCATTCCTGGTTTGACTTCAAAATTATCAAATTCGGGGCCACTAGTAATCATTTTATTAAGGATTATATATTTTAAATAATTTTTGATTTAAAAAATAATATATTATAATAAAAATGCAGTTGTCAAGTTACGATCGTCTCACACCAGAAAATATTATTTTCAATGAAGCCAAAGAATTCAAAGTCAAAGATAGCAAAATCAAGTACAAACGAATCCCAATTGAAGTCAAATACCCAAATGGAAAGAAAGGTGCTCTCGTAATTGAAACTCCGTTTCTTTTTTCTTTTGGAGTAAATGAAAAGAAAAACCAAGATAATAACAAACTTGTTGGTTATAGTATTCCAGTTTGTCTCTGGGGAAAAGATAGCGAACCAAACACAGAGGAAAAAGCATTTTTTGATGCATTGAGTAATATCAGGGAATTATGCTGCAAACATCTTGAAACTGAATACGGATCTGATATGGCATCAACTTTGTCTTCTCCCCTTTATTACAAACAGGTTGAATTTGTTGATAAAAAAGGAAAGAAGAAAACAAAAAAAGATGAGTCAGCCGCACCAGTTCTTTACGCAAAACTTATTTACTCTGAGAAGTCAAAGAAAATACTTTCTTTGTTCAAGACCAAGGGGAAGAAAGATTTGAATCCTTTTAAATATATTGATCAGTATTGTAATGTCAAAATGGCATTGATAGTTGAAGGAATATACTTGAGCAAGACTGTTACATCTATTCAAATAAAAGTTCATGAGTGCTATGTAAAACCATTGAAACCTCGAGAATCTATTTTGACAATAACTGAGGAAGAAGTTGATAGTGAAAGTGATGATGATGATGTGACTGTTGAGGTTGGAAATGTTGAAGATTTGATTATTTCCGACATTGAGGAACAAACATGAGATTTTTAATACAAAATTTGTATTAAAAATTAACCAAGTCTTTGAAACTCACCCATGAGTTAAATTTATCAGGATATCCACTCCATTTTACCAATGCCATCTTTTTCTTGTTATCTCTTCTGATAACTTTTTCTATTCTAAAAGTCTGCTGTTTTGCTTTTTGAAGTTCTTGTTCGTAAAAAGATCCCTTGATCGATTCCGACATCAGATCAACGATTGAATACGTAACAGGTTTTGTTGGATTAATCTTTTCAATCACAAATATTTCCTCTGTCCAGTTTGGTGTGTAACCTTTATCAAATATCTTTCTTTTCAGCTTTGAAATCCTAACATGATCTCCAATCTCGAACTTTGGTTTCTCAGGTTTCAAGAAGATAGAATCACTGTACAAATTCGACCAAACTTTTTTCTCATTCTTCTTTTTACTCGCTTCAACAGGAGACATTTTAATACTAGAATGTCTCGTATTATTGTAATCATTAACCAGTTTATCTATCTTATCCGCGAATACAGTGTTGTTATTCACAGAGAACATTTTCCACATCTTGTTTTTCATTGTCCTATTCCATCTCTCAACAACACTAGATTTCTCTTCATTTTCAGTGTGATATAGTTTAATATCTTTTTTCTTCAGAAAATCTTTGAAGTGTTTGCTGATAAACTCAGAACCTTTATCAGTCCACAACATCTTTGGTTGTCGGCCTCTTTCAAAAATATCATCAAATGCTTCACTCACAGTTTCAGTTTTTTTGTCTTTCAGACCTCTTATCCAACCATACTTGCTAAACACATCAATGACCATCAGCAAATATCTTATCCCCCTGTTCCACTTGCTGAACTTTTGCATCTCAACCAAATCAGCAGCCCAGATATCATTAATTCCATTTGAGATGACTGATCTCTTTTGAAAGTTTCTTGTGATTGGTTTGTGAAGTTCGTCGGCCAGCTGTTGAGACCAATCATTTCTCAACGCCGACGCGCGTTTTTTTGAAGACCAAGCCCAAGTTTTTGTTTTGTGTTAATCATTGTTCTTGCTAAAAAATGTCCCCATTGTCTCTGTTTCCAAGGAATTGCATCCAGGGCTTTTATCATTTTTCTATCTGCTTCATTTTTACATTTCACTTGTTCGTTTGTTGGTTTGTTTCCACAGACAGAGTAATCAACATCGTGTTGCATACTTACAGCATCTGTTCGTCCAGTTGGTTGTTCAAATATTTCCAATATCTCGCCAGTTTGAGGATCGTATCTCAATTGAGATTCCAATGGATTACCGGGGCCAGTATACTTATGACCGGGAAGTGTAAATCCTTTTTTTGGTGCAACTTTGAGAATTGCTTTATGAATATCAACTCCACTTCCAAAACTTGTCAGAGGATTATTTTTCCAGAAGTGATCATCAACAATAATCTGATATTTGGTTCTCAGGATCTGAGGCCATGTATCGGGATTGGCAGAAATGATATTATTCATATCTGCCAGGGCTTCTGGATTGTTCTCAAAAAATCTTGTCTTTTTCATTCTTCGTGAAGGTTTTTCAAATTTAAAAAATAATTCAGGATTGGATCCCTTGCGTATTATTCCCATCTTGGCTTCTTCAGCGGCTGTGGGTCGTCTCCAGAATTTACCAGAAGTCACTCCATGATCTGATCCAAAAGCTGATTTTGTGATATCACCAGATTTATATCGATCAAAGACTGGTTTCAAAGATGGAATCAATTCTTGAGTTGTTTTCATTGCAATATCCGGTGCTTTTTTTACAACAGTCATTGGATCAATTCCAGCTCCATCCAAATCGCGTCTGTTGGTTTTATATCTTTTTTTGGGTCTGACTTTGGTTGATAATTGATCCAGTGCCGATCCAACAGAATCTTGAATAAATGGTGTCAGTTTATTGATTCCGTAATTTACAGCTTTCTTTTGTAGTTTTTTATTTCTCATTGCTTCACTTGCTCCATATCGACCCACTTCAACTGCTTTTTTTCCCAACCAAGGAAGAGCATGTTCAGAGAATGCTTCTGCGGCTGTTCCAACAACGGTGTCAAAGACATCACCTCCAGATTGCTTGCCCGCCTTCTCAGACGGGCTTATTAGTTTTTTGTCTTCTTCTTTGTTTTTCTTTTCTTTCCCCCAGCTCCAGTTTGTGAAGTTGTTCCCATTTTAACGTATCTAACTTTTTTAATTCCACAAACTGCGCAATGACAAAAGAATTGCTTTCTTCCTCTTTTATCAGTTTGGTAACCACTTGGCTCAGTGCAAGGTGTTACCATTTTATCTTTGATACAATATGATTCTTTCATTTAGTATAATGTTTAGATAAAATGTCACTGAGGGCTAATTTTGTAAAAAGTGAACTTGAGAAGATTTATAATAAGTTAAATGAGAGCTATGAATATGCCAGTTTTGCAAGATTGGAGAATGATAATCGATTCTTTAAAATATTTGAGTTGATTGCGGAGTTAAGTGAGAAATCAAATATTCTCAAACAAGTTGTAAGGGGAAGTTAGTATAAGCATAGATAAAATGGAAGCAAAATTCTTTTCAGAGATAGAAAAAAAAATGGATGTTGAAACACTCAAAGATTTTGAGAAAGAAGTGAGAACGAAGATACATGAAGAGTTTGAGATTCTTCGGAGTAAAAATCCAGATCTTTCACGTGTTTTAATGGCTGGCGAATGTGAGACATGGGAAAAAATACGAAAAGGAGAGTATTCTTGGTTGAAAATCAAATCCGAGAAAAAAAAGAAACTTTTTAGATTGATTGATATTTACACAAAATTTGATTCTATTGTTGATAGTGTGAAAGAATTGGAAAGAAAAGTTGAGAAGGTCAGAAAGATGAAGGATTCACCAGTGGATTCAGATTAAATATAAATTTATATTTAATCTTGAAAAATATTATTACTAATTAAATTCTTTTTTATTTATAATATAAAAAAAACTTTTATTTATTTTATATTTTTGTAAGAATCTTTATCCTCCAAAATAAGCTTTTATAAAATCACTGTTGTCATTGTCAAAATGAGGATTGTGAATAACATCAAGAATACTTTTTCCATTCTGTCTCTCAAACAAGTAGTAAAGGCACCAATAACCACAGAGAACAGTGTTTCGATTTTGTATTTCATCCAAGGAATAAATAATTCGTTTTCCGGCAGACCTGAAATACTTCAAAGCCTCATTCGGCATAATCAGACCAAATGGATCAAAATACTCAACAACTGAATCCAAGTTTCTGTAACAAACCCAGTGCGTGCCAGGTCCTTGCATATCATCAAGATTAACTATTCCAATTTCTTTTTTTATCTTTTGAGGAAGGTTGTCTCGACTAAAGATTCCTCTGAAATGTTTCAAGTTAAGTTTTTTCACCCATTCCATCAAGTCAAAGTTTGAAAGGGGTTTAATTACAAAATGTCTCCTATTATGGGAATTGAGTTGAATGGGCTGTTTTTTCCCAACAGAATTCCTTTGCCTTTGGAGTTTTTTTTTGCCTTTTTTTTTACTCCCATTCCTATTGGATTTTCCCAAGTTCCAATAAAGGGGGGTGGATAGTAACCCTCTCCTTGTGTGGGAGGAACATAAACACTTCTTGTGTTAGTTGAAGATCCCCTGTCAACCTGAAGACCAGATCCAAACAACTTTGGAAGCAGACTAATTGCTGCTGGTATTCCAATCGCTGCTAGTGTTCCCAATAATCCACCTTCTATTTGTTTTTGAGTCGGCTTGATAACCAATCTTCCTCCTGTCTTGAAAACTTTGTTAATTTGATCTATTTGTGCCTTGGTAAACTCACTTGCAAAAGGAGGAAGAAATGGGAAAAACTTTTTTGGAATTGAAATACCTCGTCCAAACAGTTTTTTCAATCCTATTTCTCCAAGTGCATTTGCAGCTCCAGTAGCAATTGCAGGAGCAACTTTTGAAACTCCCTTTACTGCAAGGGGAAGAAGTTTAGCACCAAGTTTTGCCAAACTTGAGAAAAGGTTTCCCCCGTGCTTTACCAAACTTCTGATCTGTGTTTGACTTATTTTCAAGTCTGATCCTGTTCCATTTGCAAGTGATTTTTTTATTTTTGTTATTTGTCTTTGGGTCAGCATTAATTCATCAGGACCAGTGAGATGAGAATGTTTTAATCGAAGTGTTATTGCCGTTCTTTTTTGAAACGCATTTAACAGTTTTGATTTTTGTCCGTCTGAAAGTTTTACGCCGTATTCAATATAAGATGACATTTTATATATTAAGTTATATTATTTTTTTCTCAAGCTCTGAGGAGTAGTTTTCCGCTCTTTTGTTCTATTTCTGCTTCTCTCTCATGTAGTACAAGAGCGTAAATATTATAATTTGCAGCAGTCGCTCCAGATAATTCATAATGAAAAGATAGTTTAGTAACTCCGTCTTTTATATCTAATTTTTGTTTTGTCAAATCAAAATACACAAATGGGAAAATATTCTCAAAATTCTGTCTATTAAGAAGTGTTCCACCTTGAAAATCATTGTTTGCAAAAACATAAGACATTACATCTCGGAAAACTCTTGAAGGATCTTCTGAAGGTTTGTAATGAATATCAGGGTATTCATTCCCATTTCCAACTTCGAGATAGCATCTATTCAAAGTTCGAGGATCTGTGGAAACGCTGAAAGAATTGTATAAAAATGGATTTGCTGTTTGTGATTCAATATTTGGTGTGTTAATAAAGAAAACAAATACATGGCGAGGTTTTGAAATTCCATTTGTAATTCTAAAGTTACCAACAGCTTGGTTTCCAGCGACGTTAGGTTGAATAACTTCATTGAGATAAGTCCATTTGTAAGGTTTGAGATACTCACTCATATAAATCTTACTTCCCTCTGAATTGAATATTAATCGAGGCACAAACAGTTGAAGACGGGTGATGACTACTCGGCAACGATTTCCTCCGGTCCTCCATATAAGATTATCATCTTTTTCAATCTCAAAGTTTATTTCGATTTTAGTGTTTGGAAGTAATTTGTCTTCAAGTGCCTCAAAGAAAGAATATCTATTGAGAGGAATTTCACAGCGTACTGTGCTTGAAGTTCCAAGCAGAGCTTTTCGTTTTGCAAATCCTTCATTATAAGTTGCAGGAGTGTTATCTAACATAAGACCTTCTTCTTCTGCACCATTAGCTGCATTTCGTCGATGAGTAACATTTCTTCTTGTAAATCTATTTTTATTAGCACTTGTTGATGTATCAAGAAAATAAAATTCATTTGTTGCAACACTATCAGCATAAGATTTATTATACTCAAGCAAATTTTTTATATTTACACTATGATTGGCGTAATTACACTGATAAAGTTCCTTTCCATTTGCCAGCACAGACAATCTTGAAATAAAAGAATTAGAACCATTTACTATTCCCATTTGGTCAGCTTCGTAAGCAGTAATTTGCGTTCTATTAGCAACAAGAATACTATCATCATTTACATTAGCACCAATAACAAAATCAGTTCCATCATGTTGCTCAACTTTAAAATCCAATGCTATTCTAGCATTATACCAATCAAATGGAGTGACTTCACCTGAATTGTCGGCAATGAATTTAAGATTATCTCTAACTTGAACGATGTTGTTTGCTGGGGCAATATTAATAGGGTTTTCAAGGTCAAAAACAACATCTTCATATCTTTCAAGATATTTTGGGTTTCTAAAAGACTTCATTTTAATAATTAGATTATATTATTTTTTTCTTCCAGATCCAGACATAATTCTTAGCACATTATTATTGATTTCTTGCTGTGTCATCTTCCGATTATTTGTTTTACGAGATGAAGGATTTTTACCAGAAAGCATTTTTACTATTTTGTCACCGGCCTTTTTATTTGAACTGGCAGGGGTTGGTTTGGGAGGCGGAGCAAATGTTACCTTTTTTCTGGTTGGTTTTCTTCCAAGAAAAGATTTTACTGAATCCATCAATCCTTCTCCGTAAATATGTTTTCTTGAAAACTTTCCTGTGTCAGGATCGTATTTTTTTTTAAACTCTGATTGTCGCATCATTTTATTTATATAATTATACAACATTGCTATCTTCGGTATGGCGAAGCAACAGTGTCATAAACCAATCAATACCATTCAAGTCAACAGGTTGACTGACAGAATCAGTTATTTTTATATGCATTTCTGAAATAGTATTAGAACTTACGGGACAATAAAGAGGCCTAAATGGTTCAAATGTGAAAGGATACGATCTTGTAAGATTATCCGTTGGAATAACTGCTATCGTGTTTGTATTAACACCATTTACAACGGAGTCTTTTATAGCACTCACATTAATATTGAGAGAATCAATAGATTTTGTGATATTTGGAAGTTTGGTTCCATATTCAGTTTTGGTCACGAGTTTCTTCTCAAATCCAATCAAATCTCCGAAATCTGTTCCTCTCAGATCGAGTTGAAAACTTCCCTCAAGTGTTACCAGGACTCGATAAGTGGAGAGAATGAAAGATAGATTTATCGAGTAATTCTTCACACCCTTTGCGTCTGTTGTGTGATGATTCTTTTGTTCCATGTACTGATGAATATAATCATTAATGTCAGAATAGGAATACATTCCGTCTGTGAAGGTGATAGTTTGCCATGTAGATCCGTTGTGCGTGTATTTAATTGTGTTGTTTTTGTAACTACTCCGGATGTTATACCAAGAGTAAGTCATCGATAACCTGTCCAAGGCAAGATAATGCCTGAATTGTGGATCAAGTTTCAAAGGAGGATTAAATTTGACCAAGAAATCGTGTGATTTGTTTTTTCCTATTTTTTCTCTTTTAATAGAGGAAATATGAATTGCGCTTTCATTCATTTATAATATGTTCAGATAACTTTTCTGAGGAGATTATTAAGTTGGTTATTAGTCAGGATTCCAAGATCACGGAGTTGATGAGCTAATTGAATAAATTCAGGCAGCACACCATTGTTTCCTGCGACCAGAGAACCATTGAGTAACTCAAATCTACGAAGCAATTGTTGGGGGGTGTTAAATAATCCAGAACCAGATTTTTTTGATTTCAAATCTGAAAGATCTACTAAATTTTTCATATAAATAGATAATACATTAAAATTTATTATTTGATTTTTTGTTTCTGGATTAGGCCCCCTTTTTGTTGCTGTAGATTCAGCTTCTAAATATCCTTTATCATTCGTTTTAATTTTTGTTTTATTTTGAAGTTGGGTAAAAAGTCCATTTAAATCTGATTTTACATTATCAATTAAGTTATCAATTTCTTTTTTATCTTTATCAAAATAAAAAGAAGGAAGTTTATCATAAGCATTTTCTTCTAGTATTTCTTGATTTCTTTTATTCATTAAATATCTATCAAAATAAGTTTTATCTAATTCTATCATAGTTTTTTGAACTAAAGGAGTTGGAGTTGGAGTTGGAGTTGGAGTTGGAGTTGGAGTTGGAGTTGGAGTTGGAGTTGGAGTTGGAGTTGGAGTTGGAGATGATGTTGGAGATGATGTTGGAGTTGGTGTTGTAGATGGAAATGGAGATGGTGTTGGAGCTTGAGCTTGATTGTCTTCTCCGTATTCAATAGCTTCTATTCCAGGCAACTCGTCAAAATTAGCTTTATTTTCAACATATTCCAATATTTTATTTAAACGTTCTTGTTCATTTTTGATAGCTCGAAGAGCCAATAAATTATTTGTTGTTCCTTCTGTGAGTGCCAACTGATTTTGTAACATATTTTTGTTTTGAGTGAAAATATTTTGTTTTTTGGATTTCTCACCAGGATCTTCAAACTGAGAAATCAGAGGTTTGAATGTTTCAGTAAATCCTTCTCTCAGATTCTGTTTTTCCCAAGTAGTCTCTTTTATTTTTTGTCTCACCTGTTTAATAAGATTATCGGCTTCAATCTTATTTTGTGAATATTTTTTCATTTCTTCAATATCCATTTATATATTTATTATATAAAATGGAGATACCAAATTATGATAGCAGAGATGAAGGAGAAAAGAAATTCAAACAACTGTTTCCTTTCATGCCATCAGATACATTTCGAATGTTGATTTGTGGAAATAGTGGAAGTGGTAAAACTAATTTGCTCTTTCACATGCTAATGAAACCTCTGTTGTATTACGATGAGATTTATCTCTTTGCTCGAAATTTGGAGCAGGATAAATACAAGAGACTGATGCAAAAAATGAGAGAGATGTCACATAAACTCGGTTATGAAATCCTTTCAGTGAGTAATGATGAAATAACTCCTGTAACAGAAATGGATTTCGAAGACAATCAAAAACTTGTGATATTTGATGATTATGTCTGTGATAAAAATCAGAGACAAATCGTTGATTATTTCATTCAAGGTCGACATAAGAATTGTTCTGTGATTTATTTGAGTCAATCATTTTACAAAACACCAAAAGATATTCGATTGAATTGTTCTCATTATTGTTTGTACGAATTTCCATCTTCCAGAGAAGCAAACAGAATATCGTCTGAATTGGGAGTTGATAAAGATGTGTATAAAGAGGCGACACGAAAACCATTCTCATTTCTTTATGTAAATAAACCAAAGAAAACCGTATCAAAAAACTTCACTGATTATCTAAATATTAAATAAGATGGGAATATTTAACGAACACTCTTCTAATCACTTTCAATTTGCAAAAGGAGTTCAAGGAGCTCCAGGTGTTGGGTTTAATCTCACCGCAGATGGAAATTATGACATGGTTGGAAAAAAATTGACAAATGTTGGAGCACCAACATCAGACACAGATTCAGCTACCAAGAAATATGTTGATACAAATTCTGGAGGTGGAAAAACATCACTTTTGACTGTAGATTCAAATATTGATATGAAAAGTCAATATTCAATCACAAAACTCAAAACACCTTCAAACAATGATGATGCTGCAAATAAAAAATATGTTGACGATTCCAAAGTCGATGGCAGTGTATTTTTGAAACTTGACGGAACAAGACAAATGAGTGGAAATTTGGATATGAATAACAAAAGAATAATTAATCTTCCAGCTCCAACTGGTTCCAAACAACCAATACCATTGGCTTACGGTGATCTTGCTTATCTTCACGTTAACGGATCAAATACAATGACTAATCATTTGAACATGAATAATAAAAAAATAATTAATCTTGTCTCACCAACAAATAACTCAGATGCTGTTCCCAAAAAGTACGTGGATGATAGCCTTTCTAACCAAGACTTCAGTTCTTTCTTTAAAAAAGATGGGAGTAGGACCATGACTTCAGATCTTAATACCGGTGGTCACAAAATAATTAATCTTGAAGATCCAGCTTCAGATTCGGATGCAGCCTCCAAAAAGTACGTTGACGGCCATCTGCACCAAACTCAAGTTCAACCAAGTCATTACAAAGATGAGTTTGCTTTTCTGATGACAAGTCCAACTCAATGGACAGATGAAATAGATAATAGAACTAGTTTTATTCCAAAAAAGATAGCAGACCTTTCAACCAAAAAAGGAAACTTTCACGAATACAATACAAAAGTTCTTTATACGACTATATTAAAGAATTTTCAAGGTGGTTATAAGTACAAGATAGGACTTAATTTCTTTAGACTGGTTGGAGGTGCTGATTATACCCTTTGTCTTGAAATACTTAACATTGATTATCAACTTTGGCATAAAACCCAGATAAGCGTTGACAACAACACGTCACAAGGATTGCAACTTGGAAATGTTAGTGTAAAAAAACTTCAACATAGTTTCATCGATTCAAAAAGCCAAACACAATTTATGTATTACCACAGAGTCATTATTAATTTCAAGAAGTTGACAACTGGAAACAGATTCTTTATTCACATTTTGGTCAGTATTCCAAATAATGGAAATGATCTGGCTGTGTATCCTCTTCAATATTCTGGTGTTTACATGATTGCTTATGGTATTATGAGCAAAGTTAGCAATATCGACCCGGATAAAGTTTATGACTATCATAAATCATTTGAAATACTTGGATCGCAAGTAAAGTACAATGTTGACATTAACGCAAATAATAAAAGTATATTGAACCTTGCTCTCAATAGAAATCTGAATAGTAGTGCTGCAACAGTTGGAATGGTAAAAGAGTTAATTCCTTTTAGGAAAAACCATGTTTATAATCGATTCTTTGATCAAATTTATGATTTTACAGATGCAAATAATTACGAATTAAAAAGAGGTGCGTCTGGTATTGTAATTAGTGGCCTGAATCACTTTCATAGTTTGAATGGTATTACCATCCCAGATAAAGACTTGAGTAATATCAAAAAGGAAGGATTAAATATTAATAATTACACCATTACTTTAAATCCCTCTGCTAATTTCAGAAATTATACCTTGTGCCTGGTTTTTTATCATCGAAATGATATAGATTTTGCTTTGGTTAAGAAAAATAAACAAAATAACCAACATCTTATGAATTTAACTTATTCTAAAGCTGCTGGTTATTTAACTTTACTTACAACTAGTAAAAGACAATTTTTTAGTTTACCAAGTGGTTTTGATGGAAAAAAAATTGTTTTATGGTTGGCGCATAGTGTTGATACAATTGTTACAAAAGTTAACTTGAGTAACTTCAGCACAACATTAACTCTAGATAGCGCTAATTACGTACCCAGTCAAGATTTTGACTTCACAACTGAAGATGGAGTTTTGAATAAAATTATGTTTTCCCCCAATTTTTACGACTTTGACTCTGAGGCATTTAAAAAGATAATGATTCAAGAAAAAATAAATGGTAGTTATATACTTTAGTAATAAATGAAGGACTTGTTTGAATTTAATCACATTGATAACTCACTATCAGAATCAGAGATCAAAACTCTCAAAGACTTCTACAAACATTATCACAAGAAATTCTGGTGTTTCAAGAAATCTTTCAAAAGATACAAAATTCTTGATGAAACACTCACTCTGTCTGGAGGAGGGCTTGTTGTAGTGGGAACTATTGCTGGAGGAATAACACTCAATCCAATAATTCTGGGTGTTATCAATGGTCTTGGAGTCTTGGTGAGTTCGGTTTCAAAAATGAAGAATTACAAGAAAAAGATTGAAATGTCTCAAATAGCATTTACAACCTATGAGAAGGTACTGGTTGAATTGCGATCGGCTTTGAGAGGAGATGAATTCAATAAACAAGAATTCGTAGATCGAATGAAACTGATTGATGAAATGATTATCGATCAATCACCTGTTGCAGACAAATTCTCAAAAAAATATAATAAAAAATATTTGTAAAAGATTATTACTATTTTATAAATTCTTATTTTATTTTTTATTTATCTATAAAAATAAAATTGAATTATTTAAATTCGTATTTATATTTTTCAATCATGAAGATGTATTTTCATCCAACCTTTTCAAATTACTTTACAACAAGAAATGGAGGAGTTTATAACATCAAGAATAAAAAAGATCTTGGAAAACCATCTCAAAATGGTTATCTCAGAATCTCAATTCGACCAAAAGATTCAAACTCAATAAGTCTCCTGAAACATGAATTTATCTGGGAAGCATTCAATAACGAGGAAACAAATAAATACTTCAGGATAATTCACATTGACGGAAACAAACTAAATAACAAGCCAGATAACTTAAAAAGAATTCTAAATGAATCATCTAATCCAGAAGGAGAATCCAGAAAAATTGTGGCAACTAATCTGACAACTGGAAAAGATAAAGTTTATCAATCGATTTATTCAACTTCTAAATTACTTAAGATTAATACTGGATCTATTAAACTAATCGCAGATGGAAAGAGGAAAACAGCAAAGTCGAAATTGAATGGGAATAAATACACTTTTAAATACTCCAATCCAAACGACTTGAATAATGTAAAAATAATCAAAGATAAAATAAAAAATAATATTGAAAAAGGATTATTCAAAATATAATTTTTAAAAGTTTTTTTATATTATTAATATAAAAAAAATAATTTATTTATTTTAATTAGTAATAATATTTTTCATCTTCTATCTTTAGTTAGAAGATGTTAGAATCGAGATTCCAAATAATATTGAAAAAGGATTATTCAAAATATAATTTTTAAAAGTATTTTTATATTATTATAAAAAAAATAATTTATTTTAATTAGTAATAATATTTTTCATCTTCTATCTTTAGTTAGAAGATGTTAGAATCGAGATTCCAAATAATATTGAAAAAGGATTATTCAAAATATAATTTATAAAAAAGTTTTTTTATATTATTAATATAAAAAAAATAATTTATTTATTTTAATTAGTAATAATATTTTTCATCTTCTATCTACTCTATAGATAGAAGATGTTAGAATCGATTGTAGCATATGTCAACTTTTATTTTCCTTCTCACAAAACAAAATTTTATGATGATAACTTTATTAAGGCCTGTTTGGTTTATCAATATTTACATATAAAGTATTTCACTCAAAGATTAAACTTTAATCAAGTCCTTTACAAATTGTCTGACTTCAGACACAGTTGCAGATCAAACTCGTCAATACTATCCAATCATCTTATATTCAATCTCGCTTTTCGAGAATTTAGGAAACATTTCAATCTCGGTCGAGGTTGTGTTTATACCTTCAACTCACCTGTTAAGTCTGAAGTTCTTGGGTATTTAACCGGAATCATTTACTGGATTTTTCACAGAGGTATTGAGTGATTTGTAACTTTGCCACCACTTCTCATAATTTTCCATAGTCTGATCTCCAATACTAAGTTCGATAAGACTGTGTTTGGGATTATTCATTTCTTCAAGGATTTTTTTTATAAGGAATATGATGTTAATAGTTCTTTTTCTTTTGAATTGTTCGTTTAATTTTTTCATAATTTTATTGTCTATTTCCATCAGTTTTGAATACAGATTGTATTTCTCATCTTCGGAGAGATTCAGTCTTTGTGAAATTTGATTGATTTTCTTTTCAAAATGGTACTTGCGCTGGTAAATACTTTTCTTTCGAAAAAGCAGCCGATCTGAGTCTCTTTTATCAAATGAATCAAAATAACGTCCGTTTTGTTTTCCACAATTCACACAAAATACAAATCCTGCAACCAAATCAAAATCAGTTTCTTGGCAACTTGAGCAAGAGATCTTTCGATCTGTTTTATCTGAAGGTTTGGTGTAACTACGAAAAATATCCAAATATTTTTTTATTTCAGATTCGTTGTAAGTCATTTTTATAGTTTAAACAAATAAAATTTATAAATAAGAAAATTTGTATCGCTTGCCATCTTTTTTAGATTGAGTGATTTTAGTTTTTTTCTGACAATTCGCAGAAACGGTAGAAATATGAATTTGATAAAATTTAGCAGTTTCTGTAACACTTCTAAATATCTTTTCTTTCCCCGATTCAATATTTAAAGATAAAACTTTTTTACAACGAGCTTTTCTAATATTTTCTTTTGGAGTTAAAAGTTGAAGGTTATTGATAGAATTATTTTTACTATCGTTATCAATATGATCTGTTACCATCCCTTTTGGGATCTTACCTTTAAAACATTCATAGACAAAACGGTGAATATAATATTTTCTTTTTTTATTATTTTCACAAATATAAAAAAAGAAATAATTATGTCCTTCGTTTCCAAATTTCAAAATTCTCTTTTCTTTTCGTTTTAAACTAAGTATTTTTCCGCAACGACTAACTAAATAATAATTATATTTTGGGTGCCAAAAAAATTTAATTCCTTGAAATTTAATATATTCTCGTATCATATTTAGATTTTATATTAAAAATATAAAATCTTTAAATTCCATTTTATCTTAGTGCCAGAGTTTTCATTTTGTCTTTGTATAATATCCTTTTATCATCATCTGCACTCAAAGCTACTTTGTTTACTTCTTTTGAATAAATATCATGGTTCTCACTTTTTATTACATTCATCGTTCTCATTTGTTTCTCACTGAAAAATAAACACCGAACGTAATCCTCAAACTCAATCTTTTTTTTCACAACATTTTTTTTTATCCCTTTGCATTTTTTATTTGTTTTAGATTCCTCGATTTTGAAAGAATACATCTTTGGTCTGAGACCGACAAAGTGAGTTATTTGCCGACCAGCAACTTCATCCTTGAACTTCCCAATTACTTTTTTATTTAATCCTGTCTGTATCCCAGACTCATGCCCCTGCGGGTAATCCGAAGTGTCAAACCTGGCTTTTATATCTGCTGAAATATCCGCATAAAAATCGTCGGTTTTTAACTCATACATAAGGGAATCTGTATCTGTAAATAGCAACCTGGCTTTTTTATAAGAATATTTTTTTTGGACAAAATTATAGTGAAAATCGAACATCAACAACTTTGACAAATCCAGGATAGCTTGACCAACATATACAGGTTTGTTAAAATAAACCTCAGTCTTCTTCATATGTATCGCGACTAAATTTTGATCAAAAATAGTCGATCTATCAAAATTAGGTCTACATACTAATTTCAAAGCTTTTGCTCGATTATCAACCAGAAACACATTTTGTCTCTTCCGAATATTTTCTATCGTCTTTCCAAACACTGAGTTATTCATCAACTTAAAAAAATCCTTCTCAAAGCTGTTTGCAGCTGTTTTGCGAAGTTCTGTGTTTTTCCTGATATAGGGCTCCATCCAAGAACTCTGATTGAAAGAAATTCCTCGGTGTACAACTATGATTTTCAATCCCAGTTCAAGACATTGCCTCAGATTACGATAATGGATAACATATTTTTTATGAGGTTTAAAATGTGAAATAAGTTTCTCCACTCCTCCTACTTTCATCTTCTCTGGTGCCAAAGGATAATCGTTGTGTGACTTCCAAAGTTCTTTTGGATACTCTAAATCAACCTCGAATATGTAACCAGTCTTTCCCATGTCATTCATGCTGCAATTTGCTTTCTCAAGAATATCCATCACCTTTTCTTTTGTCAAATTGGAAATCCATTTAAATCCATTAGTGGGAAGAGATTGAGACATTGCCCAACCATAGAGATTATTAGCATCAAGATATTGAATGTATTTAGAAGGCTTGTCTGGGTCATAATCTTTCATATATTTGTTATTGGCTTCTGAATATCGTTTTGCTATATGAGTCATTCCACCTCTGATTCCTCTCTCAAACATCATCAACATATCATAATCGCACAGCAATTCAAGTTGTTGTCCTGTCTCTTTGAGACAAGCATCCCAAGCCAATCCAGGAGATGTATAATAATGCGCCGGATCCAGTTTGTAATGCTTCAGGCATGTTTTGCGAAAGTTTTCAAAAACATCAGCTAACAAAAGAACGTCTGTTTTAAGATAGAGATCATGATAATCTCTGATTGATTGACAACCAAATGTATTCCAAACATTGATTGCGTGACTGTAATCTTCATCTGAAATATCTTCGTCATTCAATCTTGAATAGAATTTCTCTTTGGTTGGAAGATGTGTTTCACTCAGTTTTTCAAGAGATGAAACGTAGTCATACGGATAAACTCCCTTTCGAAAGAGAAGTTCAATATTATCTTTCATTATCTCTTTTGTATTTTGAAAATCTTCCGGCTGCAGGTTTCCAACAAGATTTGCAAGACTCGTCTGAAGAAACTTGAACGAATCGATGAATCTCAACTCAAAATTCAAAGTCACCATCTCTCCAGTTTTCCGAGATCTGTATTCGTCAACTTTGATCTTCTTTGAAAAACTTATATACTTCTCCTCAGTCGATGGAATACAGTTTAACTCACCCTTCAAACTTGAAAGTTTTTTTATAAACAAATGCGCGTCATATCCTTGAAGATTGTGAAATATGACAGGCAGTATCAATGGTTTTTTGCATTGAAGATTGCAGCTGTTATGCGCAGCTCCTCGATATTGACCGGTAAAATGACAATGATCACGAACTCTATCTCCATCTAAATTACCTAAACAAATATGACAAATCCTGGCTTCTTTGAAAGATTTCTGTTCTTCCTCAGTTAATCTGAGAGGTTTTGGATGTCGATAAAAATCATCAAAGAGTTTTTGCGTTACCATTGCAAGTTTTGAAACAAATACTTCAGCAACATTATCACTTTCTTTCTGTTTTGTAAAACAGATTGGTTTAAAAATATTTGGGACTATTCCCTTTATATAAAAACAAAACCCCGACGGTTCATGTTTCTGGTAATCTTGAGTATAAGATTCATTTGGATTGGGATTACATGTTTCAATGGATTTGGTAAAGCATTCAAAATCAGCGTAAACTACAAAAGGGATTGGAAGCTTTTTGAAATAGTTTTTAAAACCAAGATTCGTATTTTTCGGAGGCATTTTTACAACAACTGATTCATTAGACGAACAATATTCAATATGTTTTTGGAATAACTCCTCTTTTGAGAAATGAGAGAAGCATCTTTTGCAAATGTGTATTCGACCATTCGTTCGCGATGTTATTTGAGATCGGAATAATCTTGAAAAACTTTTGATAAGAGAATAATGATACTTGCCATCTTTCTCAAACAAAAACAAATCGATTGTTTTCTGAGGATCTCTCTGTGCCATTCGAAGAGGGTAAAATTTGTTTCTCTCATTGACTGAAAACACATTTATTCCTGGTAGATCTGGATTGAGTTTTTCGAATTTTGAAATGTCTTTTAATTTGACTGGAAAATCAATTCCTTTTGTATTCAAACTATTTTCTTTTTGCTTCAAATCTGTCAATCGAAAATCATTTTTGTCTCTTGGAAAAAGATATCTCAATACGCACCATAAAAAGCATTTCTCATCTTTATTTCGAATGCTTACTATCGCCTTCTTTCGCATTATCCAATCTGGAAGGGGAATATAAGATGATCCTCTCATTGGGTTGTAATCAACAGTGTGTATCTCAAGATGAATTATTTCCCTGAAATACCAACCACTTCCATTCTTCTGATAAATTGCAATCTTTTCAATTATGGAGCTAATAACCCTGGTCAGTATTTCTTTTACATCGGATGATTCAAGATTGATATGTGTTTCAGAATTAAAATAAGCTTTATCTTGAATGGAAAGACTTGTCTTTCCATCGCTTGACTTTCCCATTTGCTCCATCATGCAAACAAGAACAAATCTGACTTTGATATTTCGGTGATTCCTGAGAAACTCTTTAAGATAAGCAGCCTTGGATTTGAAAAACTCGAATGGTGTAATATCAGTTTGCCCCTTTACAATGTATTTATTAGCAAATCCTTCCAAAGATGATTTCTCTTTCTCTATTCCCTGTTCGTATTCTTTCAAAGCTCTCTCAAGTGCTTTGCGCAGATAAGATGGAGTATCTGGAGGAATTGTTTTATTCTTGATACACTCCCGATAATATTCTTCATACGATTTGGGTTTGGCTTTCGGTTTGAATTTATCTCTTACTTTTTGTAGTTTATTTATATCATCAATCAACTTTTGTTTATAATCAGCTTTGATTTCTTTTTTTATATTTTTTTTAATTTTTTTTAGCTCTGAAACAGAAAGATTAGTTAGATCAGCCATCTTTATTTATTGGTTTTTTTATTTTTAAACTTCATTTATTTTTCTGATTCACAGTCTTATATCAAAAATGATATAAGACCTAAAACTCAATTGGGTCACAATAATCCCACAACTTATCTGCAACAGAAATAAATCTTTTTTTAATATCTTTTGAAATTTGTGTCACCCCAGTTTTCTTTTTATATTCTTCTCCTTCAATACAAACCACTACCGGGTTAAGATCTTCCGCTTCATACAAAAAATCCACTATTCCAAGAAACTTTTGATTAAAATTTCCACCTCCTATTCTTAAATGAGGGTTTTTATCATATTTGGAAAGCAATTCTTCAACTTTATCAAGTATTGAATTAAATTCTTTTTCATTATCTCTCGCTGGAGAAGATCTTATTGTTGGCCACAAACTTCTTGAAGGTGAAGGAGAATAAAGTATTTTTAGTTTTTCGTTAATTTGCTTGGTAATTAATTCTTCCCCTGTTGATGCTGACTTGAATCCCATTTTATTAATATTTCAAACCTTTAAACAATAAAATCATTTTTCTGCCTCAAAACTCTATTTCTCCAACCAAAGCAGATTATCACTCCAAAAATGCCGATTCTGAGCTTTCATAGGTCAACTCACCCTTCTTAACTCTTTTTTGAAAGAGACTTTAAGTATTCTTCTACACCAATTTTCATTAAAAATTGAATAAACCCATCTTCTTCATCTTCATCTTCATCTTCAACAAATAATGAATAAATTTCTTCATTTTCTACAAGAAAAGAAAAAAATTCATCATATTCCTCTCCTTTCTCTGGAAAAATTCTTATTCTTGAACTATCAAAATATCTTTTAAAAAAAGAATAAAGTTTTTTTAATTCCTCCTCTGTTAATGGTGTCTTGATTCTCATTTTATTAATATTTCAAACCTTTAAACAAAATAAATTCTTTTTTCATCTTTTCTCTTCAAAACTCTTTCCCCGACCAGAGCAGATTAACACTCCAAAAATTAGCCGATTCAGGATTTTCATAAGTCAACTCACCCTTCTTATTCTTTATCTTCATCGCCCGAGAAAGATATTTTTCTTTTCGCTCGTTATCTTTGTGAATTAAATAGTCTGGATGTTGCGACGAGCCAAAATGCAAATTCTTTCCACTTGGCAGCTTCACCACGTACTTATTATTTTTCCGCTTTGAATAATCAAGAGATTTAGCGCCGAGTTTCTTTGCCTTTTTACTCAGTTTCTGAAAATCTTTTCCTTTTACAACATATTTATCATCATCAGATGATGATTCCTCTTCCTCAGGAACATAATCAGGATCTTTATCATGTTTATAACCATCTTCAACAATGAAATCTTGGTCCTCAGGGCTTTGATATTCCATTTTAGTATTTGTTTAGATTATTTTGAAGGGAAATCCCCCACAACTTCTAATCAAAAAATGAGACAAGTCTAGACTGTTTGATAAACAGAATATGAGTCATAACTATTGTTTGGTGTCATAAGACAGTCATATTTTCTTTCTCAACCAATCAAAAGTTACAGATTTTCTCTTCAGATTTTTATAATTTTTACAATAAAAAACATTTCATTTGTGAAATTTTTTTGTGAAAAGTAATTAATTTGTGAAGTTTGTTTTTATATTTAAAATTAATCTTTTCTAAATATATTTTGTAATAATGTTTTACACAATTAACTTAATATATCCCTTTAATAAAATGTTCCTTAGTAGCCCCGAACTAGATAAATTTGAAGTTAAACCATGGATGATTATCGAATCATTTGACCCAAAAGAAATAAAAAAGCTTGACACAGATCATCCTTATAAGTATCTATTGTGGTCTCTTTATAAATACAATCCTAGTTACAACTCGAGTGTAGGAAACGATGCTAGCCCAGACTATGATGATTATGACGACGACGCCGCTGATTATTACTTCAAAATTTTAGATGATTTTAATAGGTATGGAATTGTTTTTTCTCATAATTTTGATGTTTTCCCTGGTAACAAACTTTACATACATAATTATTCCGTACTTAGTAATCATCTTTATAATGAAAAAACTCTTTTATTTAACAAAGCAAAAGTAATTTACCTGGATGATTACGATAAAGGAGTAAAACCTCTTTCAGAGGAAGAAAAGAAAGTGAGAGATTTTATCAAAAAAACAAAAAATAAAAAACTTCAAGTAGCAATGATGGATCCAGACATTTATAATAAACTTTTAAAAAATATAAATACATCATTTTCTAGTAGACTTCTTATAGAAAAATTTAATAATCGTATGACTTGGCATGGATTTAATGATTTCCTTAGAATAAAAATGACTTCAGAATCTTAAGATAAAATGGTTTCACAGTTCAGATAAAAGAAAAGAATCCGATAAACATTTCTTCAATATATTTATAATTAATCTTTTCTAAATATATTTATAAATAATCTTTTCTAAAATATATTTTTGTAATAGTCTTTATCACATTCGCGATTGAATTCTTTCAGAGTAGTAATAAGAGGATGCCTTACCATAAAATTTCACCTCTGATTATTTTCTGTCATTTCCGCGAGCCCGCAGGGCGAGCCGATTAATCTTGTCATTTTTACCAAATTTACAAAAGTTACAAAATTTGAATCAGATTTTTGGATTTTTTTTGAGTCAGAATATTTGGGAAAAATGGAAAAAAAACTCTGATTATTTTCTGTCATTTTTGTACTAAATGGTTTGGTGACAGAGTTAATCAGGAAATGACAGAAAATAATCAGAGGTGAAATTGAATGGTAAGGCATCCTCTTATTACTACTCCCATCTGGTATTGTGGGTAGTGTTTTTAAATTCCCGGTTCCTAGCTTGCTTCTGCATTTTAGGGAAAGCTTAGGAAAGGGTGTATGTACTTAACATTGCGAGTGTGAATAGCAAAAAATTAATTTCGAAAGCCACAGTGCCAAGAAGTTACCTCATTTTGATACCGTTATTGATTTGAAGCAATATATCTGATGTTGTTATGTAAAAGCAAAAGAGTGATAAGGAGAAAAGGAACCCCCTTCCCAGAGAGTGAGCTCAGCTGCTTCGGCCAAAAGAAAACTTTCATTAACTTTATTCAAACGCTGCTTCTTCACTTACTCTTTTTCGTTAAGCCTGGTTTTCATATGTCGGGAAAATTCCAGACGATCGGGTATTTTACTGTTTTCGCATTGTCCTAGATTTTGCCGACTAATGAAAAATATCCCCGATCGTCTGGGATGGACGGGGACAAATCTGGAGAATCGGGAGCGTTTTTATTTTCCCTACGCGTCCCAGATTTCTGCGATGGACGGCGAGCATTTCCAACAAATGAAAACTCAAATTTATACCATCGGGGACGTTAGCGATGGATTTCGCTCATTACCAATCCCTTAAAGCTGGGCTCCATTCCCCCTATCGCAAATAAACATGGCGTCTCTCGAAAACACGAGTGATTTCGAAAGACGTACTTTTTTCGTTGGTTCTCGCCGATTGCTATCTCGAATCTCTTGCCCAAGAGGGATAGAAGAATGATATGGTGTTTTTAGTTGGCTTCTCCTTTTTCAGAATGGAAAACCTTGCATTGACCAGTACAAGAACACAGATCTATCGAGAACGAGGCAGCATGAGCTCGTGTGCATCCATGTTGCTGTATAAATGCTATTTCAGTTGTGTTCAAGATTCAATTTTTGGCGCCCTTTCCATTTCCCGCCAAATTCATAATAGGGAGAATCTGGGACAGACCTCTGGCGATTATCCGATATATCTTTTTTCTTTTTTTTTTAATTTCATTTTATGGCATGGACAAATTAGGAAAAATCCCTCTACTCCGCTGAAAAGAATGCCTTTAAGCTAGTAAAATTGCTAACTTTGAAAGTGATTTGCTGAAAACTTACGAAGAGAGAACTCCTCAATGTCGCGTGGGCCTCACCATACACCATACAAACATCTGAACTTTCGCAACTTTGCGGAGCTATATCTTCTTCTGATTCAATAAAAGTTGCTAATGGACGTTGGGCAATAATGCGCGCTAGGGAACCATTGTTTGGCATATCATTACAGTAAGTGTCGTAATTTCAAATGCCCAAGCCCAATGACCGATGACCAATTGCCAAAGCAACCTTTAATGAACTAGGTTTATACACAGTCAATGCAAGTTTGCTTATTAAAAAGTGACAACAGAAGTTAAACAACTGCCACCTTCAACTTCTCCTCTCCCCCTCATTGTTTAATTTTTATAATTTATTTTCCGTCGATCTACCACCATCAGATATCTATTGTTTTTCTTCCACCACAACCACCTGCACCATATTTTTAATGTTTTCTTTCCACCACCACCACCACAGCATTTATTTTTATCCTCCTCCTCCTCCTCCTACTCCTCATCATCAGAATCATCTTTACTGTTTTTTAGAATTGTTATCAACCAGAAGCTTATTCCTGAATCAGCTCATAAAAGTCGAAGTTATTCTATCTAGAAAACCTCTGAGAATCCACAAAGAAAGTGCATAATGATAGTTTTTGTTTGATTTGTTTTGTTGTTATAATAATACAGCTTTTACCCTGCTCTCCCACCACTGGTTTCGAAAAACTCCGCTTTTCAATAGTGTCTATGTTGACATAGGATTAAGAAGCATAAGAATGTGAACGTTTTAAATGAGGACCCCTTAAAGTGGACGGGGTCTTCTACCGAGCTTCGCAAGTTTTAGCTTAAAGAAAACTATGATGGGCCACAACTTCCCCTGGGTGATTGAGAAAGACTGATGGTCTTCAAACCATTACAATTTCGATTGCCAGCTAAGGTCTGCTGTCGGTGATTTAACGTTTACCCGTCCGGTGAATGACAGGTATAATAAAAAAAATGTAAAATAAAACAGCACGGGTTAAACGGCTACAAATTGGAGGCCTGTAATTTAAACAAACTGCAGAAAATACAGAGTTTTATTACCATATTTTAATACCATTCTAATCATTCCGTAGTGGTAAACATTTATTACAAACCGTTAATGATCTCAGTGGTCAACATGACAAACCTTTAATGATCTCATCTAAACGCTGGAGCTCATTAGGGGTATATATTCCTATCATTGCGTTTTTGTTAAATTTTGTAATGCTTTGATTCTGCAAGCTAGGAGTTATAACTGTGGGAGGCGTATTGCAGACCGAGTATTACAGTCTGTTCCTAGTCATCACTTGCACCTTTAAGAGAAGCAAAATGTAAGTAACTGCTTTTAAAGAAAAAAGACAGCAGGCAGCTGTAAATTTAAGAGTCAATGTCAGTAAGAATCGGAGGTAATCCCAAAATCGCGGACCCAGCTCAAAATTCGTTTTCGCTGATACTTTTTACATTGATAGAGTATTGTATCGTGGTTAACAAAAGAGGGTTAGTTTGGTCTATTTTTTGCGATTATAAGGGGAATTAAATAAAATCGGTTGGGTCCGTTTTGAACCAAAATGACCTTTTTGATGAACCAAAATTTCACTATATTCGTGACTTTCTCAAGTTAGCGGGATAAAGCCTGTAAATGATTTTTAATAGTTTGCCCCTTGGTAAATTGAATGTTCTTTATGTTGACAGATATATTTATAAGACCAGTGGAGAGTTTTTCGTTAAAGGGACTTCGTTGCCTTTTCTGAATGGCTCTAAAGTTACATAAACGACCTGCCTAAAAATCCGGTTGTTACGCCAAATTAATCCTCAGAATAAGCTTTGTCTACAGTTTAAGGATAGATGTTTTATGTTTTCTTTTCATTTCTTTGGGCTCTTTTAAAGTTTTTTTTGATACGACCTCCCCGAACTTTGCTAACTGACAGATATTTAGATGACCGCCATATTGAAACTGTGAGAAAGCATTTATAAATGTACCGCACAAAAAGGCGTATTACTTTTGGTTAAAATGAGTCTAAAATTATAAGACAGTGCAAGTGCGGTTTAGCTTGGTAATAAACGAAAGTCACTGCCTCTATGTTATTTTTTTAAAGTTAAAGGCAATTTGGCAATACTCCTATACAGGACTGTGATACCATGAATGATATCGTGACATTGGTTTCCTACACGTCACGCACCGACCTTTCACATGGTCATAAGACTTCATGCATTAAACGTCGAATAACGGGTGAGCGAGCGCCGCGTTTATATCTTCAGCTTCATATTCCGTTTCCTTTGGCTTAAGTGGAGGAAAGGAATTCACAAAATCTTTATTTTGACTGCAAGAAGCCATTATGCAAATAATGAACACTAGTGTAAATAGTATATCCGTCTTCAAGATTGTCAACACGGGATATCAGATAAAGGTTCTGACAAAAGATGCCTTTAAAACTGAGAAAAGTTAGATTTTGGAGAGAATGGCATCAACAAGATGCATGAAAAATATTTACGTATATACACATATGTTTACATTTGCAGATGAGCCTCCGGATATTTGAATCTACAAGTCAACCAGTTTTCACGGCAAGAAATTAAACCTCATTTACCAATAATTTTACGAAACGGGAAATCATAGAAAATTCGGTATTCTCCATCTGTTTCCCCACTTCTGAATACATCCCGCAAATTCTTAATTTTCCTTGTGAGAATTCAAGCAAAATCGGGAGTTTACTTTCCGTTTTCCTGCACTTTACTGGCCAGGGATGGCTCGGCTTACTCCTTGATTCATTGTCAAATAGTCGATGTGTTGTACAAAGGACGGGCTAACCCACTATCTGTGATCTCGATTCGAGCAACTGTGATCTCGTCAGCCTGGCTTCTCATACAAACTGTGCTCTATGTTGTAAAATGGGCGACTGGGCATTGCACTCTGCCTTGGACGCCCGCCTCGAAACAAAAAAAAAAAAAACAAACACAACAAACGTTTTAAAGGATATATATAAGGCATGAGCCGAGCAAGCACGATAAAGAGAGCAAGCCTGGCTAACCGGGCTTGCTCACTTCATATAAACAAATTCAGTTCAGTGGTTGCGAAACAGAAATTGAGCTTATGACTATATAGTCAGAGGTGTCTGTGTTTAAACATCAGAGAAGTCCATGACATGACTATCTTCCCGTTGCAGACCGCATGAGCTTGGATAGGGTTGCGAAATTTGCGTTTTTGTGCAGAAAACTCAAAGTCAGAATAGTTCGGCCTGGAATCGCGCATATAGGATTTCCGTGGAATCGACGGTGTATGAACGTATTTAATGTTTCAATTCCAAATGAATAAGAAAGAAATAACCAAATTCGAAGTGGCTTTTAATAATTTTTTTTTTTTGTATCTAATCTAAGCCGAGCTGTGTTGACATAATTTCTTAGAGGCCAGGTCTCCAAACGGGTGTGAAAAATGTTATTTTTGGTCTGAGATAGGGCCAAGATTTGAAGAACCGGGCGGCACACACCCACCAATAATTCTCATGAGTACCTCCGGGTTTATCTCAAATTGTCAAAATTGTCCGGCAGACCCCTCTAGAGTATCTCGCTCCTTCAGCGGTCTTTGAGCTCGTGCTACGTGTGGGCTAACCCCATCAGAATTGAAAGAGAGCTCTGACGTCCCTGACTCTTCACTTTCCTGCCAGGGAAACGTTAATGTCAAACTGACATGTGCCTGGCAGGACCATAACTAGTAAGAGTGTGTCCGGGGAAGAAGAAGAAGACCTGGTGATGCCAAAGCTACAGGTGATTCAATCAGATCAGTTAGGGATCATGCACTCGCAGAAATGGCAGAAAAATAAGAAAGTTTTTTCAACGTTTTTGCCTATGAAATGTTCCCAAAATCCGGTTGACTGTTCAAACTGTTATTCAGTATTCTACTATATATACTGCTATATAAGTTCTAGTATTTTGCAATTTTTTTCTAATATTCTTGAAATTTTCTAAAATTCTTTTTGGTTTCTAAAAATTCCCAAAATAATTCCTGCGGCATGGTGGCCTAGAGCTGCCATAAGGATTTTGTTATATTTTCAGCTTTTTTCTTTTATATGAATGGTTTTAGTTATTTCATTTTTTAAATTTTATTTTGTTTTATTCGTTTCATTCTATTTTTTATTTTTATTTCATTTCGTTTTATTCTCAAAACAATTTAAAATGAAAATGAAAATGAAAGGAAATCAAAACCTTCTGTGTTAAATGAAATTAATCTCAAAGCGAAGTCAATTGAAAGTAAATAAAATTAAAACAAATTGAAAAATTTTTGACGGTGGCCTAAAACTGCCATAGACCAAAATGCCTTGCGGGCTCGACCTTGTGACAAGTCACAATGGCGGACAGGAGAAAGAAATCTTGGGCAACGTTTAAGAACGAGATGAAAGCAAAGAGGCGGAAAACTGCAGATGGCGGTGCGAAGAAAAACGAAAAAGGGAACATTCTTGACAGACAAGAATTGGTAGTGCAGAGACTGAGCTCAGAAGTATCCGGCAAAGCTCAAAAGTATACTAGGGTAGGGCCCCGCGAGTTCGGGCAGTAGGATGAGGAGGAACTCTCCATTGAATGGATCAAAGCGGCTTGCGAGAAACATTTCTCACCCTCATTGGAACGCAAAGGATTGTCCTGTGATGTTTTGGCCGGTGAGCAGGGGCCATCTTGTCACTCAATGAAGCACATTCCCGATTTAAAGGTGATGCCAAGTCATCGATCACACCAGACAGTAGGCCGATGCAAACGACCACGAATCGAGTTCATCTAGGCAGCAACGGTTTTTCTGCATTGCCCTGTACCCAAGCAGTCTGCCTGGACCCTCTATTTCTCTCGTTATATAATTATTGCTTCCTCTACCTCATCCACTACGACATCGGTGTCCGTGTATCTTAATTATATCGAAGTATCGAAGACGCCTATCTAAAGTTCTTATGCTCCAAGCATAGTAATCGAAACCCTTAGCATGAAATCTAAAATCTCTTCGCGGCGAAGACCTTCTGTCACATAACCTTTGAGTTTCTCTCTCAAATTCAAGTCCTCTTTCCAAGAATCGTTCGTTATCCTTGCCGCCGCCATCTTTGATGTATAGCCGCCCGCAAGGCATTTTATCTATGGCAGTTTTAGGCCACCGTCAAAAATTTTTCAATTTGTTTTAATTTTATTTACTTTCAATTGACTTCGCTTTGAGATTAATTTCATTTAACACAGAAGGTTTTGATTTCCTTTCATTTTCATTTTCATTTTAAATTGTTTTCAGAATGAAATGAAATTAAATAAAAATAAATAAAATAAAATGAATAAAATAAAATATAATAAAAAAATGAAATAACTAAAACCATTCATATAAAAGAAAAAAGCTGAAAATATAACAAAATCTCTATGGCAGCTCTAGGCCACCATACTGCGGAATTATGTAGCTAAGCCTATTTACAGGCGAATAAAGGAGACCAGTGGACTTTCAATGCAAGCCGGCTCGAATAGACAGTATTCGTATTCCCCGACAGTCCTGGGACGAGTATGCCTTGATCATGAATGCGAGGCTCATGCGGGGAACTTCTCGCCAAGAGGACAAACAAATATGAGAAAACTGCCGCTGAGTTTGCCGAATTTAAGGAAACTTCTTAACATTGTAAGGAAAAACAGCGATCCTAACCATAATTATATTGACGAGAAGAGTGCTTGGTGAGCGAGTTTATAATTTAATATAAACAGAGATGTTCTCGAAATCCCCGAAGCCATTTTAATTGTATTATTTTCAGTGTCCTTTAAACTTTTTGAAGAATATCTTTTATTGATATGGACGTAGTTATCGAATCGAAAGCCTGCGATAAAGTTACCCCATCACCTCGGATGAGAACTTTGATATTTCTCTCTTGACTGGAGCAGACCACTACTGGGACATAGTTGAAGACATCATTATCCGCGGACCAGGACCAACTGCTGTCGCTTTAAAGCTTGGCTACCTGCTATCTGGGCCATTACAACCCCCCCCCCCCCCCCCCACCCACCCCCATTGCTCAACCCTTGGACACTGCTGTTAATTTGCTACATACACTATCATCCACCAAGAAAGAAGAATTTGATCTAGGACAATTCTGGTCCTTGGAGTCCATGGGTATCCCTCCACCAGGTGATCTGTGACGTCATTGCGGGGCCTGGGGAAAGAAATTTTAATGCCGTATCCCATAAACCAAAGCTGACGGGAACAGATTGAATTGAATTGAATTGGTGCGCGCATTGGTTTATGGGATACGGCATTAAAATTTCTTTCCCCAGGCCCCCGTAATGACGTCACAGATCACCTGGCAGCAGCAGAAAAGGATGATCATGAGGTGTTCCTCAAGAATGAACACGTTAATTACAAGAAACTCTAATGGTAGCTACATAGCAAAATTCTCTTGGAGGGAAGATTCCCCTCCACTTCCTTCGAATTATTCAAGCTGCACAAGGCGCACAAGAACCATGGCCTTCGCCTTACTGACACACTCCATCTCCTTTTAAAAAAAGTTAGGGACCAGGAAAGAAGAGGTTTTATCGAGAAGGTTGATGAGGTCAACTCCTCTGATAGGGCGCACCATATTCCCCACCACCCTGTCAGAAAAGAATCAAGTACCACCCGTGGCAGAATTGTCTACGACTGTAGCTTTCGTTCAACTCAAATGACCCTAGCTTAAAAGAGTGTCTTATGGTTGGCCCACCGTTTCACAATGACATGTGTTCTATCATCTCGCGATTCCGGACATACACCTATGGTCTATAAACGGACATTGAAATGGCCTTTCTACATGTTGGCCTGAATAAAGATGCTAGAGATTTCACCAGATTCTTCTGGCTATGAAACCCAACAGACCCCCGAGAGCAAGTTTGAATTATATTGATTCAAGACTGTTCTATTTGGATCAAGTAGCTCTCCTTCATGCTAAATGCCACCTTGCATTGTCATCTGAGAAACCACAACTCGCCTATCGCTTAAGACATAAAGGACAATGTATATGTTGACAACATCATACCAGACTGCAATCACCTTCCCGAAACAGTCCAGTATTATTCAGATGCAAGATCCATCATGACTGCTGCATATTTTAACCTTCGTTCTTATCTAGCCAACCTATCACCAAGCGTACTGCAGTACAAATTGCGTCAAGATGTATGACCCAATTGGACTTTTGTCTCCTGTCACTATCAAAACCAAACTGCTGATGCAAAAACTATGGCAGCAACAACTTGAGTGGGATGAACCACTTCCACCTGGACTCAGAACCAAATGGAACATTATTGCAGAAGACATTTACGATGCGAGCACGATCATCATCCCCAGACGTTACTTCTCAGACTCTCAAGCGAATGCCTTTCCAATCTATCTACATGTATTTGCCGATAGCAGCCCCAAGGTATACTGAGCCCTACGCTTATGTTTCAAATTCATCAATCAGTCTGTCGTAGTCATTGCAAAGTCTCGTGTCGCCGACTTAAGGTCAAGCTAATAATTGTTTTAGTATAATTGCAAAGCTGAACAACAGAGAAATCGCCAATCAACACTTTAAAATTTGCTGTTTAATTCTCAATAAGCCTCAAGCACATGCGCTATATGGGGGGTCTCACAAACGAGCAAATGATCACAAGGGCTAACAATTACTTGTTGATGTTAATATTGAACGTGAAAGAACATCCATGAAAGCTGCCCGATGGTAGAATTGCACTTGGGTTTACGCCGTTGGCAATGAAGACGTTTTTTTCGTCTTGAATGGTGGAAATGCTGGTTGCTGTTGTTGGAACAGCTACTACTTCAGCTTGGCTGCTTGGGACTGCTTTGGTTGACCCAGAAGATGAGGAAGACAACGCACCTTGCTCTGGTAGCGTGGTTTCCTTTCCATGTATGAATGAAGTCAGCGCCGAAGACATGTGCTGGAATTGACGCAGGGTTGGCCTTTCACAGTAACTTTCGATACTTGCTTCGCTTTTATGGCCAGGCCAGTCACTGCTTTAATTTGCCGTGTCTCCACGTTCATTGAAGAAAGAACGGTGACTGTTGTGGCCCTGAGAGAGTGGTTCGTGAAATATGGCTGGATCCCGGCTCTCTGGGTCATGTTCTTCAGCATATTTTCCAGCGTGTTGTGGCCTAAAACCTTCCTCTCGAACCAGATACTATCCTCTTCTGGACTGAACCTTACACTTGCATCCTTGGGCCGTTGGAATAGCGGATTCAGATGGGAAAGGTACGCTTTAATCATCTTAACCGGGCATCTTTTGGAACCGGGGCATGAGAGCATTTTCCCATCTCCGTGCTCTTCACTGCCATCAATGCCGCCCGTGTGATTTTTAGTGGAGAGCACTGCGCCTGATTTTGCTTTATTTAGCTCAAAGAATTCTTCACCTGTGGCTGTCACCGTCAGACGGAGCATAGATTTCTTCATTAAACTTTGATTTTCTCTCCCTCTTTTGCCAAGATAGAGAGAAACGTAAACCCATGTTGCTTGCAGCAAAGGGAGAGGATTTTTTTGTTTCCGCACTCGCCAATTCTCCTGCCTCAAACACTTTTTGCATAACTTCCGCTGTTAAGGGATTTTTGTGAACCGTACCGGCAATTTTCCCTGTACTGGCAAGGTGCTTAAGGTAGGAATTTAAAGCTTTATTTGCCTCGTTAAATTGAATTGTGTCGCAAATGGAGAATTTCTTATTTATAGGCGGTGAGCGTAGATAGCGATCTAGGGCTGCCTTGATAGACAACAGACTTGTCTTCTTGTAATGACTTCCATCTTGCTTTCTTGCTGATAAGCAAAACTTTGAGAGACGGTTGTTCATTTCTGTCACTTCCATGAACATTACTCAGTTGTGAATTCAGCTTGTTGTGCAAACCATTCTGAGAAAAAACACAGCAAGTTCAGCTTTTGTAATCGATCTGTGACAGTTTGTTAAGTTTCAAAATAAAATAGTAAGACTAGCGGAAGAAGTTGACTTACCTTTGAACAGTCTTACACCATACTTCGTAGCATTTTGTGTCGATTTCGGGACCGCGTTAACCTTTATTTCTCTGATTTCCTCGTCCGAAACGTTTGTAAAACTGCTGCTGGCAGCCATTTTGTTTTGGTCGTATATCACCGCACTAGGCGGTGAATATAGCGTCATATGCCGAACCGCTCAACCAATCAGATGGCAGAAAACGCTTTGTTCAGCTTTCCATTTATACTAATGTCCGATAGTGATATAAAACAGCTGAAACCCTTCATTGGAAACCGCACTAGAGCGATCGAGAGTCTATTCCATTATCAGTATGGAACCATTGCCCAACGAACGAGAACCCTGCTGATTTACTCATTCAAGGGATCAATTGTGTGTCATGACCTCTCCGTGTGACCTCTCCGTGTGAAACATGCGGCTAAAATCACATCTGCTCAGTAAAAATGTAGAACCTTCCAGAGCATAATTTACTCAGCAGAGGAAAAAAACTTTACATGAACGAGCAGCATTTTAGCATAAGGTAAAAGTCGTGTAGGCTTACCATCCCCTTTTATTGCTCCGATCTTGCGCGCATTTACTTTACTACGTCATTTCGTCACCATCTGTTGCGGTGCACATTGAACTAAAGCGCTATCTCGAAGCTGCGAATTTCGGTCTCCGAATATGAATTTAAACGCTTTTTATGCCGTTTTCCTACAGTATTTGGCAAATACATAAAAATTCTAGGTCAGGTTAGTAAAAACAGGCGGTTTCATTCACTTCCATTTGTATTTCAGGGATTCGAAAATCGGTCACAAGTTTGTTTCCTCCCTTTCCGTATTTTATATTGTAAGCCGATGTTGCGAGCCCTCAGTCTCTTGGTCTGCGGTATATAGAATGTGCAACGAAACTGTAACGCGATCAAAATAACCCATTTTTTCTTCAGAGGTTTCCGAAGGGTTTTGATGTTCTAACGAGAAACACGTCTCCTCTGGACCCTGTGGAAATATCGACCATCGAGTCGCAAGAGTTGAAAAATCGATTTCCTTCATTGCTTGCCCATAAATAGTTTTTGTTCTCTCAAAAAGTCGTTTATTTTCGAGAAAAGTAAGAGTATCAATTTTCGTTGTCGGGGTCTCAAAATGGCCGTATTTTCAACCCGAAATTTGCTAACATCAACTTTCCTCGCGTTCGCAAATGAAGCCGCAATGAGATATTTGCACACTTTCCATCAAAAGAACACCTCTTCTTCTTTCACTGGAAGATACTTTCAAAGCAATATCGAGACTCGTTGAACTGACATAATTCAAAAACGAAGAACAGGTTTTTACGGTGACAAAAACTTTAATTTAGCACACGTAGTTGTTTTCTGCGGCATAATACTCCAAATTTTCCCAGTCCTCGTTTATTCACACTTATCTAAAACATACCTGAGAATTGGCTTGGTTTCCTGAAGGCAGCCTCCAAACGAAAGCATCGAATTCCGGTAAAGTATATTGAAGCGTGACCAAAATAACTTATTTAACGGCTCCTGGTTTCCTCGATCGTAAAGTAACAAGACGAAATATCTTCTTGTTCCGTCATCCTTAGCGAATTACCATTGTTAAATTCCTGATTTTTCGATAGAAAAAGAGTACCAGAATACTACTGCGTTTGATTTTTTGCTTCTACAAAATACACTGCCGGCATCGAAAATGTAACCTGCGAGAGCATCCAGCTTTTTCTGTTCCAGTTACTAGTTTCACTCGTCGAGAAGGCTGTAAATATATCTACTTTTGTGCGTTTCGAAATTGAAAGTGTTTACACCATTACCCGCCGGCTCACCATGAAAATTCCTAAACTTCGATGGTGTCTTACAGAGATTTCCTTCTATTACCCAAGCCAATTTCCAGGTATGTTTTAAGAGGCAGTGTCTGTAAAAGCGGTCCTTTGCAATTGCATTCGGGGTCGAAAAATAGTTTGCCCTCAAACTTTGCCCAGTAAATCATCTTAGTTCATAAGTAAATGAAACGACTTTCGTTTTGGGAAATATTTCAAAATACAGATTTTAGAACGCTCAACTGTCAAACTGCCGCATGTCCTAAATTTGCGTCTGGCGAAAGCCAAAAATTGGAGAAATTACTAAGCTCGCTTCTCCAAATCCACAAAAAGCGAGAAAAAATGATTTATTATTTCTAGGTTACGGTGTTTATTAACAGTGCGAATAGCATGTGAATTTTCAATTTGGTTGAACTGTGTCTACAGAAAAATTAGTTTACTAGCACCTATGAGAGGCCATTTTGTTTGGCTTCAAAACCGATATTACTGCATGTATAATAACCTCTCTCAAATAAGCAGGTGTTGCATTTATTAGGTTATGTTGGCACTACCAGGCTTCCTCTAATATGTACTTGAAGTATTAAAATTCATGGTTATTAATAAGACAGAAAATTTCACATGTTTATCTTGTACTAAGTTCCTTTAAAGAGGTTAGGCACAATTCTAAATCCTGGCGATAAACGTTCAAAAACAGAGAAAAGAAGACAAGGAAATTAAACATTTTTACCATAGCAGACTACAAAGGAGTTCACTTTTCGACCGTAAGTCGTTATTCTACTGATTCTATTGTTACTTGTATAATTACTCGCCATATATTGTCGATTTCAAGATCCTGTTGAAAGGTTTCCTAGAAATGGAACTTACAATACTTATTTTATGGGATCAGCAACCGAAACGTATTTTACTTGAAACTTTGTCTTTTTATCATTAACAGCAAGAAATCATTTGCCTCAGTTGCGCAAACTGAAACTTTTCTTTTATGTATCTTGTACGTATTTTTCGGTCAGAATTGTCGGTGTCGCGCAGGTAATGTGAAGCTGTGTTCATTCAGCTGTTATTCTCTGATTCACAATTCACCAAGTCGTTTAAAGGAAATAATTCTACACTTTAGGAGGGTAGGACTCTAAGGTTTTAACGCTCTTTGATTGATTGATTGATTGATTATAATTATAATTATTTTATTTTTTTAACTCCAGATTCCTCTTGAATTCAAGAGAGTAGAGTTTCACCGTTTTGAAAGGATGTCTGATGAGACCAAAGACGCCTGGTTTGCAGTTTTTCTTACCGAGTTTATAATGATGTTCATAATAAACGCCCTCACTCTCGTCGCATTTTCAAAAACCCACCATCTACGCAAGCGCCATACGTGTCTGATAATGAACCTGACTGTCGCTGATTTGGGGCAAGGAGCCGTCGGAGGACCTGTGACTCTGTGGTTTTTTAGAACAGGAAAAGAACCGGGACACGGCTTTAAGAATTTATATTTAATGATCTGTGACATTTTCTATGTAGCTTCACTGGGTAACCTCGCTTTAATTTCTTTAGAGCGATTGCACGCAACACTTTACCCATTTAGGCATTGCCTAGTTGGGAAACGGACTTACTGTAAGATTATCATTCTTGGTTGGTTTGGGGCTTTGACTTTGTCATCTGTCCTCTGCGTTATCCACATGAATGACACAGTCGCAGGTCGGTACACTTGGATAATTTACATTCTTCTTATCCGTGTGGTTCTCTCAACATCTTATGTTATTATTATTTCGAAAGTGAAGAGAAAAACTCCTTGCCAGCAGTTAAGGTCTGTTATTTCAGCCGAAAGAAAGCTTTCAGTAACTTTATTCATAGTGAGCGTTGCATCTACACTTACTCTTCTTCCCTGGGTAATAGCCACTCTTATTTCTGTATTAAGTTCAGGTTTTTCGTGGATTCAATTCTCACCACACAGTAGAATAAGTAACTTAGTACTTGCATTTTACTACCTTAATTCCATATTGAATCCACTGATTTATGCTATTAGATTGGCAGAGTTCAGGCGAGCTGTAAAGGGCTTTTTCTGCAGAAATAACTCATCTCCAGCGCGGGCCCGACCTTTGGAACTTCGAGCAATACAGACATGGACTGTAAATACAACCTTCGGTGATTGAATAATGCGATTGTATTTAATACCTTGAAAAATAAAACAGGTTTCTCACATTTCGAGGAAAGTCTTTATTTAACGACGAACTGGTTGCGTTGGACTCATGAAAATAGCATTGAGACATTATTCTTTGAAGATTGTAATACTGTAATACATTTTGAGAAGATAGGACGGAAATAGTCAAGGGTGGGTGCATTTCCAAGTAAATAACAAAACAGCGAGCTGTACAAGAGCTTTTACATATTCACCATTTAATATTTCTTGCCTCAAAACAAAAAAGAAGTTGAAGGGAAACATTTTGGCTTGTTTATTTGCATCTGACTCCGGAATACAGGGTGTTTCAAAAGTTCGTTCCGATTTTTTATTCGCTTAAATTTCACTAATTATTTAAAAAAAAACTTTTTTGAAAACTTGGTATGTTATTCATTATTCATTTAACATTGAATAACTAAAATATTAGTAACCAGAATTTCTTCCTGTATGTTTTCTGACATTTTCTAAGCGGTGAGGTATAGAATATACGAACTCCCAAAGTGTCCAAAGTCACATTCTTCCAGGCGAAGCGTAGTCACTTTCTTAGCTCTTCCAGTGTTTTAGGGGCTGGATCTTTGTATGCTGTCTCGTCTACGATAATCCAGATGGTCTCTAGGGGGTTCACATCACGTGAGTTTGCCGGCCGGTCCTCCTTTGGTATAAAGTTGGCAAATCCTTCTGACGCCATGCTTGCACGAAGTGTACACCGCCTTTTTCTCTTCAAGGCTTTCCAACTTTTTTTACTAACTTATCCCCACACCGTTGTGCTAGAAACTTTGATCGATAATGTGAAGTTGAATTTTTCTTTACCTTTCTGTTTCGTAGAATTGTTACGCATATACTTACAGCTTTTTCGATAATATTTCTCACACATTTTGTGAAAAAACGGCCATCCACTCCTTGGTTTGTCTTCTAAGGTCTTCACTTTTGACCATTTGTTCGGTCATCTTTCAGACTTGTTCAACATTTTGGCAATTTTGTTTTTGACTGAATGGCCAGAAAACCATTTGAGCTCTAGCACAAACAATGTAGGCCTTCATTTTCATGAAGGAGTAGAGAAAATAAAAGAAAACGATAAAAATACCAAAATAGAAAACCTACAAAATGGGCAGGAAAAGTATGGCGGGAAAAACCTCAAGTACGTGAACAGTTAGGGCAAAAATAAAAAAAAAGTATATAATTTCTTAACATTTTAGTTTGAAATTGCTTCAATCGGTTATTTAGGTAAATTTCTTACCTGAATCAGTTTACATTTGCCTAAAGAAGTATTAAATGCTTTTGTCAAAATAAAATTTACAATCGGAACGAACTTTTGAAACATCCTATACATTTGAACTTTTGATGAAGAACACTTTATCAAGCTAACCAAGGTAGACGGGATAATCATAGCTATTTTTTTTGGAAAAAGGGGAAAAAAACCTAACATGAACCCTAATAACCCCATCAGTCACTCCTCATTTCCAGTTGTCTGTTTTGTTCCCACTTTTTATTTTCTCGTTCCTCGTGCTTCTTCCCCGTATTCCCTATTTCCCGATTTAGTAACACCTTTTCCATTCACGTGATCAGCATCTATGCAAATTTGGAACATTAAAGAAGGTATTTATACAAGAAAACAAATGAACTCCAACAAGAATTGATGGTGACACGTACATGGCGGCCTATTTGTTGTTTAAAGGGACACAGTCAGCTATGTGACCGCGCTGACCTGGACACTACTTTTGCCAGTTTGAAAAGCGTTTAAATCAACCCGAAATCAAAACTTCGCGTCGGATACATCTAGAAATCCCCTCCAATCCTGCCTAGTGTTTCATTCGATCCTCGATCTTTCACTGAAAATCTTTTTTAGAGCAGACCAGGGGGGGCTGGCAACGGCCTTTGATCTTGCCGCTTTCCGGCTTTCCATGATCGCCCCAGTTAAGAAATCTGTCAATCATTCGAGAACTGTAGCGAACATGCGCGTAACGGGTTGGGAGTAACAAGTTCGTCTTCGCAGCGATTCCAAAGTGTGAACTGAATTCGCCTTTGGTCCTGTTGGTCTTTGCTCTCTTTGCTGTAACCAATTTTTTTCCACGGGAATGTGGAGCTTACGTTTTCCTTTCTTTTGGTCTCGCGTTTGTCATTACATGCAGTTTACTACGCTAAGAACGAAACCAGTGAACATGTTCCTCGTGTTTCTGTTTAGAAGACCTACATGACTGAAAGAAGGGCCAGTTCTACGTATGTAGAAGAGTTTATATTTTCAAGTGAAAGGCCTAAAAGTAATTCTTCACGATATTAAAAAAAAGTGCGGTGGCTGTGGTCGAGTAGAAGAGTTGTCAGCGTTGTTACGGTTTTACTACGCCTTTAAGACGAGAAGAAATGATGATTGAGGTTCTTAATTTTAGATCCTTGATTGTGAACTTTTCCTGGCAGAGTTGCGTTGGGTGATTGAGTGGCCTGGTCAAATCTCCTAGTTCATGTATTTTTTTTTTTATATGTACAAGAAGGTAAATAAATTTTTGCCAAGAGATCATTCTCTCTTGATTTTGCACATGTTGGTATGTTTAAGTTTCGTTCATCGTGTGATTTAATTTAAACTTTACCGTAGTTTCTATCAAGTGACTCTTAGGCAAATGAAAGGGTCATTGAGTATTTTTTGTGTTTGGAATTGTCATTTCATGACAGCAGTTTTTACACTGCCTTTAGTTTGAGGCCTCATTCAAGTGTCTTTTGTTGCAAACAAAGAGGGAAAAATTATAAATTCCAAAAACTACACTGCCCCTTGGAACCAGATTATGGTCAGGAAAATGGTGACATTTCTATTTTAAATTTGCCTTTCCTTTGGCCACTGTGATCTGTTTTTTCCATACAGTTGCATATAATTTGTTAGACCTTTGGAAATCAACCTGCCAGGTTACTTTGTGTCTGTATATAAAAGTATTTAATGAAATCAAACCCTCTCAACTTAAAAATTGCCTTGTACTTGGATATAAAAAACACCATAGGATGCCTTGGAAAAAAAATGTAAAATCATATTATTAAGATAATATATTTATTTGTAGTCAACAATAACAGTTAGAAACTTGTGTTGAGGCAGGCAAAAACATTTTTCAGAGACCATAAACATTCACTGACTTTGCTGTTACAACAAGTGGTAAAAGGGTATTAAAATGTGAGATCACCTCCCACTGAAAGAGAGTATGGGTAGTAGGACACAGTGTTTATTTCCCTACCCTTTTTAAGCCAAGAGACCCTATTTTATAATTCTGATTCATTTCATTTAGCATACAGAATTAAGTTAGCTTTTAAACTTAGAAACATGGAAAAAACTTGGGGAAAAAAATGGTGCACCAAAAATGTAACTATAGACTGCTCTTCATCAACCTTCACAGCCCAAACAGAAACCCTGTTCAAAACTCTAAAGGGTGAAATGGTCACCACCCTAAATCAGCAGCACATGGAAGGGGCAATAACTTCTATTGATGGTTGATAAAAGATCAATTTTACCTTGTTTATTTTTGTTGTAAGCCAATTCATAACTTACAAAAACAATTTTCAAACTCCTTCTGATTCTATTTATAAACTTTGCAAAGCATTTAATTTTTCTGTGTCTTGTACTTCACTCCTTTGAGGGATTTTCTCAATGCATGCCCCTCTCTGATGTACTCGCTCTTATTAGCAACTGGATAAGCCTTTTGTCCCAACACTAACCCATTATAATCATTTCAAGTAAAATTAGAACTACCGGGTAATTTTTGTACAGTTCTGTATTGTTGTTGGACATTTATTGATTATCACTTCACTGATATTCCAGTGAAGGTTTTGAAGGTTCAATAAAAACGCTCCCAGTCTTCTGATATTAAAAATAGCTTACACTGACAGACCCAGTATATTTGAAGCAAAGGGACTGGAAATTTACCCTGGCTTTTACTAAATTGGCCCTTTATTCTGTATTTTCGCCCATAAATATTTGTTGTGGCTCCCGGTTTACAAACAAACTTACGAACAGCGTTGCAAGACTCATACTAATATAGGTGAGCTCGTAGCATACTTTTAGGATAAGGAAGAGAGTTCCTAATACCACTGTAGAGATGGAGACTGGCTCGAAAATTCACGAAGCTTATAAATAACTGAACTTGCCGAGATACCGAATCGCGATAAGTGAAGTCACCCATGAACTGTTCATACATCACGCCTCCTGATGTCCCAAAATTCCATTAAAAATATTATTGAAAACCTATTCTTGATTTTTGGACGCGGCAAAACTTAAAACCGAGCAAAAACTCATCGTCCTTCCATGTCTGCTCTCTCAGCCATATTTGTTTTGAAAGAAAATGGTATTCAGTCTTACTCGGCCAAATTTCTTAACTGGGGCGATCATGTAAACTCGGTTCCAGACCTCGCTGCCAGCCCCTCGCTGCCAGTTTACTCATCCTATTACATTATTTTATCATATTTGGTTAAAAACAGTCTTCAAAGGAACATGAACAGAAGAGGTGAGAAACGCGTAGGCGCCGGGCGGGAGAAGTCGCCTTCGTTTACCTCGATCTTTTACTGAAAAAACTTGTGTTTTATTACCTTAATTCTATATTGAATCCAGTGATCTACGCAATTAGATTGCCAGAGTTCAGAAAGCTTTGAAGGAGCTTTTCTGCAAAAAAACACTTCGTATCCAGTAAGGCGGGACCAACCTATTGAACTGCAAGCAATGCAGACATGGACTGTATACGTAGTTTCCTGGACTTATCAATAGACTTATTCGGCTAACTCAATGTTGTACCTCAATTTAATACAACCGGGTTTAAGATTCTTTGAGTATTGTATTTGCATTATAGTGTGGCATTCCCATTTAAATATATAGAAATTCCTGAAACAAATCGAATTTTTCCCAAAGGGTTGGAATTGGGTACATCATTGGGTTGGCCAAATAGGTCTATTGTGAGTAAAAATTTTATGCATCCATCGACTATCAAGAATCGACTATCAAGATCTCTCAAATGTAGACAATAGCTTTGCCTAAAAATGGAGATTGTGTTCCACCAAAGGAAATTTGCATAAAACATTAACAAATCGAGGGCATCTGTTGTCAATATTCACCTCTCACTTGTCAACAGTTAACGATCTGACCAATCTTTTCATGATGGACAGGAAGTGCAATAATAATATATTAATAATAATCTTCTTATATAGCGCTGTTTTTCTACTGAACCAACAGCGCTTTACAACAGTGAATGATAAAGAAACCTAAATAACATAAAAGGCCTGAAAAAACAAAATACTTAACGATTCTTACAATTCAAAGTAATTTCTAAAAAAGGTACGTCCGTCTTAAGAGGGAATTAAAAGATTCTACTGACTTGCAACATTTTATACTTAATGGGAGGGTATTCCACAGTTTTGGGGCAATAAAAGAGAAAGCTCGCTCGTTATATGTTTTAAGATGGCAGCGGGGCTGTACCAGTAGTTCCTTATCAGACGAAGGTAATGTCTTTGATGGTGAATTAAGAGGTCAATGAGATAGGATGGCGCTAGTTGATCAAGACATTTAAAATCAAAGTAAAGAATGATCATCGCAGTAAATTTTCCAATTTAAGCAATTGGAATGAAGAAGCCTGAAAAAAATCAGGGCTTCAACGGGATTCGAACCCATGACCTCCGCGTTGCCGGTGCGTTGCTCTACCAACTGAGCTATGAAGCCACACATTGGGAGCGAGGTCAATTTATTGAGTTCATGTCTCCCGTGAGGAGTGAAATGATGTAAAGTATATGAAATAATTCATATTTGAACTGCGGTTGTCATCTACAACCGCAGTTCAAATATGAATTATTTCATACACTTTACATCACATTTAAAATCGTTAGTAAAATTTTAAAACGAATACGTTCATGAACGATAACCATTCATATCCCTTAGCACAGGTGTATTATGCTCGTGTTTACGTGAGCCTGTTAGAAGTCGGGCTGTTGAATTCTGCACGCACTGGAGTAGTATATTATAGTAGTCAATCTTGGATGTTATGAATGCGTGGATCAAAGTTTCACGATGACGGAAAGATATGTTTACTGATTTGAGCAATGTTGCGCAGTTAGTAGAAAGCAGACTGACACCCGCGTTTTATTTGTTTGTCCATGCACTGACATGACAGTGTCGAACTACGCACCGATGTTCTTTGCTGAGTTCGATGAGTAGATAACATCTGAGCAAACAAGAATAGATTCTAGTGAGAGTTGTGGTCAATGAAGGACGTGTAAAGCAAGGAGCTCAGTTTTGTGGTGATTGAGCATCAACTTATTTGCTGACATCCAATTGTTAACATCGTGAATGCATGACTCAATACGCAGTTTGGATGTAGCTGGTTCGCCAGCGGCACTCGGCTTGAAAGACAAATAAATTTGGCTATCATCAGCATAAAAATGATCATGGTTCATCTGGTTAATGATGATGTCTGTGAATGGTGAGGTGTACATGGAATCCAAGACGGGACCCACCACTGAGCCTTGGGGAACACCACAAAAGAGGTTCCGGCTTGATGAGCGCTCAGCCCCAATCTTCACGAACTGGGTCCTCCCAGATAGATACGACTGTAGCCAACCTAAGGCTTTCCCAGTTATTCCAAAACGATGTTTTAGCCTAGTAATGAGAATGTCATTGTCTACCGTATCGAACGCCACTGAGAGGCCTAGTAACATCAATATAACACACCCTCAGTCGTCAATGGCACGTAGGATGTCATTGTGTATTCTCGTAAGCGCTGTTTCAGTGCTATTACCTTTCTTATATGCTGATTGAAAAATCTCATGTAGGCGTGCAGCCTCAAGGTGATGATTGCGACGCACAGCTGCCACCTTCTCGGTGGCTTTGGAAATATAGCTTAGGTTCGAAATAGGTCTGAAGTTCTTGTATACTATACGATCTAGAGAGTCCTTTTTCAGTATAAAGTCAACGACAGCTTCTTTGACGGCTGTAGGTACAATCACAGTGTTGAAAGACAGATTAACAATGTCAGTAATTACAGGTAGCAGGGTGTCATAACACTCTTTCATCAAGATGGCCGGAATCGGGTCTAAAGCGCATGACTTCGAAGACAGTTTTCAGAAGAGACGACAACTCATTTACTGATGTCGGGGAAAACTCACAAAGTTCCTTTACAGATGCCAGGGAGAAACCAAGACAATTGTCGTTACAAGCTATGTTTATATTCAAACATGAAGAGGCTTTGGCAGGTGGAAGGCTCGTACGTATTCGTTGCACCTTGTCACTGAAAATGGCTCCATCGCCTTCTCCCCCACTCTAAGTTCGTCTTGCATAGCTAGCCGATTTTCTTTTTCGCGCCGATCCACTTGCGGCCCTCTTCGCTGGCTACTACTTACACAGATAATAAAATAAAAGGCTTTTTCAAATCCATTCAATCAGTAGGGGTGATTACGACCAACTTTTAATATTGAAAATTAAAAAAAAAAACCTGACGAAAACTCGAGGTAATACAGCTGCTTTGAGAAAGGAGGTCGGAAAAACGCGTTTAAGTGCGCGCGTCACCCCCTAGTAGTATTTTGGGTAGTTTTCTTATTTTTTTAAGTTCACGGTTCTCTGTTTGCTTCAGCATTTCGTGGAAAGCTTAGAAAATGGTCTATGTATAAAAACCCTTGCGAGGGTGGAAAGCAACAAATAAAGGTTGGAAAGCCACAGTGTCAGAAACGTTTAAGCAATGAGTTATCAACAAAAGCCTTTTTGAATTCTTAATTAAGATCTCTATTTACACTCATGAGACAGGAGATAGAGACATGAGTGTTGCATGACTGACTTGTGTGTACTAGAGCTGGGAATCAGATGTTTTCTCAGTATCGTAGATCGCACGTATTGCTTTTCTCCCTTTTCATTGTGCCAAATCCTGGTTGGTTACCATTTACATGGGCAAACCGGTCGGTTCACACTTTGGGAAAAGAGTAAGTATAACTTAGGACTGGCAAATTTTGTCCGGAAATCACGTCTACTATTTTTTTCAAATCAGTTCCATTTACCGAAAAACAGCCACGAAAACCTTAAACTGGTGTCAAAGATGGCTTTGAAGAAATGGAACACGAATTCCGTCCCTTTTTTAAACAGTCCGACTATGGCAGAATAGGACTACCTTTTCAAAATTTGTGTTGCTCCCAGAAATTTACCGATAAAACTACGCAAAAAATCGTATTCCATTTATTTTACAACCGGATTTTCCAGAGTTTCTTTTTTAAATTTTGAACAACCCACATCTCTGAAGTCGCAGAGGACACTGACATGGCGAGGAGAAAAATGAGCACACATGCAGTATAATTAGTGCACTGGCAGTGACGACTTTCTCACTTGTAAGGTCTAAAAATGTTTCAATTAGTTTATCGTCTTAGTTGTCAAATGCAAGACAACAGACAACGGTTCCAGTGCAGAATAAACATGGTTAACTACGGTATTAAATTAACTCTTTTTTTTTCAGTGGGCAACAAAAAATACAAACAAGCAAAAGGCGAAAACGGTTTACTACATATTTACGAGGTGAGATCCTACAAAACACGGAATTTGTAACCAACATGATACTCACATGTAATCAATGCAAAGTAAAGAAATGGGACCCCTACAACGTACCTACTTAAACAAAAAGGCTCTCTGCGACAGATTCAGTGTTCAAACTGTACCGGGTAGCTCTTGCGCCGGCACGAAAACCATACCGGATAGGGCTTCTGTTATCACATAAGAACGATGATTTCATCGCGATTTCTATAACTGAGCGAGGGTTCGTCATTTGGTTCAATGACTCCCTGTCACATGCAAAACCCAAATTTTTGTCAATCCCAGGTTTAATGGCTTAGGGCAGCTGCACCACTGACATTTTATTACTTTAAGCCGCTGAGTTATTTGTTTTACATTGCGCCCGCGCATCGCTTATTGCTCATCCCTTCAGTTCCAAAGAGTGTATAATAATCATTTGAAGTGAAAAACGACCCTTTCTCGTCTTTTTCTAATGAATCGAGTACAGTAATTCCCCTATGTATTTTTTTGCTTTTCTATTATTACTATTATTCATTACTCTTTTGAGACGATTTCGTGACTCATGCAGTGAAAATCATTTCGAGACCGTTTCTAGAGACTAATATCATTCATACCTTTTACAAAGGGAATTAAAATGTTTTGAAAAAGTTTAATATTTTCAGTATTTGCCTATCTTTCTTTTTTCTTTCTGTTTTTATATCAAACAAAATGACAAAAGACAGCTATAGGAAGTGATCAAAGAATTTTCAAAGACAAAAGGAAATAAATTTATATACGTTTGTAATGAACTACAGAACATAACTTTTCCCTTTGTCATAATTAGAAATGTTCAACAATTAATCCTTTCAAGAGTTAAGCGTCAAAACCTTCCAGGAAGTTTAAGTCTGCATACTATGAAAATGAAGCACAAATAATTGAAGAGCTGCCACCTAGCACGAGTAATATAACTACAGGAGCAAGGAACTACGAAGGCTTATTGCCATATGAAAAACCTTTCGACTAAACAATCGGCAGTGGCAATAAAGTCACAATCTTCTAATGACTTCAACCTGAAACTCAGGAGCTAATTATGGTAATTTTTATCGACGCGGTGTTCGAAAGTTTTTCTGCTTGGAGAACACGGTCTGTTTGAAATTGTCTTGATAAAAATTAAAGAAGTATTGCAACAGACTTTTTATAGAGAAAAGTGTAAGTTTTTCCTTTCTCAGGCTTTTTTCAATAAAATACAGCTGTACATTTATTTTCGCAAGAGGTAGCTTTCTCACGGAGAGAATAACTAAGAGCCCTCCCAGTATACTCATATTCCTTGGGGTATGGTTTAGTCGTTTAAGGGTAAGTTATGGGCTCATATTTGACCACGTCTAGATTGAGGAATCTTTTGCAGTCCTAGTATAGAGAGTAAGACATTGATAAAATACCATGAACGACAATAAATAAGTAGCTTAAACACCGTCGCTTTAACTTTAAGTTATTTTTCCTGTTACAGGTGCACCTAACGGGCTTGTATTTAAAAACTACATGCTAAGGGCATCCTCATGAATCGCTTTCATGTCATTGTTGAGTGAATATGTAATGCTATTTTTTCAACTTCTTTCAGCACTAAAAGTAAAGCTCGTGGATAAAATGATGCAAAGTAATGTTTTACCTGTCAAGCCAACAAACAACTATCAATTCTTGCAGGTTTTTACCTGATTTCTTATTCTTGAAAAAAATCCAAGAGGGCGACCATGTTTAGCGATCTCGTCCTGTTGAGAAGATCAAAGGCTTTCAACTGATCGTTTCGAAATTCTGCAACGTGTCAAAAACACTGGGAGGGGTTCCATTAACCCCCACTCCCTTGTACAACGGTGGGGGTATGACTTTGCGTGTACGTCCGAGGGCTTAGGTGAAAAAAAATTATTATTCCAGGTCCCATTTAAAGCAAAGAATTAGAAAAAAAAAAAGGTACTGTCATATGTTTAAAGGATGTCGACTGATGCGACGAAGAACATCTGATTTGCAGTGTTTTTTTTTACTGAGTTTAAAGCGATATTTATAATCAACGCCTTCACTCTCATTGTCTTTGCAAGAAGCTGCCATCTACGCAGTCGCAATACGTACCTGATGATGAACCTGATTGCAGCTGATTTGTGGATTGGAGCCGCAGCGGTACCTGAAACCCTTTGATTTCTTAAAACAGTAAAAAGATCGAAACATGGCTTCAGAGCTTTATATTTAATAGTCGCTGGCATTTTTTGGATAGCTTCACTGGATAACCTAAATTTAATTTCTTTAGAACGATTACAAGCAACACGTACATCCATTTCGTCATTTTTTAGTTGGGAAACGCATTTGCTGTAAAATTATCATTTTTAGTGGGTTCGGAGCTTTGACTCTTTCACAGAAGAGTATCATTAAAACCAAATCTAGCTTAATGAGTATGGATAATAAGGAAGTGACACTTCTCGTACTTTTGGACCTAACTGGTGCTTTTGATACCATTGAACATTCCATTCTTCTAAATATTTTGCAACAGGATTTTGGAGTCGTCGGAACTGCTTTAAATTGGTTCGACTCATTTCTGTCTGGTCGCAAATAACGTATACTTGTCGGTAATAAGACTTCTGATAACTTCAATCTGAACTGTGGAGTACCCCAGGGCAGTTGTATGGGGCCTATTTTATTTACTCTCTACGTCCGCCCGCCTCTTTAACATTATCTCACAACACCTCTCTTCCAGCTGTTAAATGTGCTCTTTCGTTCAAGGTTATGCTGACGACACCCAGATTTACCTCTTCTTCCGATCTTGTTCTATCCATTCGAAAATTAACGCTGTCTCTGTTTCTGAAACTGTATCGCTGATGTTCGCTCTTGGTTTATTGGAAATCGTCTAATGATCAATGACGCGAAAACTGACTTTCTAATTATTGGCACCCGTCAACAACTTGAAAAACATCTATTGAATCTATTATCATTGGTGAGACTGTCATTAAACCTTTAAAAAGCGTCCGGAACCTTGGGTCCTGGTTCGATGCTCATATATATGCGAATGAATGTTCACGGACTATACAACATAAGACAGATTAGAAAATTTCTTACACTGGTCCATGCCTTTGTATCTTCGCACCTTGATTACTGTAATGCACTTCTATTAGGTCTACCTAAATATAAGCTTGATCGTTTACAGAAAGTCCAGAATGCTGCGGCTAGAGTGACTTTTTAAATTGCGAAATTTGATCCTATCACACCCGCTTTTATCGACTCACATTGGCTTCCAGTAACCTCTAGAGTTCAGTTCAAATTGCTCCTTTTTGTTTTCAAGTCACTTCACAACCAAAGTCCATCCTACATTAAAGATCTTTTATCCCTGAAACCAGCTGTTAAATGTGCTCTTCGTTCGTTCTAAAAGTCAACTACTCTACACTTGGGGATCGGGCCTTTGCTCATTAACTCGCTGCCATTAACTATAAGAACAAGTAGCCGCCTCGCCATTTTTAAAAAGCAACTTAAAACATTTCTTTTTAAGAAAGCTTTTAATTTGTTGGAATACTTCTAAAGTGTAATTTTAACATTGTTATTATTGTAGCTTTCAGGGATTTTTATTTTTTTTATTTATTATTTATTCATTTATTTTAACTTAATGCAAAGCGTTTTTGAATATTCTTCTTTTGTTCTATCGCTAAACAAATTCATTATCATTATCATTATCATCAATACCAACATATCCTACGCTTCAAGAGGGTAGATACTTTGGAATCTTTGCTTTTCTGTTGCTGTCACTGTGTTACTGTCAGTAATTAATACTATTTTAATCCTTTTCGTACCTTTTAGGATCTGGATCTGAGCAAGAAAATAAAACAGCAACAACAACTGCAACATATTGAACTCAACGATATCGACTAATGCGACAAAAAACATCTGGTTTGTAGTGTGGCTTACTGAGTTATAATGATGTTTATAATCAACGCCTTCACTCTCATCATTTTTGCAAGAACCCTCCAGCTACGCAAGCGCAGTACGTACCTGATAATAAACCTGACTGTAGCTGATCTACTGATAGCAGCCGTTTCAGGACCCGAAAAACTTTGGTTTCTTAAAACAGAGAAAAGACCGGAACATGGCCTCAGAGTTTTACATTTAATAATCTCTGATATTTGTTGGATAGCTTCTTTGGGTAACCTAGTTTTAATTTCTCTAGAGCGATTGCACGCAACACTATACCCATTTAAGCATTATTGTTTAGTTGGAAAACGCATTTACTATAAGATTATCATTTTTAGCTGGCTGGGAGCTTTGACTCTAGCGTGTGTTCTACACATCATTCGCAAAAATGATCCAGCCCTCGCAGATCGATACCCCTGGATAATTTATGTTGTTCTTGCCCTTGCAGTGCCAACAACATCTTATGTTATAATACTTTCAAAATTAATCAGAAAACCTCATTTCCAGCAGTTAGGGTCAGTTATCTCAGCAGAAAGAAAACTTTCAGCAACTTTATTAGTAGTCAGTACTGTCTCCATTTTAACTCTTCTTCCCTGGGTCATAACTACTTGTATTTGGATAAGTTTAGACCGTCACTCATGGATTAAATTCCCACCGTACAGGATAGCTTTTGCGTTTTATTGCCTTAATTCGATATTAAATCCAGTGATCTACGCAATTAGAATGCCAGAATTCAGGAGAACTTTGACGGCACTTTTCTGCAAAAACACTTCGCATCCAGTAAGGCGGGACCAACCTATTGAATTGCAAGCAATGTAGACATGGATTGTATACTCAGTTTTGTGGATTAATCAATTATGTGTAAATATTAGATGCATCCATTGAATATCGACTATTAAGATCCCTCAAATGTTGACAATAGCTTTGTATAAAAATGTAGAGTGTGTTCCACCAAAGGAAATTTGCATTAAACATTAATAAATCGACAGGCTATTTTTTGTCAACATTCATCACTCACTTGTCAACAGTCAGCGATCTGACCCATCAGACCATGATACAAACAAAGTCTAAAGGCTCCCACGCCTTTTTTACTCTTCCAAGCTAAGCTTGGCTTGCTTCGCTGGCGCCGATTTTCCTTTTCTCTCCGGTTATAAGGGGAGCCTGTTCGCTGGCTACTACCTGCACAGGGAATAAATTAAAGGCTTTGTCAAATGACGTCAATCAGAAGGGGGAATTACGACCAACTTTTTTATGAACCCTGACGACATCTGAACAAGGTAAAACAGCTGTTCGAGAAAGGTTGGCGGAAAAACGCGTTTAAGTGCACGCGTCGACCCCATCTGGTATTGTGGGTAGTGTTTTTAAATTCCCGGTTTCTAGCTTGCTTCTGCATTTTAGGGAAAGCTTAGGAAAGGGTGTATGTACTTAACATTGCGAGTGTGAATAGCAAAAAATTAAGTTCGAAAGCCACAGTGTCAAGAAGTTACCTCATTTTGATACCGTTATTGATTTGAAGCAATATATCTGATGTTGTTATGTAAAAGCAAAAAAGTGATAAGGAGAAAAGGAACCCCCTTCCCAGAGAGTGAGCTCAGCTGCTTCGTCTGGGATGGACGGGGACAAATCTGGAGAATCGGGAGTGTTTTTATTTTCCCGACGCGTCCCAGATTTCTGCGATGGTCGGCGAGCACTTCCAGCAAATGAAAACTCAAATTTATACCATCGGGGACGTTAGCGATGGATTTCGCTCATTACCAATCCCTTAAACTGCTGGGCTCCATTCCACCTATCGCAAATAAGCATGGCGTCTCTCGAAAACACGAGTGATTTCGACAGACGTACTTTTTTCGTTGGTTCTCGCCGATTGCTATCTCGAATCTCTTGCCCAAGAGGGAAATAAGAATGATCTGGTCTTTTTAGTTGGCTTCTCCTTTTTCAGAATGGAAAACCTTGCATTGACCAGTACAAGAACACGAACGACGCAGCATGAGCTTGTGTGCATCCATGTTGCTGTATAAATGCTATTACAGTTGTGTTCAAGATTCAATTTTTGGCTCACTTTCCATTTCCCGCCAAATTCATAATAGGGAGAATCTGAGACAAACCTCTGGCGATTATCCGATATATCTTTTTCTTTTTTTTATTTCATCTTATGGCATGGACAAATTAGGAAAAATCCCTCTACTCCGCTGAAAAGAATGCCTTTAAGCTAGTAAAATTGCTAACTTTGAAAGTGATTTGCTGAAAACTTACGAAGAGAGAACTCCTCAATGTCGCGTGGGCCCCACCATACACCATACAAACATCTGAACTTTCGCAACTTTGCGGAACTATATCTTCTTCTGATTCAATAAAAGGTTGCTAATGGACGTTGGGCAATAATGCGCGCTAGGGAGCCATTGTTTGGCATATCATTACAGTAAGTGTCGTAATTTTAAATGCCCAAGCCCAATGACCGATGACCAATTGCCAAAGCAACCTTTAATGAACTAGGTTTATACACAGTCCATGCAAGTTTGCTTATTAAAAAGTGACAACAGAAGTTAAACAACTGCCACATTCAACTTCTCCTCTCCCCCTCATTGTTTAATTTTTATAATTTATTTTCCGTCGACCTACCACCATCAGATATCCATTGTTTTTCTTCCACCACAACCCCTGCACCATATTTTTAATGTTTTCTTTCCACCACCATCACCACAGCATTTATTTTTATCCTCCTCCTCCTCCTCCTACTCCTCATCATCAGAATCATATTTACTGTTTTTTAAAATTGTTATCAACCAGGCCCCGGTTGTTCAAACGTTGGATAGTGCTACCCAACGGATAAATCATTATCCAGCGGATAAGTATCACAGAAATCAATTACGCTATCCGCTGGATAGAGATTTATCCGATGGATAGCGCTATCCAACGTTTGAACAACCAGGGCCAGAAGCTTATTCCTGAATCAGCTCATAAAAGTCGAAGTTATTCTATCTAGAAAACCTCTGAGAATCCACAAAGAAAGTGCATAATGATAGTTTTTGTTTGATTTGTTTTGTTGTTATAATAATACAGCTTTTACCCTGCTCTCCCACCACTGGTTTCGAAAAACTCCGCTTTTCAATAGTGTCTATGTTGACATAGGATTAAGAAGCATAAGAATGTGAACGTTTTAAATGAGGACCCCTTAAAGTGGACAGGGTCTTCTACCGAGCTTCGCAAGTTTTAGCTTAAAGAAAACTATGATGGGCCACAACTTCCCCTGGGTGATTGAGAAAGACTGATGGTCTTCAAACCATTACAACTTCGATTGCCAGCTAAGGTCTGCTGTCGGTGATTTAACGTCTACCCGTCCGGTGAATGACAGGTATAATAAAACAAATGTAAAATAAAACCGCACGGGTTAAACTGCTGCAAATTGGAGGCCTGTATTTAAACAAACTGCAGAAAATACAGAGTTTTATTACCATATTTTAATACCATTCTAATCATTCCGTAGTGGTAAACATTTATTACAAACCGTTAATGATCTCAGTGGTCAACATGACAAACCTTTAATGATCTCATCTAAACGCTGGAGCTCATTAGGGGTATATATTCCTATCATTGCGTTTTTGTTAAATTTTGTAATGCTTTGAGTCTGCAAGCTAGGAGTTATAACTGTGGGAGGCGTATTGCAGACTGAGTATTACAGTCTGTTCCTAGTCATCGTGACTTGCACCTTTAAGAGAAGCAAAATGTAAGTAACTGCTTTTAAAGAAAAAAGACAGCAGGCAGCTGTAAATTTAAGAGTCAATGTCAGTAAGAATCGGAGGTAATCCCAAAATCGCGGACCCAGCTCAAAATTCGTTTTCGCTGATACTTTTTACATTGATAGAGTATTGTATCGTGGTTAACAAAAGAAGGTTAGTTTAGTCTATTTTTTGCGATTATAAGGGGAATTAAATAAAATCGGTTGGGTCCGTTTTGAACCAAAATGACCTTTTTGATGAACCAAAATTTCACTATATTCGTGACTCTCTGAAGTTAGCGGGATAAAGCCTGTAAATGATTTCTAATAGTTTGCCCCTTGGTAAATTGAATGTTCTTTATGTTGACAGATATATTTATAAGACCAGTGGAGAGTTTTTCGTTGAAGGGACTTCGTTGCCTTTTCTGAATGGCTCTAAAGTGACATAAACGACCTGCCTAAAAATCCGGTCGTTACGCCAAATTAATCCTCAGAATAAGCTTTCTCTACAGTTTAAGGATAGATGTTCTATGTTTTCTTTTCATTTCTTTGGGCTCTTTAAAGTTTTTTTTTGATACGACCTCCCCGAACTTTGCTAACTGACAGATGTTTAGATGACCGCCATATTGAAACTGTGAGAAAGCATTTATAAATGTACCGCACAAAAAGGCGTATTACTTTTGGTTAAAATGAGTCTAAAATTATAAGACAGTGCAAGTGCGATTTAGCTTGGTAATAAACGAAAGTCACTGCCTCTATGTTATTTTTTAAAGTTAAAGACAATTTGGCAATAGTCCTATACGGGACTGTGATACCATGAATGATATCGTGACATTGGTTTCCTACACGTCACGCACCGACCTTTCACATGGTCATAAGACTTCATGCATTAAACGTCGAATAACGGGTGAGCGAGTGCCGCGTTTATATCTTCAGCTTCATATTCCGTTTCCTTTGGCTTAAGTGGAGGAAAGGAATTCACAAAATCTTTATTTTGACTGCAAGAAGCATTATGCAAATAAAGAACACTAGTGTAAATAGTATATCCGTCTTCAAGATTGTCAACACGGGATATCAGATAAGGTTCTGACAAAAGATGCCTTTAAAACTGAGAAAAGTTAGATTTTGGAGAGAATGGCATCAACAAGATGCATGAAAAATATTTACGTATATACACATATGTTTACATTTGCAGATGAGCCTCCGGATATTTGAATCTACAAGTCAACCAGTTTTCACGGCAAGAAATTAAACTTCATTTACCAATAATTTTTTGAAACGGGAAATCATAGAAAATTCGGTATTCTCCGTCTGTTTCCCCACTTCTGAATACATCCCGCAAATTCTTAATTTTCCTTGTGAGAATTCAAGCAAAATCGGGAGTTTACTTTCCGTTTTCCTGCACTTTACTGGCCAGGGATGGCTCGGCTTACTCCTTGTTTCATCGTCAAATAGTCGATGTGTTGTACAAAGGACGGGCTAACCCACTATCTGTGATCTCGATTCGAGCAACTGTGATCTCGTCAGCCTGGCTTCTCATACAAACACAACAAAAGTTTTAAAGGATATAAGGCATGAGCCGAGCCAGCACGATAAAGAGAGCAAGCCTGGCTAACCGGGCTTGCTCACTTCATATAAACAAATTCAGTTCAGTGGTTGCGAAACAGAAATTGAGCTTATGACTATATATAGTCAGAGGTGTCTGTTTTTAAACATCAGAGAAGTCCATGACATGACTATCTTCCCGTTGCAGACCGCATGAGCTTGGGTAGGGCTGCGAAATTTGCGTTTTTGTGCAGAAAACTCAAAGTCAGAATAGTTCGGCCTGGAATTGCGCGTATAGGGTTTCCGCGGAATCGACGGTGTATGAACGTATTTAATGTTTCAATTCCAAATGAATAAGAAAGAAATAACCAAATTCGAAGTGGCTTTTAAGAATTTTTTTTTTTGTATCTAATCTAAGCCGAGCTGTGTTGACATAATTTCTTAGAGGCCAGGTCTCCAAACGGGTGTAAAAAATGTTATTTTTGGTCTGAGATAGGGCCAAGATTTGAAGAACCCGTCGGCACACACCCACCAAGAATTCTCATGAGTACCTCCGGGTTTAATTATCTCAAATTGTCAAAATTTTCCGGCAGACCCCTCTAGAGTAACTGGCTCCTTCAGCGGTCTTTGAGCTCGTGCTACGTGTGGGCTAACCCCATCAGAACTGAAAGAGAGCTCTGACGTCCCTTACTCTTCACTTTCCTGCCAGGGAAAAGTTAATGTCAAACTGACATGTGCCTAGCAGGACCATAACTAGTAAGAGTGTGTCAGGGGAAGAAGAAGAAGACCTGGTGATGCCAAAGCTACAGGTGATTCAATCAGATCAGTTAGGGATCATGCACTCGCAGAAATGGCAGAAATATAAAGTTTTTTCAACGTTTTTGCCTATGAAATGTTCCCAAAATCCGGTTGACTGTTCAAACTGTTATTCAGTATTCTCCTATATATACTGCTATATAAGTTCTAGTATTTTGCAATTTTTTTCTAATATTCTTGAAATTTTCTAAAATTCTTTTTGGTTTCTAAAAATTCCCAAAACAATTCCTGCGCCATGGTGGCCTAGAGCTGCCATAAGGATTTTGTTATATTTTCACCTTTTTTCTTTTACATGAATGGTTTTAGTTATTTCATTTTTTTTTTATTTTATTTTGTTTTATTCGTTTCATTCTATTTTTTATTTTTATTTCATTTCATTTCATTCTGAAAACAATTTAAAATGAAAATAAAAATGAAAGGAAATCAAAACCTTCTGTGTTAAATGAAATTAATCTCAAAGCGAAGTCAATTGAAAGTAAATAAAATTAAAACAAATTGAAAAATTTTTGACGGTGGCCTAAAACTGCCATAGACCAAAATGCCTTGCGGGCTCGACCTTGTGACAAGTCACAATGGCGGACAGGAGAAAGAAATCTTGGGCAACGTTTAAGAACGAGATGAAAGCAAAGAGGCGAAAAATTGCAGATGGCTGTGCGAAGAAAAACGAAAAAGGGAACATTCTTGAAAGACAAGAATTGGTAGTGCAGAGACTGAGCTCAGAAGTATCCGGCAAAGCTCAAAAGTATACAAGGGTAGGGCCCCGCGAGTTCGGGCAGTAGGATGAGGAGGAACTCTCCATTGAATGGATCAAAGCGGCTTGCGAGAAACATTTCTCACCCTCATTGGAACGCAAAGGATTGTCCTGTGATGTTTTGGCCGGTGAGCAGGGGCCATCTTATCACTCAATGAAACACATTCCCGATTTAAAGGTGATGCCAAGTCATCGATCACACCAGACAGTAGGCCCATGCAAACGACCACGAATCGAGTTCATCTAGACAGCAATGTATTTTCTGCATTGCCCTGTACCCAAGCAGTCTGCCTGGACCCTCTATTTCTCTCGTTATATAATTATTGCTTCCTCTACCTCATCCACTACGACATCGGTGTCCGTGTATCTTAATTATATCGAAGTATGGAAGACGCCTATCTAAAGTTCTAATGCTCCAAGCATAGCAATCGAAATCCCTTAGCATGAAATCTAAAATCTCTTCGCGGCGAAGACCTTCTGTCACATAACCTTTGAGTTTCTCTCTCAAATTCAAGTCCTCTTTCCAAGAATCGTTCGTTATCCTTGCCGCCGCCATCTTTGATGTATAGCCGCCCGCAAGGCATTTTATCTATGGCAGTTTTAGGCCACCGTCAAAAATTTTTCAATTTGTTTTAATTTTATTTACTTTCAATTGACTTCGCTTTGAGATTAATTTCATTTAACACAGAAGGTTTTGATTTCCTTTCATTTTCATTTTCATTTTAAATTGTTTTCAGAATGAAATGAAATGAAATAAAAATAAATAAAATAAAATGAATAAAATAAAATATAATAAAAAAATGAAAAAACTAAAACCATTCATATAAAAGAAAAAAGCTGAAAATATAACAAAATCTCTATGGCAGCTCTAGGCCACCATACTGCGGAATTATGTAGCTAAGCCTATTTACAGGCGAATAAAGGAGACCAGTGGACTTTCAATGCAAGCCGGCTCGAATAGACAGTATTCGTATTCCCCGACAGTCCTGGGACGAGTATGCCTTGATCATGAATGCGAGGCTCACGCGGGGAACTTCTCGCCAAGAGGACAAACAAATATGAGAAAACTGCCGCTGAGTTTGCCGAATTTAAGGAAACTTTTTAACATTGTACAGTTCCGAGGGCTTACATACTTGAGAGATCATTATTTGAAACAACAAAAGGAAGATCTGCTCATTATTGCTAAGAAAAACAGCGATCTTAACCATAATTATATTGACGAGAAGAGTGCTTGGTGAGCGAGTTTATAATTTAATATAAACAGAGATGTTCTCAAAATCCCCGAAGCCATTTTAATTGTATTATTTTCAGTGTCCTTTAAACTTTTTGAAGAATATCTTTTATTGATATGGACTAATTATCGAATCGAAAGCCTGCGATAAAGTTGCAGTGATGTTATCACACCTACTATACAGTTGAAATTTTCTAACAGAGCGGGTGCAAAATCTTGAATGTGTATTTGAAGTAAACCAAACGACTCATTCAGTGGATAATTACTCATCAGGACAGGGCTTAGCGTGCTGCACACAGTCCATGTGTATTTTAAAGAAGTTAAACCGGTTTGAACAAAGATGATTAGGTTAAGTTTATTTTTAAATTTAAGTTACATTATCTTCGATAAAAACTGTTCGAGAGTACTAAAACGTGCACGCAGTTGACCACAGCGTTTGGTACAGACGATAATACTAAGCAGTTTAAACACCACACTACAGATTCACATAAGAGAAAAAGAATAATAACAAGAAGAAAATTTTATAAAAAGATTCGAGTATTGACATTTTGACACAATATACCATTTTCTTGATTACTTCTTGTTTCTTCTTTAGGCTTCGTGGCTTTCAAATTTTGCTGTTAGTACCACCAGCTCTTCCCACAGTTTTTTTTTTGAAACAGATATCCCTTTAGCTTACCCGTAAGTTTTCAGCTTTTAAATCTTGCAGTTTTGCTTATATTTCTATCGTTTTGCAGCTCTTCAGCCGCGACTAACCAATGTTTGTTTGTGTTTTTGCCAAAAAGTTCCCCGCTTTAGCCTCGCAATCATGCTGTGAAGTCTCTCGTCCCAGGGCCGTCGGGGAATACGAATATCGTCTATTGTGTATTGCCAAACTTTGCATTGCTTGATAAGCGTGTCCACGTGAGAAGCCGAATGTAAACAAACAGCTCGAGCAGACAAAAAACAGCCTTCAAGTTATTCTTATCGTACTTTTTTTTTTTTTTTTTGGACAAATTTGTTGAATGTTTAGCGCTCTTCCTAAGGACCCAGGAAATTAACAAGGGAATCAATGAACCATAAACAAACAATTTGAGACGACAATATCGTAAATTATATATCATCGTCTCTCGTCAACCAAAAGAGTCCCGTAAACCGCGATGAGAGCCATTTATGCGCTTGTATGATCCCTATCTGATCTTTTGAATCACCTGTAGCTTTTGCATCACCAGGTGTTCCTCTTCTTTCCCGGACACACTTGAACCCTTCTACTTGTGCTTTAACCATGCAGTCATGCCACTATCGCAAGACAACAAAGGAAGGATTCCTGTTTCTTGCACAGCCCACGATGTGTACTCTATTTGGCTTACATTTTCTTCCAATTGAATTTATTTTTTTATCAACTGAATTTTTTTTAACCTGCAAATGCCTGCCGGACTCTGTCTAAACGCTGGAGATATATATTAGTGGAAACTGAAATAATAAGATTTAAAATATTAACATCCAAATAGAAATGACTGAAACAACAGGAATTGAGTAACATGACATATCGCAAAATCTAAGTGGGTCAGAAACTTTTGCCTTGGATACCTAGACTCAACCTTTTTTTATTGTTGTTGTTGAAGGTTCCATTTGGAAACAATCAATGTTAGAAGCGCAAGGTTGACAAGAATGCCCGTTTAATCAAAGGATGCCTGACGAAGTAGAGGATATCGGGTTTGCAGTGCTGACCACAGAATTTTGTTTTATATTTATAATCAACACCTTTACGCTTGGCGCCTTTGCAAGATGTCGCCGTCTACGCAAGCGCAGTACATACCTGGTAATAAACCAAACTGTGGCTGATTTGCTGGTTGGAGCTGTGGCGGGACCTGTGTACCAAAATGGTCTAACAGGACCGCAGCATGGTCTCAGTTGGAGAAACTGTTGGAGGGCGATCATTGACAGCTTTTATATAGTTTCAGTAGGCAATCTCTCATTAATTTCTTTAGAGCGACTGCACGCCACACTTTATCCATTTAACCACTGCTTGGTCGGGAAACTTGTTTACTGTAAGATTATTTTTTGCAGTTGGTTTGGGTCCTTCATTCTAGCATCTGCATTTGTCGTTCTTCAAATAAATGAACCGGTTGCATCTCAAGATGCATGGGTAAGCTATACTTTCGTTACCCTTATAGTTCTTATAGCAGCATATATTATCATTTCATCAAAGATTTTAAGCAAGCCTTCTGCCCAGCGGTTTAGCTCAGTTATTCTAGTGGAGAAAAAACTTTCCATAACTTTATTAATAGTCACTGCAGCCTCTATAGCTACTGTTCTTCCATGGACAATAACAAGTTTTATTTCTATACGTTTAGGTTACTCGAGGATTCAATTATTACCATTCACAAATGTTAAAACCCTTATACTTGGGATTTATTACCTAAACTCGATCTTGAATCCACTGATTTATGCCATTAGATTGAGACAGTTCAGGAGGGCGTTGAAAGGGATTTTCTGCAAAAATACTTCATCTACAGGACGGGCCCGACCCATTGACCTCCTAGAAATGTAGTGAGCGGTAAACACCAATACTGTCGACATGATACGAGTGGACAGAGTGAACTGTCGAGTGGACTTTTGCATCTCATTAAGGAGACTTAGAAATTTTATCGCTTGTCTTGTTGGCATGAGAACCCGCGTGTAATGGTAGTCGAGTCGTACGAGCCGTACGAGTGGAGAAAGTGTTTGTCCACCCGACAGAGTGGAATGTCGAGTGGACATTTGCATCTCATTAAGGAGACTTAAAAATTTATGAGGTTGTCTTGTTAGCAAGACACGGTGTGTGTGTAAAGTCGGGTTTCGACGGGTTGTACCATTCGTACAATGGAGTGGAGAAAGTGCTTGTTATTACCGACATGAGCTGTCCAGGGAACACATACGTCATTCAGGGAGCTTAGAATTTTTCTTGCTTGTGTTGTTTTTTACGAGAGCACCTGCATGTTAGGTACTGGGCAACAAAATGCAGTGCAAACACGCACACTGTAGGTTAAGATTCAATTTGGGTGGAGTGGTGAAGTTATGTGCATGAACTGAAGCGATTTTGTAGACTGTATAGCGTTTAAATAGTACTTTTATCGAGATTCGAAGATACAAGGTAGAGTTTGATGTGAAGTTGTGTTAGGACATCGGTCAGTTTTGTACAGGGCATTGGTTTTGAACTACTTTGAACCTTGGTGAGATACCTCGCCATTTTGGGTTGCAAAGCATTGACGAGCGAGGCTTGGTGCGAGTTGCTCCTGAAAAATAGGTGACAAATATGGCGTACGGTAAAGTATGTGGAAAACCAGCCCTGTTTGTTTGCGAAGGCACCAATGTCGGAATGAGGTAAGAAATTTTAAGGAGGGATAAGGTTTCGCTTATTATAGTTAGGTGTGATAAATTTGATATTTCAAAAGTGAAGCTTTATACGTATTCACGAATTCGAGCTACAACCGACCGGTCTGTTATGGAGGTATACAATGTATATGTTGTTTTTCCTGATATTAAGATTGTATGTTCTTCAGCAACAGATCTTTGTGTGTAAGGAGATGTAACAAAGCCTTAAAGAGGTTTAGTTCTTGAGTACTAGTGTTACTCAGGAGTAAATTTCAAGGCGGTTTACCTCTAGGCCATGTAAAAAGTAACATATGTTTCTCGTCGTTCAAAAAAATAAATAAATAAATAAAAAAAAAAAAAGAACGGCGGGCGCTTGTTTGCGACTTTTGGGAGTCTTTTATTATTTCCAATTGAATGCTTTTTTAGACATTATTACCGTCTGTTAGGGATTACTGGGAGTTCGTAGGTCAAATATTGATAAAAAATGCTGATAGCATCTGATGGTGAGAAAAATAGGGGTACATGTAGGTTGCAGTTTTGCAAAAGTGATTATGGATTGGGAATATTGCTTTTTTTCAGTTTCAATGAGGTATGCTTGTAGGGCAAGAACAATTTGACAACCGTCATGAAATTTTAGCTTAAATTTGTTTATTTTAACTTATCATGTGAATTGATGTGTTTGAGGACTAAGACATGTTTCTTTGTGGAATAGCAGGTTAATAAAGTTAATGAGGTTAACTTTTGAAATTACTAGTTAGAATCATTGGACTTTTGTGGACATTCCTGGCAAGTGCGTCAGATGATTTTCCCATGTGCATAACACACCCAGGGGAATGTAGCTGTTCACCTGGGATGAAACTGTTAGGGGTACGTTTGGAAGGGTCCCCTTAGTGATCAATCCTACTCACTATAAATGGAGTTATTGATTGCAAATGCAAGATAAGTTTGTTAACTTATGTTCTCCGTGATGAAAGAAATTACTCGTGTGATTACAGCCCGAATTGGACTCCACTCAGTCCTGTTACCATTACATACTTGCCTGATCTTTAGCCTGAGTAGTAAGCGCTTGGAAGTAACACGCTGCAAAGAGCGGAGCGCGCGAGAGAGATGCGCGAGGGAGGAGGGACCTACTTCTCTGGCGTGTGTCCCTCGCACACCCCTTTCTTTCTTGAGGCCACCACTTCATGGTACCGGATTTTATTAAATTACCCAACTCACTCACCGAAAATGGTAGGGGAGTTGTTTGCAAAATGGGGAATATCGTAGATAAATGAAGGACGGTTTTTTTCCTCTCGTCTCCGCGCGTGTAATACTCTTACGCCACACTTTCCCGATTTCCTTAGTGATTTTGAGAAAAAACCCGACTGTTTTGCAGTCTACCAAAAATTATAATACAATGAAATTCGGATCTTTGCTTATAGAACGAGGCATACACAGTGTGTAGCACGCTTGTTCCTTCGCGTGGCTTATGTCGGATCTTTGTTTATAGAACGAGGCATACACAGTGTGTAGCGCGTTTGTTACTTCGCGTGGCTTATGTAGGATCTTTATTTAAAGAACAATGAATATAACGGAATACTCTTAAACAGTGTGTATCACGCTTGTTCCTTCGCGTGGCTTATGTCGGATCTTTCCTTATAGAACGAGTCATACATTAGCGCGCTTGTTCCTTCGCGTGGCTTATGTAGGATCTTTGTTTAAAGAACACTGAATATAACGTAATACTCTTACGCCACGCGTCGCTTTACCGATTAACTTACTGATTTTGAGAAAAAAAAAACCCGACTGTTTTGCAGTCTACCAAAAATTATAATACAATGAATATACACTGTGTGTCGGATCTTTGCTTATAGAACGAGGCATAATAGAACGAGGCATGCACAATGTGTAGCACGCTTGTTCCTTCGCGTGGCTTATGTCGGATCTTTGCTTATAGAACGAGGCATACACAATGTGTAGCATGCTTGTTCCTTCCCGTGGCTTATGTAGGATCTTTGTTTAAAGAATAATGAATATAACTAATGAGATGCATTTTCCACTCGACAACTCTGTCTGTCGGGTCGAGACAACTTAGTTGCCGTCCCTAGTAAACTAATGAGATGCAGTTTCCACTCGACAGCTCCGTCTGTAGAGTCGAGACAACTTGTCCGCTCGTACAAGTTGTGGAAAGTATTTTCTACTTGTGTCATGTCGACAATATTGGACATGACTGTAAAAATGAGACCCACGTTTTGAAATGAAATTTTCGGGAATTGTTAAATGGGTTCTTAGCTTGCAAACCAGTCTACGTTGTCCCGTTTATTGATAGTTTTAGTGCTTGCTTAGTGTTTTAGTCACAATATGTTTTCTTAGAATTTAGAGATTAATCATAACAGTTACTGTAAAAAAAAAAAAAAAAGAAAAAAAAAGAATCTCAAATCTGATTGGACACTATGCGCCATCGTGGGCGCTCACTTGAGTGGAGGATCCGTGTTCTAATATAAGAAAAGCTTAAAATGTCACAAAGTTCGTTATAGTTATGATTAATTGGTAACAGGAAGCTTCGTGTCGTCTAATTTGGTCTTTAATTATGCTGGTGATTATAAACAAACCGGGCTCTCTCTACGCAGTCTTCCGCTGATTTTGTTAATTGATCACTCGTACGATTACAGACCGAAATGGTCTCCACTCAGTCCTATTACCATTATTTATAGGAAATGCAAGATTCAAGTTGACATTCTTATAATAATAATAATAATAATAATTTCAAAACTTATAAGGCGCAAATATCTATATAAATATATTCAAATGCGCCATAGGGAAAAAAAAAATATAATAATAATAATAATAATAATAATAATAATGATAATAATTATAATTATAATTATAATAGTACTACTAATAATAAATAAGATAATAATATAGATATGGAATAGAGAAACCAATGACCAAAAGTTAAAAAGATAAAATCTGCTAGCAAAAACTAAAAATTATAAGCTAAAAATTATTCATAATCTAATAAACTAAGAATACAATCTTATAATCTAAGTGGCACAAAATGCTTTTTTAAAAAGGTGAGTCTTCAATTTTCTCTTAAAAGTGTCAATTGAAGTAGATTCCCTAATAATTCTTATGAATGGAACTAGCACAAAACTATTACTTTTGTGTAGATATAGTGAGCGGTGGATGGTCATTGAAGGTGAAGCTTAGTCCTCTGGTGCAAAATGAGGTTATTCAGTTGCCTTAAAAGTGATTCTAAATCTGTATTGTATCTCGACATCACGATCTTGAAACAGCTCTCCATCAAGGTATAGAGTAGCCTGATTCTCAGACGTCCGAGGTCGTTCGCGGTCCCTTTCGCGAACGACCTCGGACGTCTGAGAATCAGGCTAGGTATAGAGAGAATAAGAGAGAAAGATACCAAACACATTTTACAAAGCTTTAATTCAAAAAACAACTTGTTGCAAGGATGCAAACTTAAGGGTCTATTTGCTGCCCGTGCGAGTATAGATTGATTGTGGTAAGGGCACCAATTAAGACTAATCTGTTAATAAAGTCGAAGTTAATATTGTCAAGCAAAGAAATAATAATATACGTTTTGGTCTCTTATGGCTATACAAACAATAGCCGAAACATTAAGGACAAATAAAAAAATGACTACCCCTCACATTTTCACTAAATGGCTAGGGGCCCATGCCTTAAATGACTTGAGATTTCACGAGAATGACAAGTTCTGGAATGTCTGCCAAAACTGCCATTCTTGCCACTAGACCCGAAATTACCATCTTTGAACGCCCACTTCTGTGGCCTTCTGCTGGTACAGTTTCAAGAGTGAACGAAATTTGTTGCTGTACGTCGTTGATGCTTTTTGTTTGTTTGTTTATTCATTTTTTTTTTGTTTTTGTTTGTTTTTTTTTTTTATCTTCATTTGATGCAAAGGACGATGTCTTTGGAATACTCTTGGTAAAATATGCAAGACTGAAGATCTTTACTAAGAAAACTGACCTTTTGAAATTTTGATAAGGGATCCTGCTGTAAGTCCAAAGCAGAACTTCCTATGCAAATCGATAGTGATAAACGAATATTAAAAAACGGTTGTTTTTTCGCCATTAATCTTGCACTACTAGGGAATGTATCGACAATCTGTGACTGTAAATACCAAGGGCAGATTTAGGGGTGGGCCCAGGAAGTGGTTTATTAAATATTTCAGCATTACATGTTCAATATGGAATCCAGGCATTTGCTAGAATGCACTAGATTGCTTCTCAGAGAACTTCAATCACAAATATTTTCCCGGAGGAGCATGCGCCATAAACTCTCCAGAAAAGTGCACCGTTCGCAGTCTTGATGGGCGCTATCACACCCATATTGCCACTGTATAATATATCTCTAGGCCCGCTCTATCGCAAAATCTTCCGTTCGTAGCTGAATACTAAGTGATCAAAAGTACAGAGTTGCTGCCCTTTTAGAACAAAAACTGAAAATTATTGGCGAAATAGCCTTACAATAACTATTTGAAATTCAATTAGTTTCATCGAGTTTAACCAGAAGTCCATACAGAATGATGGATCCACGTTGCTTGGTAGACCACTCAATCTCCTGGTTGCTAAACTTAGGGTCAATCTCAGAGGTAGCAGCAATCGTCTGTGGTCCAACCTGATAGCTGTCTGGATTGATACACAGTTGAAGAACGGTTTTGGCGTTCAACTTCTTTTTCGTCAGAGGGTCCTCAAAACTAAAGAATTACAAGAACAATACAAAAAGCATGTTACTACATCAAGGGACGTGGTATAGTAGATTTGAGCCATACTTGCCTCAAAATTGTTCTTATAGTGTATTAGTTTGAAATCAAGACCGGTTGCTACTCTAATTAGATGATCAAGATTTAACGATTCTATACTTCCATAGGTTAAGAAGTCTTGGGGATCTTCTTCTTGGGCTATCCAGTGGAAAACGGGTATTATGGAAAGGAATGTTTCCCAGTTAAATTGTGACAAACCTAAGCTAGTATACTCCTTCTTCAAGGATTGGCGTAGCAGTGGCGCCTTAAAGTTCAGATTTGCCGTTACTGCTGTTATAATTGTAATTTGGGTACATTTCATCTACTAAATAGGGACTTTAAGATCCGACGAAGGCGACTGCGACGAGAACGTCAAAAAAGGAATAGGTTCAGTAACCAAAACAGCAATTTTGAGCGTGCATCACGCTTTTTTGTACATTTCTCTGCCGTCACTGCACGACTACAACGTGAAAATGCCCAACTTCACGTTGTACACAGGAAGAACAGGGGTATTTTTTACATGAGCATGGGCGACCGCTGAACAAGCGATGTGCATGGAGGCTCACCACAGGGTCTGCCTTCATCAAAATGGTGCGTCTCAAAGCTATCAACGCGATTATTTTGCTTGTTGACTTGGCGAATGTGCTCGTGATTTAACAAAATGTGTAGTTTGCAAAAAACTCTAACATGGTCTTAACAAAAGCGAAGTAGACCGGCTCATCGAAGTCTAAACAAAGTGCCGAAACGTTTGTTGATGCAAGTAAACACTTTCACTTTTCTTTGTTTTGAAATGGGAAAGGAACAGAAATATCCAAGAAAAAAAAAAACATAGCGAATTTCAGCGAGTGGATTCGAAGTGCGCAAAAGCCGGGGCGGTGTTCAGTTCGGCAGTAAATTAATATATGTTGTACAATTTCCCCAGCACTTTAAAGCTACAAAATTAAGAGCACACGAGACGTAGATTAGTCCCCTAATGAGATGTTGGTGGTAGTCACTATGTATGTCTCAAACAAAAAAAAAAAAAAATGAATATCAATGAGACACAGTCAAAACTGCATTCAATAGGACCGAAATTAAAGTCGAATCTTGTGACCGATTTCGATGAAACAAACGGTTAGGTTTCCCAAGAAGTACAGTAAACACGTGATGCCGACCAAAAGTTCAAAAAAATAAATTCTGGCTAAAAGCAAATTCCTGTAAAAGATACGTCACAATGTTAGTCCACGCAAACAAACTTCGTATCGTTAAAATACTTAAGGGAACAACGTTCTATTTCAGCTGATAACGGCGTAGTAGTCGCCCGCTGATCGTTATTAATCCATTCCCGAAATATGGCTAAATCAGCTATCAACAAGTTATTCACAGAAATCCTCTACGGCATCGAGAAACTAATTTACATCCGATTTATAGACAGACAATAAATAAAGAACATTTTGTTCAATAGGTACGCATCAGCAATGCATGCCATGCCAAACTATGAGGTTCTTGAAAGGGAATCAAGGCACGAGTCGAACGCCAAACAACAACAAGCAGCCATGTTCGTGTCAAATCCTAAAGAAACTTGCTCTTTCACTTCGTTCAAGGCATCAGTCTCCAATTTAAATCACCAGATCTTTACTTATTTTGTACGTCGGAGGTCTTTCCTAAGTTCCTGCTACCATTTCAATCTCAAGCAAGCTTTCAAAGTGAACAAGTTGGTTCCTATGACTAAGCACCACGGTCGCTGTCACTGGTCGCGTGCTCTTTGTCAAGTCAGCGGTCGCGCATGCTCATGCAAAAAAGACTCCTGTTCAGAGGAAGTACACATGCGACGACGAAATTTCCTCTCTCTTTCTGAACTTGGATATGGTTCTTTGGAATTCAACTTTAGGAGGGTTCACCTCCATTTGACAATTAAAAGTTAGTGACTTGGGGTAATCGCAATGAAGATTGAAAGAACACGAATTTACTTTTTCGTTGCCGTCGCCTTCCTCGGGTATTAAGGTCCCTAATAAAAGCACGAGCACAACTTAGGAAAATTCAATCTCCTTACCATATATAACACAGAAGTAGAAATAAAACCTTGGCCATGACGTTCGCGCACTGGAACAATTTTTAACAGGTTAAAAATTCGAACTTTAAGGTGTTACGTTCACACGAAACCACCTTAACTGCACAGAGATCTAGATGCATGGCCGATCATAAATTTGAACGTTAAACTCGAGGTCAATTTGTTAGCTGATACGGTCCAAAATTTGACCGCCGAGGTGTGACCACCATAAGGGCCTGTTCACGCGACGCAAAATTTTGTTTCTTTTGCCCCCTCAAAAAAAATTTAAAAAAATTTTAAAAAAATCTGTCAAAAGGAAGCAATTTCTAGTGCGAACGAGTTTTTTTCTAACCTGCCAAAATTTTCTCAACTTACTGTCAAAAAACTTCAAAGATGCCATCGAGAACATTTGGAGGCCTACAATTTTTTGTCGGGCAACAAAATCTTTTGTTCCTTGACAACTGTTCCTTCGTCGGCTCATTTTGCGAACATGATCAATTAAAGTTCCTTTAAATGACGTTTCTAATTATATGAAAAAATTTTTAATTTCTTTGTAAACGCCTAACTCTATTCTTCGGAGTACTGTGAACATTTAGAGGGCCCAGTCATCTAAATATGTGTACGGAAAAGGCGTGGATTGTATAGATGCGCGGAATCAGTTAGGGGACGCCATTTTTGATTAGCAAAAGTTACGTGCTGCGCACGAGCAGATGAAAAACCACACACAAAAGTAAAAATTTAACTTGGTGTGCCAGTTTCGAGTGAACAGACCGAAAAGAATGAGCGGTTCCGTGCGAAAGAAGTGTGGCCGTAAATTATTCAGCCAGTCAAAAATTCGTCCCGCTGCCGTGTAAACGTAGGCTAAGGAGGGTACATGAAGCGTTTCAAGTTACCTTTTGAGTTTCGCGTAGCAGTTGTGCCCAGAGTATCGAACACTCGGCGATACAAAGATCTGCTTTGTGTCAAACCCTGAGGGTTTTCTGTTGTCGTTGAAATGTCCCTCCTCCTCGCTTAGTTTCCTTCCCCCAAGAGCTACATCACCTGCACAGTATAAGAAAAAACGCAATCAAAAGACGGATCATTATTAGCAGCTGGGAATAGAACCCTCATAAAAAAACTGCCTAAAATTAACGAATCACATCGTATACAATCCATGGCAAGAACATAGCACTGTTAAACTCGTGATCTCTGTAAATAGGCTATTACCTTTTATAAACCCCCTCCCACCACCACCACCGCCCGTTAATCAGTGGGTCGGAAAAAATAAGATAAGATAAGATTATCTTATCTCTTAAAGATAAGATATATTACCACTAGATTATGGACAAAAAACCCGGAAAACCTTTTCTTGGGAAAAAAAATACCTGGTATGAGAAGGTCGCCGCATTCCAAAATGGCGTTAACGCTATCTACTCTTGTGCCATGAAATGCTACGTGCCACTTGTTAAACACATCCAAGGCAAGAGCTCGATGGTGGACTCTAACACAGAATATAAAGCAAATTAGTTGTTTTAATACAAGTTAGTACAAATAAAATAGTACATTTAATCAGAAATATCGATCAGTTGGAAAAAAAGTGGTATAAATAAACCTCCAGGTTAGGTATAAAGGTACTCATCGGGGGGGAAGGTGTCTCCAAGGAGATCTGTGGTACAGTTCGCCTGCCAGTATGACGTCACGACTCGCGTCAGAGACTTTCAAAATGGCGAGCAAAGTCTTCATCGAAGAGACGGAGAAAAATTTCGATTTAATCACGGAAATACTGTTCCGATTTCTTGGATTTGGAGATTTTAAGGTTCCTCTTGTCATAGAAAACTAGACTTAAGTACTTAATTGGAATGAAATGTCCAGCGGTGTAATGAATTTTAAAGATTCCTTGCTATCGTCGAGCAAATACGGGCAATCATACCCACCGGTCACACTTTTGAGGGCCAGTGCACAGGAAGATTGCATTGTGCGTATTTTCAGCTCTTCAGAGCTAGTGGAGCCCCATATCAGTCCTCTGAAAGTTCGCTTAGCTGTAGCGTTGAACGAGGAAGCTAAATGACAGGTATTTGTGAGAGGCTGTAAGCATTGAATCTTGTTGCTTTTAATACTGGCGCATTTTAATACTGTATTGGGCATACACCTGTAATTCTGTAATTAAATCCCGAAAGCCAATAAAAGGTTTCGTTTAATTATTTTTTTGGGAAAAACCCAGTGGAGATTTTAGGGTGATAATATCGATGGTTAAGACGATGTACAAAAGGCAAGTTTAACTTACGCCAGTGGGTCACTGGTGGGTGTTGGGTGTAAATTAGTACAGTTCGTGGTGTACTGTGTGTTATTTCTCACGATGTCAACTAACACTGAAAAAAATTCAGTTGTTTCAGAGGAGTAGAGTCTAGATATGTCTTGACAGCCTATGGTTTTTATCTGGTCGTCAGCTTGGCCAGTATGCAGATCGAGAGCTTTTGAAATCCCTTTGCCAAAATAGGACTCCAGACTAAGCTTAAAATATATATCGATGCAAGTGCATGACCAGCAGGGTCAGAAGTAAGAATAAAGAAAAAAAGGCCAAAAGAAAAATAGTGTTAAAAAAAGAGACCAGACGGGAAAAAAAAAAAACTGTACAAAGAGTCGTGCACGTGCAAGCAACTCCTTGACCACTGCACCACAGTGACACACATGGTTCGAAAAATTAATTTTGTCATATCAAACAATCTGTCTCTGCAATAGACGCTGTTTGAAGCTGTTGGAGCTGTATTTATCATGAATTCAAATATACATTTGAGGAAAATTAGCTTAAGCGCGTATTTCAAAGCTATTTCGCATTATTTCGGGTTTAACGGGCCCGACCCGATATAGACAATCGATCGAACTAGCTTTACTGAATTTGGTGGAGAATTAGGAGATCAACAGAGGTCCACACTCGAAAGGAATGATATGAAGTTAGGCCCATTTAATTAGCAAAAGAATAGATGTAATATAAACATGGGAGATCTGTGAATGGAACCTCCTATTCTGGAGACTAGACCTTGCCTATTTTAGATAAAAAAATATTTAAGTTTTGATTACCTTGCCGGTCCCATGAAATAGATGGCGATCCCCCAACACGGCCCGCAAAACAAATTAACAAAATTATTCAATCACGGAAACAAAATATCAAAACGGTTTACACAAGCAGGTTATAGCAACACCAAAGCTCACACGGCATTCGATCAAAGTAGCGATACATAGCGATATTTGCTAGCTTCTTAGCTTTTCCTCGACCTCTCTCGTCCAAATAACTGTCGTATCCCTTGCTAATTTGCACAAGCGACGCAAAGCTCTTGCGCGTTACTATGTGACGTCATACTGGCAGGCGGAGTGGGTCAAGAAACTTAGGTGGAAAACAATAGAGTTACCTCCCCCCCCCCCCGGTACTCATTCACTATAGCAGGCAAAGTAGCAGCATTAACAAATGTACAAAATAGCGATATTTTGTTACAAGGGTTTAGTGCTTAGCTTTTTTATAGGAAGTGTTACAAGTAGACCGATCGGGATGTCAACATTTTTAGACAACTGCGTTCCCAGAGCTTTCACCTAAATTGTAAATTTTAAATATCTTATTATCCACTCCCCTCAGGGCTTTTCAGGAATAATTTACAACACTGGTTGGGGGACTTTGCCAGACTGCTTAAAGTGCAGTTTACAAGTAATGAAGGAATGAGTAATGATGCCCCCATACATGAGTGTGAAAGTGAGATAGACCACTACACCGGGCACTACGTGCTCTACTCTTTAGGAAGAGTACTAGTGTGTGGGTTCTTTAACGTCCCTCAGATCTAATTATTACATGTGCAAGGGCTTGTGAGACGGGGCCTTCGGTTTATCGTACTAGAAAGCCTAACAGATGTTATTACAAAGGTAGCACTTTCTCCTCAGCTAACCGGGTGGCGGTTAGCTCGATGGAAAAAGAAATGGGAGAATGAAACTCTGGAAACAAGGTTGAGACGACTAAAGTCGTAGGCAAGTTTGGCTCCGCACGTCAAGACAGGCAGACATGTTGTAAATCTTGCCATGCGACCGCTGGCTATTGCTATCCCTCTTGGAATTTGTACCATTTACATTCTATTTTTTCCGCTTGTAATGTATATAAAACACGAATTAAAAGTAAATCATTTTCAATTTTATATCGTTAGAACTCACTTAAGCCCAAACCGACACCATCCTATGGGAATCCCATAGTCCTTTGCAGGCTCTCCTCGAGTGTAATAGAGCTTGTCACCCCGAGCTGCGTGACATTCCGTACAAAAGCATCTGTCGTATTTAGGGTCGAAGAAAACATCTAGGAAAAGGGACAATCCGTATTGCATAAAAGAATCATGAGATTTATTCTTCATTTAAACTGCATTACAAACACGATAATTTTGTACTCAGTCGCACCGATTAGTTAGAAGCTGTTCTTCAGCAATCTTGTTTAGACCGTGTCTAAACACAGAAAAAAACCTGCTCACAGGTAGATTTAAACGCTGTTTAACGGTTTTTTTATTATTATTATTTTACCTATTAATTTATCTTTTATGGTCATCCATTTTGAAATGACCTGAAACAGACGGACTACTGCACTAGAGAGAGTTACAGTGTAACGGTTTCCACAGGGGCCACCTAA